>JAIOJX010000026.1:237952871-238650371 GCA_022376925.1 Tragulus kanchil
CAGGGGAACGGGGAAGGCAGTTCAAAGATGGCAGCTGTTCAGAAGAGCCAGAAAATCCCCAGTCTGAGGTAAAGTGGGCTGGTGGGAGGATCCCTGAGGGAGGTCTGAGATGAAGGAACCGATGGGTCAGGAGAGTGAGGATGTGAGACTCAAAAGGCAAGGATACAGAAAGAAAGAGGCCACCAGAGATGCCCATGAAAACCAAAAGCAGTAGGAAATGGCATGCCTCAAATATCAAATAACTACTCAGCCTTTAAGAAGAAATGAAATGGATTCACTCAAAAGAAAAAGCAGCTGGAAGATACTGGAGATCTGGAGACTAAAGATGGTCCTGACAGCAAGGCAGCGAAAAGCTTTAGAATAAAAAAGCAGAGGCAAGGCAGGAAGAAAACGGTGGCATTATTTGTGCTTTTACAAAAGGAGAATCCTTTTGAACTTGCTAGGAACAGTCTCCTCTGAACAAATCAGGAATCATGATGACACTGGAACCCAAAGAAAGGAATGTAGTCATAGCCCACTATTAAATTCTGAATGAAGCATAATGTCAACACTATTTGCTTTAAACTTTATAAAACAAGCCATGGCCTAAGCAAGAAAGACCTAACTGCAGTTAGCAAAAAGAATAGTAGTACTGAATACCTCTGAACCATACACCTAGAAAATGGATAAAATGGTAATTTGTTTGTTATGTGTATTTTACCACATCAAGAAACAATTCAGTGGAAACCAAGACAACACTGTAAAGCAATTTTCCTTCAATTAAAAAAGCATAATAGCTTCTGCACAGCAAAGGAAACTATAAACAAGATGAAATGACAACCCTCAGAATGGAAGAAAGTAATTGCAAAGGAAGCAATTGACAAAGGATTGATCTCCAAAATATATAAGCAGTTCATGTAGTTCAATATCAGAAAACAGCCTAATCAAAAAATGGGCAGAAGGGGGCTTCCCTGGTGGTCCAGTGGGTAGGGACACCGCCTTGCAGTGCAAGGGGCGCCGGTTCGATCCATGGCCTGGGAAGATCCCATGTGCTACAGAGCAGCTGGACTGCTCTGTCCAATTACCGAGCCGGAGCTCTGGAGTGCATGCGCCCAGAGCCAGTGCTCATCGACAACAGAGGCCATCATGATGGGAGGCCCACACGGGCCAAAGAACAAAGATGGATGAAACTAGACAAATAAAAAACCAATAGAAGTGGCCCACTCGCCCCTCCCTCCTCACCCCACCCCTGTCTCACCCCAACCCCTCTCCACCCCCCAAAATAAATTAAAAAAAAAAAATGGGCAGAAGGCTTCCCTGGCGGTCCAGTGGGTAAAGAGTCTGCCTTGCAGTGCAAGAGGCACCTGTTTGATCCCTGCCCAGGATGATCTCACGTGCTGCAGAAAGGCTGGACCAGTGTGTCCAATCAGGAGCCAGTGCTCTGGGGCACATGTGCCCGGAACCGGTGCTCTGCAAGGAGAGAGGCCATTGCAATGGGGGGCCCACACATGCCAAAGAATAAAGATGTATGAGAATAAATAAATAGCCAATAAATGAGGCCAAAATTTAAAAAAAAAAAGGCTAGCTGTACCCAGCCATATTTAAAAAAAAAAAAAGGGCAGAAGACTTAAATAGACATTTTTTCAAAGAAAACATACAGATGGCCAAGAAACACATGAAAAGGTACTCAACATCGCTCATTGTCAGAGAAATGAAAATCAAAACTACAATGAGGTATTACCTCACACCTATCAGAATGACCATCAAAAAATTCTATAAACAATAAATGTTGAGAGGGAGTGAGAAAAGGAGCCCTTTTGCACTTTTGTGGAATGTAAATTGATAATGAAAAAAATTCTGAATACCTCTGAACCATACACCTAAAAATGGATAAAATGGTAATTTGTTTGTTATGTGTATTTTACCACATCAAGAAACAATTCAGTGGAAACCAAGACAACACTGTAAAGCAATTTTCCTTCAATTAAAAAAGCATAATAGCTTCTGCACAGCAAAGGAAACTATAAACAAGATGAAATGACAACCCTCAGAATGGAAGAAAGTAATTGCAAAGGAAGCAATTGACAAAGGATTGATCTCCAAAATATATAAGCAGTTCATGTAGTTCAATATCAGAAAACAGCCTAATCAAAAAATGGGCAGAAGGGGGCTTCCCTGGTGGTCCAGTGGGTAGGGACACCGCCTTGCAGTGCAAGGGGCGCCGGTTCGATCCATGGCCTGGGAAGATCCCATGTGCTACAGAGCAGCTGGACTGCTCTGTCCAATTACCGAGCCGGAGCTCTGGAGTGCATGCGCCCAGAGCCAGTGCTCTGCGACAACAGAGGCCACCGCGATGGGAGGCCCACACGGGCCAAAGAACAAAGATGGATGAAACTAGACAAATAAAAGACCAATAGAAGTGGCCCACTCGCCCCCCTCCCTCCTCACCCCACCCCTGTCTCACCCCAACCCCTCTCCACCCCCCAAAATAAATTAAAAAAAAAAAATGGGCAGAAGGCTTCCCTGGCGGTCCAGTGGGTAAAGAGTCTGCCTTGCAGTGCAAGAGGCACCTGTTTGATCCCTGCCCAGGATGATCTCACGTGCTGCAGAAAGGCTGGACCAGTGTGTCCAATCAGGAGCCAGTGCTCTGGGGCACATGTGCCCGGAACCGGTGCTCTGCAAGGAGAGAGGCCATTGCAATGGGGGGCCCACACATGCCAAAGAATAAAGATGTATGAGAATAAATAAATAGCCAATAAATGAGGCCAAAATTTAAAAAAAAAAAGGCTAGCTGTACCCAGCCATATTTAAAAAAAAAAAAAGGGCAGAAGACTTAAATAGACATTTTTTCAAAGAAAACATACAGATGGCCAAGAAACACATGAAAAGGTACTCAACATCGCTCATTGTCAGAGAAATGAAAATCAAAACTACAATGAGGTATTACCTCACACCTATCAGAATGACCATCAAAAAATTCTATAAACAATAAATGTTGGAGAGGGAGTGGAGAAAAGGGAGCCCTTTTGCACTTTTTGTGGGAATGTAAATTGATACAGTCACTATGGAGAACTGTATGGAGATTCCTTTAAAAAGTAAGAATAAAGATACCACATGACCCAGCAACCCCACTACTGGGTGTGTGCCCTCTGGAACCACAATTCAAAAAGACACATGTACCTCAGTGTTCACTGCAGCACTATTTACAATAACCAGGACATGAAAGCGACCTAGATGTCCGATGACAGACGAATGGATAAAGAAGATGTGGTACATACACATACAGTGGAATATAACTCAGACTTAAAAAG
The DNA here is from genome assembly GCA_022376925.1 of Tragulus kanchil. Lineage (NCBI taxonomy): Eukaryota > Metazoa > Chordata > Mammalia > Artiodactyla > Tragulidae > Tragulus > Tragulus kanchil. The sequence continues at coordinate 237,956,162 of JAIOJX010000026.1, forward strand.
GAACAAACCTGAGTCAGTTTCAGCAGGGGCTGAATATTCTCCAACAAGCTTACACTCAGGTATGGGTATTCGTAAGGTCAAAAGCAAAGCAGGACCTTGTAACCAATTCAGTACTTCTTTGTTTCAGGGCTGTTGAGTGGCCCTGACCAGGTTATTTAACCTCCCTAAGCCCTTTTAGCTCAGCCAGTAGGAGACCCCAGCTCAATTCCTGGGTCGAAAAGATCCTCTGGAGAAGAGATACGATACCCACTTCAGTATTCTTGCCTGGAGAATTACATGGCTCCTCCACAGGCCACAAAGTCACACACAACTGAGGAACGTGTTTCTAAGCTGCACTCTACTCATCTACCAAGTGGGGAAGCTGCTTCCATTAGCCCTTCCAGTGGGTCTGAGGACTGTTCTTAGTCTTATCCTCTGGGTAACCTGCTATCTCTTCCACCTCTCCCTATAATCCTGTGTAAAGCTTGATGTTTGTAGGTCTATGGTTGTTCACAGGGGAAACAAAATACAAATTAGATTGAAAAGATCATTTCAAGAAACTTGGAAGGTGGAATTGGCTTTTTGTATCTTTCCAGATAAATACATAGCTAAGAGAGCTGAGGGAAACTCAGTATGTCAGATATGCAACCTAGTCTTTGTAGACAAGAATACTAACTGGGTGCAAATGAACTTGGCTTAGTGCAGATCTATGCCCCTAGGTCATATGAAATTAGTAGACTGTCCAGAACACCTTCTTGACATTAATAACAGAATAATACTTGATAAGGTATTTTTGGTCAGGAAGAAATATCTTAACTATTTCACAGTCTCTTTAAGAAATCATAAATCTCGGCTTTACTGCTAGTCCAGTGGGTAAAGAAACTGCCTTGCAGTGCAAGGGGCACTGGTTTGATCCCTGGCCCTGGAAGATCCCATGTGCTGCTGAGTGGCTGGACCAGTGTGTCCAATTACGAGCCAGCGCGCTAGAGCGCATGCGCTCAAAGCCGGTGCTCTGCAGCGAGAGAGGCCACTGCAATGGGAGGCCCACACAGGCCAGAGAGTAGGGATGGATGAGAAATAAATAATAAAAAGAGGCCAAAACTTAAAAAAAAGAAATCTTAATTATAAATTCAGAAAAAATAAATGGTTTCAACTAGCAAAATCTTTCAAAGATGAGTTCTAACTGGATTACCTACAGGGACTCAGGATTTTTAAATTAATTAATTAATTAACTTTCACAGAGTTTTGTTGTTTACTGCCACATACCAACTTGAATCAGCCATAGGTATACATACGTCCCTGCCCTCTTAAACTTCCCTTCCGTCTCCCTCCCTATCCCACCCCTCTAGGTTGTTACAGAGCCCGTTTGAATTCCCTCAGTCTTACAGCAGCTTCCCATTGGTTGTCTATTTTACATATGGTAATGTCAGTTTCCACGTTACTCTTTCCATATCTTTCACCCACTCCTCCCTCCCCCCAATGTCCACAAGTCTGTTCTCTTAGGTCTGTTTCTCCATTGTTATTCTGCATATACATTTATCAGTACCATCTTTCTAGATTCCATATATATGTGTTAGTACATAATATTTCTCTTTCTCCTTCTGACTTCACTCTGTGTAATAGGTTCTAGGTTCATCCACCTCCTTAGGACTGATTCAAATGCATTTCTTTTTAGGACTGTGAACTCAGGATTAAAAAAAAAAAAGCAAACAAACAACAGGTTATTTGACTCCAGTTAATTAAAATAAAGTCCTCAGCTTTCGACACAGTATGTCCACTTGCTGCCAGGACAACGCATGTGCTCAACACCATTTATCACCGTGGCACTGCCAAGGACAGTACATCTGTGTGTGTGGTTTGCACACTACATGCAGGGAGCCCAACCTCGTAACGAAGGAGACAAGACAAGGAGTCGACAGGGTGCTCTGATGAGCACGTCGGTGCCGGAGCAGAGAGAAGAAAGCTGATGCCCACATGAGGGCATTAAGTCCTCATCACACACCCTGGATATCCTGTCTCACAGTCACACTTCCAAATGTGGAACCCAAGTAAATGAAGCAACAGGAAAGAAAAAGAGTAAAACAGGAGCTTTAAGAGCCATGTGGTGAAATTAGAATAATAAAAAAAGAAAAACAAAAACAAGAGCCGAGTGGTGATTCTAGCACCTGTCTTCCTTCTGCCATGACTGGGTGGCAGTGACCCAAACAGCACCCACTCCTTCAGAGGCCCAAGGGAGGAGGACCCAGCAGCACCCATGTCCATGTGAGGAAGAAAGAAAGCAGTCTTTTCCTCACAGCCAGAGGTTTGAGGAACGATCTATTGGCACTGGGTCGTCTAGGGAGATCTAAGCTACCTCTTCTCCATGGAGACTGCAGTGGGGAATAAGCATTATTTTTCAGGAGAGTAACTGAAAAAAATAACAGCTCAGGTCAGTAAATGGTCAGCTTCTCTCCACTGGCACTCGTGAAGCTGGTTACTGTTGAGAGCAGCTGCCCTTGCTGCCCCCGTGTGCACATCAAAAATCAAGAGTAATCAGTTTATGCACTTGTTTTAGGGACTTCACATGCTCGAAGTATGCTGAATTTTGTTATTTCAGCCTAACAGTCCTCACAGATTGGTTCTGTATTCTCTGTTTCACAAGGAATGTAATTTGTAATTTGAGTAAGTCAATGGCATATTGATAGATTGGGCAGAAGAACAACAAAAACAGCCTTCCATGGTTCTGGGATAAAAGCTGAGTAAGTAAAACCAAGAACTAACCAGTTTCTAACGAATCACATGTAGGGTGAATTAAGTAATTCATAAATCATATGTGTTGTGCTCAAATACTGATGTCTTCCATTAAACTGCAGAAGGGAAGCTGAGAAACTCAGAATGAGGACTGGTCAAAAGAAGCAAGGATGAATGTGGACTTGCTGTGCAGTTCACTCACACACTCATATTCTCAAGAGTATGCACACATATATGGCTCTACATTTTGGCATCAATGTGTAAGATCTTATATAATAAACTTGAGGGTAAAATATGTAATTGATGTGAGAGTTGGCCCATAAAGAAGGCTGAGTACTGAAGAATTGATGCCTTTTAACTGTAGTGCTGACGAAGAGAGTCCCTTGGACTGCAAGGAAATCAAACCAATCAATCCTAATGGAAATCAACCCTGAATATTCATTGGAAGGAATGATGCTCAAGTTGAAGCTCTAATACGTTGGCCACCTGATGTGAAGACCCAACTCTTTGGAAAAGACCCTGATGCTCAGTAAGATTGAAAGGAGAAGAGGCAGAGGATGAGCTGGTTAGATAGCATCACCAACTCAATGGACATGAATCTGAGCAACCTCCAGGAGACAGAGGAGGACAGGGAAGCCTGGTGTGGTATAGGCCATAGGGTCTCAAAGAGTCAGACATGACTTAGTGACTGAACAACAACAATAGAAATAGGATATTAAATAAACGCAAGCAGGTCGTAACATTTTCAGTACAACAAAGTACAACTAGATAAGAGAACTGAGAAGTAAAGCTGCCACCTGTCCCCCAGGGATGCCCACTTCTTTACAGATAGGAAAGCTTCACTTACCCATGCAGGGAATGGCCTTTTGGATTAAGCTCATGATTCATTATAAGGAAAAGAGAAGGAAACAGACCAGGAGTTGTGACCAGATCCAGGCCTGTGCTGAGATGACAGTGCATGTCAGGTTGGAAGTATGCTGAATTTTGTTATTTCAGCCTAACAGTCCTCACAGATTGGTTCTGTATTCTCTGTTTCACAAGGAATGTAATTTGTAATTTGAGTAAGTCAATGGCATATTGATAGATTGGGCAGAAGAACAACAAAAACAGCCTTCCATGGTTCTGGGATAAAAGCTGAGTAAGTAAAACCAAGAACTAACCAGTTTCTAACGAATCACATGTAGGGTGAATTAAGTAATTCATAAATCATATGTGTTGTGCTCAAATACTGATGTCTTCCATTAAACTGCAGAAGGGAAGCTGAGAAACTCAGAATGAGGACTGGTCAAAAGAAGCAAGGATGAATGTGGACTTGCTGTGCAGTTCACTCACACACTCATATTCTCAAGAGTATGCACACATATATGGCTCTACATTTTGGCATCAATGTGTAAGATCTTATATAATAAACTTGAGGGTAAAATATGTAATTGATGTGAGAGTTGGCCCATAAAGAAGGCTGAGTACTGAAGAATTGATGCCTTTTAACTGTAGTGCTGACGAAGAGAGTCCCTTGGACTGCAAGGAAATCAAACCAATCAATCCTAATGGAAATCAACCCTGAATATTCATTGGAAGGAATGATGCTCAAGTTGAAGCTCTAATACGTTGGCCACCTGATGTGAAGACCCAACTCTTTGGAAAAGACCCTGATGCTCAGTAAGATTGAAAGGAGAAGAGGCAGAGGATGAGCTGGTTAGATAGCATCACCAACTCAATGGACATGAATCTGAGCAACCTCCAGGAGACAGAGGAGGACAGGGAAGCCTGGTGTGGTATAGGCCATAGGGTCTCAAAGAGTCAGACATGACTTAGTGACTGAACAACAACAATAGAAATAGGATATTAAATAAACGCAAGCAGGTCGTAACATTTTTCAGTACAACAAAGTACAACTAGATAAGAGAACTGAGAAGTAAAGCTGCCACCTGTCCCCCAGGGATGCCCACTTCTTTACAGATAGGAAAGCTTCACTTACCCATGCAGGGAATGGCCTTTTGGATTAAGCTCATGATTCATTATAAGGAAAAGAGAAGGAAACAGACCAGGAGTTGTGACCAGATCCAGGCCTGTGCTGAGATGACAGTGCATGTCAGGTTGGAAAGGTCATGTGATTTTCTCCAAGTCATATAGCTAATACTAGAGCAAGGACCCAGGTCTGTATGCACAGCATGTGTGACCCATCCACGGAACACCTGGAAATCCAGGCTTCTGGAGGCAAGTACAGTACAAGCATTTATCTTTAAAGCATGTTCTCACCCTGTTTAAACAACATACTCTAGAAAGCTTTTCTTCCTAAAATGTTACAATGTCCAAATGCTTTAGATTATACACTAAAACACTACAGACAAACAAAACTGATTTTAAGAAAATGACTGGCCATCCCATATACTACGTTTTCTTCAGGTTTACTCAGTAATACTGCAGAATTTAAAAAGCTACAAAAAATGCTATTCTACAGGAAAAATAGTCACATACAATATTTCACTGCAATTCCTCTTCTGCTGGCCTCTCTGAGGAATCACGGTACAAGTAATTAAGATGGGTCCATTTGAAAATGCTTACTGACCACCCTACTGTTTCAACAAGGCAGACAGTCCATCTGACGTGCTAGCAGTCAGAATTTGGTCAATCTCACTTGCACTTTCAAAAAGTTACTTTGGCATAAAATATAGCCATTTCCAGGTTCTCATTTGCATTATTCTCGAAATCTCCTTTAGACCCATGATGCATTTCTGTGCCTAGACTCTGCTTTGGAAGCTTACACCGACTACATGACCTTGTCAATTCCAGCCTCTCTGGAATTCCAGTATTGAGTATGCAATCTTTAAAATCCTTAATCTGTTTCTCTAAAGCATCCAGAGTTACAAGATTATTTATCTACGTGTTTAGGATGGTTGAATGTGTACCTGGATTTTCTTAAGTTACTTTGCTTTTACATGCGATTGTAAAGATGAATAGTTTTTAGGTTATGGAGTGAGAAAACCTGTTTGCTATTTACCATGAATTGATTCAACATTCTTATACTACCATTATTGGAATAATTATAGAATAATTTTAAGCATTAAGCATTTCATTCTTAAAGTAATTTTGTTCCATCTTGTTAACCTACAACGTCTGTGTCACTAGGGTTAATTTAAATGTTTTAAAACAATCTAAACTATGGCAGAATCTTTTGAACTTGTCTTTGGGTGAGAGTGTGAATGAGGTGACTCACGTGGAAGTTGAGGGGGCCCCCTTCATCTTTGGAAACCTTCTGTTAACCTCTCGCTTGTTAACTCTGGGTGACCACATTGAGATAACCAGCTGGCAGTACAACCTCCAGCTTCCTACCACTTTAAACACTGGGTGTAGGTTTCTACTAAAATCATGAAAACAAGTCCATACCCAGGAAGCCATGTGGACTGTTCGATACTTTTCCACTTTTTAAGCTGTGGGGTTAGAGAATCTGAAAAAAAAGACATTTAAAAGCTATCCCATATACTACGTTTTCTTCAGGTTTACTCAGTAATACTGCAGAATTTAAAAAGCTACAAAAAATGCTATTCTACAGGAAAAATAGTCACATACAATATTTCACTGCAATTCCTCTTCTGCTGGCCTCTCTGAGGAATCACGGTACAAGTAATTAAGATGGGTCCATTTGAAAATGCTTACTGACCACCCTACTGTTTCAACAAGGCAGACAGTCCATCTGACGTGCTAGCAGTCAGAATTTGGTCAATCTCACTTGCACTTTCAAAAAGTTACTTTGGCATAAAATATAGCCATTTCCAGGTTCTCATTTGCATTATTCTCGAAATCTCCTTTAGACCCATGATGCATTTCTGTGCCTAGACTCTGCTTTGGAAGCTTACACCGACTACATGACCTTGTCAATTCCAGCCTCTCTGGAATTCCAGTATTGAGTATGCAATATTTAAAATCCTTAATCTGTTTTCTCTAAAGCATCCAGAGTTACAAGATTATTTATCTACGTGTTTAGGATGGTTGAATGTGTACCTGGATTTTCTTAAGTTACTTTGCTTTTACATGCGATTGTAAAGATGAATAGTTTTTAGGTTATGGAGTGAGAAAACCTGTTTGCTATTTACCATGAATTGATTCAACATTCTTATACTACCATTATTGGAATAATTATAGAATAATTTTAAGCATTAAGCATTTCATTCTTAAAGTAATTTTGTTCCATCTTGTTAACCTACAACGTCTGTGTCACTAGGGTTAATTTAAATGTTTTAAAACAATCTAAACTATGGCAGAATCTTTTGAACTTGTCTTTGGGTGAGAGTGTGAATGAGGTGACTCACGTGGAAGTTGAGGGGCCTCCTTCATCTTGGGAAACATTCTGTTAACTTCTCGCTTGTTAACTCTGGGTGACCACATTGAGATAACCAGCTGGCAGTACAACCTCCAGCTTCCTACCACTTTAAACACTGGGTGTAGGTTTCTACTAAAATCATGAAAACAAGTCCATACCCAGGAAGCCATGTGGACTGTTCGATACTTTTCCACTAAGCTGTGTTTAAGAAGAGTATATTGCAAAACAAGTAGACAACTTGTACACTGGAAAGAAGAGTTCTAGAGTTAGATTTTAACTGATGTGCAGTACAGAAAATAAGCTAGAAAAAGTTGGATTCTTCTTATTGTTACCTTTAGGTTGTTAGGTAGTTTCTACTTGAAAAGTTACTTTTTCTGATCAAAGCTGTCATTTGGTCTTTTCTAGCAACATCCATCAGAATCCCAGGGCGGGGATAACTTACGAAGAGAGGACACGCTGGAGGTGCCTCGAAGAAACTGGTGTAAGCCGTCTTCGTCTTCGCTGGAACTGACTATGCTGTTCCTCATTTCCAGCATGGACAGGTGCGTGCAAAGGCTGAGCTGGTGGTCCAACTTTCTGACCTTCTATAAAGTAAAGGTTTAAGATTTCTGAGAGCTGTGAAACTTAGATAATAGATTTCCTGTAACCAGCATTTGCTTTACCTTGAACTAAAGAACTGTTGGTACATAGTGCCAAATAAATAGTAGCTATAATTTTTATTATAAGCTATTATTACAAATATATTATAAAAATTTAATATACTCAGTAGGCTATTAATCTGAAAAATAGTAAGCACCAACCTAATTTGATGAAAACAACAGCCTAGACAAGATGACTTGAAGTGTACACACCCATTCTCAAAGTCCCTGGGGAGCAGTACTTATGGAAACAGTGGTTTGCAAGTTATCTTCTGTAATCATTTCAATTTCCTTCTAAGCAAATGTGGGGAAATGAAGATCCAATTGCAAATTATTGAAGATCCACACAGCTTGAAAATTGCTAACTGAAGGGCCCCAGGCTTCCATCCTGTACCTCTCTTGTCACTTACAAGGTTCTGAAAGAGGACCTGATCAGTAGAATGTACAAGACTGGAAAACATGGGGTTAAAATAATGCCAACCTCCTGCTTGTGGGGGCTGAGCAGCTTTTATCAGTCTGTAGCCTCCCCACTGCCCTGCTTTCCCTGACCCACCCCTAGTCCTCCCTCTCACTTGCTGAATTCCTTGAACGACTCTTTATGAAGAGGACAGCCCAAAGAATGACTGGAAACTACTAAAATCAAACGTAGACTTGTACACTGGAAAGAATTAAAAAGTACAACTTGTACACTGGAAAGAAGAGTTCTAGAGTTAGATTTTAACTGATGTGCAGTACAGAAAATAAGCTAGAAAAAGTTGGATTCTTCTTATTGTTACCTTTAGGTTGTTAGGTAGTTTCTACTTGAAAAGTTACTTTTTCTGATCAAAGCTGTCATTTGGTCTTTTCTAGCAACATCCATCAGAATCCCAGGGCGGGGATAACTTACGAAGAGAGGACACGCTGGAGGTGCCTCGAAGAAACTGGTGTAAGCCGTCTTCGTCTTCGCTGGAACTGACTATGCTGTTCCTCATTTCCAGCATGGACAGGTGCGTGCAAAGGCTGAGCTGGTGGTCCAACTTTCTGACCTTCTATAAAGTAAAGGTTTAAGATTTCTGAGAGCTGTGAAACTTAGATAATAGATTTCCTGTAACCAGCATTTGCTTTACCTTGAACTAAAGAACTGTTGGTACATAGTGCCAAATAAATAGTAGCTATAATTTTTATTATAAGCTATTATTACAAATATATTATAAAAATTTAATATACTCAGTAGGCTATTAATCTAAAAAATAGTAAGCACCAACCTAATTTGATGAAAACAACAGCCTAGACAAGATGACTTGAAGTGTACACACCCATTCTCAAAGTCCCTGGGGAGCAGTACTTATGGAAACAGTGGTTTGCAAGTTATCTTCTGTAATCATTTCAATTTCCTTCTAAGCAAATGTGGGGAAATGAAGATCCAATTGCAAATTATTGAAGATCCACACAGCTTGAAAATTGCTAACTGAAGGGCCCCAGGCTTCCATCCTGTACCTCTCTTGTCACTTACAAGGTTCTGAAAGAGGACCTGATCAGTAGAATGTACAAGACTGGAAAACATGGGGTTAAAATAATGCCAACCTCCTGCTTGTGGGGGCTGAGCAGCTTTTATCAGTCTGTAGCCTCCCCACTGCCCTGCTTTCCCTGACCCACCCCTAGTCCTCCCTCTCACTTGCTGAATTCCTTGAAAGACTCTTTATGAAGAGGACAGCATGTGCTCCCTATAAATGAGACATCTGACATGCGCAGACACCTCACTAGGTCCTGGCATATACAATAACTTACATGGTATTTCCTCATTTTTTTTTTTAAGGGTTTTTTTTTTGGGCCATTTCTATTGGTCTTTCATTTATTTGCATCCATCTTTGTTCATTGGCCTGTGTGGGCCTCCCATCGCAGTGGCCTCTCCTATAGCAGAGCACCGCTCTGGGTACATGCACTCCAGAGCTCTGACTTGGTAGTTGGACACATTGGTTCAGCCGCTCCGCAGCACATGGGATCTTTCCAGGCCAGGGATTGAACTGGCACCCCTTGCACTGCAAGGCGGTGTCCTTACCCACTGGACCACCAGGGAAGCCCTATTTCCTCATTCTTGCAAAGTGATTCCCTGAAGGGTCTCTCTATTACAAGCATCCTCACTTCATAAAGAACCAATTAATGAATATTCAAGAAAATATAGGTTGCATAAAGGAGGTATACTGCATTCTACATATGTATTTAGCAAAGTGAACAGACTCAGAAAAATACTTACTTTATCGTTTAAGGTGGGATCATTCAGTGAGTAGAGCTTGTTTGTAATGTCTTTTCCTATAAGATACCTAAATATTTCATATAGGAAAGGCTCTGATTCCAGAAAATAAGTTAATCTTTCTCTTGACCAGCACAAAAATCTGCAGTTATCATCTGCAATAATGGTGACCTGCCAAAGAAACAGAAAAATATATATGAATTATGGTGTCAGTAACTTGGGGAAATGAAGATCCAATTGCAAATTATTGAAGATCCACACAGCTTGAAAATTGCTAACTGAAGGGCCCCAGGCTTCCATCCTGTACCTCTCTTGTCACTTACAAGGTTCTGAAAGAGGACCTGATCAGTAGAATGTACAAGACTGGAAAACATGGGGTTAAAATAATGCCAACCTCCTGCTTGTGGGGGCTGAGCAGCTTTTATCAGTCTGTAGCCTCCCCACTGCCCTGCTTTCCCTGACCCACCCCTAGTCCTCCCTCTCACTTGCTGAATTCCTTGAAAGACTCTTTATGAAGAGGACAGCATGTGCTCCCTATAAATGAGACATCTGACATGCGCAGACACCTCACTAGGTCCTGGCATATACAATAACTTACATGGTATTTCCTCATTCTTTTTTTTTTTAAGGGTTTTTTTTTTGGGCCATTTCTATTGGTCTTTCATTTATTTGCATCCATCTTTGTTCATTGGCCTGTGTGGGCCTCCCATCGCAGTGGCCTCTCCTATAGCAGAGCACCGCTCTGGGTACATGCACTCCAGAGCTCTGACTTGGTAGTTGGACACATTGGTTCAGCCGCTCCGCAGCACATGGGATCTTTCCAGGCCAGGGATTGAACTGGCACCCCTTGCACTGCAAGGCGGTGTCCTTACCCACTGGACCACCAGGGAAGCCCTATTTCCTCATTCTTGCAAAGTGATTCCCTGAAGGGTCTCTCTATTACAAGCATCCTCACTTCATAAAGAACCAATTAATGAATATTCAAGAAAATATAGGTTGCATAAAGGAGGTATACTGCATTCTACATATGTATTTAGCAAAGTGAACAGACTCAGAAAAATACTTACTTTATCGTTTAAGGTGGGATCATTCAGTGAGTAGAGCTTGTTTGTAATGTCTTTTCCTATAAGATACCTAAATATTTCATATAGGAAAGGCTCTGATTCCAGAAAATAAGTTAATCTTTCTCTTGACCAGCACAAAAATCTGCAGTTATCATCTGCAATAATGGTGACCTGCCAAAGAAACAGAAAAATATATATGAATTATGGTGTCAGTAACTTGGGGAAAGGGAAGAGTGGAATAATTTAGAGGATATTATTATAACAATACTTTATTAGCTAAAATAAAATCCATGCACACAAGCTTCTATAAATATAACATTAACGTTAAAAGTCAATTACTCTGTAGACTAAATTAAAGCGAAACCTTCAAGTTTTGTTGCTCTGTTTTGTGAGGTCTGATGAGAAAGGATTAGACACCATGTCATATAGGACTGCCACAGAGTCTGCTTGACTGACATCCCAATTGGATGTTCATCTTATGGCTAAATATTTCTTTACACCTGGATTATTATACTAGAGAATGAGAACGTGCACTCATGTGAATTGATTTTAGGGCCAGCCTGTCACTGATGAATATGGCTAGTAAGGGTCCTTTTCTGGAACCTTCTGTCCTAGATATTTCTTGAATGTGAACTTAGACGGGTAGCACACTGGGGTACAGACAGAGCTCGCCCAGCTAGCTCAGAACTGGAGAACCATACCCTTTCCGAAAGTATCATGAGAGAGGAAAGTAGGAAAGCACTGTAATTGCACTGCGCAGAGCTCCAGAATTCCTTAAAGAAGTCCCTCTCTCCAGAGTGAGGAGCTCCGTGTGAGGACGCGCCTCCTCCCATGCAGGACCGTCCTTCAGCATCGCATGGCACTCCTGCCACCAACCTCCAGCTCATCAGTGCTCCATACTGCCTCCTGAGCCCCCTGAGGGCAGGGACCAGGCGTCCTCAGACTGAGTGCCTGGCTTCCAATACAGAGTGGTGCTCAGTGAAGACTTATTGATGAGGAAATTAACAAATGCACACAAATACTATTGAGGCAAAAGCTGTTTTTATGTCTTTAAGATTAAACCCAATGACTATCCAAGGGGGAGATTAATAAAAGTTTTTAAAATTGACATGAAGTCATATCTGGGCTCAGAGCAAAGGAGCTCTTTCCCCTTTCGTTAGTCAGGAAACTAAATGTATTTCAGATGACAAGGTATGTCTACTAGGAGAGAAAACAGAAAACCCAGCTTCTCTCCTTGTGTCAGTGGCTGAAATCTGATATTCCCAGGAAATGAGAGGGGTTTAGCTATGGAAGATGGGTCAGTGTTCCCAGAAAAAAACTGCACTTATTTATTTATTATATTGAATAATATTAAAATCATATGAATATTAAATAATAAATCCCCAAACCAAACACAGTGGGATTTAAGAAATGCATGAGTTATAACAATATTATTAGCTAAAATAAAATCCATGCACACAAGCTTCTATAAATATAACATTAACGTTAAAAGTCAATTACTCTGTAGACTAAATTAAAGCGAAACCTTCAAGTTTTGTTGCTCTGTTTTGTGAGGTCTGATGAGAAAGGATTAGACACCATGTCATATAGGACTGCCACAGAGTCTGCTTGACTGACATCCCAATTGGATGTTCATCTTATGGCTAAATATTTCTTTACACCTGGATTATTATACTAGAGAATGAGAACGTGCACTCATGTGAATTGATTTTAGGGCCAGCCTGTCACTGATGAATATGGCTAGTAAGGGTCCTTTTCTGGAACCTTCTGTCCTAGATATTTCTTGAATGTGAACTTAGACGGGTAGCACACTGGGGTACAGACAGAGCTCGCCCAGCTAGCTCAGAACTGGAGAACCATACCCTTTCCGAAAGTATCATGAGAGAGGAAAGTAGGAAAGCACTGTAATTGCACTGCGCAGAGCTCCAGAATTCCTTAAAGAAGTCCCTCTCTCCAGAGTGAGGAGCTCCGTGTGAGGACGCGCCTCCTCCCATGCAGGACCGTCCTTCAGCATCGCATGGCACTCCTGCCACCAACCTCCAGCTCATCAGTGCTCCATACTGCCTCCTGAGCCCCCTGAGGGCAGGGACCAGGCGTCCTCAGACTGAGTGCCTGGCTTCCAATACAGAGTGGTGCTCAGTGAAGACTTATTGATGAGGAAAATAACAAATGCACACAAATACTACTGAGGCAAAAGCTCTTTGTATGACTTTAAGATTAAACCCAATGACTATCCAAGGGGGAGATTAATAAAAGTTTTTAAAATTGACATGAAGTCATATCTGGGCTCAGAGCAAAGGAGCTCTTTCCCCTTTCGTTAGTCAGGAAACTAAATGTATTTCAGATGACAAGGTATGTCTACTAGGAGAGAAAACAGAAAACCCAGCTTCTCTCCTTGTGTCAGTGGCTGAAATCTGATATTCCCAGGAAATGAGAGGGGTTTAGCTATGGAAGATGGGTCAGTGTTCCCAGAAAAAAACTGCACTTATTTATTTATTATATTGAATAATATTAAAATCATATGAATATTAAATAATAAATCCCCCAAACCAAACACAGTGGGATTTAAGAAATGCATCAGCAGCTCTGTGGTTCCATAAAACACTACATGTCATTTATTCTTTCAACATACATTTTAGGTTGGTAGTTTATGCCTGGCCCAGTTCAAGGTACCGAGGTTACCATGGTGAACAAGAAAGACAAGATCCTTGCCCTGTGATGCTTACATTCTAGTGGAGGAAGCAGATAATAGACAAATGTGATGACCTCAGGTAAGTGTTTTTTTTGTTTTTTTTTTTTTAGGTAACAGTGTTTTGACAAATTACGGAACAGGGGAAATGGAAGAGAATGACTAGGAAATGCCAGGTACACATAATGCCCCTCCCTTCAAGTATATATTGTACTTTAAACATTTAAGTTTATACCTATACAGGTATATAGGTCTACCTAAGCAGGTCCTTAAAACTGCCTTTAAGACACGTAACATTCTTCCTCTTTTTCCAGATGCCAAATAAGAAGCACCAAAAAAGTTACATATGAACACATATTAATGAATGGTGGAGCAAGCGCCTCTGACTTTCCGGCCCAAATCTGTTTTCCCACCAGACCGAATCCTACCAGTATGTTTCCAATTCATCTGGGCAATCACCGAGAAAGCCATTTGGTGAAGTGACCACGACGCTGATGACTAACCATTGAGAATCCTGCGAGTGAAGAGCAACTGGACACAATGTCATGAAGCCCACACTGTAGCAGAGGAAGCTGATAAGGAGTAAAGTTATGTGACCAAGGACAGAAACATTTAAAGGAAGAGAAGTGTAAGGTCAAGAGACACAGAAGCCCATCCTCAGGAGTTCCCTGAAACAGCAGGAGGTGTGTGTGTTTAAACAAAAGATGACTGAGTAATATTCTTGAGGACTGAATATTTGTAGAGAAAGTGAGCACCGGGCACTCCAGGTGGCCTAGTCCTGCACCCAAGTGTTGAAGAAAGGGTAAGGAGAGTTGAAGTCCCTTCATTATGCAAAGAAGTCACCCATGCCTTTGGAAGATACACTTCATGCACGGTGGGGGCAGAAGTGAAAGAGGAGCTGGAAACCATCCGGAAAAGAAGCCACTGCCCAGGTGATGTACTGTGTATGCATTTAACTTTTCTTCAACCATTTTAATAACTGCAGGTTTCCCATGGGGCAATAATACTTTTAACATGATATTATAATATGCCTAGCAACCATTTCCCATTTTATAAAATTGAAGTATAGTTGATTTAGTGTTTCAGGTGTATAGCAAAGGAAGTTGTTTATACATCTATATGTATACACATATATACATCAGATTCTTTTTCATTATAGATTATTATAAGATAATACAGTTTCTTGTGGCATACAGTAGATCCTTATTTGTTTTAGATATAGTGGGAAACCATTTTTATTGAAATATAATTGATTTATAATATTGTGGTAATTTCTGCTGTATAGCAAAGTGATTCAGTTATACATATATACATTCTTTTTAAATATTCCTTTCCATTACTGCCTTTCATAGACTTTTTTTTGGGGGGGGTGGTGGGCCACTTCTATTGGTCTTTCATTTATCTGTTTTTCATCCATCTTTGTTCTTTGGCCTGTGTGGGCCTCCCATTGCAGCGGCCTCTCTTGTCGCAGAGCACTGGCTCTGGGTGCACGCGCCCCAGAGCTCCGGCTTGGTAGTTGGACACATCGGTCCAGCCGCTCTGCGGCACGTGAGATCTTCTCAAACCAGGGATCGAACTGGGACTCCTTGCACTGCAAGGCAGTATCCTTACCCACTGGACCACCAGGGAAGCCCTATCATAGGATATTAAATATAGTTTCCTGTGGGATACAGTAGGACCTTGTTGTTTATCCATTCTATGCATAATAACTTACATCTGCAAACCCCAAGTTTCCACGCCACCCCTCTCCAACCCCCCTCAGCCATGGCAATCCTTTCTCTATGTCTGTGGGTCTGTTTCTGTTTTGTAGACAGGTTCATCTGCGTCATACTTTAGATTCCACATATGAGTGATATCCTATGGGATTTGTCTTTCTCTTTCTGACTTACTTAGTTTGATAATCTCTGGTTTCATCCATGTTGCTGCAAGTTTCGTTATTTCATTCTTCTTCATCACCGAGTAGTATTCCATTGTGTATGTGGACCACATCTTTATCCATGCATCTTTTGACGGACATTTAAGTTGCTTCCATGTCTTGGCTATTGTGAATAGTGCTGATGGAAATACTTTTAGAAACAAATCAAAAACCTGCCCAGGTGATGTACTGTGTATGCATTTAACTTTTCTTCAACCATTTTAATAACTGCAGGTTTCCATGGGGCAATAATACTTTTAACATGATATTATAATATGCCTAGCAACCATTTCCCATTTTATAAAATTGAAGTATAGTTGATTTAGTGTTTCAGGTGTATAGCAAAGGAAGTTGTTTATACATCTATATGTATACACATATATACATCAGATTCTTTTTCATTATAGATTATTATAAGATAATACAGTTTCTTGTGGCATACAGTAGATCCTTATTTGTTTTAGATATAGTGGGAAACCATTTTATTGAAATATAATTGATTTATAATATTGTGGTAATTTCTGCTGTATAGCAAAGTGATTCAGTTATACATATATACATTCTTTTTAAATATTCCTTTCCATTACTGCCTTTCATAGACTTTTTTTTGGGGGGGGTGGTGGGCCACTTCTATTGGTCTTTCATTTATCTGTTTTTCATCCATCTTTGTTCTTTGGCCTGTGTGGGCCTCCCATTGCAGCGGCCTCTCTTGTCGCAGAGCACTGGCTCTGGGTGCACGCGCCCCAGAGCTCCGGCTTGGTAGTTGGACACATCGGTCCAGCCGCTCTGCGGCACGTGAGATCTTCTCAAACCAGGGATCGAACTGGGACTCCTTGCACTGCAAGGCAGTATCCTTACCCACTGGACCACCAGGGAAGCCCTATCATAGGATATTAAATATAGTTTCCTGTGGGATACAGTAGGACCTTGTTGTTTATCCATTCTATGCATAATAACTTACATCTGCAAACCCCAAGTTTCCACGCCACCCCTCTCCAACCCCCCTCAGCCATGGCAATCCTTTCTCTATGTCTGTGGGTCTGTTTCTGTTTTGTAGACAGGTTCATCTGCGTCATACTTTAGATTCCACATATGAGTGATATCCTATGGGATTTGTCTTTCTCTTTCTGACTTACTTAGTTTGATAATCTCTGGTTTCATCCATGTTGCTGCAAGTTTCGTTATTTCATTCTTCTTCATCACCGAGTAGTATTCCATTGTGTATGTGGACCACATCTTTATCCATGCATCTTTTGACGGACATTTAAGTTGCTTCCATGTCTTGGCTATTGTGAATAGTGCTGAGGTGAACACTGTGGTGCATGTATCTTTTTGAATTGTAATTTTGTGTGGACACATGCCCAGGAGTGGAATTGCTGGATAATATGGTTATTCTGTATTTAATTTTCTGAGGAACCTCTATGTTGTCTTCCATGGTGGCTCCACCAACTTACATTTCCACCAACAGTGTAGGAGGGTTCCCTTCTCTCCACTCCCTCTCCAAGTGTTTCTGCCCAGTGTGATTTGGTACCTCACTGTGGTTTTGCTTTGCATTTCTCTAATAACTAGCAATGTTGAGCTTCTATTCATGTGCTTATTTGCCATCTGTGTTTCTTCACTGGAGAAATGTCTACTTCGGTCTGCTCCTTTTTCATGGGTTTTTTTGTTGTTGTCAAGTTGTATAAGCTATTTGTATATTTTGGAAATTAAGCCCTTGTCAGTTGCATCGTTTGGAAATATTTTCTCTCATTCTGTACATTGTCTCTTCATTTTGTTGATGGTTTCCTTTGCAAAAGCTTGTAAATTTGATTAGGTCCCATTTGTTTGTTTTTGTTTCTATTGCCTTGAGAGACCGACCTAGAAAACATTGGTATGATTTATGTCAGAGAACGTTTTGCCTATGTTTTCTTCTAAGAGCTTGATGGTATTATGTCTTATGCTTGAGTCTTTAAGCCATTTTGAGTTCATCTTTGTGTATGTGAGAGGGTGTATTCTAACTTCACTGATTTACATGTGACTATGCAACCATTTCTTATTGATGGTAGAAAACTGCTTTAAACCTGTTTATCATTCAACTTAAATGTAGTAACAGTATTCAAATAATAAGCTAGACCTAACAATGTAGTTTTTAAAAGGATTTGTCTTTCTCTTTCTGACTTACTTAGTTTGATAATCTCTGGTTTCATCCATGTTGCTGCAAGTTTCGTTATTTCATTCTTCTTCATCACCGAGTAGTATTCTTGTGTATGTGGCTCAAGTTTTCGTTATTTCATTCTTCTTCATCACCGATAGTTCCATTGTGTATGTGGACCACATCTTTATCCATGCATCTTTGACGGACATTTAAGTTGCTTCCATGTCTTGGCTATTGTGAATAGTGCTGAGGTGAACACTGTGGTGCATGTATCTTTTTGAATTGTAATTTTGTGTGGACACATGCCCAGGAGTGGAATTGCTGGATAATATGGTTATTCTGTATTTAGTTTTCTGAGGAACCTCTATGTTGTCTTCCATGGTGGCTCCACCAACTTACATTTCCACCAACAGTGTAGGAGGGTTCCCTTCTCTCCACTCCCTCTCCAAGTGTTTCTGCCCAGTGTGATTTGGTACCTCACTGTGGTTTTGCTTTGCATTTCTCTAATAACTAGCAATGTTGAGCTTCTATTCATGTGCTTATTTGCCATCTGTGTTTCTTCACTGGAGAAATGTCTACTTCGGTCTGCTCCTTTTTTCATGGGTTTTTTTGTTGTTGTCAAGTTGTATAAGCTATTTGTATATTTTGGAAATTAAGCCCTTGTCAGTTGCATCGTTTGGAAATATTTTCTCTCATTCTGTACATTGTCTCTTCATTTTGTTGATGGTTTCCTTTGCAAAAGCTTGTAAATTTGATTAGGTCCCATTTGTTTGTTTTTGTTTCTATTGCCTTGAGAGACCGACCTAGAAAACATTGGTATGATTTATGTCAGAGAACGTTTTGCCTATGTTTTCTTCTAAGAGCTTGATGGTATTATGTCTTATGCTTGAGTCTTTAAGCCATTTTGAGTTCATCTTTGTGTATGTGAGAGGGTGTATTCTAACTTCACTGATTTACATGTGACTATGCAACCATTTCTTATTGATGGTAGAAAACTGCTTTAAACCTGTTTATCATTCAACTTAAATGTAGTAACAGTATTCAAATAATAAGCTAGACCTAACAGTATGTGTGAGTCTTACAAATCCATAAGAGGGGGCATTTAGTTGGAAGCAGGTAGTTAGCAGACTGAGGTCATTTGGAGAGCTAATGCTTCATTTCTGTCAGATAAACAGCTTTAATTAATGATTTCCTGTCACAGCAGCCAAGTGAAACATGTCTTTAATGAGGAGTTTTTTGAAGCACCTAGAAATTCTTAAAGCTTCCCTAAAATACATATGCTTTTTAGATTATTAGGGTACTCAGTAGTGCCACGCTTGAGTTCTTAGGAAGAATATCACAGAAGAAACAAAAGCCAACATGGTGATGGAAGACACAAAAGAATTTCTCTCAAGTAGAGAATTGGACTTAGCATTTATAACCAGGTTTGCTGTGATTACCTCAAGGCACTGGATTAGCCCCAAACCAATCCTACACCCTCACATGATGAAAGGGCCTTATCAAGAACAAGAGTGTCGGAGGAAAATGCCAAATGTGCCAGAATGGGAAATGGCACTCTGACCTTATGATTGGCTGCCTGTCCTCAGGGGAGACTTTATTGTTTTCTTTGCGTACTGTACAGTGTTTCACTCGCAAGGAACATGAAAATGTCCTGGAACACGTCTCTTCAGCTAATTCTTACTGCGTTTTCTTCTGCACTAAGATACAGCAGAGTCCCAGCTGGCAGATTAAATAGCTTTGCAACTTAACTCAAAGATTTACTTAACACTAAGAGAAGGTTTTCTTTAAAAATCAGTTAAAACTCAGTGTTCCTTTATTTCACCAGTGCTCAGATATCTGCCTCCAAGGCATTCTTCTTCCCTTAACATCAATAAAGGTTTGTTTTTCAAGCTTCACAGCACAGGATGTGCTATTGATTATGGGAAGGCAACAGCGGGAGGGAGAACCCGAAAGAAAAAATGAAAATGGTAAAGCTTGCTGGATGTGAAATGGTGGTACAAAGAAGAAGCCAGACACAAAACACTACTTCTGCCTTCTGTGATAATGACACTCAAGATTCTCCCAAGAGTTTTCACAGCAGCCTGGGTCTGTAAGTCCTGGTACAGCTAGGGAGCAGCTGGGTGTTTAGAGTCGGCGTGTCAGCTCTGTCACTCTTCCTGGCATCCGAATTACCGCATGCTCCTGAAAAATACTCTCCATGTGATCTCAAGGGGCTGTCTCTTGTCCATTGGCTTCATTTCCTCTTTTTGCCCTACTGTCGAATTCACCAGCACCCCACCAGAGAATGAATTAAACAAAAATGCAAAGGAAGCAGCACCTTGTTAGAATGCTTACAACCGTTCAGAGTTAGAGAACAATGAGATCGGCAGGGAAAAGGGTACGTGGGTGAAGAAGGCTCGCCATCGACAATTTCAAGTGTTCTCTTGTCATCGGCACAGAGAGCGAAAAGCTGATCCTGGGAGCACAAGATGGTTTTCACCTGGGAACTCATTTCAGGAAGAGGCAATATACTCCTACACAGACGGGCAACAGCTATTTTTAGGCTTGAGAATCCACCACTAGGAACATTTGGTGAAGAATCAAAACAGAATCTCTCCTGAGGGCTTCCTCTGGTGGGAGTCTTGCTGCAATGGTATGGGACTCAGACTCGAGGATGTTGGAGTAGTTTTTATCCATTGACCAATCAGGAAATGCCACACCAGACTCTAGGCAGAGGAAGGCTGACCAGTGTTTGGGGAGGCTGAATCAGCGTCTTTTACCCAGCTAGGGTCCCTTGAGTTTGGTCACATTTTTAGAAACATGAGGAACAAATCAGTCACGAGGACTATTTCTCAATTACAAATCCCACTCCCCTGTCCTGAAGAAGCAGGAGAACTGTGATGAGTGGTAGAAATTCCTTTGTTTGTTAGTTATAAATATAATTTGAAGTCTGGTGGAAAAGACAGCACATGTTATGTCCCAGGGGCTACAAGCTGCTGGGAACAGAGGAGGTTCAGTGTCCACCTTTTCTCCAAATGCCAGTCTCTTTAGGATCCTATGAAACTGAGTTACTGCTTGTGACTATAAACAGAAATCGATGCAGCAGATAAATGTTGGGCTTTGGAAGAAGAAACTGGAAGGAGGTCAGAGGAAAGAGAGAGAGAAAAGAAATAGCCCTGGACCAGTTTATAGATGGTGGTGATTAAAGATGCTTTAAGAATAAATCTCAGTGCAGAGCTGACCCCAGGAAACCCAAGGGAGTGTGTAGTTAGAGGAGGCAGGAGGGAGCCTCTGCTTTCCCCTCCTATATTTTCAGCTCAGCACACGGAGGGATAGCATTGCAGCCAGGTAGTACATTTATATGAGACCCTCTTGTGAAAGCACATAACTTGAACACATTGCGTGGTTACTCAGGAAGGGTAAGAGCAGGGCAGGCCTGAAACCATTGTAAATCCACTTAACTAGTGACTGCAAATGTCCCCTTTTATCTTCATGTGGTGTCCGCAAGAGTGAGGCATTTCAAAATGAGACTCAAAGATAGGATTTTGTCATTAATAGACACTGATTTTTCCTCCGTCTGGTGGTAGCATCCTCTTCTATTCCATTTCCCCAGTAAATGTTTATATATACCCTCCTGCTCATAAGAAACCCTGTTCTCAGGATACTTCCTTACAGCTATTTACTTAGAGGCTGAGACTAAAGGAAACTCTCACCCATTTTCTTGGTTACTTTCGTGACTATACTGAGGAGAGTGAATTAGGACAGCTGGACGCTGACAGGAAGAATCAGAACAAAGTATCACATGATGGAGTGTTTTTGTTTTTTTTTTAAAGATACTAAAAAGAATCATGCTGAGTAGTTCAAATGATTCTAACTGTAAACTTCATTCTTTCCTCTTAAACATATTCATTACATTTAAGAGAGTGCAGTTATGTTTTTTTCTTAGGGATTAACAAAGTAGGTTCTCTAAGGCAGTCTGTTTTGTTTTTCCCCAGTAAAAGTAACCAATTACATGTTTAAGTATGCTAATAATCCATAACTGACCTTTTCCTTTTTTCTCATAACAAAAATAATAGATGTTTTCTATGGAAAAATTATTAAAATTCAATTCAACAAAAAGGAAGGAAAGAAAAAAAAAAGCCATCAAACTCATAACCCAGAAATAGTGTTAACACAATGGCTAAATAAAGATATATTTTTCTAGGCCTCTTCTTGTGGGCCTAAACACACTACTTTAAGTTTAGAAGGAACTTCCCTGGTACACTGCTGGTTAGGAATCTGCCTGCCAATGCAGGGAGCAACTCAGCCTGTGCAACAAGAGAAACGAGCTCAACGAGAAGCCATGGCAATAAAGAGTAGCCCCTACTTTCTGCAACTACAGAAAAGCCTGTGCACAGCCATGAAGACCCATCACACCCCCAAATAATTTTTAAAAAGTTTTACAAAAATGGGGTCACACTATACCATATGGTAATTTTTTTCTATAAATCATGGCCACTTTTCCGTAGCGTTGAGTAAGACATTAATTAGTTTCAATCTTCTTAAAAATCATGCCAAAACATACCTGGAATTTTTCACCTTTGTGCATCTGGGTTGATCTAAATTCAGGAGAATCTATAAAGGCACAGGGGTAAATGTTATGCAGAAAATGTCCTCGATAGGAGACCTTCATTCTGATAACAGAAATTAGAGTTAACAAATGCATTATAATTCACATGTAACATGACAAGCCTTAAAGTCTGCTTAATTTTATGGGTTTGTATTTTGTAAAATTTTAAAGACGCCACAGGTGACTGACATAATTAAAAAGTACTTCCCAAGGCACAAATATTAATTTCAAAGTAAATTTTGCTAGTAAGGGGAAAAAAGTGTCCATATTGAAGCAAACATTCTAGCTTCATCAGTGTCTAGCTGGAGTGACTGTATAATACATTATTCAAACTTGTATACTCCTGAGAGGGAATAGACACTGGCTCTCTCCCCAGGAGACTGATATTCCTTTAAGTTGCATTTTTGTGACATTTAAAAAAATAAGCAAGTCACCTCTGAAACACGCATAAGCTTCTTAAATTTTAACACCCAATTTAAATCTATTTCACATCTGATTCATTACATTTAAATAAAATTTCCTCCCAAAAGGTGGGAACTATTCATAAATAAAAATCCTGACAGCAACGTTTCACTGAGATAAATTCTATGTAACTTTGCCACATTGCTTTGTAACATTCTAAAATGCAGTTGTCCAATGAAAATTCACCAACAACTGGCTCCATGACTACTTCCTTTGTTAGCTGGTATCATTCCCTTTCCTTCATTTCCTACCCAGAGGCCAGAAGGATTCCAGGCAAATGAGGCATTTCAATTTCCATAGAGCACTTACTTTCCCTTCAGGAGAATACTTAGACGGTCATCAACTGAGGTTAGATCCTCTACAGCATAGCTCTCGCCCCTTTTCAACGTTTGGATCATGCAAAACTGTCCGGTTAATCTTCTGAACAAATCTGGAGACACATGGAGGGGTTCAAACAATCGCCGGTAGATGCTTTTGAGTTCCTTTTCGATCTTTACCTGAAAGGCAACAGTGACTAGATCTCACAACAAATGCAGCAACCGCAACACATTGGTTTCTGTGGTCTAAATGGAGCTTTGAGAACAGACACATCTGCAGTACATGCCATCACCCTTCTGGGCTTGGTCAGTGGGATCTGGTACAGACAGTAAGTGGTGTTGTGAGTTTAAAAGATGCTAAAAGGGCACTGGTGCAGTTAAGCTGAACTGGGAGAGCATATGGTGAAGATCTGCACTGTTGATTACATCTCGATGCTCTATCGAGCAACCATGGAAGTTTTGATTGTTGTCACGACATTCACCTTGCCCATTTTAGCATTTTCTATAAATAAAGTATTCATACAACCTTTTTTTTATTTTAGAATGCTTCTGTTTTACAGAAGAAAGTTATACTAACTTTGAAATATTACAGCAAGGACATGAGTATATAAATTAGGATTCAACTTGGAAACAAATTTTATGAAGGTACATTAAATGTTTTGCCTATGTGCAATTATCTAATGAACTAATACAGGAAATCAAATATCCTTACCCACAATGGCTACTTCTCATGTATTTTTCCTGAAGCAAAGTGAAGAGTACAGATAGGTTTCAAATGGCTCAGTTACCTCTGTTAGACTGTTCAAGGCCCAGGTCTGTGCACCCAGCATTAGTCTGGGAAACCCGGAATACATGCGCATGAACTTTGAGGTTCAAAAGATCATCCGTCTCAGCAAAATCTACAGCAGCCATGCCACGAAGTTTACAGACCCAGGTGACCAGGGCTGCTCAGACGTCACTGCAGCCTTTCTGACACTCTCACTTTGCTACTCTTTCATTTTAATGAAGAATTATCATTTGTATTTGTGAAAAATAGGATTACAGCCCAAGAAGAAGCAAAAGCACCAATATTAAGTGATTTACTTCCTTGGGGCTACCATCTCATCAACAGCTACTGAATCATACGTTCAGAACTCGAGGTTCTAGTAAGTTCTGATATTCAGAAGTTGAAATCCTTATTATATTCCTCTCATCTCTTTTCTCCACTCCAGAGCTCTTGAATGAGGGTTTCAAATAATTTATTCACAAAAGCTGTCTCATTTTAGCACACACGCTAGCCAGTGTGGCACAGCAGTGAACATATGAGCTGAAAAATGATTCAAATCTCACAACAAAGTTTGCAGCAACCGCAACACATTGGTTTCTGTGGTCTAAATGGAGCTTTGAGAACAGACACATCTGCAGTACATGCCATCACCCTTCTGGGCTTGGTCAGTGGGATCTGGTACAGACAGTAAGTGGTGTTGTGAGTTTAAAAGATGCTAAAAGGGCACTGGTGCAGTTAAGCTGAACTGGGAGAGCATATGGTGAAGATCTGCACTGTTGATTACATCTCGATGCTCTATCGAGCAACCATGGAAGTTTTGATTGTTGTCACGACATTCACCTTGCCCATTTTAGCATTTTCTATAAATAAAGTATTCATACAACCTTTTTTTTATTTTAGAATGCTTCTGTTTTACAGAAGAAAGTTATACTAACTTTGAAATATTACAGCAAGGACATGAGTATATAAATTAGGATTCAACTTGGAAACAAATTTTATGAAGGTACATTAAATGTTTTGCCTATGTGCAATTATCTAATGAACTAATACAGGAAATCAAATATCCTTACCCACAATGGCTACTTCTCATGTATTTTTCCTGAAGCAAAGTGAAGAGTACAGATAGGTTTCAAATGGCTCAGTTACCTCTGTTAGACTGTTCAAGGCCCAGGTCTGTGCACCCAGCATTAGTCTGGGAAACCCGGAATACATGCGCATGAACTTTGAGGTTCAAAAGATCATCCGTCTCAGCAAAATCTACAGCAGCCATGCCACGAAGTTTACAGACCCAGGTGACCAGGGCTGCTCAGACGTCACTGCAGCCTTTCTGACACTCTCACTTTGCTACTCTTTCATTTTAATGAAGAATTATCATTTGTATTTGTGAAAAATAGGATTACAGCCCAAGAAGAAGCAAAAGCACCAATATTAAGTGATTTACTTCCTTGGGGCTACCATCTCATCAACAGCTACTGAATCATACGTTCAGAACTCGAGGTTCTAGTAAGTTCTGATATTCAGAAGTTGAAATCCTTATTATATTCCTCTCATCTCTTTTCTCCACTCCAGAGCTCTTGAATGAGGGTTTCAAATAATTTATTCACAAAAGCTGTCTCATTTTAGCACACACGCTAGCCAGTGTGGCACAGCAGTGAACATATGAGCTGAAAAATTGACTCCTATTCATAATCTGCTCATCCTTCTAGTCTTCACTCGAGTCCCAATTCCTTTACAAAGCCCTCTTAAGTCTTATTTTTGAAAGCATCCCCTTATCAAAGGTTTTCTTGAGCACCAGTTAAGCGCCAGCCAGGCTTGGCAGAACAGGGAACACAACTTGCCAAAAACTGTGATTTCCTTAAATGTGTATTTTGGACATAAGAAAGAAAAGTTATTACATTTTTTAAAAATGCATAAAAAATAACATGAGCTATTTGTAAATCATTAGTATGTTGATGAAAGTTGTCTATGAGCACTTAGCTTTATAACTAGGCAAAGATATTTCCCAAGTGACATTTAAATATTAGTAGGCAAAAGAAATAATAAACTTAGATGACTAAAAAGAGAGAATACTGTCTTGTTCTCTCATGTCTAAATTGCCCTAATGGTTAAAAGTGTTTAAAAAACTCATCTGCAGAATAAATTTCATGGTATTCAAAAATTTCACTTGAAAACATAAATACACAGAAAGTCTCACCTTCAGAAAAATGATATTAAAGAGCCTAAAGATGTTAGATGCTCATTCTCAAATCTGAACAAAGAACCTGAAATGCTTTTTAGCTTTAAAATCTCTCACTTATTCATTAATTGCTAGTAATTACCGGTCTTTTCTTGTACAAAAGATATGAAAGGTGCAAAATGTTGATCCCCAGGAACACGGAGTTCCAGATCATGATATCCAAGGCACATCGGTAGAGAGTGGCCCAGACGACATAAAGGGCACATCCTATCTTTAGCTACCTTCATTTTAATGAAGAATTATCATTTGTATTTGTGAAAAATAGGATTACAGCCCAAGAAGAAGCAAAAGCACCAATATTAAGTGATTTACTTCCTTGGGGCTACCATCTCATCAACAGCTACTGAATCATACGTTCAGAACTCGAGGTTCTAGTAAGTTCTGATATTCAGAAGTTGAAATCCTTATTATATTCCTCTCATCTCTTTTCTCCACTCCAGAGCTCTTGAATGAGGGTTTCAAATAATTTATTCACAAAAGCTGTCTCATTTTAGCACACACGCTAGCCAGTGTGGCACAGCAGTGAACATATGAGCTGAAAAATTGACTCCTATTCATAATCTGCTCATCCTTCTAGTCTTCACTCGAGTCCCAATTCCTTTACAAAGCCCTCTTAAGTCTTATTTTTGAAAGCATCCCCTTATCAAAGGTTTTCTTGAGCACCAGTTAAGCGCCAGCCAGGCTTGGCAGAACAGGGAACACAACTTGCCAAAAACTGTGATTTCCTTAAATGTGTATTTTGGACATAAGAAAGAAAAGTTATTACATTTTTTAAAAATGCATAAAAAATAACATGAGCTATTTGTAAATCATTAGTATGTTGATGAAAGTTGTCTATGAGCACTTAGCTTTATAACTAGGCAAAGATATTTCCCAAGTGACATTTAAATATTAGTAGGCAAAAGAAATAATAAACTTAGATGACTAAAAAGAGAGAATACTGTCTTGTTCTCTCATGTCTAAATTGCCCTAATGGTTAAAAGTGTTTAAAAAACTCATCTGCAGAATAAATTTCATGGTATTCAAAAATTTCACTTGAAAACATAAATACACAGAAAGTCTCACCTTCAGAAAAATGATATTAAAGAGCCTAAAGATGTTAGATGCTCATTCTCAAATCTGAACAAAGAACCTGAAATGCTTTTTAGCTTTAAAATCTCTCACTTATTCATTAATTGCTAGTAATTACCGGTCTTTTCTTGTACAAAAGATATGAAAGGTGCAAAATGTTGATCCCCAGGAACACGGAGTTCCAGATCATGATATCCAAGGCACATCGGTAGAGAGTGGCCCAGACGACATAAAGGGCACATCCTGAGAATAACGAGGCAGATGTGTTAGATGTCTTGAGAAACTTCAGCATGTAGCTTAATACATTCGTCCTCATCTGTATATAAAGTAACCCAAACACTTCTTGGAAATACCTAAGCCAAATATTACTTTGTTACATTTTTGGTTTTTGTGGCTTTCCTGTTGGCTCAGATGGTAAAGAATGTGCCTGAAATGTGGGGACACCTGGGTTTGATCCCTGGGCTGGGAAGATCCTCTTGAGAAGGAACAGCTACCCACTCCAGTATTCCACAGCTCGTTCATGAGATCGCAGTCAGACACGACTAAGTGACTCTCACTTTCTCTTTTGGGCTTCCCGGGTGGTGCTAGTGGTAAAGAAGCCCCCAGGCTATTCAGGAGATGTAAGAGGTGCTGGTCTGATCCCTGGGTTGGGAAGATGCCCTGGAGGAGGGCATGGCAACCCACTCCGGTATTCTTTTTTTTTTGGCCACTTCTATTGGTATTTCATTCATCTATTTTCATCCATTTTTGTTCTTTGGTCTGTGTGGGTCTCCCATCGCAGTGGCCTCTCACTGCAGAGCACCAGCTCTGGGCACATGCACTCCAGAGCTCCGTCTTGGTAGTTGGACACATTGGTCCAGTCGTTCTGCGGCATGTGGGATCTTCCCAGGCCAGGGATCAAACCTGTGCCTTTTGCACTGCAAGGCAGTGTCCTTACCCACTGGATCACCAGGGAAGCCCCACTCCAGTATTCTTGCTTGGAGAATTCCTTGAACTGAGTCTGGCAGGCTACTGTTTATTGGTTTGGAAAGAGTTGGACATGACTAAAGCAACTTAGCACTCGTGCACCAAAACAAACCCAAACAAACCACATGCTGTTGCAGAAAACCTGTAAAGTATAAAAGCCATTTTTAAAAGGAGAACAGAACCTCATAATTCTACTAAAGACATCTACTGTTGATATTTAATACTGCCTCAGTTTTTGTGTATTGTTAACTGATGACAAACCTAATGAATCCACAATTTAAAACCTACTCTTCTACTTAGTGCAGTGATTTTCTCATTAAAGCACATCATATGCATAGTTTTTAATGACTGTAACTGCTTAAACCAAGCCTTATTTAACTATCTCCCTGCTGTGGACAGATGAAATATTTGGGTTGTAATTAAACATACATGTATTTATTTTGGCTGTACCAGGTCTTCTTTGTGGCATGTAGGATTTTTGGTCTTAGTTGCGGCATGTGGAATTTTTAGTTGTGGCATGCGGGATCTATTACCCTGACCAGGGATCAAGCTCGAGCCCCCTTGCATTGGGAGCATAGAGTCTTAGTTACTGCATCACCAGAGAAGCCCCTGTAATTTTTGATAAGTAGAAAAAACAGCTTTATATAGAAAAATGTACCTATTCTTGTGACTACTTGGTTAGGGTAGATGACCTGAGAATGAGCTAAGGGAATGAGCTTTATAGACTTTGATGATGTTAAAGGACTGTTTTCCAAGAGATTTGTGCAAATTTGCAGTCTCTTTTGATTGTTTTTTGATGGAAAAATTTTTTAAATTGGTAAAGAAGCCCCCAGGCTATTCAGGAGATGTAAGAGGTGCTGGTCTGATCCCTGGGTTGGGAAGATGCCCTGGAGGAGGGCATGGCAACCCACTCCGGCATTCTTTTTTTTTTGGCCACTTCTATTGGTATTTCATTCATCTATTTTCATCCATTTTTGTTCTTTGGTCTGTGTGGGTCTCCCATCGCAGTGGCCTCTCACTGCAGAGCACCAGCTCTGGGCACATGCACTCCAGAGCTCCGTCTTGGTAGTTGGACACATTGGTCCAGTCGTTCTGCGGCATGTGGGATCTTCCCAGGCCAGGGATCAAACCTGTGCCTTTTGCACTGCAAGGCAGTGTCCTTACCCACTGGATCACCAGGGAAGCCCCACTCCAGTATTCTTGCTTGGAGAATTCCTTGAACTGAGTCTGGCAGGCTACTGTTTATTGGTTTGGAAAGAGTTGGACATGACTAAAGCAACTTAGCACTCGTGCACCAAAACAAACCCAAACAAACCACATGCTGTTGCAGAAAACCTGTAAAGTATAAAAGCCATTTTTAAAAGGAGAACAGAACCTCATAATTCTACTAAAGACATCTACTGTTGATATTTAATACTGCCTCAGTTTTTGTGTATTGTTAACTGATGACAAACCTAATGAATCCACAATTTAAAACCTACTCTTCTACTTAGTGCAGTGATTTTCTCATTAAAGCACATCATATGCATAGTTTTTAATGACTGTAACTGCTTAAACCAAGCCTTATTTAACTATCTCCCTGCTGTGGACAGATGAAATATTTGGGTTGTAATTAAACATACATGTATTTATTTTGGCTGTACCAGGTCTTCTTTGTGGCATGTAGGATTTTTGGTCTTAGTTGCGGCATGTGGAATTTTTAGTTGTGGCATGCGGGATCTATTACCCTGACCAGGGATCAAGCTCGAGCCCCCTTGCATTGGGAGCATAGAGTCTTAGTTACTGCATCACCAGAGAAGCCCCTGTAATTTTTGATAAGTAGAAAAAACAGCTTTATATAGAAAAATGTACCTATTCTTGTGACTACTTGGTTAGGGTAGATGACCTGAGAATGAGCTAAGGGAATGAGCTTTATAGACTTTGATGATGTTAAAGGACTGTTTTCCAAGAGATTTGTGCAAATTTGCAGTCTCTTTTGATTGTTTTTTTGATGGGAGAATCATATATATTTTAAATTTAAAATTATCCATATCAAGTAACAATACAAATATATCAATAGCACATATACACATAAAAACTAAATCTCCCATTCACTTGCAATTTTAAAATTTCATCAAAAAGATTTGGGGCACCTGAAAAGTAGCCCAAAGTGTTGATGTTCTTTAGATAATATCACATGGCAAATACTGAAGACTTGGAAAATCTTATTAAACTTAAAGGAGACAGGGTAACATAATGGAAGGACCACCTGGGAAGCTAGAAGACCTGAATTATGGGCCTGGTTTGGCCACTTTTCCCTGGTCTTAATTTTGGATGAGTCATTTGACTTCTCCAAGGCCCCAGCTGATTTGTTTCTAAAGTGTTGGACTCAGTGATCTCTCTTGGTTTGTTCTATTGCCACAACTCTGTCTTAAAAGTCATAATTAGCTTTTGCTTTTTTAGAGGATGTGGCTTTGTATCTTCCCTCCACACTCTGCTCCTCCTGTTGTAATCCCTACCTGACTCAGAGGTAACAGCCACAGAAGTCCTATCTTCTAGCCACCCTTCCAGCACTTTCTTTGACCCTTCCTTGTTCTTATTATCTATTTCAGGCACAGTGAGCTACTTTTCAGTCTCCTCTATGCTGAATCTCTCCCCTCCTCTCCTCTTCCCTGGATATCACATTCACTCATAGTCTGAGAAATCTCGCTCATCTTCCCAAAGCCAGCTCCACTGCCATGTCTTCAGCACACCCTGCTCTGCCTTCCTGCTGAGCCCATCACCCTGTTCATTTCTCCCTGCCTCTTGGTGCACCGTGGAAATAAATTTGGGTTGTAATTAAACATACATGTATTTATTTTGGCTGTACCAGGTCCTTGTGGCATGTAGGATTTTTGGTCTTAGTTGCATGTGGAATTTTTAGTTGTGGCATGCGGGATCTATTACCCTGACCAGGGATCAAGCTCGAGCCCCCTTGCATTGGGAGCATAGAGTCTTAGTTACTGCATCACCAGAGAAGCCCCTGTAATTTTTGATAAGTAGAAAAAACAGCTTTATATAGAAAAATGTACCTATTCTTGTGACTACTTGGTTAGGGTAGATGACCTGAGAATGAGCTAAGGGAATGAGCTTTATAGACTTTGATGATGTTAAAGGACTGTTTTCCAAGAGATTTGTGCAAATTTGCAGTCTCTTTTGATTGTTTTTTTGATGGGAGAATCATATATATTTTAAATTTAAAATTATCCATATCAAGTAACAATACAAATATATCAATAGCACATATACACATAAAAACTAAATCTCCCATTCACTTGCAATTTTAAAATTTCATCAAAAAGATTTGGGGCACCTGAAAAGTAGCCCAAAGTGTTGATGTTCTTTAGATAATATCACATGGCAAATACTGAAGACTTGGAAAATCTTATTAAACTTAAAGGAGACAGGGTAACATAATGGAAGGACCACCTGGGAAGCTAGAAGACCTGAATTATGGGCCTGGTTTGGCCACTTTTCCCTGGTCTTAATTTTGGATGAGTCATTTGACTTCTCCAAGGCCCCAGCTGATTTGTTTCTAAAGTGTTGGACTCAGTGATCTCTCTTGGTTTGTTCTATTGCCACAACTCTGTCTTAAAAGTCATAATTAGCTTTTGCTTTTTTAGAGGATGTGGCTTTGTATCTTCCCTCCACACTCTGCTCCTCCTGTTGTAATCCCTACCTGACTCAGAGGTAACAGCCACAGAAGTCCTATCTTCTAGCCACCCTTCCAGCACTTTCTTTGACCCTTCCTTGTTCTTATTATCTATTTCAGGCACAGTGAGCTACTTTTCAGTCTCCCTCTATGCTGAATCTCTCTCCTCTCCTCTCCTCTTCCCTGGATATCACATTCACTCATAGTCTGAGAAATCTCGCTCATCTTCCCAAAGCCAGCTCCACTGCCATGTCTTCAGCACACCCTGCTCTGCCTTCCTGCTGAGCCCATCACCCTGTTCATTTCTCCCTGCCTCTTGGTGCACACCTGCATCACAGCATCTGTTCTGTTCTATGTGACTGCCCACCTGTTTCTCTCTGACCCTCAAGAGTGTCTTTCTCAAGGATGGAGACTTCATTTTTCACTTTCTGTCCAACACAGTACAAGTGCTCAAAAAAGCACCTGAATAAATGTCACCAGGGACATAATGACATAGAGAGGAATTTGTCCAGACTCACTGGTTAAAATAGTAAATTTGATTGTTTTAGTATTTTGGTATGAAGTAATGTGACCTGCTTCTTCAGGGTTGACAGTTGTTGTGTAAGTTGCTCAGTCATGTCCGACTCTTTGTGACGCTGTGGACTGTGGCCCACCAGGCTCCTGTGTCCATGGGATTTCCCAAGCAAGAATACTGGAGTGGGTTTCCATTTCCTCCTCCAGGGGATCTTCCTGGCCCGGGGATTGAACCTGGGTCACATGCATTGCAGGTAGCCACTTTACCATCTGAGCCACCAGAGAAATCCAGGGTTAATTGAGTACCTTCCTAAAATTGTATTTGAACCATTGTGTAAGGGCAACTATTTTCATTCCCAGTCTTGCTTTACTGCCTCTAGCAAGTAAATGCCTATTCAAATAAAGATAATTAAAACTATAGAGTGTTTACTATATGCCAGCCACTATCATAAGTCAAATATCACACACAGACACACAGACATGCATAATCACTCACCTAATTCTCAAACCCAAGGAAGTGATATTATTTATACCCTTATTTGACACATGGGGAAATACGTATAGAAAGATTCTTCCCTCCACACTCTGCTCCTCCTGTTGTAATCCCTACCTGACTCAGAGGTAACAGCCACAGAAGTCCTATCTTCTAGCCACCCTTCCAGCACTTTCTTTGACCCTTCCTTGTTCTTATTATCTATTTCAGGCACAGTGAGCTACTTTTCAGTCTCCCTCTATGCTGAATCTCTCTCCTCTCCTCTCCTCTTCCCTGGATATCACATTCACTCATAGTCTGAGAAATCTCGCTCATCTTCCCAAAGCCAGCTCCACTGCCATGTCTTCAGCACACCCTGCTCTGCCTTCCTGCTGAGCCCATCACCCTGTTCATTTCTCCCTGCCTCTTGGTGCACACCTGCATCACAGCATCTGTTCTGTTCTATGTGACTGCCCACCTGTTTCTCTCTGACCCTCAAGAGTGTCTTTCTCAAGGATGGAGACTTCATTTTTCACTTTCTGTCCAACACAGTACAAGTGCTCAAAAAAGCACCTGAATAAATGTCACCAGGGACATAATGACATAGAGAGGAATTTGTCCAGACTCACTGGTTAAAATAGTAAATTTGATTGTTTTAGTATTTTGGTATGAAGTAATGTGACCTGCTTCTTCAGGGTTGACAGTTGTTGTGTAAGTTGCTCAGTCATGTCCGACTCTTTGTGACGCTGTGGACTGTGGCCCACCAGGCTCCTGTGTCCATGGGATTTCCCAAGCAAGAATACTGGAGTGGGTTTCCATTTCCTCCTCCAGGGGATCTTCCTGGCCCGGGGATTGAACCTGGGTCACATGCATTGCAGGTAGCCACTTTACCATCTGAGCCACCAGAGAAATCCAGGGTTAATTGAGTACCTTCCTAAAATTGTATTTGAACCATTGTGTAAGGGCAACTATTTTCATTCCCAGTCTTGCTTTACTGCCTCTAGCAAGTAAATGCCTATTCAAATAAAGATAATTAAAACTATAGAGTGTTTACTATATGCCAGCCACTATCATAAGTCAAATATCACACACAGACACACAGACATGCATAATCACTCACCTAATTCTCAAACCCAAGGAAGTGATATTATTTATACCCTTATTTGACACATGGGGAAATACGTATAGAAAGATTCTTGCACCAGTTAATACAATTAGCAAGTGCTGGAACCAGGATTGGAATAACACAGTCTAGCTCCAAAGTTCACAGTCTTACACACAAGTGGATTTTCTGGTATCTGGAATGGAAAATCTAAACAACACATGCACATGTTCTTAGTTTTATCTAGAATACAAAAGGGTGAAGGCCTGTGTTCTTTCTTACTTGATGTACCGCTGATTTACTAACAAAGACTCATATTTTTGGTAGGCTACAGACCCGCCCCAATACAAAATTCATG
The DNA here is from genome assembly GCA_022376925.1 of Tragulus kanchil. Classification (NCBI taxonomy): domain Eukaryota; kingdom Metazoa; phylum Chordata; class Mammalia; order Artiodactyla; family Tragulidae; genus Tragulus; species Tragulus kanchil. The sequence continues at coordinate 237,990,383 of JAIOJX010000026.1, forward strand.
TGATGCCAGTTATAGAAAAGTTCCATATAATCTCAGTTAAGTATCTTACCTACAGTTAACATCCCCCTAAGAAGTATCATATGAAGGTGAAGTGTGGTTGGAATAACCAATGCAATTGCAAAAAAAATATTTGCTACATGAAAAACTAGATGATGTATCTCTCTCCAGTTGTCACAAGTGGTCTCATTGGAAGGCACAGGTAGGATTTTTTCTATCTCAGGTGTAAAACCTATTGCAATTGACTCTGCCAATGGGCTGGACTCGGTATAATTCATCTTGAAAATTCCTGTAAAAATAACAAAATGAAAGGGCAGTTAAAAAAAATGGCAGCTGTATCTTAGCACCCACCCCATGTGGGTTATACCAAAATATTTCTGTGAACTAGAAATAATTTCTACTGGTAAATAGACTTCTCTGGTGCTTATGAGTTAGACCTAGGTTCAGATTCCCTCTCTGTCACTGTCATATCCATTTTCTTATCTGTTAAAGTGATGATAATAATACACTGGCTTTATGCAGGTAGCCACTTTACCATCTGAGCCACCAGAGAAATCCAGGGTTAATTGAGTACCTTCCTAAAATTGTATTTGAACCATTGTGTAAGGGCAACTATTTTCATTCCCAGTCTTGCTTTACTGCCTCTAGCAAGTAAATGCCTATTCAAATAAAGATAATTAAAACTATAGAGTGTTTACTATATGCCAGCCACTATCATAAGTCAAATATCACACACAGACACACAGACATGCATAATCACTCACCTAATTCTCAAACCCAAGGAAGTGATATTATTTATACCCTTATTTGACACATGGGGAAATACGTATAGAAAGATTCTTGCACCAGTTAATACAATTAGCAAGTGCTGGAACCAGGATTGGAATAACACAGTCTAGCTCCAAAGTTCACAGTCTTACACACAAGTGGATTTTCTGGTATCTGGAATGGAAAATCTAAACAACACATGCACATGTTCTTAGTTTTATCTAGAATACAAAAGGGTGAAGGCCTGTGTTCTTTCTTACTTGATGTACCGCTGATTTACTAACAAAGACTCATATTTTTGGTAGGCTACAGACCCGCCCCAATACAAAATTCATGTGATGCCAGTTATAGAAAAGTTCCATATAATCTCAGTTAAGTATCTTACCTACAGTTAACATCCCCCTAAGAAGTATCATATGAAGGTGAAGTGTGGTTGGAATAACCAATGCAATTGCAAAAAAAATATTTGCTACATGAAAAACTAGATGATGTATCTCTCTCCAGTTGTCACAAGTGGTCTCATTGGAAGGCACAGGTAGGATTTTTTCTATCTCAGGTGTAAAACCTATTGCAATTGACTCTGCCAATGGGCTGGACTCGGTATAATTCATCTTGAAAATTCCTGTAAAAATAACAAAATGAAAGGGCAGTTAAAAAAAATGGCAGCTGTATCTTAGCACCCACCCCATGTGGGTTATACCAAAATATTTCTGTGAACTAGAAATAATTTCTACTGGTAAATAGACTTCTCTGGTGCTTATGAGTTAGACCTAGGTTCAGATTCCCTCTCTGTCACTGTCATATCCATTTTCTTATCTGTTAAAGTGATGATAATAATACACTGGCTTTATGATGAAACGAAATCTGTACAATACTTAGCATAGGGCATAACTATTCCCTGATGTATATACATATGAATATATCTTCATATATCTATTAATACATTTGTATCTAAGCATACTTGGTGGGTGAGAGAAGGAGGAGGGAATTAACTAGTTTATAAACAATCACCAATGTTCATAAACCTCAGCAATCACAAAGTTATTTAGTGCAGCTTTTTCTGTTATGCTCCCACTGGTGACACTGAATCCAAACACAGGAAAAATAACTAGGAAGTGAATTTTTTGAATACTTTGAAAAAAACGAACAGCTTATTATCTACTGTTTGATGGCTTTGGATGTTTCGTTGTTTAATTTCTAAGTCCTGTCCTACTCTTTGCAATCCTGTGGACTGCAGCCTGCCAGGCTTCTCTGCCCATTGTTTTAGTATTTTGATATGAATTACTTTAAACTGTTTCATCAGGGTTAACAGAATAATGCCATAATATGGAATTTTCCAGTCAAGAATATTGGAATGGCATGCCATTTCCTACTCCAGAACAGCTTCCTGACCTACAGATCGAAACTGCATTCTTGAGTCTACTGTGCAGGCAGGCCAGTTCTTGACCACTGGCGCTGTTAAATCACTATACCATACATATGTAATGAGCTACATTATCATGTTGTTGTTTTTTTAATAAGTCATGTCTGGCTCTTTGCGACCCCATACACTGCAGCACTCTAGGTTCCTGTGTCCTCAACTCTTGAATTTTCCTGTAAAAATAACAAAATGAAAGGAGCAGGGAGTAGGATTTTTCTATCTCAGGTGTAAAACCTATTGCAATTGACTCTGCCAATGGGCTGGACTCGGTATAATTCATCTTGAAAATTCCTGTAAAAATAACAAAATGAAAGGGCAGTTAAAAAAAATGGCAGCTGTATCTTAGCACCCACCCCATGTGGGTTATACCAAAATATTTCTGTGAACTAGAAATAATTTCTACTGGTAAATAGACTTCTCTGGTGCTTATGAGTTAGACCTAGGTTCAGATTCCCTCTCTGTCACTGTCATATCCATTTTCTTATCTGTTAAAGTGATGATAATAATACACTGGCTTTATGATGAAACGAAATCTGTACAATACTTAGCATAGGGCATAACTATTCCCTGATGTATATACATATGAATATATCTTCATATATCTATTAATACATTTGTATCTAAGCATACTTGGTGGGTGAGAGAAGGAGGAGGGAATTAACTAGTTTATAAACAATCACCAATGTTCATAAACCTCAGCAATCACAAAGTTATTTAGTGCAGCTTTTTCTGTTATGCTCCCACTGGTGACACTGAATCCAAACACAGGAAAAATAACTAGGAAGTGAATTTTTTGAATACTTTGAAAAAAACGAACAGCTTATTATCTACTGTTTGATGGCTTTGGATGTTTCGTTGTTTAATTTCTAAGTCCTGTCCTACTCTTTGCAATCCTGTGGACTGCAGCCTGCCAGGCTTCTCTGCCCATTGTTTTAGTATTTTGATATGAATTACTTTAAACTGTTTCATCAGGGTTAACAGAATAATGCCATAATATGGAATTTTCCAGTCAAGAATATTGGAATGGCATGCCATTTCCTACTCCAGAACAGCTTCCTGACCTACAGATCGAAACTGCATTCTTGAGTCTACTGTGCAGGCAGGCCAGTTCTTGACCACTGGCGCTGTTAAATCACTATACCATACATATGTAATGAGCTACATTATCATGTTGTTGTTTTTTTAATAAGTCATGTCTGGCTCTTTGCGACCCCATACACTGCAGCACTCTAGGTTCCTGTGTCCTCCACTATCTCCTGGAGTTTGTTCAAATTCATGTCCATTGAGTCAGTGATACTATCAAACCAGCTTTCATCCTCTACCCACCCCCTTTTCCTTTTGCCTTCAGTCTTTCCCAGCATCAGGGTCTTTTCCAGTGAGTTGGCTCTTTGCATCAGGTGATCAAAGTATTGAAGCTTCAGTTTCAGTATCAGTCATTCCAATGAAATACAGGATAGATTTCCTTTAGGATTCACTGGTTTAATCTTCCTGCTATCCAAGGGACTCTCAAGAGTCTTCTCCAACACCATAGTTTGAAAGCATCAATTCTTTGGCACTCAGCCTTCTTCATGGTCCAACTCTCTCATTCATACAGGACCACTGGAAAAAAACATAGCTTTGCCTATGGACCTCTGTGCACAAAGTGATGTCTCTACTTGTAAGTACATTGTCTAGGTTTGTAATAGTTTTCCTTCCAAGGAGCAAGCATCTTTTACTTTCATGGCTGCAGTCACCATCCACAGTGATTTTGGAGCCCAAGAAAAATTTGTCATTGCTTCTGCTTTTCCCCCTTCTATTTGCCATGAAGTGATGGAACCAGATGCTACAATCTTAGTTTTTTAGATGTTCAGGTTTAAGCCAGCTTTATCTACTCTTCTCTTTCACCCTCATGAGAAGGCTTTTAGTTCCACTTTACTTTCTGCCATTAGAGTCGTATCATCTCCATATCCAGGGTTGTTGATATTTCTCCTGGCAATTTTGATTCCAGCTTGTGAATTCATCCAGCCTGACATTTTGCATGACATACTATGCATAGATAAGCAGGATGACAATATACAGCCTTGTCATACTTCTTTCCCAATTTGGAACCAGTCTATTGTTCCATGTCTGGTTTTAACTGTTGCTTCTTGATCCACATACAGGTTTCTCAGGAGGCAGGTAAGGTGGACTGGTTGGTACTCCCATAGCTTTAAGAATTTTCCACAGTGTTTTGTCATCCACACTGAGTCTGGCAGGTTACAGTCCATAGGGCTGCAAGAGAGTCAGATATGACTTACCAGCTCAACCATAACATAGTCAAAGGCTTTAGCATAGTCAATGAAGCAGAAAGTAGATGTTTTTCTAGAACTCCTTTGCTTTCTCCTTGATCCAGAAAATGTTGGTAATTTGATTGCTGGTTCCTCTGCCTCTTTGAAACCTAGCTTATACATCTAGAAGTTCTTGGTTCATGTACTGCTGAAGCTTCACTTGAATGATTTTGAGTATAACCTTATGAACGTTTGAAATGAGTGCAATTGTACAACAGTTGAACATTCTTTGGCATTGCCCTTCTTTGAGACTGGAATGAAAACTGACCTTTTCCTATCCAGTGGTTGCTGCTGAGTTTTCCAAAATTGTTGACATATTGAGCACAACACTTTAACAGCATTATCTTTTAGGATTTTAAATAGCTCAGCTAAAATTCTATTACCTCTACTAGCTTTGTTTGTAGTAGGGCTTCCTCTAGGCCCAGCTGACTTCACAATCCAGGATGTCTAGCTCTAGGTGAGTGACCACACCATCATGGTTATCTGGTCCATTAAGATCTTTTCTGTATTGCTCTTCTGTGTATTCTTTCCACTTCTTCTCACTCTCTTCTGCTTCTGTTATGTTCTTATCATTTCTATCCTTTTTGTGCCTAGCCTTGCATGAAATGTTCCCTTGATATCTTCAATTTTCTTAAAGAGATCTCTCGTCTTTCCTGTTCTATTGTTTTCCTTTATTTCTTTGGGCTGTTCATTTAAGAAGGCCTTCTTATCTTGCCTTGCAATTCTTTGGAACTCTGTATTCAGTTGGTTATATCTTTTTGTTTCTCCTTTGCCTTTCACTTCTCTTCTTTCCTTAGCTATTTGTAAAGCCTTTTCAGACAACCACCTTGCCATCTTGTGTTTCTTTTTCTTTGAGTTTTAGTCACTGCCTCCTGTACAATATTATGAACCTCAATCCATAGATCTTCAGGCACTCTGTTGACCAGATCTAATGCCTTGAATCTCTAATCTGTTTGTCACTTGTAATGTGTAACTGTAAGGGATTTAATTTAGGTCATTGCTGAATGGCCTAGTGGTTTTCTCCATTTTCTTCAACTTAAGCCTAATTTTGCTACAGGGAGCTGATGATCTGAGCCACAGTCAGCTCCAGGTCTTGTTTTTGTTGACTGTATAGAGCATTTCTATCTTTGACTGCAAAGATCATAATCAGTCTGATTTTGGTATTGACCATCTGGTGGTGTTCATGTGTAAAGTCGTCTCTCAGGTGGTTGAAAAAGGGTGTTTGCTCTGACCAGTGTGTTCTCTTCACAAAACTCTGTTAGCCTTTGCCCTGCTTCACTCTGTACTCCAAAGCCAAACTTGTCTGTCATTCCCGTCATCTCTTGACTTCCTACTTTTGTATTCCAATCTCCTATGATGGAAAAGACATCTTTTTTTGGTGTTAATTCTAGAAGGTCTTCTAGGTCTTTATAAAACCAGTCAACTTTAGCTTCTTCAGTGTCAGTGGTTGGGGCATAAACTTGGATTACTGTGATGTAGAATGGTTTGCCTTGGAAACGAATGGAGATCATTCTTTCATTTTTGACATTACACCCTAGTACTGCATTTCAGACTCTCTTGTTGACTATGAGTGCTATACCATTTCTTTTAAGGAATTCTTTCCCACAGTAGTAGACAGAATGGTCATCTGACTTAAATTCACCCAACCTATCCATTTTAGTTCACTGATCCCCATAATAGATGGTGCTGTTCATTGTTGTGATTTCCTGTCTGACCACATTATTAATTCATGGGCCTAATATTCCAGATTATTATGCAATATTGTTCTTTACAACATTGAACTTTACTTTCTTTAGAGCACTGGACTTTACTGTAAAAGTAAAGTACATTCACAGATGAGTCGTTTCTGCTTTGGCCTAGCCACTTCATTCTAACTGGAGCTATTAGAAATTGCTCTCCATTCTTCTGCAGTAGCAAATTGGACACCTTCCTTTTCTATAGCCCATGGGATTCTTCAGGCAAGAATACTGGAGTGGGTTGCCATTTCCTTCTCCTGTGGACCACATTTTGTCAAAATTCTTCACTGTGTCCCGTCCATCTTTGGTGGCCCCGCACGGAAACGTCACAGCTTATAGTTTCACTGAGTTGCACAAGCACCTTCACTATGAGAAGGCTGTGCTCCATAAAGAGGACATTATCATGTACACACATAATAAATATATGACTGCAATCATTTATATACACAGAGAGAGTTAACCTTTACTCCTTGACTGTCTAATTTAAAGATTTTCTTTCCTATAAAAATTTTAGTTGGAAGCATCTCACAAATTGAAAAGTAGTAAACTTCCAGGTTCCTTATATGAAGTAAGGGTCATGAGTATACATTTGATCATTTAAAATTAAAATCTGTAGCAAATATATTTCAAAGGAAATACATTTTACACATGTTTACATAAACCTTAACACAAAATGTACTTCTTCCTGACTATATGACCAGTCCTCTCTGGTGCTTACAAAATTCTGTTAGTAATTATACAAATTTGTCCCTGGCAAAAACTATGTAGATTTACAAAATATATTAACTGTTTTGTTTCAGGGAAAGAATTCCAAATGGGGACAGAAAGTACGTTTAAAATTTCATTTAAAAATATGAATTTCTTTCCAATAAGGTCACACTATATGCCATACTTTCCCTCTCTTTTTTTCCATCATACTAAGGTAAAGGTTTTAGGTGGTAAAATCAATTGGTATCAGGTTCGCCATTTTGCAAGGATGTTAATACATTAATGTGAAAGAATTCCACATCTCTTAAGATGATATAAAAACATACACGCCTAAGTTTGCAAACAGTGAATGAAGTAATTAAGTCAAAGATCTCTTCTCATAATTCTAAAACAGTGCATACATATAAGAAATAGTTGACTTAGATATTGATTTGCTGCAGAAAGGAAAGAAAGCATAAAAATTCAACTACTTTTTAAATTGAAGTATAGTTGATATACAGTCTTATATAAGTTATAAATGTATGATACAGTGATTCACAATTTTTAAAGATTATACTCTATAGTCATTATAAAACACTGACTATAGTTCTGTGTTATTATACAATATATACTTGTAGCTTATTTCATATACAATAGATTGTACCTCTTTTTTAAATTTTGGCCTCTTTTTATTTATTTATTTCATCCATCTTTATTCTTTCATCCATCTTTATTCTTCGGCCTGTGTGGGCCTCCCATTGCAGTGACCTCACTCATTGCAGAGCACTGGCTCTGGGAACATGCGCTCCAGAGCACTGGCTCATAATTGGACACACTGGTCCAGCCACTCCATGGCACGTGGGATCTGCCCGGGCCAGGGATGAAACCAGTGCCCCTTGTACTGCAAGGCAGACTCTTTATCCACTGGATCACCAGGGAAGCCCTAGATTATAACCTCTTAATCCTGTCCAAACGTTTGAATCAATAAAAATATAAACCTATTAAGATGGGGTGATCATTATTTTAATAAGTTTATACAAAGTTTGTTTTCAAAAACGAAATCAAAATTAATTTTTTCAAGAGGGAGAGTATTAAATGTCCTCTATCACTCATGATGTCAGCATCAACCTATGCATTAGTATCATATAAGCTAAAAATAGCTACCATTTCTACTGCACTTTAGAAGGCATTTTCATTCCAATTGTCCCATTTGTTCCTCTGACTACCCTATGTTCCTTATGAGGCAGAGACAATGTCGTATTCATCTCGGTATATCCAAACCTCGTCTCTGTAGAGAATGCATGAGGCAGAGGTGAAAGCCATATGCAAGGTACACAAAAATGACAAACACTTTTATAAATTACTTTTTAGTCTCCCTAAACCTAGTAAGTAGTAAAGGCAGGTGAGTGCCAAGCCATCCTGAGGCTGAGAGTCAGGTTCTGTACTACAAGCCCCCCCACCCCCCAAAAAAAAAGCCCATATAAGCAAGGGAACGTCATTTCTCCTTGAGCGGGCTTCTTCCTGGGAACTGAGACACTGAACTAGATGGTCTTTAAAACCCCTTTAAATTTTAATAGCCTGTGGCTCTAATAGAGATTTATACAGTCAATTAATTAATATATATTCTTCCTCACATTCATCTGATGACACCCATACTGCCACCTAATCCACTGTAATTCAATTTCAGGCTTTTAAAAGTTCTTCAAGTGGCACTAAAAGTACCAATTTCTGGTCAAGAGAAATGACAGGAAAACTCTGATCTACTAGCCCGAGAACCAAGGACACAGTAACATGAATTTTATAAAAGGTGAGTTAATCCTACAACATATTTTGATATAGCACACCTTATTAGCATATAGAGTCAAAATACTTAATTTTCTATAAACTGTAACATTACATATTATATACAATTCATTTTATTTGTATGTTTATATGTCTGCTATTTATCTATGTATCCTTATCTATGTCTTTTTTGAAAAGCCAGTGACCTGCTGTCAACAAATATTGACAGGATCTTGCCGGTTTCAACTTCTTTTGACACTACTTAATGGATTCATGTGGCTTACACTGAACTATCCTTATCCAGAGAATGCATGAGTCTAAGGGAGAGAGGCTAGACTGGTAAACTGATAAACATTCAGATTGATTTTGACTAGATCAAGAGACATTTTCTTTCTGGTATTAGTTGCTTGGAGTCTCATTTCTTAAATTCTCTGTTCTAGTAGAGTCCTGTTGATCTACTGGTTTTCAAATAGGAGTGTGCAGGGTTCATAGCTAAATGGCTATGAACCATAACCCTTCACCAGACTACAAAAAATGAAAAAGATAACCGCAATCAGCAAAAGTCGCGTTCCTAGACTGGATCAATTCATTCTACAATTCTAACTGAACCTTCGTTTATTTTCGGAATGGCAAAGGGCATTGTGTTACTAAGTGTTTTCACACTTACTCCCGCTTCAAAAGCCAGCAGTTTCTGCGACATGTCTGATAACAACTGGTTTCCCAAAGTCTCGGAAACGAGAGAAAACAGGCGCGGTTGGATTACCGGTGCCCTAGCCATCTGCGCTCCCTAGGCGCCCAGCTTACCTCACTCAAGAGGGAAGGCTGATCCGAAGCTCTCGCCCCGAGGGGTGTGCAGCCAGCGCCCTGAACCACCTCGCATTCCAGCGCAGGCCAGGGCGGGCGACACTGTGCGCCCGGCTGTGCACTGCCTACGCGGGACCTGGAGGCCCTACAAGGGGCGAAGAAGAGCGGCACTGGGTTCTCGGGTGAGGAGCCCTGGAGGCCTCACAGGGAGGGGAAGAGGCCGAGCTCACCGAGGTCTTGTAGGTATCAGAGCGCGGGAACGGGCACCCGATGGGGCCGGAGCGCCTGAGGATGTTGGCGTGGTCAGATTTGAGTGGCGGCAATTGACATCTGAGGGTCTGTGACCGTGCTGTCCAGACCCTTGGTAAAGGGCGGCTTCCAAGGACAGGAACCCCACGAGGGCGCGGCTAACGAGAGAGGGCGAGGTTCCCAATGGTCCCTACGGAGAACCTGCAGGCACCGCCCGGGAGGACAAAGTTGCTCCCGGTGGAGCAGGGATCCAACTTTCACTTCCCGATCTAGTCCCAGGAGCGCGAGGCTGCAAATAACTCGGCCCGCTGCGGGAGTCCGCAGCAGCTGCTTCTCTGGCTCCTTACCTGGTTTGTCCCTGGCGCGGAGCCTGGGTGGCGCTGGTCAACGTTGGGGGCAGCAGCGGCGGGGTGCGGGGAACCCAGACGTGCCACTCGACGGGCGCCCGACCAGAAAGCTTCAGCAGATCCCGAGTTGAGATGCTGCTCCGCCGGTGCCAGGTCCCCGCGCCGGCAGTGGCTTTGACTAAAATAGGCATCGCGGCAGCTGCGGCCGGGGCTGGGGCAGCACCGCGCACGCGCCCAGCGTCCCGGCGCCCCCGGGCGGGCGGAGTCCCGGGCCTCCGCCAAAACTCCCCTCCCGGCTCCTCCAACTCCGCTGTGCGTCGGCACAAGCGTGGTTCGTTTGAAACACCCGCTTCTTTCTTTCCTGGTTTCCTCTCTTCTTCCCGGTTTTGTCCTTGTTTGGGCACGAGTGAGGGGCGGGCAACATCTTGGGTCCAATGGCGTGAGCTGCTCATCCTCGTGGGGATGAACTCGAGCTGTAGGGTCCCAGGTGGGAGAGAAATCAGGAAAAGAAATGAAATTTAGAATCATTTTCCCACAAAATCTCGTAACTCCTTTCTGGGATAGTCGCTCACGTCTCTGCACAAGGCGAAAGGACCGGGAGAGAGCGCGCAACTTAGCAGTCTGAGCCGGGCGGCGGAGCTGGTGGTTTGGTCCCCACCAATGCGGACGCAGGATGGCGCCCTCGGGGAGCCGGCCCTGCTGCTGCTGCCACTGCTGCCGTAGCTGCTTCTGCGGGGCGTCACGCGGGAGACTTCGACACCAGCCACTGTTTTATTTTCCTGAAAAGAAGGTACTGATCTGAAATTGGCATTCCCGTGGCAATGCCAGTAAAGATTGATTAGATCATTTGGGTAGGCGAAGCTCCACCCGAATTTGCCACGTAAATTTGGCAGATTTGGGACCTCTAGCTTGAAAAACAAGGTAATGAAAGTATGATCTAATCAATCTTCACTGTCTATAAAGGATAACTGTTTAGGGTAAGAAATGTAGGGCAAATTAATGAAGAGTTGGTACAGGGGAGGAGTTGGAGGACAAAAGAGGAAGGTTAGATGAGCATTCACAATTTACAAGTGAAGTGTTCCATTGATGGAGAGAATTTGTGCCGATTGGTAGAGTGTGAGTCGTTCATGCGTACCAAACTTGCACCGAAGAACACAGGTACATCATACAGTGAGTACTTTGGTGTGCCCCCTTGCCAGGTGTCTCCAGTGGGGAAGCAATGCAGCATCTTCTTCAAAAACATGGGCCATAGTGCTGTCCAGACCAAGTTTGAATCTTGCCTTTTCCGCCAGCTGTGTGGCCTTGGACAAGTTACTTAGCTTTTCTTTGCCTTGGTTTCCTCTTTTGTGCCTTGGGTACGATGGCGATGATTGCACTGTGTCTCATAGGACTGTTTTGCAGACTAAATGATTTAATATGCATAAAAGGCTTAGTATGTTGTACAAAGTAAGTTCTACGTGTATGATCCTATATTTTCCTTATACACATCCTTCTCTAACATCTTTGTAATCTGCTGTATCTCTCTAAGATTTATTTTCAGTGCTACTTCTTCAGAGTCATTTTAGTTGTCCTGCCAACGATTTTGGTAGCTACCCCTACATATATTTTAAGATGCATGTTTAATAGTAAATGTGCACAAAGATTTTGCATGGATATTCACTGGAAACTAGCTTATCATAATGAACGCTGGAAATAACCTAAATTCTAATTGTATGGGGCTCAGTAGATTATAGGTCATCCTATATAAAGCCATTAAAAATAATTTATAGAAAGATAGAGACATAACAGTGTCTGCCAATTAGATAGAACAGAGGTCAGCAAACTTAGGCCCAGAGGCCCAACCTTCTACCCAGTTTTGTACAGCTCATGATCTAAAATGATTTTTACATTTTTTAATGGTTGGCATCATCAAAAGAAGAATATTTCATGATGTGAAAATTATATGAAATTCAGGCACAGTGTCCATAAAGTTTAATTGGAACCCAGCCATGCTCATTCCTTTATGGCTGCTTTTGTGCTACATTGAGGAGTTGTGGTAGAAATTGTATGATCGGGCTTCCCTGGTGGTCCAGTGGGTAAGGACACTGCCTTGCAGTGCAAGGGGCGCCGGTTCGATCCCTGGCCTGAAAAGATCCCATGTGCCACGGAGCGGCTGGACTGATGTGTCCAATTACCGAGCCAGAGCTCTGGAGCGCATGCACCCAGAGCTGGTGCTCTGTGACAACAGAGGCCACTGCGATGGGAGGCCCACACGGGCCAAAGAACAAAGATGGATGAAAATAGACAAATGAAAGACCAATAGAAGTGGCCCGCCTGCTCCCTCCCTCCCCACCCCACCCCACCCCCACCAAAATAAATAAATAAATAAATCTTTTTTTAAAAAAAGAAATATGTTCAAATAACTTAAAAAAAAAAAAAAAAGAAACTGTGTGATCTTGCAGAACCTAAAATATTTATCATCTAGTTCTTTACCGAAAAAAACTCCTGCCCCTTGGTATAGAGTGCACTTTGTGTCAGGCACTGTTGTAAATGGATGTAGGTAGCTGTATTAAGTCATTGAATCCTCATGATAGAGTCTATGAAGAAGTAATTACTATTGTAAACTCCATTTTATAGATGGGAAATTGGGATAACTGGTTGAGTAGGCTGCTCCAGGTCACACAGCTAATGAGAAGCTGGGCCACAATGTGAACCAGGGGTCTAAGTTCTGGAGTTTATGCTGCCATACACTACGTATGCAGTTTCTGCTTCCTTCTGTCACTGCCCACCCTGCTTCCCTTAAAAAGAGGTTAACTAAAAAAAAGGCAAGTTACAAGAGTGTGAAGAACATCACAAATCATCCGTGATGTTGAAATGCTTGCATTTCTTACCTCAGGGTATTGAGGTTGTACGTGATTTTTATCTTTTTCCTTCTTCTTCCCCTCCCTCTCTCTCTCTCTCTCCCTTCTTCTCTCTCCTCTTTCTGCTGCTGCTTCTGTGAAATTTTCTATGATGATTATATGTTAAAATTTGAACACGTACTTACTAAGATAGCAGAGCCCAGGTTCTGGCTTTTGCAGACCGGAATGGCCAGTTCCAGAGGTGTGGTTATGCAGTCAGCTGTTACAGGACATGCTCTCTCCTTCGCTTACAGGATAAAGATGTCTGTAAGGCATTAGGCCATGTTAAGATGGCAGACTTTTATGAAAACAATACTGCACTGGATGTCACAATAAGACTTGAGTCCTGGCCTTGGATAGTCTGTTTTCTTGGAGTCTTTGTTCTGTAGAAAGATTAGACTGAACTAAACCCACCTCCCTCACTATAACCTGTCTAAGGATTCAAAGCATAATTTTATTTATTTATTTTTTAATTTGAAGATAAATTTTATTCAGTTTATATATTTTATTTATTTTTTTATTTTAAAGGTTTTACAGAGTTTTGTTGTTCACAGACATGTATGCTTCCAGATCAGTCATATGCATATCTCTGGTCCCCTCCCCACTCCCAGGTCCCCCCATCCCACTCCTCCAGGCTGTCACACCAAACCCTTGGAAATCCTGTTCCCTTAGCGCAATGACAATAGCTATCTTTTTAGCATATGATAGTATATGTTTCCATGTTACTCCTTCTGTGTCTCTCATCCACTATTCATTCCCCACAACAAAGCATGATTTTATTTTTAAGTTTCTTATTGTTGCTATATGAATACCAGCTCTATAAAATTAGAAGAGTTCTAGACATAAACACTTGGGGTTGGGAGTGCCCTAGTCTCCCTAAGTGTCCTCCTGCTGGTCATGGAAGGATCAGATTGAGACTCTGAGCCTTCTCTGAAAACAAATATGATCCAGATGGGTAGCTTGCACAGAAGTATAGAAAGAAAGAGTATGAGGCATAAATAACAAAATGTAGGGCATCCTGTCTCCTCTGCAGAAGCTCTAGCTAGTACAAGTTAGATCGATACAAACAATTATTTTTACCTTTATTTCTCTGTGGGCATCCTAGTCTGCTTTTATCATTTCATCAGAACCTTGATGGGATTTCAAAGTCCAGATAGAGTAAGTTTCATGAAAATTAATTAAGACCTGATCTCTCTTCTTTCTGTGAAATTTTCTATGATGATTATATGTTAAAATTTGAACAGTACTGTACCCAGGTTCTGGCTTTTGCAGACCGGAATGGCCAGTTCCAGAGGTGTGGTTATGCAGTCAGCTGTTACAGGACATGCTCTCTCCTTCGCTTACAGGATAAAGATGTCTGTAAGGCATTAGGCCATGTTAAGATGGCAGACTTTTATGAAAACAATACTGCACTGGATGTCACAATAAGACTTGAGTCCTGGCCTTGGATAGTCTGTTTTCTTGGAGTCTTTGTTCTGTAGAAAGATTAGACTGAACTAAACCCACCTCCCTCACTATAACCTGTCTAAGGATTCAAAGCATAATTTTATTTATTTATTTTTTAATTTGAAGATAAATTTTATTCAGTTTATATATTTTATTTATTTTTTTATTTTAAAGGTTTTACAGAGTTTTGTTGTTCACAGACATGTATGCTTCCAGATCAGTCATATGCATATCTCTGGTCCCCTCCCCACTCCCAGGTCCCCCCATCCCACTCCTCCAGGCTGTCACACCAAACCCTTGGAAATCCTGTTCCCTTAGCGCAATGACAATAGCTATCTTTTTAGCATATGATAGTATATGTTTCCATGTTACTCCTTCTGTGTCTCTCATCCACTATTCATTCCCCACAACAAAGCATGATTTTATTTTTAAGTTTCTTATTGTTGCTATATGAATACCAGCTCTATAAAATTAGAAGAGTTCTAGACATAAACACTTGGGGTTGGGAGTGCCCTAGTCTCCCTAAGTGTCCTCCTGCTGGTCATGGAAGGATCAGATTGAGACTCTGAGCCTTCTCTGAAAACAAATATGATCCAGATGGGTAGCTTGCACAGAAGTATAGAAAGAAAGAGTATGAGGCATAAATAACAAAATGTAGGGCATCCTGTCTCCTCTGCAGAAGCTCTAGCTAGTACAAGTTAGATCGATACAAACAATTATTTTTACCTTTATTTCTCTGTGGGCATCCTAGTCTGCTTTTATCATTTCATCAGAACCTTGATGGGATTTCAAAGTCCAGATAGAGTAAGTTTCATGAAAATTAATTAAGACCTGAGGAAGTCACTGGGTTTGAAATTATGTAGCATTACCTTCTTTATCTTTATCTTCCCTTGGTATATACACTGGTGTGGACTTTCTTTCTTTCTTTCTTTCTTTTTTAACTTTTATTTTACTTTTAACTTTTACAGAGTTTTGTTGTTTACAGATATGCATGTTCCCAGATTACTCATATGTATCTTCCCCCCTTCCCACCCCTCCAGACCATCACACAGCACCCCTGAAGGATCTCCTTTTCTCACAGAGCAATGACCATAGCTATTTTCTTCACTTATGATAGTACAGGCCTTCATGCTACTTCCTTTACACCTCCCACCTGCTGTTCCTTCCCAACAATGTCCACATGTCCACTGTCCATGTCTGTCTTTCCATCGCTTCACTGCATGTGCCATCATCACCATCCTACTGGATTCCATATATATGTGTTAATATACTGTATTTGTCCTTCTCTTCCTGACTAACTTCACTTTTTATGATACGTTCTAGATCCAACCACCTCATTAGGGCTGATTCTTCTGCATTTCTCTTTACAGCTGTGTAGTATTCCATTGTATATATGTACCAGCGCTTCTGTATCCATTTGTTCATCGATGGGCATCTAGGTTGCTTCCATGTTCTAGCTACTGTATAGACTGCTGCAATGAACATTGGGGTACAGGTGCTTCTTTCAGTTTTGATTTCATCGGGGTACAAGCCTAAGAGTGGGATTGCTGGGTCATAGGGTGCTTCTATTTTTAGTTTTTTAAGAAATTTCCATACTGTCTTCCATAGAGGCTGTATCAGTATTCCCACCAGCAGTGCAGGAGTGTTCCCTTTTCTCCGCAGCCTCTCCAGCATTTATTGTCTGTTGATTTGTGGATGATGGCCATTCTGATGGGTGTGAGGTGATATCTCATTGTAGTTTTGATTTGCATTTCTTTAATTATAAGTGAGGTTGAGCATCGTTTCATGTGCTTTTGGGCCATCTGTATGTCGTCATTGGAGAGGTGTCTGTTTAGGTCCTTTTCCCATTTTTTGATTGGGTTGTTCGTTTTTCCTGTGCTGAGTTGTCTGAGTTGCTTGTAGATTTTGGAGATGAATTCTTTGTCTGTTGTTTCATTTGCTATGATTTTCTCCCACTCTGTGGGGTGTCTGTTCAGCTTTTTTGTAATTTCTTTTGTTGTACAAAAGCTTTTAAGTTTCATGAGGTCCCATGTGTTAATTTTTTTTAGTTCTGCTATTCTAGTAGGTGGGTCAGAGAAGATCTTGCTTTGATTGATGTCCTTGAGGGTTTTGCCTCTATTCTCCTCTAAGAGTTTGATGGTTTCTGGTCTTACATTTAGGTCTTTAATCCATTTTGAGTTGATCTTTGTGTATGGTGTCAGGGAATGTTCCAACTTCATTTTTTTGCATGTAGCTGTCCAATTTTCCCAGCACCATTTGTTGAAGAGGCTATCTTTGTCCCATTTTATAGTTTCACCTCCTTTGTCAAAAATAAGGTACCTATAGGTGCGTGGGTTTATCTCTGTGTTCTCTGTCTTGTTTCATCGGTCTATAGTTCTGTTTTTGTGCCAGTACCATACTGTCTTGATGACTGTTGCTTTGTAGTAGAGTCTGATGTTGGGGAGGCTGATCCCTCCAGCTCCGTTTTTCTTTCTCAGGATTGCTTTGGCTATTCGAGGTCTTTTGTGTTTCCATATGAACTGTGTTATTCTTTGGTCTAGCTCTGTGAAGTATGTCATTGGTAGTTTGATAGGGATTACACTGAATCTGTAGATGGCATTTGATAGTATGGTCATTTTCACAGTATTGATTCTTCTGACCCAGGAACATGGATAGACTTTCTTTCAAATGTTACTTCTAACTGCATGAAGGTCATAGCTGTTTCTGGCGTGGTCTCATGGTAGACAGTAATTTGGCTAGATTCTTTATTTTTATTTCATTGAAGTATAGTTGATTTTCAATGTCTTCATTGCTGCACAGCAAAATGATTTGGTTATACATATATATACTTTTTCATATCCTTTTCTATTCTGGTTTATTACAGAATGTTGAATAGAGTTCCCTGTGTTACGCAACAGGGTCTTTATGTTTGTCCATTCTATATGTAATAGTTTGTGCCTGCTAATCCCAAACTCCCAATCCATCTCTCCTCCTTCTCCCCTCCCCCTGACAACCTGTATGTCTGTGAGTCTGTTTCTATTTGATAGATAAGTTTATTTGTGTCATATTGTAGATTCCACACATAAGTGATATCATATAGTATTTGTCTTTCTGACTTCATTTAGTATGATAGTCTCTAGGTTCATCCATGTTGCTGCAAATGGTGGTATTTCATTCTTTTTTTCTGGCTGAGTAGTATTCTGTTGTGTGATCTGTGGCATATCTTTTTTATATATTCACCTGTCATTGAATGTTTAGGTTTTTTCCAGGTCTTGGCAATTGTAAACAATGCTGATGTTAATGTAAGGGGACATGTATCTTTTTGAATTATAGCTTTTTTTTCTGGATATATGTCCAGAAGTGGGATTGCTGGATTGTATGGAAACTCCTTTTAGTTTTTTGAGGAACCTCCATACTGTTTTCCATAATGGCTGCATCAATCTACATTCCCCCCAGCAGTGTAGGAGGGTTCCCTGTTGGTTAGGTTCTTTTCATACCTAAGCTAGTTAAACGTTTCATTAACACTTTCATTGACCAGTTTGAAAACCAACCTTACTGGCTGTTTTTTAAATTTATTTTTCTTTTTAGAAAATTAATAGACTTGATTGTGTGAGAGCAGTTTTAGGTTCACAGATGATTGAGCAGATAGTGTAGAAAGCTCTTACATACCCCTTTCTCCCCTGCTCAGTTTCCTCTTACTTTATTATTAACAAAAGCTTGCGTTAGAGTTCATCTTTGTGTTATACAGTACAATGGGTTTAGCAAATGTATCTGTCATGTACCCACCTGTGACAAAATAAGAAATACATATTTGTTTTCTTCTCCCAGTTCCTGACTTGGAGTTCGTAGAACTCTTTGTAATGTCCTGAGTGATTGGGGTTATAGGAGCATCTTTTGTTCCAGTATTTAACCTTTGATCCCCAATTCCTGATCCAGGGCTCCTAAAACTTTCATAATTTTCTGAGTGATGGGATAATAGGAGAATCTTACACCAAGATTTCTAAGTATCTTAGAAATTCCTGGGTGGTAGGAGTGTGTTTTGATCTAAGAAGATAGCTTTCAGGATGGGGACTGACCATCAGAAAGATGAAGCCATCACTGAACAGTTGGAACTTTCATCCTCTGGAGAGGAGGAAGGGACTGGAGATTGAGTCAATAGTTGATCATGCTGATGTGATAAAGCCTTTAAGGAAAAAAAATCCCTAAACTGAAGGCTTTGGAGAGATTCCTGGTTGATGAATACATCTGTGGGCTGGGAGGGTGGCGTGCCGAGCTCCACGGAGATAGAAGCTCCGGCACCTAGGAAGCTTCTGGACCTTCCTCTGTGTGCCTCTTCATCTGGCGTTTCCTATGTATCCTTTATTATATCCATTATAATATACTGGTGAACATGTTTCCCTGAGTTGGAGGACAAAGCTGTGTGAACTGCAATTTATAGGAAAGGCAGACACATGTGTGAACCTGGAGGCCCTTACTGATGGTTGACATCTGAAGTGGGCAGCCTTGTGTCACTGCGACCTTAGCCTGTGACGTCTGCACTAACCCTTGATACTTAGTACCAGAACTGAACTGTAGGACACCCATTTGGTGTCAGGGAGTTGGAGAATTAGTTGGTGTGGGAAACACCCACATACATGTGGTGTCTGATGTGTTGTGAGTAGAGGAAACAGCTTTTTTGTTTGTTTTGAGTAAAGCCAGGTACCCACCACTGCAGTGTCATATCCACGGCTTCACTGCCCTAAAATCCCCTCTGCTGCTGTTCATCCGCATCCCTCTCCTTCCTCACCTCCCTAACTTCTGGCAGTCACTGTTTTTTGTTTGTTTGTTTGTTTGGGTTTTTCTGGGGGGGTGGGGGGCATTTCTATTGGTCTTTCATTTATCTACTTTCATCCATCTTTTTTCTTTGGCCCGCATGGGCCTCCCATCGCAATGGCCTCTGTCGCTGCAGAGCTCCTGCTTGGTGGTTGGACACATCCGTCCAACCACTCTGCGACACATGGAATCTTCCCAGGCCAGGGATCGAACCGGCACCCCTAGCCCTGCAAGGCGGTGTCCTTACCCCCTGGACCACCAGGGAAGCCCCTCCCCGCCTTTTTTTTACAGTCTTCATAGTTTTGCCTTTTCCAGAATGTCATATAGTTGACATCATGTAGAAATTGGCCTTTCAGACTGGCTTCTTTCACTGCACAATTTGCATTTCAGGTTTATCCATGTCTTTTTGTGTTTTGATGGTTCATTTTAAAATCACTGAATAATATGCCATTGTATGAGGTGCCACAGTTTGTTTATCCATCCAGCACTTGGCTAACATCTTGGATTCTTCCAGTTGTTTGGCAGTTATGAATAAAGCTGCTATGAACATTTATGGGTAGGTTTTTGTATGGATATTGTTTCAACTCCTTTGGGTCAATGCCGAGGAATACAATTGCAAGATTGTATAAGACTGTATAAACTTCCTAAGAAACTGCCTAACTATTTTCCAAACTAGTTGTATCATTTTCTGTTCCTACCAACAGTGAAGTAAATTCCTGTGGCTCCATATCATGGTAGCATTTGGGATCATCAGTTTTTTGGATTTTAGCCTTTCTAATAGATGGGGGTTTTTTGCATTTCACACTGATTGACTTGGTTAGTTTGTTCAGGTTATGCACTGAGTCGGTGTTTTATATCTTGGCTAAATTAAAAACAGGAAGTAACAAAGCAAAGGTGTATAATCTGTTATATCATTGTGGCATCCCAAAGGCCTACAGTCTAAAAAATGACTAAAACAGTAATGAAATATTTCTAATGCTCAATTCCAGGAGGAGATCCCTAAAAAATTGGATCATACTTGATTCTTTGAACAATGGATTTTAACCAACGTGTTCGACCCTTAAAAGAAACAAAACCTAACTGAAACTCAAAGTGGCCCAGTACTTTAAAATGACAGTGAATTATAAAGCTAAAAGAGTAGGGTATTTGGAATTAGCAGCTGGATTTGAACCATGGTTTTACATTTAATAAACTGGGTAAATTCAGTCATTTATTAAACTTTTCTGAGCCTCCCATCGCAATGGCCTCTGTCGCTGCAGAGCTCCTGCTTGGTGGTTGGACACATCCGTCCAACCACTCTGCGACACATGGAATCTTCCCAGGCCAGGGATCGAACCGGCACCCCTAGCCCTGCAAGGCGGTGTCCTTACCCCCTGGACCACCAGGGAAGCCCCTCCCCGCCTTTTTTTTACAGTCTTCATAGTTTTGCCTTTTCCAGAATGTCATATAGTTGACATCATGTAGAAATTGGCCTTTCAGACTGGCTTCTTTCACTGCACAATTTGCATTTCAGGTTTATCCATGTCTTTTTGTGTTTTGATGGTTCATTTTAAAATCACTGAATAATATGCCATTGTATGAGGTGCCACAGTTTGTTTATCCATCCAGCACTTGGCTAACATCTTGGATTCTTCCAGTTGTTTGGCAGTTATGAATAAAGCTGCTATGAACATTTATGGGTAGGTTTTTGTATGGATATTGTTTCAACTCCTTTGGGTCAATGCCGAGGAATACAATTGCAAGATTGTATAAGACTGTATAAACTTCCTAAGAAACTGCCTAACTATTTTCCAAACTAGTTGTATCATTTTCTGTTCCTACCAACAGTGAAGTAAATTCCTGTGGCTCCATATCATGGTAGCATTTGGGATCATCAGTTTTTTGGATTTTAGCCTTTCTAATAGATGGGGGTTTTTTGCATTTCACACTGATTGACTTGGTTAGTTTGTTCAGGTTATGCACTGAGTCGGTGTTTTATATCTTGGCTAAATTAAAAACAGGAAGTAACAAAGCAAAGGTGTATAATCTGTTATATCATTGTGGCATCCCAAAGGCCTACAGTCTAAAAAATGACTAAAACAGTAATGAAATATTTCTAATGCTCAATTCCAGGAGGAGATCCCTAAAAAATTGGATCATACTTGATTCTTTGAACAATGGATTTTAACCAACGTGTTCGACCCTTAAAAGAAACAAAACCTAACTGAAACTCAAAGTGGCCCAGTACTTTAAAATGACAGTGAATTATAAAGCTAAAAGAGTAGGGTATTTGGAATTAGCAGCTGGATTTGAACCATGGTTTTACATTTAATAAACTGGGTAAATTCCAGTCATTTATTAAACTTTTCTGAGCCTAGCTTTGCTTGTTTGTACAACGTCAAAGATAATTCTTCGTTGACAGAATTATTTTGACCGTTGGAAGAAAAGTTTTAAAAAAAGCCTCAGACTTCCCTGGTGGTCCAGTGGTTAAGACTCTTCACGTCTAATGCCAGGGAGATTAGGTTCGATCCCTGGTTGGGGAACTAAGATCTCACATGCCTGCTGTGCAGAGCAGCCAAAAATACAAGATAAATAAGCCTGGCATTCAGCTTTTGGTAGCTTAATAGTACACCTTCCCCCAGCCTTGGACTGCATACACAGTCAATAAAAATTATCAGAATTTCCCGATGAAGTGGTTGAAATATTCTGTGAACATATGAAATGAAAATGTACTTTCATTTTCAGTGTATTTGCCTGTTTTAATAGTTGGAACATAGCATATACAAGACCTAGAGATTTGAAACAAAATTTGTAGTTTGCAAAACTTCAACTCATGCTAAAATATCTGGTGGTTTGGGATTTCCCTGGAGTAGCCAGAAATGAAATATTGGCTTCAGAAGCAAGTTCATAAAATATGCAACAGAATAGATTGTAGAAACTGGGCTCTTAAGAGAACTAAGCTACAGTAACTCACTATGTAGGAACTGGCAGAAATGTGCACACAGGGCTTCCCCTGGTGGTCCAGTGGGTAAGGACACCACCTTGCAGTGCAAGGGACGCCGGTTCGATCCCTGGCCTGGGAAGATCCCACGTGCCGCGAAGCGGCTGAACTGATGTGTCCAATCACCGAGCCGGAGCTCTGGAGCGCATGCTCCCAGAGCCCGCGCTCTGCGACAATGGACGCCACCGCGATGGGAGGCCCGCAGGAGCCAAAGAACAAATACGGATGAAAAATAGAGAAATGGAAGACCAACAGAAGTGGCCCGCCCGCTCCCCTCCCTCCCCAACCCGACCCCCGCCCCTAAAAATAAATAAATAAATCTTTAAAAAAAAAAGAAATGTGTACACAGCAACTCTAGTCAGAAACTAGAACCCCTCGTGCTCCCTATGTGTTCTTCCTTACATAACTTTCCTTCTAGAACAACAGAGTTGCATTCGTGTATTATTTGTTTTAAATAGTAAAATAATAGAGGACATGGATGAAGCATTTAACAGGATTCCTAATCTTTAAAAAAGTAATTTCCAAAAGAAGAAATTTATTATAAGTAGCTAAGCATAACAGAATAATGATTTTCTTTAATAAGTGTGAAAAGAGGATTAGAGAAATATCTATGAATTCATAGTCAAATCCTAAAGAAGCCTCGGGGCTGTTCCCGTGTTGGATCATTAAAACAGAAATGGGTCCTAGGTCGAGACAGATCCCCTACAATAGCTGCTTCAAAAGACTGGCGCCTTCCCCTCAAGACTGCTCTCGTGTTCTGTTCTTTCCCTTCTGGGAGTTTTCTAGAAATTGACAGACCCTTGAAGCCTATCTGTGAATCCCATGGTAAGCCCCTCTGCTTCTAGAGAAGAGAAATGCTACAACGCTGGGGAGGACAGTTCTAAAAGTACTGTGTTTTTAGTGGATAAGTAACTGCTTTCTATGAATAATGAGTTTGGTGATTGGAATGGAAAAGTTGTTAATGATAGAAAAATAACTTTTGGCAATTCTTAACGTGTAATTTGAATGTATAGGTAAAATTTTGATTGAAAGTAAAGTCAGAGAATGACTTTTAATCTATAGCTGGTAAGAGCTCAGCTCTCGGTCATACAGTTTCTACTGAGCAGTATCATCCTGTTACGTAATTAATACTCAAAAAAGGCTAGTTTTGAGGACCTGATAATAGCTAGCCCAGTAATTGACATTGGCTGGAAACAAAAACACAAAGTAATGCGTTATAAAGATGGAATAATAAAATAAAGTTGGGAATAATGATGCTGTCATCCGGCATTAATTGATGTGCAACAGCACTCAGAGTTCCCAGGAGAAAAGAATTATTTAAATGCAAATTTTTATTATTACGATGACTTAAATTGCTGTAATAAATTCATAAAAATAAGACACCTCGCTAGCTTAATGCATATATAAAATCCAATAAAGTATTTATGAATCAGATGCCAGCAGCTTTATCATTTGGCATAAAAAATGGTAAACAAAAGAAAATATATTTTTAGTCTAAGAACAAACATATTTGTTAAAATTTAGAACTGCATAAAATGAAGACAGTGGTGTTTGGTTTGCAAACTACAGAGAAGCTCACACACTTTCATAGAAGAAAAAGGTCATGATGTGAAAAGATACAGGTTTTACAGTCACTGAATCTCTTTAGAGTAGAAAGAGAAATAGAACTCTTGGTTCGCACATTTTCCAACGGAATACCATTTTGGTTTATATGCCAAATACACAGCTATTCTTATGCAGTTTTACTGCATGCTACAACTTGGGATTTCTTAATGGTTTTTACATCAGTATACCACTTTACATTATCTGAAGAGAAGTATAATGAATATCACCTCAGAAAATGGCCTCTGAAAGCAACAGAATATTCTAACGTAAGTCAGGAAATCTTGTAGATGATATTGTATGACAGCTTAATGAGTAAATAAAATCTCTAATACCTAGAAAATTGATGTCAAGGAGGAAAAAATCAAGTGGAAATATTAGTATTAATGACCATTATGAAATGCCATAGGATGAAGTCATTAAAATACCTTGGCATTTAGTACTTAACTCATTAATGGCTTAACATGTTGGCATGTGATTCCCTGTGTTTTAAAGTGATATTACAGAAGTGGATTCCCCAGAGCAGTTTGTCTCTGTCTCTATTATGGCTTTTGTTATTTGCTACCTTTTATGTGTTTATGTATAAGCCTTACTTCTCCCTCTAGGTTGGAAGTTTCTGGTGGGTAGGATAAAAAAAATTATCTTTTATGTCTCCATGTACCTACCATGTGATTCACTTATATTACTAAATATTACATGACTGAATACTTGCATTTACTTTCAACTATTATCCTCTGATAGAAGAAATACTAAATATTTTTAAAATGGTGTTTTGCAACTTAAATTACTATCAATGATGGATATAACAGAAGAAATAATTGTGTTATCTAATAGAACATTAATAAATAACAACAAAATGGTGCATAATCTGCTAGATTAAAATGACTTTACTTGAATGATGAAAACTCTTGACTTCAAGGGGCAGGAAAGACCCTTCCCTTCCCTGCCCACCCTCACATGCCCCCGTCACCACCTTCCTGTTCTCCCACCTCCACTTACCATCTAGATGATCTATGCTGGCGCAGGAACCACGTGGAAAAGAGAGGTTTAGAAGGAGAGAAGAGGTGATGTTAACCCTGAGATGTGATTCATTCATTTAGAAACATGGAGTGGTCTGAATGGTGGCAAATACCTGGGGTCAGGAAGAAGCAGTCCATAGGGGAGTGCAGAGACCTCAGTGTCAAAGGCAAATGTCAAATGCAGGACGCTGGAGGCCCCATCCCAGAGGCTAAGTTGCTAAGCAACATTGCCATCAATCCAAGGAGGACTCATAGGACACAGAACAAAATAGCTCACCTGAGGTGCCCTGAGATCTTGTAAATTTGCCCCTGCATCTCCCGGAGCAAGGAGAGAAACACAGACTAATGAGTTCCTTTTAAATGGCTGTTAAAAAGGAAAGAAATTACTTCTAAGTGGTAGGGTCATGTTTATTCTGCCATCACTGGGAAGAGGAGGTGATAACAGGACGAGATCAGTCAACAGGTTAAAGGAAAGTTGTCTTTGGCACATGTCTAATCTATGTCTCTTCAGTTTACTCTTGCTATGCATTTTGTTCAGTCTCCCCAAATCTAGTGAGTACTTGCTATATACTAAGCCCTAGACCAGGGGTAACTTTTAATAGAAAAATATAATTATAGTAAAAGTATGGAGACTGGCTTTAGATGAGGTCACAATTATACATTTTTGAGAAAAATGAAGTACAGTGACCAGTTGTATTATTTATCATTTTAAATACAATTACTTACAGGGAACACAGTAATCCGTTGCATGTTATCAGCACAGAAAGTCTCTAAGCTAAATCAGCTTGCAGGTTTCCAGCTCAAAGAATGATCTTGGAACCTAAAAACTAATACCTTCACTCTGAACAAGTGCTGTTCAACTCACTTCAGCAATATCAGGAAGAAGAATGTGACTTTGAAAGTCACTTAAAGGAATAACAGTTCTGTATCATGCAAGAAAAAATGACATACAGAAAAATGACATTCTTACAAATATTCCATTTTGTATCATGATGAAATCATTGATAGCATTGCAACTGAAGTCATATGAGGAAGTGGGGGATTTAGTGTGCAAATTCAGATATGGATTCAAGAACGATGCAATTACTTTCCTTGTACTCAGCAAATATTTACAAAGCAGCTGCCATATGCCAGGCACTGGTTTCCAAATGGTAAGCAAGATGTAGACTAGTAGGGTAGTTTAAAAACAGAATTCCTTTTCTCAGAAAAATAGTCACTGTGCTTGTGTAATTGGCTAAACTTTTCTCTCAGATGAACTAAGCTCTCTCCCACTTAAGATACATTCCCTGATCTTCAGAAACCCCTGCTTACTTCACATCAAAAAATACTCACTTTATCTTGGATACCTTACTAGCTACTGTTTGAAAAGACTTTACTTCTAAGTGGTAGGGTCATGTTTATTCTGCCATCACTGGGAAGAGGAGGTGATAACAGGACGAGATCAGTCAACAGGTTAAAGGAAAGTTGTCTTTGGCACATGTCTAATCTATGTCTCTTCAGTTTACTCTTGCTATGCATTTTGTTCAGTCTCCCCAAATCTAGTGAGTACTTGCTATATACTAAGCCCTAGACCAGGGGTAACTTTTAATAGAAAAATATAATTATAGTAAAAGTATGGAGACTGGCTTTAGATGAGGTCACAATTATACATTTTTGAGAAAAATGAAGTACAGTGACCAGTTGTATTATTTATCATTTTAAATACAATTACTTACAGGGAACACAGTAATCCGTTGCATGTTATCAGCACAGAAAGTCTCTAAGCTAAATCAGCTTGCAGGTTTCCAGCTCAAAGAATGATCTTGGAACCTAAAAACTAATACCTTCACTCTGAACAAGTGCTGTTCAACTCACTTCAGCAATATCAGGAAGAAGAATGTGACTTTGAAAGTCACTTAAAGGAATAACAGTTCTGTATCATGCAAGAAAAAAATGACATACAGAAAAAAATGACATTCTTACAAATATTCCATTTTGTATCATGATGAAATCATTGATAGCATTGCAACTGAAGTCATATGAGGAAGTGGGGGATTTAGTGTGCAAATTCAGATATGGATTCAAGAACGATGCAATTACTTTCCTTGTACTCAGCAAATATTTACAAAGCAGCTGCCATATGCCAGGCACTGGTTTCCAAATGGTAAGCAAGATGTAGACTAGTAGGGTAGTTTAAAAACAGAATTCCTTTTCTCAGAAAAATAGTCACTGTGCTTGTGTAATTGGCTAAACTTTTCTCTCAGATGAACTAAGCTCTCTCCCACTTAAGATACATTCCCTGATCTTCAGAAACCCCTGCTTACTTCACATCAAAAAATACTCACTTTATCTTGGATACCTTACTAGCTACTGTTTGAAAAGACTTTACTTTACAAAGTGTCAGTGTACATGGCATTTTATCCCATCTTATGTAAGAGAGAGAAATAGCATTACATGGGGCACTGAATTAGTTAACCTGGAATGTAAATGGGGGAGGAGGCCTGAGATAGGAAAGCCTTCTCCGTCTAATTTCAGGAGACATAAAAATATCTGAAATGAAATTGAACAGATGCAGAATTTAAAGACTTTGTTTAAACTGCATCAAAGAAGCTTGGCCATGCTCTCTTATTATATAAATGTATAGTCATTTTAATAGAGTTACGTCTAGTTGCACGTTTCACTTGTAAACCACATTCGAGCTCAAGGTAGTTGCTGCTGCTGATTTAGAAAAAACGTTCATGTTTGGATGATGTGCCCCATGCTGTCACTAACAAATTCAGCAGATGTGTAACTAGCATTTTGGCTTTGAGTATTCTTTCAGTTCAGATGGGAGCATTTTACTTCTCTTCAGGTAACTTAGTAGCACAGGGGTCAGTGTAGCATGAAAAACACAAGAACACTGATTTGGAGGAACTGGCTTGAGTTGAGTGTCACCATTCACTGTGATTCAACCTCCTGAATCTTTTTTAGCCTGCTTTTAAAATCCTTCTCCATTATGGTTGATTATAGGATACTGAATATAGTTCCCTGTGCTATACAGTAGGACCTTGTTGTGTATTTACTGAATATATGATAGTTTGTATCTGCTAATCGTAAGCTCCTAATTTATCCCTCCCTCTCCCTCTTCCCCTTTGGTAACCATAAGGTTGTTTTCTGTGTTTATGAGTCTGTTTCTATTTCATAAACAATCATAGTATCATACTTCAGATCCCACATGTAAGTGATATTATATGGTATTTGTCTTTTTAACTTCCTCCACTTAGTATAATAATCTCTAGGTCCATCTTGCCATGTCTTTATTTCTGTAAGATTTTGAACTTGAAATACATAATTATATCAAACTAAACTTGTATTTTACTATAGTAGGTTCATATGGTATTGATATTTACATTTTATGGATGTATATGTTAACATTTTAATTGAGAAAAAATGGAATTAGACCCATTGATTTCTCAAATTGTGAATTAAATTGAAAACTTTCTAAATTTACAAAGTGTCAGTGTACATGGCATTTTATCCCATCTTATGTAAGAGAGAAATAGCATTACATGGGGCACTGAATTAGTTAACCTGGAATGTAAATGGGGGAGGAGGCCTGAGATAGGAAAGCCTTCTCCGTCTAATTTCAGGAGACATAAAAATATCTGAAATGAAATTGAACAGATGCAGAATTTAAAGACTTTGTTTAAACTGCATCAAAGAAGCAGCCATGCTCTCTTATTATATAAATGTATAGTCATTTTAATAGAGTTACGTCTAGTTGCACGTTTCACTTGTAAACCACATTCGAGCTCAAGGTAGTTGCTGCTGCTGATTTAGAAAAAACGTTCATGTTTGGATGATGTGCCCCATGCTGTCACTAACAAATTCAGCAGATGTGTAACTAGCATTTTGGCTTTGAGTATTCTTTCAGTTCAGATGGGAGCATTTTACTTCTCTTCAGGTAACTTAGTAGCACAGGGGTCAGTGTAGCATGAAAAACACAAGAACACTGATTTGGAGGAACTGGCTTGAGTTGAGTGTCACCATTCACTGTGATTCAACCTCCTGAATCTTTTTTAGCCTGCTTTTAAAATCCTTCTCCATTATGGTTGATTATAGGATACTGAATATAGTTCCCTGTGCTATACAGTAGGACCTTGTTGTGTATTTACTGAATATATGATAGTTTGTATCTGCTAATCGTAAGCTCCTAATTTATCCCTCCCTCTCCCTCTTCCCCTTTGGTAACCATAAGGTTGTTTTCTGTGTTTATGAGTCTGTTTCTATTTCATAAACAATCATAGTATCATACTTCAGATCCCACATGTAAGTGATATTATATGGTATTTGTCTTTTTAACTTCCTCCACTTAGTATAATAATCTCTAGGTCCATCTTGCCATGTCTTTATTTCTGTAAGATTTTTGAACTTGAAATACATAATTATATCAAACTAAACTTGTATTTTACTATAGTAGGTTCATATGGTATTGATATTTACATTTTTATGGATGTATATGTTAACATTTTAATTGAGAAAAAAATGGAATTAGACCCATTGATTTCTCAAATTTGTGTAAAAACTGTTACTAAAAATAATATTAATTTGGAAACACCATTTCTGAAGATTAATTTCTTCTAATACCATATACAACAGAATGGAACATGGAACTTAGTTTGAAAGTACAATCCAATGCCACACATACATTTATACCCTTGGTCAAACTAGGGAACTCAAGTACATAGTGTTGTATGTATATAGTTCTTATATTTAATACAGTGTCGAACTAGTTCTGTCTGTTTTATGACTCTTGCCGGCTTAGTTGAGGGATTTCACTTTGTAACTGCTTTGTCAAATCAATTCTGTCCTTCTGGTTCTGTGTGGTGGAACAGTATGACATCCAGAGCTTATTCAGATGAGCAGAGAGCAAATGAATTTCCTTCTGCTCCTCTGTTGAAGGGGAGAGAAAATTCTTCCACCTCTAAATGCTGAGAGCATCATACTATATACTTTGCTGTAGATGCATCTCAGTGTTGTGAGTTCCTAAGGGTGCATAGCAGGGCAAATACCCCTGGTCCCTTTTTATATTTGCACAAAGGTCAAATCCAGTTCAAAAGTCTAGCGCTCCTTCACATCCTGCCCGGAGGGGATGAGAAGCTTCCAAACATCCAGGTGACAGAAGGGCTGTGTAAGAGGGGCCTGTAGCCTCTGGGAACTGGCCTTGGTGACAGGAGTGGGAGTGTTTATTGGGTGCATTGTCAGGCAGAGACCAACCCTTTCGCCCTCAGGCTACTTCTCAGTCCTTGCTGACCACAAAATTTAGCACAGAAAAACCACAGAGGGATCACCCCAATTCCTTTAAGTCCTAGAGATCACTCTTAGCCAGTGTCAACTTTGTGGGCCTGTGTCCTCTACAGTCACAGAGAGCCCAAGACTTACCAGAGCCCCATACTTGGTATAAATGCTCTACTGATTGAATTTTGAAATTTTTAATACTTTGCGGGCAAGGTGCTAGATTAATTTTTGCAAATATAGACTTTGTATACAAAACCACAGAGCATTTTTAATAGAAGAAAATAGCTGGTTCCTTGCTGCTCTATGACCAATGACCAATGAATTAAAGGAATGCAGGGCTGGAAACAATTGGGCTGAGATTAAACTGAGCCACGTCTTTTTTTTTTGATTTTGGCCTCTTTTATTGTTCTCTTTTCTTTTCTTTTTTAAAAATTTTCATCCATCTTTATTCTTTGGCATGTGTGGGCCTCCCATTGCAGTGGCCTCTCTTGTTGCAGAGCACTGGCTCTGGGTACATGCGCTCCAGAGTGCTGGCTCGTGATTGAACATATTGGTCCAATCGCTCCGCAACATGTGAGATCTTCCCAGGACAGGGATCGAACCGGTGCCCCTTGCACTGCACGGCGGACTCTCTACCTACTGGTCCACCAGGGAAGCCCTAAACTGAGCCCAATTTTTAATAGAGATTAAATTGAAATGTGCCATGGTGTTGCACTTACAGGGTACTTTTCCAGCATATCACTGCTTTTCTTCATTCATTCTGGGTTGATTGGAGTATTTAGAGATAGTAAAATGAGGCTTGCTAGATATTTCAAGGAAAACATACAGAGTGGCTGGTCACTATATATATAACTGTATGTTATTTCAAATTCATGGAGGTCACTATAGGGTTTTTTATTTCTTTAAGTGAAAAAAGCTGGGTGCAACCAAAGTGTTGGATAATAACTGCTCTGTTAATACTGAGGAATGGTGCCAGGCCTACCCAAGGGTAAAGATGGAGAAGTTTCACAGCATCTCTTAGCTGCATCTGTTACATTTGTACTCCTTCCTTCTCATTCTAAAAATGCTCTGGTTTATGGAAAACTTGAGTAGAAATTCTCCTCCCTCGGCCACATGATTTGAGCCAAAAGTCTATATCCCATCTCTGCCTGGCTTTGTTCTCAGTTGACTTTCATGGTTAGAAAGCTATCTGATAATTAACCCCCATTGTATGTACTATTAGCTGATAGTAACTTAAGGAGTGACTGCTCCTTGGGGTACTCTGTATTTTAATATTTAATACCACAAAGTCTTACAGACACAAAGAAATGAATTTCTCCCAGAGCACTGACAAGCCAGTTGCTTCCTGAAGGCCTTCAGTGGCACCAGGCAGAGAGCTGCCATTGTGTCCCCTCATAAGTGCTGCTCGTGGTGGCCATGTGTAGCTGGGAGACGGACGAACCTCCTGACTATTCCGGTACTTCATGCCATGCTTGCCCAGCAGCTCATCAAGACCCATTTAGTTTAGTTGCTCAGTTGTGACCAAACTCTTTACGACCCATGGACTACAGCACACCAGGCTTCCCTGTCCTTCACCATCTCCCAGAACTTGCTCAGAACTCATGTCCATCGAGTCGGTGATGCCATCCAACCATCTCATCCTCTGTCGTCCCCTTCTCCTTCTGCCTTCAATGTTCTCAGCAGGGTCTTTTCCAAGGAGTTCTCTCTCATTCCGACTTCATCATACTGTCTTGTGGCAGATGCACATACAGAAAGAGTAATGCACTTCACACAAACCCACTGCCTCTTCCCCATCCTCCCTGCTGACTTTGCTTCCTAGGTCACTGAGAAAATAGAAGCAATTGGGAGAGAACTTTCACACACTCCCATCATATCTCTCATTTGTTAGCAATGGCACTCTCATATACTCTGCCTTCTCACCTTAACTAACGGTTGTCTATGTGTAATTGACCTTGACTCATCTGCTCAAGATTATCACTCTGGTGGTTCACCCTGCTCTTTTGGATCGTCCCCATCCTCATATTAATATGCCTTTATTTTTCCTCCTTCTTTTAAATTTGCCTGGTTATTTTGGTCATGCTGGATCTTTGTTTCTGCACGGGCTTTTGCAGTTGAAACGAGCATAGGCTACCTTTTCTGCGTGGAATGATTTTTTGGAGCTTGAGTAGAAATTCTCCTCCCTCGGCCACATGATTTGAGCCAAAAGTCTATATCCCATCTCTGCCTGGCTTTGTTCTCAGTTGACTTTCATGGTTAGAAAGCTATCTGATAATTAACCCCCATTGTATGTACTATTAGCTGATAGTAACTTAAGGAGTGACTGCTCCTTGGGGTACTCTGTATTTTAATATTTAATACCACAAAGTCTTACAGACACAAAGAAATGAATTTCTCCCAGAGCACTGACAAGCCAGTTGCTTCCTGAAGGCCTTCAGTGGCACCAGGCAGAGAGCTGCCATTGTGTCCCCTCATAAGTGCTGCTCGTGGTGGCCATGTGTAGCTGGGAGACGGACGAACCTCCTGACTATTCCGGTACTTCATGCCATGCTTGCCCAGCAGCTCATCAAGACCCATTTAGTTTAGTTGCTCAGTTGTGACCAAACTCTTTACGACCCATGGACTACAGCACACCAGGCTTCCCTGTCCTTCACCATCTCCCAGAACTTGCTCAGAACTCATGTCCATCGAGTCGGTGATGCCATCCAACCATCTCATCCTCTGTCGTCCCCTTCTCCTTCTGCCTTCAATGTTCTCAGCAGGGTCTTTTCCAAGGAGTTCTCTCTCATTCCGACTTCATCATACTGTCTTGTGGCAGATGCACATACAGAAAGAGTAATGCACTTCACACAAACCCACTGCCTCTTCCCCATCCTCCCTGCTGACTTTGCTTCCTAGGTCACTGAGAAAATAGAAGCAATTGGGAGAGAACTTTCACACACTCCCATCATATCTCTCATTTGTTAGCAATGGCACTCTCATATACTCTGCCTTCTCACCTTAACTAACGGTTGTCTATGTGTAATTGACCTTGACTCATCTGCTCAAGATTATCACTCTGGTGGTTCACCCTGCTCTTTTGGATCGTCCCCATCCTCATATTAATATGCCTTTATTTTTCCTCCTTCTTTTAAATTTGCCTGGTTATTTTGGTCATGCTGGATCTTTGTTTCTGCACGGGCTTTTTGCAGTTGAAACGAGCATAGGCTACTCTCTAGTTGTGGAGCACAGGCTTGTCATTACAGTGCCTTCTCGTTGTGGAACACAGGCTGGAGTAAGGTGCTTGGGCTCAGTAGTTGTGGCACACAGGCTTAGTTGCTCTGAGGTATGTGGAATACTCCCAGACCAGGAATTGAACCTATGTCCTCTGCATTGGAAGCTGGATTCCTATCGATTGTACCACAGGGAAGTCTAGTTATTTTTCTCAGTTAAAAAAATAAACAAAAACAGGGTTTCCCTGGTGGTCCAGTGGGTAAAGAGTCTACCTTGCAGTGCAAGAGGCACTGGTTCCATCCCTGGCCTGGGAAGATCCCACACGGTACAGGGCGGATGGACCGGTGTGCCCAATTATGAGCCAGCGCTCTGAAGCACATGTGCCCAGAGCTGGTGCACTGCAGTGAGAGAGGCCACTGCAATGAGAGGCCCACACATGCCAAAGAATAAAAACATGGATGAAAATAAATATGAATGAAAAGATGAATGATGGTGAAAAGAAAAAAAAATTTAAATGCAACAAAAACATCCTCTTTCTTGACCCCACTTACCACTCAAGCTGCCATCCATTTCTATTTCCCTTTATATCAAAACTTGGTAAACATTCTGATACTTGCTCATCCAGTTTCTTGCCTCTCATTTTCCCTCAGCTTACCTCAGTCAAGGTTTTGTCCCCGATTACTCCACTAAAACTGCTCCTGTCAAGTTCACCAGTGGCCTCCATGTTGCTTAACCCAGTGGTGTATTCTCAGACCCTGTCACCTTACTGTTGGCCACCTTTAAGGTGGTTCACCGCTCCCTTCTCCTTGAAACACTTGCTTCCCTTGACATCCTGGACCATACACTTGTGGTTTTCTTCCTTCCTTACCAGCAGCTCCTTTGCTGCCTCTTCCCCTGCCGCTCCATCCTATTAGCAATGGATAGTGCCAAGGAAAGGTCCTTGGCCCTTCTCTTCTTCTGAATCTACATTCACTTACTTGACCATCTCATCTAGTCTTATAGTTTTACATATCATCTTTTATTTTGGTCTTGCTGGGTCTTCATTGCTGCATGGGCTTTTTGTAGTTGTGGTGCACGTAGGCTACTCTCTAGCTGTGGTGCACAGGCTTCTCATTACAGCACCTTCTCTTGGTGTAGAGCGCAGGCTCTAGGGTGCTTGGGCTCAGTAGTTGTGGCTTACAGACATGTGAAATACTCCCAAATCTTTATCTCCAGCCCAGAGCTTTCTCTTATACTCTAGACTCTTCCAGCTGTCTACTCTGCTTCAGTCTAATAAGCATCTCTCACTGAACCCTGATTTACCCTTCTAAGATCAGTCCTATCTCTCCTAGTCTATTCTCAGCAGACTAACCAACATGATTCTGTTCAAACATAGGGCAGGTCACATCACTTTTCTATGTAAAACTCTCCAGTGGCTTCTGGTGTTATCAGACTTACTATCACAGTTCTTACTGTGAGTTAGTAGGCCCCAGAGGCACCTCTGTGCCCTCTCTCCTGGGCACTCCTTCTGATCTAGACACACCGGTCTTCTAGCTACTCCTGCTTGTGCCTAAGGACCTCCTGTGCCCTCCTGTGGCCCAGACTGCTCTTTCCCCAAATAGCCGCATGCATCATTGGTTTGCCTCCTTCAGATCTTTGCTCAAACATTACCTTTCTCTCTTCGGCCTTCCTTGACCACTATTAAAGTTGCAGTGCCCCTTCTCCGCCACCTACTCTGATTTATCTTTCTCCACCATACTCTGTCTTTCTGTCTCAAGGTTTTGTCCCCGATTACTCCACTAAAACTGCTCCTGTCAAGTTCACCAGTGGCCTCCATGTTGCTTAACCCAGTGGTGTATTCTCAGACCCTGTCACCTTACTGTTGGCCACCTTTAAGGTGGTTCACCGCTCCCTTCTCCTTGAAACACTTGCTTCCCTTGACATCCTGGACCATACACTTGTGGTTTTCTTCCTTCCTTACCAGCAGCTCCTTTGCTGCCTCTTCCCCTGCCGCTCCATCCTATTAGCAATGGATAGTGCCAAGGAAAGGTCCTTGGCCCTTCTCTTCTTCTGAATCTACATTCACTTACTTGACCATCTCATCTAGTCTTATAGTTTTACATATCATCTTTTATTTTGGTCTTGCTGGGTCTTCATTGCTGCATGGGCTTTTTGTAGTTGTGGTGCACGTAGGCTACTCTCTAGCTGTGGTGCACAGGCTTCTCATTACAGCACCTTCTCTTGGTGTAGAGCGCAGGCTCTAGGGTGCTTGGGCTCAGTAGTTGTGGCTTACAGACATGTGAAATACTCCCAAATCTTTATCTCCAGCCCAGAGCTTTCTCTTATACTCTAGACTCTTCCAGCTGTCTACTCTGCTTCAGTCTAATAAGCATCTCTCACTGAACCCTGATTTACCCTTCTAAGATCAGTCCTATCTCTCCTAGTCTATTCTCAGCAGACTAACCAACATGATTCTGTTCAAACATAGGGCAGGTCACATCACTTTTCTATGTAAAACTCTCCAGTGGCTTCTGGTGTTATCAGACTTACTATCACAGTTCTTACTGTGAGTTAGTAGGCCCCAGAGGCACCTCTGTGCCCTCTCTCCTGGGCACTCCTTCTGATCTAGACACACCGGTCTTCTAGCTACTCCTGCTTGTGCCTAAGGACCTCCTGTGCCCTCCTGTGGCCCAGACTGCTCTTTCCCCAAATAGCCGCATGCATCATTGGTTTGCCTCCTTCAGATCTTTGCTCAAACATTACCTTTCTCTCTTCGGCCTTCCTTGACCACTATTAAAGTTGCAGTGCCCCTTCTCCGCCACCTACTCTGATTTATCTTTCTCCACCATACTCTGTCTTTCTGTCTCAAGGTGTTTCAGATTTATTATCTGTTTCCTTCGCCTCCAGAACGTGTGCTCTGGGAAGGATCTGTTGCCTGAAATATTCCTAGTGTCCAGGTCAGCACCTGGAGCTACAGTAGCTGCTCAATACATACTTGTTAGCTGTAGGAGGCTGTCTCTCTCTGCAAAGAACACAGCCTCCTTGTGAGCTTCAGAGCACCAGTTCTCCAGATAGGGATCTGATCTCTTTACAGAGCTGAAGGAATGTCTAGAAGGTGGACGCCTGTCTGCCTCTGTGGTGGGCAGAGCTTTCAGTTAGGAGTCCCTCCCCATCCAGTCAGACCACCCCTCTTGTCCTTACAGCCGAAGATGTAAAATTGAGATACTGTGCTATGTTTTACTATTGATTCACAAGTATTCTTTTTACTCTGTAATTAGTATGCAGCTTTTTCATGAGATGCCTCTTTTTAAAATATGTTACTGTCATGCTTAAGCTGATGAATTATTTGTAGCAATAGAAGTCTTTAAGATTATCATACTAGTATCTCAAGAGATGCATTTATTCCACTTTCTACTCATGTTAAATAACTTTAGATTTAAAATTAATAATTGTTGCCTACTATAGTAATGCATGTTGCTTTCACCAGAGGTTGAAGCAAAAAGTGAATTCTGGAAACACCGATGTGGAAGTAGTTATCCACTCTCCTCCTGCAAGTACTTACTGGCTGCTTCTAGAGAAGCAGCAACTAACTCAATAGGGCAAGGCAGCAGATTTCTGTAAGCCTGAGGACATAGTTGAGAATGGAAAATTTCATTCTCCCAGTTCTGACACATAAAGAGACAAAAGTGCCTATAGTTTTTTATGCCCCCACATATATTCTAATGAGAAGTACAGGAAAAAAATTGTAAAATTTATTCACAATGCTCAAGTTCAACACTCCTTCTGATCTAGACACACCGGTCTTCTAGCTACTCCTGCTTGTGCCTAAGGACCTCCTGTGCCCTCCTGTGGCCCAGACTGCTCTTTCCCCAAATAGCCGCATGCATCATTGGTTTGCCTCCTTCAGATCTTTGCTCAAACATTACCTTTCTCTCTTCGGCCTTCCTTGACCACTATTAAAGTTGCAGTGCCCCTTCTCCGCCACCTACTCTGATTTATCTTTCTCCACCATACTCTGTCTTTCTGTCTCAAGGTGTTTCAGATTTATTATCTGTTTCCTTCGCCTCCAGAACGTGTGCTCTGGGAAGGATCTGTTGCCTGAAATATTCCTAGTGTCCAGGTCAGCACCTGGAGCTACAGTAGCTGCTCAATACATACTTGTTAGCTGTAGGAGGCTGTCTCTCTCTGCAAAGAACACAGCCTCCTTGTGAGCTTCAGAGCACCAGTTCTCCAGATAGGGATCTGATCTCTTTACAGAGCTGAAGGAATGTCTAGAAGGTGGACGCCTGTCTGCCTCTGTGGTGGGCAGAGCTTTCAGTTAGGAGTCCCTCCCCATCCAGTCAGACCACCCCTCTTGTCCTTACAGCCGAAGATGTAAAATTGAGATACTGTGCTATGTTTTACTATTGATTCACAAGTATTCTTTTTACTCTGTAATTAGTATGCAGCTTTTTCATGAGATGCCTCTTTTTAAAATATGTTACTGTCATGCTTAAGCTGATGAATTATTTGTAGCAATAGAAGTCTTTAAGATTATCATACTAGTATCTCAAGAGATGCATTTATTCCACTTTCTACTCATGTTAAATAACTTTAGATTTAAAATTAATAATTGTTGCCTACTATAGTAATGCATGTTGCTTTCACCAGAGGTTGAAGCAAAAAGTGAATTCTGGAAACACCGATGTGGAAGTAGTTATCCACTCTCCTCCTGCAAGTACTTACTGGCTGCTTCTAGAGAAGCAGCAACTAACTCAATAGGGCAAGGCAGCAGATTTCTGTAAGCCTGAGGACATAGTTGAGAATGGAAAATTTCATTCTCCCAGTTCTGACACATAAAGAGACAAAAGTGCCTATAGTTTTTTATGCCCCCACATATATTCTAATGAGAAGTACAGGAAAAAAATTGTAAAATTTATTCACAATGCTCAAGTTAAGATGAACAAAACAGCTGGCAATGACGTCTTGCCTCTGGTTTGGATTTATAAAAATATTAGCTCAATTTGCTGTATTTTGCTATTTCATGTGGGGAATAATGAAGAGAGTCTTTTATAATTATAAAACTTGAGTCTTCAATGTCATTTATCACAATATCGTCTGGAATTCTGCAAGCGTTCTGCCAGAGTTGATTTAGACATTCCAGGACTTGACATTTGAAGGAAGTTGGGTAACCGAATATCATAGTGGTATCTTTTTCCTATGTACACCCTGTCATTCAAGGCATAGAGTTTATCTGCAATGTCACTGCCAATTAAAACTGAAAACAGGCGGGAGATATAACGATGCTGAGCCAAGAGCAAGTATAACTTCTTTCTCCTCCAAGATACATATCGACAATCAGTTTCTGCTGTGAGGGTTACCTAAAATACATAAGAGCATATATAAACAGAGATTAGGAAGCAAGAAAATGTTCTGCCATGTTATTTTTTTGTTTTGGGCACCAAATTTTAAATGAATTTCTCTTGCTGATTTTAACATTAACACCCACAATATATTGTAAAAAACAGAAAGACAAACTATAAAATTTATTACTATACAGTGTTGTGCCCATATCCAGTTCATCTGTTTTATAAGTTTATATATCTATATTTCGCATTTTACTGAAGTGAGAGATGCTTGATATTAAAAAATAATAAAGTTGCCTACTATAGTAATGCATGTTGCTTTCACCAGAGGTTGAAGCAAAAAGTGAATTCTGGAAACACCGATGTGGAAGTAGTTATCCACTCTCCTCCTGCAAGTACTTACTGGCTGCTTCTAGAGAAGCAGCAACTAACTCAATAGGGCAAGGCAGCAGATTTCTGTAAGCCTGAGGACATAGTTGAGAATGGAAAATTTCATTCTCCCAGTTCTGACACATAAAGAGACAAAAGTGCCTATAGTTTTTTATGCCCCCACATATATTCTAATGAGAAGTACAGGAAAAAAATTGTAAAATTTATTCACAATGCTCAAGTTAAGATGAACAAAACAGCTGGCAATGACGTCTTGCCTCTGGTTTGGATTTATAAAAATATTAGCTCAATTTGCTGTATTTTGCTATTTCATGTGGGGAATAATGAAGAGAGTCTTTTATAATTATAAAACTTGAGTCTTCAATGTCATTTATCACAATATCGTCTGGAATTCTGCAAGCGTTCTGCCAGAGTTGATTTGGACATTCCAGGACTTGACATTTGAAGGAAGTTGGGTAACCGAATATCATAGTGGTATCTTTTTCCTATGTACACCCTGTCATTCAAGGCATAGAGTTTATCTGCAATGTCACTGCCAATTAAAACTGAAAACAGGCGGGAGATATAACGATGCTGAGCCAAGAGCAAGTATAACTTCTTTCTCCTCCAAGATACATATCGACAATCAGTTTCTGCTGTGAGGGTTACCTAAAATACATAAGAGCATATATAAACAGAGATTAGGAAGCAAGAAAATGTTCTGCCATGTTATTTTTTTGTTTTGGGCACCAAATTTTAAATGAATTTCTCTTGCTGATTTTAACATTAACACCCACAATATATTGTAAAAAACAGAAAGACAAACTATAAAATTTATTACTATACAGTGTTGTGCCCATATCCAGTTCATCTGTTTTATAAGTTTATATATCTATATTTCGCATTTTACTGAAGTGAGAGATGCTTGATATTAAAAAAATAATAAAGTTGGCTACTATTAAAGAAGGGCTTCCCTGTGGTTCAGATGATAAAGAATCTGCCTGCAATGCTGGAGACCTAGGTTCGATCCCTGGGTCAGGAAGATGCCCTGGAGAAGGGAATGGCAATTCACTCCAGTTTTCTTGCCTGAAGAATTCCATGGGCAGAGGAGCCTGGCCAGCTACAGTCCATGGGGTCGCAAAGAGTTGGACATAACTAAGCTACTACACTTTCAACGTTAGGGAAATATTTCCAAGTCAGTCCTGAAGACTGTGGACATTTAACCCTAGTCCATTTTTTATAGTTCTGAATACAATTAACCTAATCTTCATATGTATATGATTCTGAATATATTATACACATGCATGGATACACACATGTATGTTCATGTATTAACCAGAGAAAAATAGTATACCATAATAGAACCCACCAAAAGGATTATCTTTCAAAACTATAAGATATGGCAGCACAGTAGTGACAGTAAATTTAGCATTTTGTTTCTAGAAAACAACCAAAATTCATCAGCATTTTGAATTTTAAAAGTCACTTATTTTGTCATAAGGACAGATTTTCATTCTTGGTGTTTTTCTAAACAGTGACAGGTGACAGTGTTTAGAGTCAAATATCAATTATATTTTAGTTCCCATGTACTTAGCTAAGCAAAGGAAAATTTAAGAATATTTATCTCCTTTCTGTCCTTTGTCCCAAGATACCCAATCTTCTCTTGCCAGACCTATCAGGTGATATTAATCAGTAAGACTCAGATGGGATATACATGTGACTACTCTGGGATTATACATATCTGTAAACAACACTCTATAAAAGCAAAAAAAAAAAAAAAATCAGACTCAAGCAGAATGGGGAAGCCATGTATGCTACCAAGTACATTCCAAAGTTAAGTATAGATCATTCCTGTGTTATCTGCTGCTCTGTTTGCTTGATTGCCTGTTTTTAAACAAACATTGTTTATCTGTTTGGAAGAGGCAGTGTTCACAGTGTGGTCTAGCTATCCCTTACCTGAAAAATGCCTTCCTCTGTGGGTTTCAGTGAGTCCCATTCAGGAGAATCCAGGAACTGGAAGGGGAAAATGTAATGCAGAAATTCGCCATCAACTGTCACTCTGATCCTATCCAAACACAAAGGACATCAGTCATAAGGGAAGGAGAAAGAGACCTAAACTGGTGATGAGGGTAGGGAGCAGTATTTCTGATCTCTCGTGATTTTTTTTGCTTTTAAAATCTTGAATGGCAAAATATTAAATTCATACATTATAATAAGTGTCAAAAATATCCTGTAAGATTTATGTACTATTGTTCCTCCTGGAGTTAGGATTCTGGAACAGTGGGTGAAATTCATCAGAAAATTCATCAAACTGTACATTGATATGTGCCCCCTTATGTGTGTATAATACATTTCAATTAAAAGTTTCAATGCACTCAGATTTTATATTAAGTAGAACTCTGAAGAACATAAAGAAGTACCACTGGAAATAACCTTTGTAAACTAAATATTTATCATTTTTTTTAAAAAAAGAATAATCATATTATTATTTCTCCCCCAAACCTTATTTTCAGATTTTATTTAGCATGTACTTTCCCTTCTGACAAGTGGGCATTTGCTAGAATTGACTGAAAAAATAAGATCATTATAAAATTTAAATGTTCTCTGTTCCGTAAAAGAATGCCTTATCAGAATCTGTTTAAATATTTTGCATGCTAACTCTGACTATTCTATTAGTTCAAGCTGACATCATCCTCTTCTTGACTCCAAGTGATTAGCTTGGAAACAAAGAGCATATCCAGACAAACCAATTCATGCACTTGATTTCTAGGAAGAAATATTAAGACTCAATGATCTCCTGCTTCAAGTAAATGGTACATAGGTGTTAGAGGTGTATTCTAAACACCTATGTAAATGACTCATGTGTCAAGGGCTTTGTCATGGGGTGCTAAGTGAGTGCTACCCAGGACTTTGCTATGTTGCAAAGGAAAATGCAGCAGAGAGCAACAAAAGCTGGTTAAGTGATAAAGAGGAAAGGCATGCAAGCGCCAGGAGTACAAACCTTCCGGAGACAAGCAGGGAGAGTTTGTCAATGGAGGTTTTCCCCTGCATGGCATAACAGTGCTCCTTTTCCAGAGTGACCACTTCTGAGCTCATAGCAATAGTTCTGAAGTCGGGCAAAGAGGTCCCCAGAGGCTGGAAGAGGGAGCTGTACAACAGCTGAAATTCTCGGGCAAAGGTTATGCTGTGAACTTGATAGGCAATGTGAACAAACCGTATGAAGCAGATGACAAACAGTATAAAATTCCAGGAAAATATGTCGGCTGCACAGACATCTACCCAAGCCCAGACAGCAGAACAGAGGAAGCCCAACCCCAGCAAACTGAAGACGTACAGGAGCCCGAAGAATCCGCTGCCACCCATGAAACCTACTACAAACAAAATGCTGGCGAGATGATAGATGGCGCCTTCGGCCTCCTGCTTCCAGATGGTGCAGACAGGGTGTTCGTCGATGAGGTTCTTCCATAAACTTGAATTTCCTTCCATGACTGGAGTACTGTGTGGTTCACTTTTCAGTCGGTATTAGATGATAGTGAAGCAAGTAATTAAGTCCTTTCCTTTTCCATCATCAGCGTTAAGTCTTCACAAGACCAGAGAAAGCCCGGACCCTGGAGCTGGGGTGATTAAGGAT
Organism: Tragulus kanchil; assembly: GCA_022376925.1. NCBI lineage: Eukaryota > Metazoa > Chordata > Mammalia > Artiodactyla > Tragulidae > Tragulus > Tragulus kanchil. The sequence goes on from JAIOJX010000026.1 coordinate 238,032,986, forward strand.
TTGGTGTGTATGGATCTTGAAAAACTAAGAATCCCATGCTAGCGTCCTTAAAGTTCATCGGGGCTTTTGATCTAGCCCACAAATATGTTGTGGTGGCCTGTGTAAGAAAAAACCAGGATTCTAATTAAACAGGGTTGAGAAGTAAAAAAAATATCCAGACAAACCAATTCATGCACTTGATTTCTAGGAAGAAATATTAAGACTCAATGATCTCCTGCTTCAAGTAAATGGTACATAGGTGTTAGAGGTGTATTCTAAACACCTATGTAAATGACTCATGTGTCAAGGGCTTTGTCATGGGGTGCTAAGTGAGTGCTACCCAGGACTTTGCTATGTTGCAAAGGAAAATGCAGCAGAGAGCAACAAAAGCTGGTTAAGTGATAAAGAGGAAAGGCATGCAAGCGCCAGGAGTACAAACCTTCCGGAGACAAGCAGGGAGAGTTTGTCAATGGAGGTTTTCCCCTGCATGGCATAACAGTGCTCCTTTTCCAGAGTGACCACTTCTGAGCTCATAGCAATAGTTCTGAAGTCGGGCAAAGAGGTCCCCAGAGGCTGGAAGAGGGAGCTGTACAACAGCTGAAATTCTCGGGCAAAGGTTATGCTGTGAACTTGATAGGCAATGTGAACAAACCGTATGAAGCAGATGACAAACAGTATAAAATTCCAGGAAAATATGTCGGCTGCACAGACATCTACCCAAGCCCAGACAGCAGAACAGAGGAAGCCCAACCCCAGCAAACTGAAGACGTACAGGAGCCCGAAGAATCCGCTGCCACCCATGAAACCTACTACAAACAAAATGCTGGCGAGATGATAGATGGCGCCTTCGGCCTCCTGCTTCCAGATGGTGCAGACAGGGTGTTCGTCGATGAGGTTCTTCCATAAACTTGAATTTCCTTCCATGACTGGAGTACTGTGTGGTTCACTTTTCAGTCGGTATTAGATGATAGTGAAGCAAGTAATTAAGTCCTTTCCTTTTCCATCATCAGCGTTAAGTCTTCACAAGACCAGAGAAAGCCCGGACCCTGGAGCTGGGGTGATTAAGGATTTGGTGTGTATGGATCTTGAAAAACTAAGAATCCCATGCTAGCGTCCTTAAAGTTCATCGGGGCTTTTGATCTAGCCCACAAATATGTTGTGGTGGCCTGTGTAAGAAAAAACCAGGATTCTAATTAAACAGGGAGAATTGAGAAGTATGCTTAATGAATCACCAGCATTACTTATTTAAGTTGACATACTACTTTCTATGAAGTTAAAATATATTCAGCATGAATACTGAGTATGTTAAATTTCTAGGATAGAAAAATGTGTATTTTCGAGTTAGGCTTAATAATAATAATTGATGTACAGACATTTTACTATTTGTTACAGTTAGCTAAGTAAATATTTTTCAAGAAAGCTAAGTGCTATAATCAGCTGGTCTCTATAAAAGTAATTCAGTGCAGATGCATAGACTGTTTCTGGATATACTGAGTCAGAAATCTCTGAGGGTGGGGCCTAAGTGTTAATAACAAGGTCCCCAGATTGATGATTCTGATGCATCAATCCATGGCCTGCCATGGCCCTCTCTTATTTTAAGAGTTATTCACTCTTCACAGATGAGGAATTGGCACACAGTGGTTGGTGGCAGAGCAGAACTTCAGCACTGGAGCCTGCATGCCACATCCAATCATGTGGTTTCCCGTGGGAGATACTTGAAATCAGGCACTGTAATGAGCCCTAATAAGTCAATAAACATGAGAAACACACAGTTAGGAGTCAGATTTTAAGAGCACACGGTGAACTGTGAAAATGTTTAATTAAATCAAAATTATCTGAGAAATATAAATTTTGTTTTCCTTTACTGTATTAGAGGCTGTTTCAGGCTAAAAGTTGTATCTATATAGCTAAATAAATAATATTAAAATTCCTGCTACTTACACATTTACCAGATGGTCAAAAATGTTAGCGACTTATTCCTCTGCACATATATATGCTCTACCCTTTCAACCATATGGTAAAAATATGTGATCTCATTCAGGAGCGATTTAACTAGGATGACAGAGCTGTAGGGTATGTATCATTTATCACCAAGTTTCAATATGAAGCATTCATTGGATCAATTTTTTTTTTTTTTTGAAAGCAAAGTAGTATTCAAGAATCTGAAACTCGTGTGCTATATTTAAGTGTTTTTATTTTGGGATAGATTTTTTTCCAGAACACCTGGTAGTAAAATACCAGATATCATAAATCTTGTCTCATAGGGGAAAAAGTACTACAGAGGTGAAAATGACTTAGCTGACGTTTAAGAAAAAAAAAAAAAGAGGAACAGCATTTTTAATGCCAACAGAACTAGAGATCGAAATAAAGAAACTGCTGCTGCTAAAGTTCCTGGTTTTTCATCATGGACAGTGATTCTCCTCAGCAAGGGAAGACTTTAAGAACATCACCAGGTGAATCATTAAAAAAGAAAACACACAGAAACACACAGAAAACTTCAACCATAATATTTCTGTGTATGCTGCTTTCAGATACAAACATTCTGCATCCCTCTAATTATCACTCCACCCATCCCTCTGTGGGGAGTGAGACCCAAGGCAGACTGGCACTCTGAACACATTTTCTTTCTCCTCTTGAAACAAAACCCAAATTTATATACCACTACATATTCCCAACAAAGACACGTTTTTTAAAACTGCAATGAGTAGTTGAGAACTGTGACATGCAGACTGCAAATGTCAGTTTCCCTGCTGTTTTACTTTGAAAACTCAAATGCAAGTATTTTAAACTAATTCCTCAAGATGAATTCCCCAAGCATTGCCACAAAAGTCAGTATTAAAAGGCAAGGTCAGTGGCGCTCTGAATTTCAATTTGAACTTCCTGAAAATTTTATAATCCTCAACAAATTGCTAAAATGATGCTAACATGTAACGTTGGTGGCATTTCAGAAGGGAGCTGATGGGAATCTTGCCCCTTAAACTCTTGGGCAATAATATCCTGGGCCACTTGCATTCCTGGAGTATGACCCATTATGAATGTATGAGGAACTGTGTTTCCGGTCTTTTCCAGTTGGCTTTTGTTTCAATAAGCTGCTACCAAACCACCTTCTTACCCTTGATACTGGGTATCACTCAACACAGAGTGCTGACTTGCCTTGATTAAATTACTCCACACCCAGCCTTTCTCCACTTGGTGTGTTTTCATTCTGTCACCAAAACAGATGTACTCCATGAGAAGAGGAAGAACTGACAGGGGCAGGTGACAAGCCTGAGTGTTCCTCTGCCATGGGCCAGCAGCACTGTATGAATGCTGAACACTGAGCAGCTGCCTGCTTTAAAGGCCTAGAGGCCTTAAGACATGTTTTGGGGTAAATAAATGCTGGAAAGCCCAAGGAGCACAATGGATTTCTTAAGGAATAAACTTGATCTTCACTGCAAAAGAAGTTAACACATGGAGATACAAAAACGATGGAAACAAAGTGCAGATAAAATACTTCCAAGCTTTTCCCCCTTTTGCTCTTTAAATTGTCAGAGCCTGAGTTTTAAGGAATGCGGAAGTGTAAAGGCAGACACAAGCATGCTCAACGAGATGTGATATAAACTGGGAGGCAAAGTGATGAAGATTAGCTTGAAATGGCAGTTAGGATTCAGAACGCGTACATTTATTATCGCACAGCATTACCCTTACTGCCATGAGGGAAGCAGTATCTAAGCCGTCATGCTCAGCTTACAAATAAGAAAGGTAGTGCACAGGGCAGGTTAAGTAACTTGCTTCAGTTAAAAGACACAGCACATCACAGGCCGGAAGTTCAAGCCCTCCTCCGCTCAGCTGCATGCCCTCCCCACCAGGCAGTGCGTCTTTCAAGGCTGCAGATCTGATTTAATGCGTTGGCAGACCAATGGAATATTCTGCCAGGATGATTTGCCAGGAAAACAATAATGCTAACAGTGGATATTTGAGATGGGTTATATTCGCTTGTACTGCTCAATCCATAATGCTTAGAATACTGCCAGGGACACAGACATAGAAAGCCACACATGAAATTATCTGCTGTGTTATTATTAAACACTGACTCATTTCCTCCTCCTTGATTCCAAAATGCTTAAGGGGCAAAGACACAAGTTTTTGTATCTCAGACCTTTGGCACTCAGTGAATGTGGATCGGACACACTGATATAGAACAGCAAGCCCTCTCTGCCTTTTCTATCCTCATTCTCTATCCAGTTTAGCAGATGCTCTAATGTCTTCTGTCACCTAGGGGAACAGAAGTGGAGACGATCTTGACTGAGGGGTTAGGACATCACTTATTTAAGATGTCTGGTACAACTCCAAATTCACAGGAGAATCCTTCTGTCTTCTTACAACATTCAGTTCCTTAAGAGCAGCTGAATTCCTGATTTGATTAAAACAACTCTGGTAGCTGGTGGTATTATGTTAGTTGTGGTCGCTAGGCAACCTAGAGGATCAAAATTCCATCAATATTCTACTCATTAATTGGAGTCATATCCCAACTTTGGTATGTGTTCCATATGGAAAAGCTAGTTTTCTCTACTTAAACCTTTAAGTATGTATACTTACTCAGCAACTATGTGCCAGACACATCCAAAAAATAATTTAATTGGCACAACTCCATGCAGAAGGTGCTATTATCTCTGTGCCACAGATGCGAAAACTGAGACTCAGAAGGCAAGGAAATTGTATAAGGTCACCACACTGCTCATATTGGGACTAGGGTCTCCATCCAGGTCTGCCTGACTCTGAAACTCACTGTCTAAACCAAATGATTCTGTGTCCACAGTACCAGAAAATGTAGATTTGATTCTACTCCTTGCTACTTAGATGAACCTAGATACATTTATTCATTGGTGAAGCAGAGGCAATGTCACCTGTGGTGTCCACTTTAAAGTGCTGGGAGATTCAAATGAGAAAATCTGTATTAAAAATTCTTAGCAGATCTTATTATTTAAAATTTTTATTCTTCTGGGAGCAGTTGCCTTATTTTTTAAATTTTTGTTGGACTACAGTCATTTTATAATGTTGTTAGCTTCTACTGTACAGCAAAGTGAATCAGCTATATGTATATATGTATTCCCTCTTTTTCTGGATTTCCTTCCTGTTTAGGTCACCATGCAGCCCAAAATAGAGTTCCGTGTGCTACACGTTAGGTTCTCATTAGTAATCTGTTTTATACATAGTAGTGTATACATGTCCATCCCAGTCTCCCAATTTATCACATCCTCTCCCTCCTCTGTTATCTACACATTTGTTCTCTACGTCTGTATCTCTATTTCTGCTTTATAAGTAAGATCGTCTATAGCAACTTTTTCAGATCCCACATATATGTGTTAATATACAATTTTGTTTTCTCTTTCTGACTGACTTCATTCTGTATGGCAGTCTCTAGGCCCATCTATGTATCTACCAATGACCCAATTTTGGTCCTTTTTATGGCCAAATAGTATTCCATTGTATGTATATACCACATCTTTATCTGTTCCTCTGTTGATGGACATTTTAATTGTTTTCCATATCCTGGCTATTTAAACAGTCTGGTAGCTGGTGGTATTATGTTAGTTGTGGTCGCTAGGCAACCTAGAGGATCAAAATTCCATCAATATTCTACTCATTAATTGGAGTCATATCCCAACTTTGGTATGTGTTCCATATGGAAAGGCTAGTTTTCTACTTAAACCTTTAAGTATGTATACTTACTCAGCAACTATGTGCCAGACACATCCAAAAAATAATTTAATTGGCACAACTCCATGCAGAAGGTGCTATTATCTCTGTGCCACAGATGCGAAAACTGAGACTCAGAAGGCAAGGAAATTGTATAAGGTCACCACACTGCTCATATTGGGACTAGGGTCTCCATCCAGGTCTGCCTGACTCTGAAACTCACTGTCTAAACCAAATGATTCTGTGTCCACAGTACCAGAAAATGTAGATTTGATTCTACTCCTTGCTACTTAGATGAACCTAGATACATTTATTCATTGGTGAAGCAGAGGCAATGTCACCTGTGGTGTCCACTTTAAAGTGCTGGGAGATTCAAATGAGAAAATCTGTATTAAAAATTCTTAGCAGATCTTATTATTTAAAATTTTTATTCTTCTGGGAGCAGTTGCCTTATTTTTTAAATTTTTGTTGGACTACAGTCATTTTATAATGTTGTTAGCTTCTACTGTACAGCAAAGTGAATCAGCTATATGTATATATGTATTCCCTCTTTTTCTGGATTTCCTTCCTGTTTAGGTCACCATGCAGCCCAAAATAGAGTTCCGTGTGCTACACGTTAGGTTCTCATTAGTAATCTGTTTTATACATAGTAGTGTATACATGTCCATCCCAGTCTCCCAATTTATCACATCCTCTCCCTCCTCTGTTATCTACACATTTGTTCTCTACGTCTGTATCTCTATTTCTGCTTTATAAGTAAGATCGTCTATAGCAACTTTTTCAGATCCCACATATATGTGTTAATATACAATTTTGTTTTTCTCTTTCTGACTGACTTCATTCTGTATGGCAGTCTCTAGGCCCATCTATGTATCTACCAATGACCCAATTTTGGTCCTTTTTATGGCCAAATAGTATTCCATTGTATGTATATACCACATCTTTATCTGTTCCTCTGTTGATGGACATTTTAATTGTTTTCCATATCCTGGCTATTTAAACAGTGCTGCAGTGAACATTGGGATGTGTCTTTGAATTATGGTTTTCTCTGAGTATGTTTCCAGTAGTGGAATTACTGGATCACATGGAAGTTCTATTTTCAGTTTTTAAGGAATCCCCATACTTTTCTCCATAGGGGCTGTACCACTTTATGAATACATTCCTATCAGCAGTGCAAGAGGGCTCCCTTCTCTCCACATCCTCTCCAGCATTTATTGTTCGTAGATTTTGTGATGATGGCCATTTCCAACTGGTGTGAGTTGATTTTTCATTGTAGTTTTGACTTGCATTTCTCTAACAGTGATGTTGAGCATCTTTTCATATGTTTGTTGGCCATCTGTATGTCATCTTTGGAGAAATGTCTGTTTAGGTCTTCTGCCCATTTTTAATTTATTTTTTTTTTATTGAGCAGAATTTTAAATAACAGAGAAATGGCATTGCTGTACTTGTTTGATACAGAGCTGAGTCGTTTGAAAAATAAAGATTTTTAAGAATTTTCTTCAGAGCATTACAATGAAGACAGACAACCCTGCTGTTGTAAATTCTAAACTTACTCATCTCTGGATGATCTCTCGTATTCTTCCATATCTTGTGTCTTGACCACCTATTGCTGGTGGATATTGACCTGGAACTAACCTATCCTTGAGTCCTCACTTTCCAGTGACTAGGAATCCTGTCTCTGGAAGCCAACAACAGTCTGATACCTTAGATTAGTATTTTGTGTTTCCCAGCAGGTGTGCTCAGATCACTTCATCAGAATCACTTGGGGTGGGGGGGCTTGTTAAAATGCCCCTTCCCTGGTCCCATCCAGGTAGTCACTCAAACAGATGCATTCCTAATAGGGTCCTACTTGATTCTTTTTTTAATTTTTAATTTTGTATTGGGGGTAAAGCCGATGAATAATATTGTGACTGTTTCAGCTCAACAGAGGAGATGCGGCCATACATACACATGGATCCTTTGAGTTTGAGAGCCATTATTTTAGCTTATCCCTGAAGGATTTCTGAATTATCCTTGCTTAAAAGAGCCTCAGCCTTGTCCATTCCTGGCTGACAACTGGCTGTCCTTCCAGGCTGGTTACTCTGTGTGACGTCCTCTGATCCTTAGTTGTCTTCCACAGTTGTAGTGACGTTGTACAGTTGTCTGTCCATGGCTGTAGTGCTGGGGTACAGTTCAGCTCTCTGGCCTGTCTGATTGGCATTGCTGCTTAAGAGACGGATGCCAGTCTTAGCTGTGCAGCATGTGGTTGATTTACTTATTGGCTGTGCTGGGCTTTTTCTAGGTGTGGTGAGTGGGGCTTTAGCTGTGGTGCACGGGCTTCTCATTGCAGTGGCTTCTCTTGTTGCGGAGCACAGGCTGTAGGCGCATGATCTTAATAGTTGCGGCATACAAGCTTAGTTGCCCCAAGGTATGTGGGATCCTCCCAGACCAGGGATGGAGCATGTATCCCCTGCATCTGCAGGTGGATTCTTAACTGCTGGACCACGAAGGAAGTCACACAGCAAGTGATTTTAATCTTCTCAGACCTGTTTCCTCATTGATAAAATATAACAGTTGGACAAATAATGTGCAGTTCCTTCTAGCTCTAAAATAACACAGCTCTCTATGATATGGAATCCAAGGTTATTCCTAGCACAGGTCAAAATATAGAGCTGAGGGGAAGACAGACAACCCTGCTGTTGTAAATTCTAAACTTACTCATCTCTGGATGATCTCTCGTATTCTTCCATATCTTGTGTCTTGACCACCTATTGCTGGTGGATATTGACCTGGAACTAACCTATCCTTGAGTCCTCACTTTCCAGTGACTAGGAATCCTGTCTCTGGAAGCCAACAACAGTCTGATACCTTAGATTAGTATTTTGTGTTTCCCAGCAGGTGTGCTCAGATCACTTCATCAGAATCACTTGGGGTGGGGGGGCTTGTTAAAATGCCCCTTCCCTGGTCCCATCCAGGTAGTCACTCAAACAGATGCATTCCTAATAGGGTCCTACTTGATTCTTTTTTTAATTTTTAATTTTGTATTGGGGGTAAAGCCGATGAATAATATTGTGACTGTTTCAGCTCAACAGAGGAGATGCGGCCATACATACACATGGATCCTTTGAGTTTGAGAGCCATTATTTTAGCTTATCCCTGAAGGATTTCTGAATTATCCTTGCTTAAAAGAGCCTCAGCCTTGTCCATTCCTGGCTGACAACTGGCTGTCCTTCCAGGCTGGTTACTCTGTGTGACGTCCTCTGATCCTTAGTTGTCTTCCACAGTTGTAGTGACGTTGTACAGTTGTCTGTCCATGGCTGTAGTGCTGGGGTACAGTTCAGCTCTCTGGCCTGTCTGATTGGCATTGCTGCTTAAGAGACGGATGCCAGTCTTAGCTGTGCAGCATGTGGTTGATTTACTTATTGGCTGTGCTGGGCTTTTTCTAGGTGTGGTGAGTGGGGCTTTAGCTGTGGTGCACGGGCTTCTCATTGCAGTGGCTTCTCTTGTTGCGGAGCACAGGCTGTAGGCGCATGATCTTAATAGTTGCGGCATACAAGCTTAGTTGCCCCAAGGTATGTGGGATCCTCCCAGACCAGGGATGGAGCATGTATCCCCTGCATCTGCAGGTGGATTCTTAACTGCTGGACCACGAAGGAAGTCACACAGCAAGTGATTTTAATCTTCTCAGACCTGTTTCCTCATTGATAAAATATAACAGTTGGACAAATAATGTGCAGTTCCTTCTAGCTCTAAAATAACACAGCTCTCTATGATATGGAATCCAAGGTTATTCCTAGCACAGGTCAAAATATAGAGCTGAGGGGCAAAACTTAAGTTATGACTGCAGATCTTCACACCAGGTTTGTGACTGAGGCCCAGCTCTAGAAACTGTTAATTATTTAAGGCCTGTGATAGGGGCCAGGTACTGGCGTTTGTTTCGTCCACTTCCCAGTGATTTTGTTGTACAAACCAGGGTTAAGAACTTTTAGGGGGATGGGGTTGAGAGACACTAGCACATTCTATAAAGGGTCTAGGTTTTAATTCTCATTTTTCAAGGGGTGGAAAGGCTCATTTTCTCCTGTGTTTCTCATTTCCATGCTTTGCTCAGATCAGGAGGCATTTTCTTCCTCACACTCATTTCCAAGGCGGCTCAAGGTTTGTGCATGTTCTACAGCAACCTTTGCTTAACATGGTGGTTCAATGTTAAGTACACTGTGTTAAGGTGGTATGCCATAGGCTTCGAGTATTTATGGCCTTTACCATCTGTCTACATGGCTTCCATTGTATATATATTGACCATTATTTATATTTCTTTTTAATTTTTTTAAAGTATGCATTTATTTTGCTGTACTGGGTCTTAGTTGTGGCATGTGGTATCTTTTTTAGTTGCAGCATGTGGATTCTAATTCCTTGACCAGGAATCAAACCCAGGTCCCCTGCATTGGAAGCTGAGAGTCTTAACCACTGGACCACTAAGGAAGTCCCTATTTTCCTTTTTAAAGCATAATTTGGTTATTATTTCAGTTGGGGTACATATTTAAGTTTAAAAAATCTGTAAGCTTTAGCTGGTGCACGGGCTTCTCATTGCAGTGGCTTCTCTTGTTGCGGAGCACAGGCTGTAGGCGCATGATCTTAATAGTTGCGGCATACAAGCTTAGTTGCCCCAAGGTATGTGGGATCCTCCCAGACCAGGGATGGAGCATGTATCCCCTGCATCTGCAGGTGGATTCTTAACTGCTGGACCACGAAGGAAGTCACACAGCAAGTGATTTTAATCTTCTCAGACCTGTTTCCTCATTGATAAAATATAACAGTTGGACAAATAATGTGCAGTTCCTTCTAGCTCTAAAATAACACAGCTCTCTATGATATGGAATCCAAGGTTATTCCTAGCACAGGTCAAAATATAGAGCTGAGGGGCAAAACTTAAGTTATGACTGCAGATCTTCACACCAGGTTTGTGACTGAGGCCCAGCTCTAGAAACTGTTAATTATTTAAGGCCTGTGATAGGGGCCAGGTACTGGCGTTTGTTTCGTCCACTTCCCAGTGATTTTGTTGTACAAACCAGGGTTAAGAACTTTTAGGGGGATGGGGTTGAGAGACACTAGCACATTCTATAAAGGGTCTAGGTTTTAATTCTCATTTTTCAAGGGGTGGAAAGGCTCATTTTCTCCTGTGTTTCTCATTTCCATGCTTTGCTCAGATCAGGAGGCATTTTCTTCCTCACACTCTTTTCCCAAAAGGCGGCTCAAGGTTTGTGCATGTTCTACAGCAACCTTTGCTTAACATGGTGGTTCAATGTTAAGTACACTGTGTTAAGGTGGTATGCCATAGGCTTCGAGTATTTATGGCCTTTACCATCTGTCTACATGGCTTCCATTGTATATATATTGACCATTATTTATATTTCTTTTTAATTTTTTTAAAGTATGCATTTATTTTGCTGTACTGGGTCTTAGTTGTGGCATGTGGTATCTTTTTTAGTTGCAGCATGTGGATTCTAATTCCTTGACCAGGAATCAAACCCAGGTCCCCTGCATTGGAAGCTGAGAGTCTTAACCACTGGACCACTAAGGAAGTCCCTATTTTCCTTTTTAAAGCATAATTTGGTTATTATTTCAGTTGGGGTACATATTTAAGTATTTTTTAAAGAAATGAATGCAGCTAGTATGTATATTTTTAAAATACTGGCTTTATTAATTGGTAATTATATATATATATTATATGTTATATACATATAACAGTGATAACAATGTTCACGTAAAAAGCAGTGTTTAGAATATAGTTTTGGAATAAGCAGGTTTATAAACTAAGAAGCCCCAGTGAGAAGTTTCGGAGACAAGCAGGTCACTAAGCCAAGAAACCCAGTGATCAATACCTGAATCAATGGCTTAGGCGTTGGATAAAAAAGAAAGGAAAACATATATCAGATTAAACATGAGGAAGAAATGAAAGGAAGGCATGTCTCTGAGACAAACACAAAGAAGGGGTGAAGACACTCTGGTATTATAACAGATCTTGAAGCTTTGAAGGAAATCAGAAGAAAGGGGAAGTCAGTTTGAGTCAAGTTTATCCTGATGCACCTAGCAAGCGTTCACAGCAGCAGGTAAGGGGGGAGATGGATATTTAACAATTGTCCTGAATGACACAGGACCGTGCTGAATAAGGGCTGGAGCTGGCAAGATTAGCTCCAAAAATGAGTACAAAGAGAAGTGAGAGTTGATGTTAAATGAGCAAAAGCCTTAGAATTCCAGGGCCGTGCTGGCCACTGCAGGAGCCCCCAGCACATGTGGCCACTGAGCCCCTGAAGTGTGCTGGTCTGAAGGAAGATATGTCGGGCACAGTGGACTTCAGGGACAGTACGGAGATAAGGAATATGTTGGTAATAACTTTTGTATTGGTTACATGTTGAAATGATAATGTTTTAGAAATACTGAGTTAAATTAAACATATTATTAAAGTTAATTTCACCCATTTCTTCTTATTTTTTAATGTTGCTACTAGAGAATTTTAAATTACATATGTGGTTTGTTATATTTCTCTTGGACAGGGCTGGCCTAGAGCCTCTCAAGCAACAGGAGAGAGGAAATGAAAAGACTTGGCATGAGGCTGTACAAACAGTGCATATGTATAGTGTATAAATGTGTAAATATGGAAGAATTATCTAAGATTAAGAGCAGAGAGTTGATGTAAATGTAAATGATATTGGCTACAGTATTCATATGCTACAGTCAGTCAGATGTTATCCAATGCACAGATGTGTCACCATCTAGTTTCTGCATATAGAGATGGCCAGTCCCTCTACGGCTAGCTCTTGACCTCTGTATTCTGCCAAGGAAGGTGATTCTTTTTCCTTTTGCCTTAGAAGAATCCCAATTTCTTAAGCAGTTATATGATGTGGTCTAATTTTTTCATTTCACCCTTTGATGATACCCATGGACTACACTGGAAATCTCAGATAGACAGTCTCATAAATTTTATGCTGGTTATTGGATTGTGGTCTTCTGGATTCCAGAAGACCCACACCAACCTTGTTTTCACATAATCCATAAATCTCCTCATGCACCAGTGGGTTCCCATGATGGAATACGCCTTTGACTTTTTTTTTTTAATTTTTTTTTTAAGATTTATTTATTTTGGTGGGGGTAGGGTGGGGAGGGAGGGGAGCAGGCGGGCCACTTCTATTGGTCTTTCATTTGTCCATTTTCATCCATCTTTGTTCTTCAGCCGGCGTGGGCCTCCCATCACGGTGGCCTCTGTTGTCACAGAGCACCGACTCTGTGCGCATGCGCTTCAGAGCTCCCGCTCGATAATTGGACACATCAGTCCAGTGGGATCTTCCCAGGCCAGGGATCGAACCGGCGCCCCTTGCACTGCAAGGCGGTGTCCTTACCCACTGGACCACCAGGGAAGCCCCTGTCTTTGCCTTTTTATACCAATGAAAGCTTGACTTTATTCGAGACTTGAGGAAATTAGAGAACATGCTATGCCAGGCTTCTCTGATTCTCTCGTCTCAGTTAAAGTCGCATTTGATTATCTCCAGCCATATTTGATTTCTCACTTTATCACATATGGTGGTAGGGAGAATTCCAAGGTTCCTGCCCTACTCATGCTGAGGTCTTATAATCCCATTCTCTTTGAGTATGGGGAGAACCTATGAATAGCATGGGATAGAGGATGCATTCATTAGGTAACATTTTATGGCGAATGGTGCTGGAATAGTCACCCTGTGGTTAAGTTATGTAAGACTCCACTGTAGGACTGGGTGGTTAAAGTTACAAACAGTGCATAGAAGTGTATAAATGTGTAAATATGGAAGAATTATCTAAGATTAAGAGCAGAGAGTTGATGTAAATGTAAATGATATTGGCTACAGTATTCATATGCTACAGTCAGTCAGATGTTATCCAATGCACAGATGTGTCACCATCTAGTTTCTGCATATAGAGATGGCCAGTCCCTCTACGGCTAGCTCTTGACCTCTGTATTCTGCCAAGGAAGGTGATTCTTTTTCCTTTTGCCTTAGAAGAATCCCAATTTCTTAAGCAGTTATATGATGTGGTCTAATTTTTTCATTTCACCCTTTGATGATACCCATGGACTACACTGGAAATCTCAGATAGACAGTCTCATAAATTTTATGCTGGTTATTGGATTGTGGTCTTCTGGATTCCAGAAGACCCACACCAACCTTGTTTTCACATAATCCATAAATCTCCTCATGCACCAGTGGGTTCCCATGATGGAATACGCCTTTGACTTTTTTTTTTTAATTTTTTTTTTAAGATTTATTTATTTTGGTGGGGGTAGGGTGGGGAGGGAGGGGAGCAGGCGGGCCACTTCTATTGGTCTTTCATTTGTCCATTTTCATCCATCTTTGTTCTTCAGCCGGCGTGGGCCTCCCATCACGGTGGCCTCTGTTGTCACAGAGCACCGACTCTGTGCGCATGCGCTTCAGAGCTCCCGCTCGATAATTGGACACATCAGTCCAGTGGGATCTTCCCAGGCCAGGGATCGAACCGGCGCCCCTTGCACTGCAAGGCGGTGTCCTTACCCACTGGACCACCAGGGAAGCCCCTGTCTTTGCCTTTTTATACCAATGAAAGCTTGACTTTATTCGAGACTTGAGGAAATTAGAGAACATGCTATGCCAGGCTTCTCTGATTCTCTCGTCTCAGTTAAAGTCGCATTTGATTATCTCCAGCCATATTTGATTTCTCACTTTATCACATATGGTGGTAGGGAGAATTCCAAGGTTCCTGCCCTACTCATGCTGAGGTCTTATAATCCCATTCTCTTTGAGTATGGGGAGAACCTATGAATAGCATGGGATAGAGGATGCATTCATTAGGTAACATTTTATGGCGAATGGTGCTGGAATAGTCACCCCTGTGGTTAAGTTATGTAAGACTCCACTGTAGGACTGGAAAGAGATTGGAAATTAGATAAACATTCTTACTTGCCTAGAAAAAAGCAAACACTATGCTATGAACTGCCTATAGAGGCCCAGAAGTACCTAATCACCAGTTACCAGAAAATAGGGACCTCAGTCCTTCAGCCACAAAGAGCTGAATTCTGCCAGTCACCTGGAAATCTTGGAAGAGGATCCTAGACTCCAAATGAGGAGTGCAGTCTAGCTGATACCTGGATTGCAAGCTTGTGAGACCCTGAGCTGAGGAATCCAGTTTAGCTGTGCCTAGACTTCTGACTCACAAAAACTGTGAGATAAGAGATTTGTGTTATTTTAAGCCTGTAAGTTTGTGGTAATTTTTACAAAGCAATAGAAAATGAATGTACAATTATGAAAATTCACTAAAAATAAGGCTTTTCATTAAGGTAATAACTACAATTTATATGGACTTGAAATATAGGTTTATGGAGCAGAAGACACTTAATCTTTGTGAGATTTCTATTTGGAAAATCAGGTGATAACAGGTCTTTAATCATATCTGGAAAACAAGACAGAATAAGTGGTCCTGGGAATTATATTTAAATTCACTGTACCACTTTATATAGTCTGGCAGTTCCAGCAATGTTAAGCATTTGGACACTTGGGCAACTTCTAGAATACTTATGTCATTCATGTATTGTTTAGTGACTAAGTCACTTGTGACTCTTTTGTGACTTTATGGACTGTGGTCTGCCAGGCTCCTCTGTCCATGGGATTTCCCAGGCAAGAATACTGGGTTACCATTGGGTTACCATTTTCTTCTCCAGGGAATCTTCCTGACCCAGGGATCAAACCTGTATCTCCTGCATTGGCAGGTGGATTCTTTACTGCTGAGCCACACGGAAGCCCATATGTCATTCATATATCTATCTCCAAAATTCCTGGCATACCATGTTTCCTTGGTTGACTTTTAGCTGGATCAATTCTTTGTAAAATTGAGCCATACATTTATGGCAAATATTTGATGTTTCAAAGACATCCAGAGATTAATGCTAAATAAGCAGCCCATAGAAACACAAAACAAATAGCTATGTAATTCTAATTGTGACTCCACCAAATTTAGATGAGTTGAGCAATGGGAAATTCATGCAGTAACTATTTGCCATCTTCTTAATCCTCATATATGATTACTACTACTACCAACACTTCTACTTCAAGCACCTAACATTTACTGACTACTTACTTACTATGTGCCAGGCATGAGGTTAAGATCCCTAAAATGTTATGTCATTTAGTCCTCACAATGTCTTGAAGTGGGCAGTTTTACTGTCCCCATTTTACAGATGAGATATCCAAAGTATTGGTCTGCTTAAGGATACAATAATGATAGGGACCAGACTCACCCTCAGGCAGGCATATGCCAAGGGCTCTGCTGTCTTAGCCACCATGACTTAACTGCTTCACACTGAATTTGAATCTAAGTATCTGGACTTACTGGAGCACAGCAATACGTCTTGTTTTTGTCTTTAGTAATAATTCAAGTCTAAAAATAAGGCTTTTCATTAAGGTAATAACTACAATTTATATGGACTTGAAATATAGGTTTATGGAGCAGAAGACACTTAATCTTTGTGAGATTTCTAT
Organism: Tragulus kanchil; assembly: GCA_022376925.1. Lineage (NCBI taxonomy): Eukaryota > Metazoa > Chordata > Mammalia > Artiodactyla > Tragulidae > Tragulus > Tragulus kanchil. Next base: position 238,049,158 of record JAIOJX010000026.1, read on the forward strand.
TTGGAAAATCAGGTGATAACAGGTCTTTAATCATATCTGGAAAACAAGACAGAATAAGTGGTCCTGGGAATTATATTTAAATTCACTGTACCACTTTATATAGTCTGGCAGTTCCAGCAATGTTAAGCATTTGGACACTTGGGCAACTTCTAGAATACTTATGTCATTCATGTATTGTTTAGTGACTAAGTCACTTGTGACTCTTTTGTGACTTTATGGACTGTGGTCTGCCAGGCTCCTCTGTCCATGGGATTTCCCAGGCAAGAATACTGGGTTACCATTGGGTTACCATTTTCTTCTCCAGGGAATCTTCCTGACCCAGGGATCAAACCTGTATCTCCTGCATTGGCAGGTGGATTCTTTACTGCTGAGCCACACGGAAGCCCATATGTCATTCATATATCTATCTCCAAAATTCCTGGCATACCATGTTTCCTTGGTTGACTTTTAGCTGGATCAATTCTTTGTAAAATTGAGCCATACATTTATGGCAAATATTTGATGTTTCAAAGACATCCAGAGATTAATGCTAAATAAGCAGCCCATAGAAACACAAAACAAATAGCTATGTAATTCTAATTGTGACTCCACCAAATTTAGATGAGTTGAGCAATGGGAAATTCATGCAGTAACTATTTGCCATCTTCTTAATCCTCATATATGATTACTACTACTACCAACACTTCTACTTCAAGCACCTAACATTTACTGACTACTTACTTACTATGTGCCAGGCATGAGGTTAAGATCCCTAAAATGTTATGTCATTTAGTCCTCACAATGTCTTGAAGTGGGCAGTTTTACTGTCCCCATTTTACAGATGAGATATCCAAAGTATTGGTCTGCTTAAGGATACAATAATGATAGGGACCAGACTCACCCTCAGGCAGGCATATGCCAAGGGCTCTGCTGTCTTAGCCACCATGACTTAACTGCTTCACACTGAATTTGAATCTAAGTATCTGGACTTACTGGAGCAAATCAACAGCACTCTTGTTTTCTGTCTTTAGTCCTAGGTTCAATGAATTTAAATGTCTTCTTAAGAAATTACAAATTCTTAAGGTGGGAGGATGAGAGAACTAGGTGAGTGAGGTTGAGAGAGGTACAAAATTCCAGTTACAAAATAAATGAATCAGGTATAAATTGTACTATCTGGGAAATACCAGTTGACAATAGCTTTTTAAAAAATTGGAGGATAATTGTTTTACAATGTTGCTTTGGTTTCTGCTGCACAACAGTTTGCATCAGTCATAAGTATACACATATCCTCTCCCTTTGATTCTCCCGTCTAACCCCTCCATCCTGCCCCTTTAGGTCATCACAGGGCACTGAGCTGAGCTCCCTGTGCTACACAGCAGCTTCCCACTAGCTATCGATTTTACACACGGTGGTGTATATATGTCAATACTGTGCTCTCAATTCACCCCGCACCTTCCCTCACTGGGTCCACAAGTCTGTTCTCTATTGTCTGCATCTCTATTTCTGACCTTCAAATAGGTTCATCAGTACCATTTTTCTAGATTCCATATATATATATATATATATATATATGCGTTAATATACAGAATTTTTCTGTATTAAAAAAACTCTGTATAATGGGCTCTAGGTTTGTCTACCTCTCAAGAATGGACTCAAATTCATGCCTTTTATGGCTAAGTTATATTCCATTGTATATATGTACCACAACTACTTTATTCATTCAACTGTTGATGGATATCGAGGTTGCTTTCTTGTCCTGGCTATTGTAAATAGTACTGCAGTGAACACTAGGGTACATGTGTCTTTCAATTATGTCTATCTCAGGGTATATGCCCAGTAATTGGATTGCTGAGTCATATGGCAGTTTTATTCCTAGTTTTTTAAGGAATCTCCATACTGTTCTAGATAGTGGCTGTATCCATTTATTAGTACATTCCCACCAAAAGTGCAAGAGGGTTCTCCTTTCTTCACAACCTGTCCACGATTTATTGTTTGTAGATTTTTAAAAAAATTTTTATGATGGCCATTCTGACTGGTCTGAGGTGATACCTCATTGTAGTTTTGATTTGCATTTCCCTAATAATGAGTTATGTTGAGAATCTTTTCATGTGTTTCTTGGATATCTGTATGTCATTGGAGAAATGTTTGTTTAGGCCTAATGCCAATTTTTTTTTTTTTATAGGATCCTGGGAAAAAGTCTTCTTAAGAAATTACAAATTCTTAAGGTGGGAGGATGAGAGAACTAGGTGAGTGAGGTTGAGAGGTACAAAATTCCAGTTACAAAATAAATGAATCAGGTATAAATTGTACTATCTGGGAAATACCAGTTGACAATAGCTTTTAAAAATTGGAGGATAATTGTTTTACAATGTTGCTTTGGTTTCTGCTGCACAACAGTTTGCATCAGTCATAAGTATACACATATCCTCTCCCTTTGATTCTCCGTCTAACCCCTCCATCCTGCCCCTTTAGGTCATCACAGGGCACTGAGCTGAGCTCCCTGTGCTACACAGCAGCTTCCCACTAGCAATCGATTTTACACACGGTGGTGTATATATGTCAATACTGTGATATCAATTAACCCCGCACCATCCCGACCTGGGGCGACAAGTCTGTTCTCTATTGTCTGCATCTCTATTTCTGACCTTCAAATAGGTTCATCAGTACCATTTTTCTAGATTCCATATATATATATATATATATATATATGCGTTAATATACAGAATTTTTCTGTATTAAAAAAACTCTGTATAATGGGCTCTAGGTTTGTCTACCTCTCAAGAATGGACTCAAATTCATGCCTTTTTATGGCTAAGTTATATTCCATTGTATATATGTACCACAACTACTTTATTCATTCAACTGTTGATGGATATCGAGGTTGCTTTCTTGTCCTGGCTATTGTAAATAGTACTGCAGTGAACACTAGGGTACATGTGTCTTTCAATTATGTCTATCTCAGGGTATATGCCCAGTAATTGGATTGCTGAGTCATATGGCAGTTTTATTCCTAGTTTTTTAAGGAATCTCCATACTGTTCTAGATAGTGGCTGTATCCATTTATTAGTACATTCCCACCAAAAGTGCAAGAGGGTTCTCCTTTCTTCACAACCTGTCCACGATTTATTGTTTGTAGATTTTTAAAAAAATTTTTATGATGGCCATTCTGACTGGTCTGAGGTGATACCTCATTGTAGTTTTGATTTGCATTTCCCTAATAATGAGTTATGTTGAGAATCTTTTCATGTGTTTCTTGGATATCTGTATGTCATTGGAGAAATGTTTGTTTAGGCCTAATGCCAATTTTTTTTTTATTTTTTGGGGGGGGTGGGGTGGGGAGGGAGGAGGACAGGCAGGCCACTTCTATTGGTCTTTCATTTCTCTATTTTCATCCGTCTTTGTTCCTTGGCTCTTGTGGGCCTCCCATTGCGGTGGCCTCTGTTGTCACAGAGCACCGGCTCTGGGCGCATGCGCCCCAGAGCTCTGGCTCGGTAATTGGACACATCAGTCCAGCCGCTCCGCGGCATGTGGGATCTTCCCAGGCCAGGGATCAAACCGGCGCCCCTTGCACTGCAAGGCAGTGTCCTTACCCACTGGGCCACCAGGGAAGCCCTAATGCCAATTTCTTATTCGGTTGTTTGTTTTTCTGATACTGAGCAGCATGAGCTGCTTATATATATTGGAGATTAATCTTTTGTCTGTTGTTTTATTTGCTGTTATTTTCTCCCATTTTGAGAGCTGTCTTTTCATGCTGTTTATAGTTTCATTTGCTATGCAAAAGCTTTTAAGTTTAATTAGAGCCCACTTGTTTATCTTTCTTTTTATTTCCATTACTCTAGGAAGTGGGTCAAAGAGGATCTTGCTGCAGTTTATGTCAAAGTGTGTTCTGCCTATGTTTTCCTCTAAGAGTTTTATAGTTTCTGGCCTTACATTTAGCTCTTTAATCCATTTTGAATTTATTTTTGTGTATGGTGGTAGGAAGTTTTCTCATTTCATTCTTTTATATGTAGCTGTCCAGTTTTCCCAGCACAACTTATTGAAGAGGCTGTCTTTTCTCCATTGTATATTCTTGCCTCCTTTGTCAAAGATAAGATGCCCATAGGTGTGTGAACTTATCTCTGGGCTTTCTGTCTTGTTCCACTCATCTATATCTCTGTTTTTGTGCTAAGAGGGTTCATCATTTATTCCTAGTTTTTTAAGGAATCTCCATACTGTTCTAGATAGTGGCTGTATCCATTTATTAGTACATTCCCACCAAAAGTGCAAGAGGGTTCTCCTTTCTTCACAACCTGTCCACGATTTATTGTTTGTAGATTTTTAAAAAAATTTTTATGATGGCCATTCTGACTGGTCTGAGGTGATACCTCATTGTAGTTTTGATTTGCATTTCCCTAATAATGAGTTATGTTGAGAATCTTTTCATGTGTTTCTTGGATATCTGTATGTCATTGGAGAAATGTTTGTTTAGGCCTAATGCCAATTTTTTTTTTTTTATTTTTTGGGGGGGGTGGGGTGGGGAGGGAGGAGGACAGGCAGGCCACTTCTATTGGTCTTTCATTTCTCTATTTTCATCCGTCTTTGTTCCTTGGCTCTTGTGGGCCTCCCATTGCGGTGGCCTCTGTTGTCACAGAGCACCGGCTCTGGGCGCATGCGCCCCAGAGCTCTGGCTCGGTAATTGGACACATCAGTCCAGCCGCTCCGCGGCATGTGGGATCTTCCCAGGCCAGGGATCAAACCGGCGCCCCTTGCACTGCAAGGCAGTGTCCTTACCCACTGGGCCACCAGGGAAGCCCTAATGCCAATTTCTTATTCGGTTGTTTGTTTTTCTGATACTGAGCAGCATGAGCTGCTTATATATATTGGAGATTAATCTTTTGTCTGTTGTTTTATTTGCTGTTATTTTCTCCCATTTTGAGAGCTGTCTTTTCATGCTGTTTATAGTTTCATTTGCTATGCAAAAGCTTTTAAGTTTAATTAGAGCCCACTTGTTTATCTTTCTTTTTATTTCCATTACTCTAGGAAGTGGGTCAAAGAGGATCTTGCTGCAGTTTATGTCAAAGTGTGTTCTGCCTATGTTTTCCTCTAAGAGTTTTATAGTTTCTGGCCTTACATTTAGCTCTTTAATCCATTTTGAATTTATTTTTGTGTATGGTGGTAGGAAGTTTTCTCATTTCATTCTTTTATATGTAGCTGTCCAGTTTTCCCAGCACAACTTATTGAAGAGGCTGTCTTTTCTCCATTGTATATTCTTGCCTCCTTTGTCAAAGATAAGATGCCCATAGGTGTGTGAACTTATCTCTGGGCTTTCTGTCTTGTTCCACTCATCTATATCTCTGTTTTTGTGCCAGTACCATACTGTCTCGATTACTGTAGCTTTGTAGTATAGTCTAAAGTCAGAAGAGTTGATTCCTCCAGCGCTGTTTTTCTTCCTCAATATTGCTTTGGCTGCTGGGGGTCTTTTGTGTTTCTGTGCAAAGACAATTATGTAATACCTTTGTACGGTGACAAATGGTAACCAGATTTGTCAGTTATCTTTCTGAGATATATAGAAATAGCAATTCACTATGTTCTATGCTGTGCACCAGTAGCTAACATAGTGCTGTGGGTCAGTTATATTTCAAAAATAAACTCATAGAAAAAGAAGTCATATTTGTGGTTATTAGAGGCAGTAGTTGAGGGAGGTGGAACTGAATGAAGGTGGTCAAAAGGTAGAAACTCCCAGTTATAAGATAAAATAGTACTAAGGATATAATGTACAATGTGATAAATATAGTTAACACTGCTTTATGTTATATATATGAAAGTTGCTAACAAAGTAAATCTGAAGTGCTCTTATCACCAGAAAAATATTTTTGTTTCTTTAATTTTGTGTCTGTATGGGATGATTGACAGTCACTAAACTTACTGTGGTAATTATTTCATGATGATAAGTCCAATTGTTATGCAGACACATCTTAGAGTTAAACAGTTCTGTATGTCAAGTATATTTCAGTGAAACTTAAAGAAAAAAAAATGGAATTACAATTTTTGCAGCAACAGAAGGATAGGAGGTCGAGTTCTATGTTGAGTCACATAGTGTCTTATAATTCTTAAATGAACAACCCCCAGACTCTGTTTCAAGTCCTGACTGCTCCATGTCCTGGAAATGGTTAAAGGCACAGCCAGGAAGCCATTCCCTTTCAATCAGCCGCTATCATGTCATGCAGTAAGTTCACCAGTGATTCCTGATGAAAGGTACAAGAGAAGCTGGAATCACAGATGCATTAAACAGTCTTTGCTTGAAACAAATCTAAGACACCTTCACTTACCTCTCCTCCAAGAGTCCTGTATAAAGCAAAGAGCTCACTTTCTGTTTCAGGTTCTCATGTTTCTTCCCGACAGACACACCTAATAATTTCACATATGGTAGTTAATTGGCTGAACTTATCTCTGGGCTTTCTGTCTTGTTCCACTCATCTATATCTCTGTTTTTGTGCCAGTACCATACTGTCTCGATTACTGTAGCTTTGTAGTATAGTCTAAAGTCAGAAGAGTTGATTCCTCCAGCGCTGTTTTTCTTCCTCAATATTGCTTTGGCTGCTGGGGGTCTTTTGTGTTTCTGTGCAAAGACAATTATGTAATACCTTTGTACGGTGACAAATGGTAACCAGATTTGTCAGTTATCTTTCTGAGATATATAGAAATAGCAATTCACTATGTTCTATGCTGTGCACCAGTAGCTAACATAGTGCTGTGGGTCAGTTATATTTCAAAAATAAACTCATAGAAAAAGAAGTCATATTTGTGGTTATTAGAGGCAGTAGTTGAGGGAGGTGGAACTGAATGAAGGTGGTCAAAAGGTAGAAACTCCCAGTTATAAGATAAAATAGTACTAAGGATATAATGTACAATGTGATAAATATAGTTAACACTGCTTTATGTTATATATATGAAAGTTGCTAACAAAGTAAATCTGAAGTGCTCTTATCACCAGAAAAATATTTTTGTTTCTTTAATTTTGTGTCTGTATGGGATGATTGACAGTCACTAAACTTACTGTGGTAATTATTTCATGATGATAAGTCCAATTGTTATGCAGACACATCTTAGAGTTAAACAGTTCTGTATGTCAAGTATATTTCAGTGAAACTTAAAGAAAAAAAAATGGAATTACAATTTTTGCAGCAACAGAAGGATAGGAGGTCGAGTTCTATGTTGAGTCACATAGTGTCTTATAATTCTTAAATGAACAACCCCCAGACTCTGTTTCAAGTCCTGACTGCTCCATGTCCTGGAAATGGTTAAAGGCACAGCCAGGAAGCCATTCCCTTTCAATCAGCCGCTATCATGTCATGCAGTAAGTTCACCAGTGATTCCTGATGAAAGGTACAAGAGAAGCTGGAATCACAGATGCATTAAACAGTCTTTGCTTGAAACAAATCTAAGACACCTTCACTTACCTCTCCTCCAAGAGTCCTGTATAAAGCAAAGAGCTCACTTTTTCTGTTTACTTCAGGTTCTCATGTTTCTTCCCGACAGACACACCTAATAATTTCACATATGGTAGTTAATTGGCTGTAATCTTTCCTTTGTCATTTTTTTCCCAAGCTTAATGAGCAGGTGGACCCCACACTAGGGTCTGCAGTATTTGAAACCACCACACCAGGCACTCCTGGTGCTAACAGGAACATGTCTGCTGGGAATGCCCACTTCCTTCCAAGTATTGTAGAGATAGGAGCTTTCTCTTTGACTGTGAGAGAGATTGTTCCCTGGTTCTCTACCCACATGCTCAACAGCCTTTCCATTTCCTTGATTTCTTCCAGCCTCTTTGTTACTGACTTTGAAGCCCTTGAGCTTATTCCAGCCATAGATGTCATCTTTATTTTTGTGCATTTCCTGTCATGATCTTTGGTATAGATTATTCTCTTATTCCTGCTGCTCAGGAAATACTGCATATTCTCTTGATTCTTTCAAAATAGTTGATTATTTCAAAGTGTCTCTTCATTGCTGACGCTTTCCTTTTGCATACACTATTTGACATTTTTGAATCAAGATGCTAAATATTCTTGGGATATTGAGTGTGTTTTTCTGTAGATAAAATCATAAGTGCAAAAGAACAACAACAAAAAAATCTCGCAGGATACCACTCAGTGAACCAAGGTAGCTGGTAATGTTTTAGGTGTGTTATATTTTGTGTATTCCCATAGGGCTTGGTTAGCTGGTTGCAGTTTAATGTGTTCTGCTCACTTGGTATTCCTGGCTCAGTAAATCATTGTATAAGCAAGTACAAAATTCACATCAATTGTTATGTTTCACTTGCAGTGGAATGATGCTGGTTTTCAAAATAAGCATTACAGCATAATTGATTATATCAACTTTCAAATAGCCAGGAGCATATTAATAGTTAACATATATAAGAAGTCAACAAATCGCTGCCCTCATGGAACTTGCATTTTAGTGAAATTCAAATGTTGACACCATTTAAGCCCAGTTTCAAATTATGAGATCTAAAATAATCTAAAAATACATCTTATATGCAAATAAACTTAAGCTACTTAAAACTCATTTAAAGTCAGTTGTTGCATACTGAATTTCTGAGTAAATGTTATATTTTAAAAGATAATCTAAAGTCTTAAAAATCAAAATGCAAACAAGTTGTTTTTTAGAACTTCCATCAAAGGCCAAAAGCAACAAATAAAGCCCAAACGTTATATGTCACTGGGGTAGCATATTACGTATTAATGTGTCTGTATCCTTCTATTTTTATAAATGAGAGGGCATATGGAGTGATGTTCACTTAATACTAAGGATGGTTCTTCCTGGATGGTGGGACATCATTTTTTTCTTTGCATATATCTGTATTATTTGCTTCCTTTATAATAATCATATAAAACCAAAAGATGGTTTTATGTTAATTTGATAAATTTTAAGTACAAAGATACCAGAGAAGAAATATTCATGAACCCAACAACCAAAATTAACAAATAGCAGCACTAACATATTTTGGGATCTTTTTAAAATACAAAAAGATTCCATCACAAATTCAAGATCACCATGGACTGCCCTCTAGTGCCATGTCTCACCCATAGACTCCCTCTATATAATTGTGTTTCTTTTCTGTCCATATAGAATAATTTTTAAAATTCCAATTAAAAATAAAATATTAGACTAGAAGTCTACCTTATAAGTTTTTTCAGATTCACCCTTATTTTTTTCTGATGAATAATTTTAAACACATTCCAAAACAGAGAAAATAATATATAATAAATACCTATATACCCATTACCCAGATTCAACCCTCATCAAGATTTAGCCACATGGAGTTTTTGAAATCAAAAGCAAAAAACTATCACCTACTGTTCATCCTATAATTTGTTCAGTCAATAAACAGTCACCTACTAAGGAAGACAGGGAGAACTGAGATTAGCTGCACTCTCACTATGTGCCAGGCACTGGGTCTTGCTGACGCTGACCCATCAAGGAGTCAGAACCACTCTGCCACCCAAATAGTATCAACAAATCGCTGCCCTCATGGAACTTGCATTTTAGTGAAATTCAAATGTTGACACCATTTAAGCCCAGTTTCAAATTATGAGATCTAAAATAATCTAAAAATACATCTTATATGCAAATAAACTTAAGCTACTTAAAACTCATTTAAAGTCAGTTGTTGCATACTGAATTTCTGAGTAAATGTTATATTTTAAAAGATAATCTAAAGTTTTAAAAAATCAAAATGCAAACAAGTTGTTTTTTAGAACTTCCATCAAAGGCCAAAAGCAACAAATAAAGCCCAAACGTTATATGTCACTGGGGTAGCATATTACGTATTAATGTGTCTGTATCCTTCTATTTTTATAAATGAGAGGGCATATGGAGTGATGTTCACTTAATACTAAGGATGGTTCTTCCTGGATGGTGGGACATCATTTTTTTCTTTGCATATATCTGTATTATTTGCTTCCTTTATAATAATCATATAAAACCAAAAGATGGTTTTATGTTAATTTGATAAATTTTAAGTACAAAGATACCAGAGAAGAAATATTCATGAACCCAACAACCAAAATTAACAAATAGCAGCACTAACATATTTTGGGATCTTTTTAAAATACAAAAAGATTCCATCACAAATTCAAGATCACCATGGACTGCCCTCTAGTGCCATGTCTCACCCATAGACTCCCTCTATATAATTGTGTTTCTTTTCTGTCCATATAGAATAATTTTTAAAATTCCAATTAAAAATAAAATATTAGACTAGAAGTCTACCTTATAAGTTTTTTCAGATTCACCCTTATTTTTTTCTGATGAATAATTTTAAACACATTCCAAAACAGAGAAAATAATATATAATAAATACCTATATACCCATTACCCAGATTCAACCCTCATCAAGATTTAGCCACATGGAGTTTTTGAAATCAAAAGCAAAAAACTATCACCTACTGTTCATCCTATAATTTGTTCAGTCAATAAACAGTCACCTACTAAGGAAGACAGGGAGAACTGAGATTAGCTGCACTCTCACTATGTGCCAGGCACTGGGTCTTGCTGACGCTGACCCATCAAGGAGTCAGAACCACTCTGCCACCCAAATAGTATCATCTGCCTTGTTCAGAGGGGAAAATGAGGCTTGGAAAGATGCAAGTTCTTCCACAGGCTCAGCTGCTTGTTCTTTCTAGAATGTAAAATCCCTCCTCCCCCACCAATTTCAGTGTGTGTGTGAGTCACTAGAAGTTATTCTATTGAAAAACAAAACAAAAAGGCCTCACTTTGGGTCTGTGTGAACTGATCCCTGAATTCTCTGGGCTGGAGATTGGGTCTAACATTGATAAGGGAACAGTAAGTCATCAATTTTTGGTGTTTTCCTTAATTTATAAAGTAACCTATTGTAACTTCCACTTTAAGACATTTTCCTCTGACTACTTAGATAAGAGGAATGCTTTCTCTTTTCCTTGAAAAAAAAATTATCATTCATGTTTCAATATAGTTTTGTAAATTCTTATTCTGTATAGCTAATAATCTCAGCTGACCAACACCCATAATTACAGAAACCAATTTCAACGGCAGTTTGCAGACTCGGCAAATGTTTCATGGGTATCTTCCAAAGCAGTTTTGAAACTTTTTGCCTGTCAAGTCACTTATGTGTTTTAATGCTTGTAAGCTGCAGCAAATTCTTCATAACCATTCTTGAATTTTCCTGGGGACTGTTTCAGAGTAAGCAGACGTGAATATTCCAGTGTGCCAACGCTATTAGTCAGTCTTGTGATAAGCAGCATGGGATCTGGGTTTCCCCTGACACATTTTTGTTTAATAGCATAGACTGTCACCATTTAGAAGCCTGGGATGCACGATGATTCAGCTATTTTGAGAAACTGATGAGATTCAAGAAACTCAACTATCAAATGTCTCCCAGTTTATATGGATACAGTTTTAGTAGAACTGATAACATCTTACTCTAAATTTCACTTAACATTTGTATCCCAAACTATTCAAAAGAAAAATCCAGACTCCCAAAAAATTGATCATCTGGGATCAGCTAGACCTCTTATTAGGGATTTTTGAAATCAAAGCCTACCCTGTTCATCCTATAATTTGTTCAGTCAATAAACAGTCACCTACTAAGGAAGACAGGGAGAACTGAGATTAGCTGCACTCTCACTATGTGCCAGGCACTGGGTCTTGCTGACGCTGACCCATCAAGGAGTCAGAACCACTCTGCCACCCAAATAGTATCATCTGCCTTGTTCAGAGGGGAAAATGAGGCTTGGAAAGATGCAAGTTCTTCCACAGGCTCAGCTGCTTGTTCTTTCTAGAATGTAAAATCCCTCCTCCCCCACCAATTTCAGTGTGTGTGTGAGTCACTAGAAGTTATTCTATTGAAAAACAAAACAAAAAGGCCTCACTTTGGGTCTGTGTGAACTGATCCCTGAATTCTCTGGGCTGGAGATTGGGTCTAACATTGATAAGGGAACAGTAAGTCATCAATTTTTGGTGTTTTCCTTAATTTATAAAGTAACCTATTGTAACTTCCACTTTAAGACATTTTCCTCTGACTACTTAGATAAGAGGAATGCTTTCTCTTTTCCTTGAAAAAAAAATTATCATTCATGTTTCAATATAGTTTTGTAAATTCTTATTCTGTATAGCTAATAATCTCAGCTGACCAACACCCATAATTACAGAAACCAATTTCAACGGCAGTTTGCAGACTCGGCAAATGTTTCATGGGTATCTTCCAAAGCAGTTTTGAAACTTTTTGCCTGTCAAGTCACTTATGTGTTTTAATGCTTGTAAGCTGCAGCAAATTCTTCATAACCATTCTTGAATTTTCCTGGGGACTGTTTCAGAGTAAGCAGACGTGAATATTCCAGTGTGCCAACGCTATTAGTCAGTCTTGTGATAAGCAGCATGGGATCTGGGTTTCCCCTGACACATTTTTGTTTAATAGCATAGACTGTCACCATTTAGAAGCCTGGGATGCACGATGATTCAGCTATTTTGAGAAACTGATGAGATTCAAGAAACTCAACTATCAAATGTCTCCCAGTTTATATGGATACAGTTTTAGTAGAACTGATAACATCTTACTCTAAATTTCACTTAATATTTGTATCCCAAACTATTCAAAAGAAAAATCCAGACTCCCAGAGAAGGAAGGAACGTTAATGATCATCTGGGATCAGCTAGACCTCTTAATTCTGCAAATATGGAAGGAGATCCAATTTTTGTTTTGTCTCTGTTTTGTTTCAGGTAGTTCTTATTTGGTTTTCAGTTGCCACAAAGAATAATGCCAAGTTCCTGTACTGTCACACCAGGGAGTTGTTCACACAGCAGTCCCTGGTATTAAAAATACAGAAAAGAAAATAGCCACCAAACTTCTGTATGAACAGAGAGCAATAAATTTTTTTAAGGCTGCCATAAAACTCAACTGCAGTGTGCAAGCTTGCAAACTGAAAATACCTAACCACAAGAGTTGGAGTAAAAAGTCAGAACGGAAGGTTGTCATATTCTAGAAGTTCAGTAAATCATATTAGGTTATGTTCAAAAGAGGGTTTCTATCTGTTTTTCCATTTATTTGCATATAGAACTTTTTCACTTTTTGCTAAATGTCTCCTGACTAAAACAAATTGTTTTCATGTGTGCCATAGCCGTATTACTGTATTTGACTCTGTGCCGTCAATGTTTTCTTAAAATACAGACCCTCAAAATACGTATCTCTGTAACCCACCTTGATGAGAAGGTAGTATAGTGGTTTTCACAAGTCTTTCTCTTTCATTCCTTCCTCCTCCTCCCTACCTCCCACCCCTGCCCAGGGTTATTTCCCAAATAGAGTAAACAGATCAGTGTGACCTTGGATGAGGCCGCTTTCTGGGCCCTCAAGTCAGACCCTTTGCAGAGGGAAACTTCTCGCCTCTGCCCGACTTCCCCAAGGCCAATCTAGGGCTGTCAGGGACCTCTGAAGCAGCTTTTCTCCCTCGAGAATCCGACCTTCTGGGGTCTCCAAGGTGCCCGGGGCAAGATTGGGACCGGGAGCAGATGTAGGAAGAATATTCATCTCTGGGGGCGGATGACCCGGGCGCCCTGGGGCTGGGGCGCCGACCTGCAGCAGTAACCTCCGACTGGCCAGCGAGGCACCCCAAGGCTCGCCGCTAGCCGGAGCGGGGCCAGAGCTGGAGCCAGGCGGCAGCTCGGCGCAACCAGGAACACCAGCAGCGAAGCTTGGGCACGGCTGGGGGGGGGGGGGGGGCTGCACCTCGCGGCCCCCACCCAGGGGCGGAGCCGGGACAGAGACCATGCTGGCGAGTGGCTCCAGAGTCACAAGCTGTGAGGGTCCTGACGGCAGAGGCCGAGGCGCCCCGGCTCCCTCCTTACCTGGCCTTTCCCGGCCCCACGCTGAGCTCCGGCCTCGCGCCCGCAGAACTTTCCCAGCCGAGCCTGTCGGGACCCACCGACCGGCGCGAAGTCCCCGGCGGCTGGCTCGCGCGCTCCTGGCCGCCCGGGGCCGGTGCCCGCCTTGCGCCCGGGCGCTCAGTGACCGCAGCCCCGCTCCGGAGCGGCGCGTTGGCGCAGGCGGGGGCCGGGCACGGGCGCGCGCCCCGGGGACCGCGGGGAGGGCGGGGAGAAGGCGGCAGGAGCGGCGCGGGGCCTGGGTAGCCCCAGCCTCCAGGGAGTCGCCGGACTGCTGATAGATCCAGTGATCGCGCTGCGGATCAAAGTTTGCAAAGAGGGATTTCCTCAAGTGAACTCCAGTTACAGTTATAAACGAACCTAGTGCTTGCTGTATTCTAGGCTGAGAGCCATGGGCTGGACTCCTTGGATGGAAAGCAAGTGTACGTCTGCCCTCTCGCTCCCTCACACCCCCCACGGTAAACGGAACCAGATAGAAGGAGTGGGCGTGGGGGATGGGAGTATTTGGGAAAAGAGGGCAGAAGAACCGTTAATATCGTGATCCAAATCAATGAATGTCTCAGAAAAGCAGATGGATAAAGAGCATGGACAATCATAGAAGGAAAAAAAAATAAATACAGATGATCCAAAAAAAAGTTTAAATCAGTAGTGAGCCAGTGCGTACAACTTAAGGCAGAAATCAAATGAATTTTTTTCTTCCCATGTAGCTAGTGAAATTGTCTTTGATTTCGGTGATCAACCTCTATGGGCGGTTGGTGAGGGAACAGTGACACACAATTTAACTTGAGGATTTGCATCTCCTCCCTTCTCTCACCACCCTCACTCCACGGTCCGTAACTCTGCTGGTGACAGTGATTCCAGGAACATTTTCTGAGTAATCAGTGTCTCTTTTGGCCCCCAGAATGACCCTCAAAATAATATAAATGATAAAATTAACCTCTTTTAATTGATACTGGGGCTGAGAGCCAAAAAAAATACCCATATTCATCCTGTATGGGGTTAGAAACCCCCGGTCTTTGCTGTTATACTTCATTCTAGGGATTTACTTAGAAATGTTGGAAGTTCAGTTTAAACTGGATATGGCTGGGCAAGTAAGGAGGTCATGAGGTTTGATATCAGATGTATTTGAAACTGCTAGGTGGCATTTCAGAGGGTTCCAAGGAGCTCCAGGCCTTTATGTCTCAATACGAAAAGAGTTCATCAATAGGCAAAGTGGTAGATAAGAAGAACAGATTAGAATAGGAGACTTATGAGACTTATCAGTGGAAAGGTGAGAGGATTCCATCCCGAGAACTTAGTGGGCTACATTTTTGTAATCAAAAGAAAAGTAGGGGGCTTCCCCTGGTGGTCCAGTGGATAAGGACACCGCCTTGCAGTGCAAGGGGCGCCTGTTCGATCCCTGGCCTGGGAAGATCCCACGTGCCGTGGAGCGGCTGGACTGATGTGTCCAATCACCGAGCTGGAGCTCTGGAGCGCATGCGCCCAGAGCTAGTGCTCTGCAACAATAGACGCCACCGCGATGGGAGGCCCGCAGGAGCCAAAGAACAAAGACGAATGAAAATGGAGAAATGAAAGACCAATGGAAGTGGCCCGCCCGCTCCCCTCCCTCCCCAACCCGACCCCCCCCCAAAATAAATAAATAAATCTTTAAAAAAAAAAAAAAAAAGAAAAGAAAAGTAGGGAGAGGGAAATGGCCACCTTCTTCCCCGGTCTTAAGTGGGCGTCATGCTTCTATCATTAGTTCCTCCTGCAGGTTGGGCAGAGGAGTCTTTTTGTCCCTACATGGTGGTTATGGCAGTATGGAAGAATTGTTTCAAGTCTCAGTACAATCGGCATTTTCCACTTTGAAATGTCATCTTTCATAAATTATTGTTTTTAAATGTGTAGAAAGCATATCCTAGATATCATTAACTTATTGAACTCATTGGGCAGGATGTGGGTCTCATGCCACCATTGTTTTATTGTTGAAGGGCACGTCTCTTGCTTCTGTTCCATGGTTTTGTGGTTAAGCCAACCTGCTTCTTTATAATCATTACTTAGAGGGATCTCCCATATTTGTCTCTATTTAACTATTTAATCACCTACGTTGTCTGTTTACTCTGTTTCTACCATATTCTGGGTTTAGAGTTTGCTTCTTGTTTAGTTTTATGTTACATTTTAAAGGATTGCCTTTTTATAATGTTGGAAGTTCAGTTTAAACTGGATATGGCTGGGCAAGTAAGGAGGTCATGAGGTTTGATATCAGATGTATTTGAAACTGCTAGGTGGCATTTCAGAGGGTTCCAAGGAGCTCCAGGCCTTTATGTCTCAATACGAAAAGAGTTCATCAATAGGCAAAGTGGTAGATAAGAAGAACAGATTAGAATAGGAGACTTATGAGACTTATCAGTGGAAAGGTGAGAGGATTCCATCCCGAGAACTTAGTGGGCTACATTTTTGTAATCAAAAGAAAAGTAGGGGGCTTCCCCTGGTGGTCCAGTGGATAAGGACACCGCCTTGCAGTGCAAGGGGCGCCTGTTCGATCCCTGGCCTGGGAAGATCCCACGTGCCGTGGAGCGGCTGGACTGATGTGTCCAATCACCGAGCTGGAGCTCTGGAGCGCATGCGCCCAGAGCTAGTGCTCTGCAACAATAGACGCCACCGCGATGGGAGGCCCGCAGGAGCCAAAGAACAAAGACGAATGAAAATGGAGAAATGAAAGACCAATGGAAGTGGCCCGCCCGCTCCCCTCCCTCCCCAACCCGACCCCCGCCCAAAATAAATAAATAAATCTTTAAAAAAAAAAAAAAAAAGAAAAGAAAAGTAGGGAGAGGGAAATGGCCACCTTCTTCCCCGGTCTTAAGTGGGCGTCATGCTTCTATCATTAGTTCCTCCTGCAGGTTGGGCAGAGGAGTCTTTTTGTCCCTACATGGTGGTTATGGCAGTATGGAAGAATTGTTTCAAGTCTCAGTACAATCGGCATTTTCCACTTTGAAATGTCATCTTTCATAAATTATTGTTTTTAAATGTGTAGAAAGCATATCCTAGATATCATTAACTTATTGAACTCATTGGGCAGGATGTGGGTCTCATGCCACCATTGTTTTATTGTTGAAGGGCACGTCTCTTGCTTCTGTTCCATGGTTTTGTGGTTAAGCCAACCTGCTTCTTTATAATCATTACTTAGAGGGATCTCCCATATTTGTCTCTATTTAACTATTTAATCACCTACGTTGTCTGTTTACTCTGTTTCTACCATATTCTGGGTTTAGAGTTTGCTTCTTGTTTAGTTTTATGTTACATTTTAAAGGATTGTATTCACAATCATTTTTAATTTAAAAACTCAAAAGCTGCAAAGAAATGCTTGTGTAATAGATCGTAAGGTGGCTTCATGGTTCCCACTGCCTCCTGGCATTCACACCTTTATGGGACGCCACTCCTTGAGTGCATATGGGATGTGTGACTTAGTTATAAACAATAAATATAGCACAGGTGGTGGATGTAACTCCTGTGACTACATTACATTACAAAAAACGTGGTCTTGGTAGCCGGCTCTCTCTAGAGATTCTTGTCTGGCTTGATGAAGGAAGAGGCCATGCAGGGCAAGTCCACTGGGCAGGGAGTTTCAGGTAGCCTTCAGGAACAACCTCCAGGCAACAGCCAGCAAGAAACCAGGGCCCTGGGGGTACTATAAGCCCAGGGAAATGAATTCTGTCATCCATCTAAGTGACCTTAGTAACATTCTTCCCCAGTCAGACTTCCAGATGAGAGTGCAAACCAGAGGACACCTTAATTCTGAGTTTGTAAAACCCTAAGCATAGGACCCAGTTAAACCATGCCTGGTCTCCTGAACCACCAAAAATGTGAGATAATAATTGTGTGTTATTTTAAGCCATTAAATTGATAGTAACCAATAGAGCTTGTTTATATGATTTGGTTAAGATATAGTAGTACAGTTTCTCCTTTGATGAATGGTGTTAAATACTGCTGTTCTGCTGCATTCTGATTTTTTTTGTCTTCCTTACTCCTTCACATACATGTCTCTGCCTTGATTTTCATTGCAGACTTCATGAGACAAAAATGCCAATGAACTTCAATGAGGTATCACCTCACACCAGTCAGAATGGCCATTATCAAAAAATCTACAAATAATAAGTGAGGAAGAGAATGTGGAAAAAGGGAACCCTCTTGTACTGTTGGTGGGAATGTAAATTGATACAGCCACTATGGAAGACAGTGTGGAGATTCCTTAAAAAACTAGGAATAAAAGCCACCACATGACCCAGCAATCCCACTTAGTCTTAATTACAAACCTCGTTGTCTGTTTACTCTGTTTCTACCATATTCTGGGTTTAGAGTTTGCTTCTTGTTTAGTTTTATGTTACATTTTAAAGGATTGTATTCACAATCATTTTTAATTTAAAAACTCAAAAGCTGCAAAGAAATGCTTGTGTAATAGATCGTAAGGTGGCTTCATGGTTCCCACTGCCTCCTGGCATTCACACCTTTATGGGACGCCACTCCTTGAGTGCATATGGGATGTGTGACTTAGTTATAAACAATAAATATAGCACAGGTGGTGGATGTAACTCCTGTGACTACATTACATTACAAAAACGTGGTCTTGGTACCCGGCTCTCTCTAGAGATTCTTGTCTGGCTTGATGAAGGAAGAGGCCATGCAGGGCAAGTCCACTGGGCAGGGAGTTTCAGGTAGCCTTCAGGAACAACCTCCAGGCAACAGCCAGCAAGAAACCAGGGCCCTGGGGGTACTATAAGCCCAGGGAAATGAATTCTGTCATCCATCTAAGTGACCTTAGTAACATTCTTCCCCAGTCAGACTTCCAGATGAGAGTGCAAACCAGAGGACACCTTAATTCTGAGTTTGTAAAACCCTAAGCATAGGACCCAGTTAAACCATGCCTGGTCTCCTGAACCACCAAAAATGTGAGATAATAATTGTGTGTTATTTTAAGCCATTAAATTGATAGTAACCAATAGAGCTTGTTTATATGATTTGGTTAAGATATAGTAGTACAGTTTCTCCTTTGATGAATGGTGTTAAATACTGCTGTTCTGCTGCATTCTGATTTTTTTTGTCTTCCTTACTCCTTCACATACATGTCTCTGCCTTGATTTTCATTGCAGACTTCATGAGACAAAAATGCCAATGAACTTCAATGAGGTATCACCTCACACCAGTCAGAATGGCCATTATCAAAAAATCTACAAATAATAAGTGAGGAAGAGAATGTGGAAAAAGGGAACCCTCTTGTACTGTTGGTGGGAATGTAAATTGATACAGCCACTATGGAAGACAGTGTGGAGATTCCTTAAAAAACTAGGAATAAAAGCCACCACATGACCCAGCAATCCCACTACTCGGCATATACTCTGAGAAAACTGCAATTAAAAAACACACATCTTCACTG
This sequence comes from Tragulus kanchil, assembly GCA_022376925.1. NCBI lineage: Eukaryota > Metazoa > Chordata > Mammalia > Artiodactyla > Tragulidae > Tragulus > Tragulus kanchil. The sequence continues at coordinate 238,068,440 of JAIOJX010000026.1, forward strand.
CAGCACTGTTTACAATAGCCAGGACATGGAAGCAACCTTGATGTGCCTGAATAGATGCATGGATAACAAAGTTGTAGGGCCCAGTCACTCAGTTGTGTTCAACTCTTTATGGCCCCATGGACCGTGTCTGCCAGGCTCCTCTGTCCATGGAATTTTCTCAATAAGAATACTGGAGTGGGTTGCCATTTCCTTCTCTAGGGGATCTTTCTGACCCAGAGACTGAGTCTCTTGCATCTTCTGCATAGGCAGGCAAGTTCTTTACCACTAGCAGCACCTGGCAAGTGTACATATGTATATGCTGTATATGTGTATGTATACACATACACATATATACAATGGAATATTACTCAGCCATAAAAAGGAATGTATTTGAGTCTGTTGTAGTGAGGTGAATGGACCTAGAGCTTATTAAACAGTGAAGTAAGTCAAAGAGAAACAAATATCATATATTAATGCATATATATGGAATCTTGAAAAATGGTACTGATGAACTTATCTGCAGGGAAAGAATGGAGATACAGGCATAGAGAATGGATTTGTGGACACAGCAGGGAAAGGAGAGGGTGGGATGAATTGAGAAAGTAGCATTGACATATGTACACTACCCTGTGTAAATTAGATAGCTAGTGGGAAGCTGTTATATAAAACACGGATCTTAGCCTGGCACCCTGTGATGACCTAGAATGGTGAGATGATGGGGTGAGGGGGAGTGTGAAGGAGGCTCAAGAGGGAGGGTGTGTGTGTGTGTGTATGTGTATATATATATGTATGTATGTATGTATGTATGCATGTATATATATAGTTATGACTGGCTTGTGTTGTATAGTAAAAGCCAACACAACATCATAAAGTAATTATCCTCCCAAATAGAATAATTAAAGGGGAAAAACCCACTATTGAAGTGTTGCCCCATGACTCAATCACAGGTCTAGGGCTTTCTGGGACTTCCAACTGCATTTCTGCTTCAAGGATTGTGTGTCTAAGATTTACAACCTTGTCAGTCTCTTGACTGAACCTCTAAGGCAGGATAGAAACACAGTCAGTTCGACTTGCACGACTCAAGTTGCAACTGCAATGTGAAAAACATGGCAAATCCCTTGATGTGCCTGAATAGATGCATGGATAACAAAGTTGTAGGGCCCAGTCACTCAGTTGTGTTCAACTCTTTATGGCCCCATGGACCGTGTCTGCCAGGCTCCTCTGTCCATGGAATTTTCTCAATAAGAATACTGGAGTGGGTTGCCATTTCCTTCTCTAGGGGATCTTTCTGACCCAGAGACTGAGTCTCTTGCATCTTCTGCATAGGCAGGCAAGTTCTTTACCACTAGCAGCACCTGGCAAGTGTACATATGTATATGCTGTATATGTGTATGTATACACATACACATATATACAATGGAATATTACTCAGCCATAAAAAGGAATGTATTTGAGTCTGTTGTAGTGAGGTGAATGGACCTAGAGCTTATTAAACAGTGAAGTAAGTCAAAGAGAAACAAATATCATATATTAATGCATATATATGGAATCTTGAAAAATGGTACTGATGAACTTATCTGCAGGGAAAGAATGGAGATACAGGCATAGAGAATGGATTTGTGGACACAGCAGGGAAAGGAGAGGGTGGGATGAATTGAGAAAGTAGCATTGACATATGTACACTACCCTGTGTAAATTAGATAGCTAGTGGGAAGCTGTTATATAAAACACGGATCTTAGCCTGGCACCCTGTGATGACCTAGAATGGTGAGATGATGGGGTGAGGGGGAGTGTGAAGGAGGCTCAAGAGGGAGGGTGTGTGTGTGTGTGTGTATGTGTATATATATATGTATGTATGTATGTATGTATGCATGTATATATATAGTTATGACTGGCTTGTGTTGTATAGTAAAAGCCAACACAACATCATAAAGTAATTATCCTCCAAGTAGAATAATTAAAGGGGGAAAAAACCCACTATTGAAGTGTTGCCCCATGACTCAATCACAGGTCTAGGGCTTTCTGGGACTTCCAACTGCATTTCTGCTTCAAGGATTGTGTGTCTAAGATTTACAACCTTGTCAGTCTCTTGACTGAACCTCTAAGGCAGGATAGAAACACAGTCAGTTCGACTTGCACGACTCAAGTTGCAACTGCAATGTGAAGAATACTTATGTAAAGAACTAAGAGCAATTAAGTACTAAATCAGGTCTCATTTAATCTAGTGTGTTTGCTAATTAGCCCTACTTCCAGGTATGAATTTAGCCAGGCTTGCTCACCAACCTCTCCCTTCCTCCTTCCTCCATCTCTTTGCACTTTTCTTCTTTCTTCCATGCTTCTTTCATTTTTTAATCTCTGTATAATTCTCCATAGCTCTATTCTCTGTATCCCTCATTTTTATTTATTTAAAGTGTAGTTGCTGTACAATATTTTAGGAGTTGCAAGTGTATAGTATAGTGATTCTCAGTTTTAAAGGTTATATTCCATCCATAGTTATTATAAAGTGTTGACTATATTTCCTGTGTTGTACAACATATCCTTGTGTCTTATTTTATACCTAATTGTTTGAACCTTGTATTTCCCTACTCCTATATTGCCCCTCTCCCCTTTGGTAACCATTAGTTTGTGCTCTATATCTGTAAGTCTGCTTGTTTTTTCTTGTATATGCTAGTTTGCTTAATTTTTTAGATTCCACATTTAGTAATATATAATATTTGTCTTTCTCTGTCTGACTTATTTCACTTAGCATAATGCCCTGTAAGTCCGTTCACTGTACTTAGTTGCTGCAAATGGAACATTTCATTTTTTTTAATGGCTGACTAGTATTCTACTGTGTATCTATATGTACCTTATCTTCTTTATCCATTCACCTGTTGATGAACACTTAGGTTGCTTCCATATTTTGACAATTATAAATAATGCTGCTGTGAACATTTGGGTACATGTATCATTTTGAATTGCTTTTTTTTTTTAACCTAAATAACCAAGAATGAAATTGCTGAGTCATATGATAGTTTCATTGTTAGCTTTTTTTTTTGAAGGTTTTTTTTTTTGGCGGCAGGGGTGGGGGCGGGTTAGGGAGGAAGGGGCGGGTGGGCCACTTCTATTGGTCTTTCATTTATCTATTTTCATCCATCTTTGTTCTTTGGCCTGTGTGGGCCTCCCATCGCGGTGGCCTCTGTTGTCGCAGAGCACCGGCTCTGGGCGCATGCACCCCAGAGCTCCGGCTCGAACCCATCAGTCCAGCCGCTCCGTGGCACATGGGATCTTCCCAGGCCAGGGATCCAATTGGCGCCCCCTGCACTGCAAGGCGGTGTCCCTACCCACTGGACCACCAGGGAAGCCCTATTTTAAAAGGGTTTCCAGGCTTGCTCACCAACCTCTCCCTTCCTCCTTCCTCCATCTCTTTGCACTTTTCTTCTTTCTTCCATGCTTCTTTCATTTTTTAATCTCTGTATAATTCTCCATAGCTCTATTCTCTGTATCCCTCATTTTTATTTATTTAAAGTGTAGTTGCTGTACAATATTTTAGGAGTTGCAAGTGTATAGTATAGTGATTCTCAGTTTTAAAGGTTATATTCCATCCATAGTTATTATAAAGTGTTGACTATATTTCCTGTGTTGTACAACATATCCTTGTGTCTTATTTTATACCTAATTGTTTGAACCTTGTATTTCCCTACTCCTATATTGCCCCTCTCCCCTTTGGTAACCATTAGTTTGTGCTCTATATCTGTAAGTCTGCTTGTTTTTTCTTGTATATGCTAGTTTGCTTAATTTTTTAGATTCCACATTTAGTAATATATAATATTTGTCTTTCTCTGTCTGACTTATTTCACTTAGCATAATGCCCTGTAAGTCCGTTCACTGTACTTAGTTGCTGCAAATGGAACATTTCATTTTTTTTAATGGCTGACTAGTATTCTACTGTGTATCTATATGTACCTTATCTTCTTTATCCATTCACCTGTTGATGAACACTTAGGTTGCTTCCATATTTTGACAATTATAAATAATGCTGCTGTGAACATTTGGGTACATGTATCATTTTGAATTGCTTTTTTTTTTTAACCTAAATAACCAAGAATGAAATTGCTGAGTCATATGATAGTTTCATTTTTAGCTTTTTTTTTTTTTGAAGGGTTTTTTTTGGCGGCAGGGGTGGGGGCGGGTTAGGGAGGAAGGGGGCGGGTGGGCCACTTCTATTGGTCTTTCATTTATCTATTTTCATCCATCTTTGTTCTTTGGCCTGTGTGGGCCTCCCATCGCGGTGGCCTCTGTTGTCGCAGAGCACCGGCTCTGGGCGCATGCACCCCAGAGCTCCGGCTCGAACCCATCAGTCCAGCCGCTCCGTGGCACATGGGATCTTCCCAGGCCAGGGATCCAATTGGCGCCCCCTGCACTGCAAGGCGGTGTCCCTACCCACTGGACCACCAGGGAAGCCCTATTTTTAGCTTTTTGAGAAACTAAAAAGTGTTACTTTGAGAAGTGGCCAATTTACATTCCCGCCAACAATGTAGGAGAGTTTCATTTTATCCACATCCTTGCCAACATCTGTTGTGTTCTTTTGAATGACAGGCATTCTCAACAGGCATGAGGTGATATCTCATTGTGAATGTGATTTGCATTTCCCTGATGATTACTTAAGAACTTTTCACTGCAAAGTAAACCATGGAGGAAATGTAAAGACAGCCTACTGAATGGAGAAAATATTTGCAAATGATATGACTGATAATGAGTCAATATCCAAAATATATAGACAGCTCATACAACTAAACATCAAAAAAAAAAAAAAAAAGAAAACACATTAATAAATGGGGCAGAGGAACTGAATAGACATTTTTCCAAAGAGGAAATGCAGATGACCCATAGGAACATGAGAAGATACCTTCTTTCCTTTTTATCAAGATAATTTTTTAAAAATTTTATAATTATTTTTATTTTACTTTTTACTTTTACAGAGTTTTGTTGTTTACAGATATGTATAATACCAGATTAGTCATATGTGTATCCCTGGTCTCCTCCCAGTACCCGCCCATCCCACCCCCTAGGCTGTCTCACAGGGCTCCTGCAGGATCCCCTATTCCCACAGCAGGGTAAATTTTTATTATACAATTAATAGATTAACATGTCATATACTACTGTATTCAGTATATTGAGTGACATCAAATTTCATTCATCAGCTATCTTTTTCAGACCAGAAGATAATCTGGGACTCATTTCTTATTTCATATATATTTAAAATGTATATGAAATATATATATATATATATAAAGTTGCTCTGTAACTATTTAGATTGTTTCTGATGTTCTGATGCAAGCAAATGCAAAAAGCATGGTGTGTGATGAGCTCCCTAAGGTAGATTAGATTCCAGAAGTGAAACTCTTGAGGTCATTCATTTTATTTTATATTTTTATTCTTTGAATTGAGGTGTAATTGACATACAACATTGTATCAATTTCAGGTGTACAACTTAATGATTTAATATTTGTATGTGTTGTGAAATTATCACCCTAATAAAGCTAGTTAGCATCTGTCACCATATAGAGTTACAACGTTTTGTTTTCTTGTAATGAGTTACGATCTACTCTCAACAACTTTCAGATATGGAGTACTGTATTATTAACTATAGTTGCATGGTAAACATTACTGTGTATGTCCATTTTAATTTTATTAACTGTTGACTAATTGTTTTCCACAGTATCTGTGCAGCTCACATTCCTACCAGTTGTTCTAGAGCTTTCTACACAGGCTCCACTGACACTTGGTATTACCCAACTTTAAAATTTCTACTCTAGCTCTCCTATTTCTTTTCTCCTCTTTTCCTCTTCCTCTTCTTTCTTTTCTCTTCTCTCCCTCTCTCATTTTCCCTACCTCTCATTTTCTCTGTTTTCTTTGCACTTTTCCTTATCCTCTTTTGCCTTTTTTATTCATAATTTTTAAATTTTGAAAATATAACTTATCTGATTTATTACTTAATGAAGATCATGAAAATATCTGTTAGCAAATGCACATTTACAAAGTCATTGTCAAAGGCTGCAGTGTTTTCTACATCATACTTTAAAAAAAACTGATATGAAATAGAGGGGGGAGGGAAGTTTAAGATGGAGGGAACATATGAACTATGGCTAATTCATGTCGATGTTTGCCAGTAAACAACACAACTCTATAAAGCTATTATCCTTCAAAAAACAGATATAAAATACCCATAACATAAAGTTAACTATTGTCAAGTGTACAGTTCAGTGGCATTTAATTCAGTGTTATACAACCACCATCCCTATCAAATTCTAAGATATTTTCATAACCCCAAAAGATTCGGGATATGGGTACCCCATACTTACAAAGCAGTCACTCCCTAATTCTCCCATTTCCTAGGCCCCAGTAACTACCAGTCTGATTACCTCTTTGTGGATTTACCTGTTCTGGATATTTCATGTAAATGAATTCACACAATATGTGACCTTGCATATCTGGTTTTATTTTGTATGTCTTTGAGGTTAATCCACGGTGTAGCATTTATCAGTACTTCATTCTTTTTTTATGGCAGAATAACGTTTTATTGAATGGATATAGCATGATTTGTTTATCCATTTACCAGTTGATGAGCATGTAGATAATTTCCCCGCTCTTTGTATCAATTTCAGGTGTACAACTTAATGATTTAATATTTGTATGTGTTGTGAAATTATCACCTAATAAAGCTAGTTAGCATCTGTCACCATATAGAGTTACAACGTTTTGTTTTCTTGTAATGAGTTACGATCTACTCTCAACAACTTTCAGATATGGAGTACTGTATTATTAACTATAGTTGCATGGTAAACATTACTGTGTATGTCCATTTTAATTTTATTAACTGTTGACTAATTGTTTTCCACAGTATCTGTGCAGCTCACATTCCTACCAGTTGTTCTAGAGCTTTCTACACAGGCTCCACTGACACTTGGTATTACCCAACTTTAAAATTTCTACTCTAGCTCTCCTATTTCTTTTCTCCTCTTTTCCTCTTCCTCTTCTTTCTTTTCTCTTCTCTCCCTCTCTCATTTTCCCTACCTCTCATTTTCTCTGTTTTCTTTGCACTTTTCCTTATCCTCTTTTGCCTTTTTTATTCATAATTTTTAAATTTTGAAAATATAACTTATCTGATTTATTACTTAATGAAGATCATGAAAATATCTGTTAGCAAATGCACATTTACAAAGTCATTGTCAAAGGCTGCAGTGTTTTCTACATCATACTTTAAAAAAAACTGATATGAAATAGAGGGGGGAGGGAAGTTTAAGATGGAGGGAACATATGAACTATGGCTAATTCATGTCGATGTTTGCCAGTAAACAACACAACTCTATAAAGCTATTATCCTTCAAAAAACAGATATAAAATACCCATAACATAAAGTTAACTATTGTCAAGTGTACAGTTCAGTGGCATTTAATTCAGTGTTATACAACCACCATCCCTATCAAATTCTAAGATATTTTCATAACCCCAAAAGATTCGGGATATGGGTACCCCATACTTACAAAGCAGTCACTCCCTAATTCTCCCATTTCCTAGGCCCCAGTAACTACCAGTCTGATTACCTCTTTGTGGATTTACCTGTTCTGGATATTTCATGTAAATGAATTCACACAATATGTGACCTTGCATATCTGGTTTTATTTTGTATGTCTTTGAGGTTAATCCACGGTGTAGCATTTATCAGTACTTCATTCTTTTTTTATGGCAGAATAACGTTTTATTGAATGGATATAGCATGATTTGTTTATCCATTTACCAGTTGATGAGCATGTAGATAATTTCTGCCCCTTGGCTACTGTGAATAGTGCTGCGAGTGTTTGTGCATATGTTTTCGTTTGAATACCTGTTCTTTTTAGTCTACACCTAGGAGAAGAGGCTAGGTCATATGGTAGGTATATGCTTAACTTTTTGAGAAGAAGTCCACCTGCTTTCCATAGCAGCTATACCTTTCTAGAAACAAAGTACAAGGATTCCTACTTCTCTGCCTCCCTGACACTAGTTATTTCTTGTTTTTCATTTTTAGAAAAAATTACAACTATCCTCTTGGGTATGAAGTATATCTCACAGTTTTGATTTGCATTTCCCAATGACTAAGGATATTAAGCATCTTTTCACGTGTGTGTTGGCCATTTGTATATCTTCTTTAGAGAAATATCTACAAGTTCTTTATTTCTAGTTGGGTTGTTTGTCTTTTGTTGTTGAGTTGTAAGTATTCTTTATATATTCTGGATACTGGATGACTCCTATCAGGTATATGGTTTTCAAGTATTTTTTCCCATACTGTGAGTTGTCTTTTCACTTTGTTGATAGTATCTTTTTACATAATTTTTAATTAATTAATTAATTAATTTTGGGGAGGGGGTCAGGGAGGGAGGGGGGGGGTGGGCCACTTCTATTGGTCTTTCATTTGTCTCTTTTTATCCATCTTTGTTCTTTGGCCCATGTGGGCCTCCCATCGCGGTGGCCTCTGCTGTCACAGAGCACCAGTTCTGGGCGTATGGGATCCAGAGCTCCGGCTCAGTAATTGGGCACATCAGTCCAGCCGCTCTGTGGCACGTGGGATCTGCCCAGGCCGGGGATCCAGCTGGCGCCCCTGGCACAGCAAGGCGGTGTCCTTACCCACTGAATCACCAGGGAAGCCCTTTACATAAGTTTTTCATTTTGGTATTTATTTATTCCTTTGTTGCTTTTTACTTTTGGGGCTATTTCTAAGAGTCTGTTGCTAAATCCACGGTGTAGCATTTATCAGTACTTCATTCTTTTTTTATGGCAGAATAACGTTTTATTGAATGGATATAGCATGATTTGTTTATCCATTTACCAGTTGATGAGCATGTAGATAATTTCTGCCCCTTGGCTACTGTGAATAGTGCTGCGAGTGTTTGTGCATATGTTTTCGTTTGAATACCTGTTCTTTTTAGTCTACACCTAGGAGAAGAGGCTAGGTCATATGGTAGGTATATGCTTAACTTTTTGAGAAGAAGTCCACCTGCTTTCCATAGCAGCTATACCTTTCTAGAAACAAAGTACAAGGATTCCTACTTCTCTGCCTCCCTGACACTAGTTATTTCTTGTTTTTCATTTTAAAAAAAATTACAACTATCCTCTTGGGTATGAAGTATATCTCACAGTTTTGATTTGCATTTCCCAATGACTAAGGATATTAAGCATCTTTTCACGTGTGTGTTGGCCATTTGTATATCTTCTTTAGAGAAATATCTACAAGTTCTTTATTTCTAGTTGGGTTGTTTGTCTTTTGTTGTTGAGTTGTAAGTATTCTTTATATATTCTGGATACTGGATGACTCCTATCAGGTATATGGTTTTCAAGTATTTTTTCCCATACTGTGAGTTGTCTTTTCACTTTGTTGATAGTATCTTTTTACATAATTTTTAATTAATTAATTAATTAATTTTGGGGAGGGGGTCAGGGAGGGAGGGGGGCGGGTGGGCCACTTCTATTGGTCTTTCATTTGTCTCTTTTTATCCATCTTTGTTCTTTGGCCCATGTGGGCCTCCCATCGCGGTGGCCTCTGCTGTCACAGAGCACCAGTTCTGGGCGTATGGGATCCAGAGCTCCGGCTCAGTAATTGGGCACATCAGTCCAGCCGCTCTGTGGCACGTGGGATCTGCCCAGGCCGGGGATCCAGCTGGCGCCCCTGGCACAGCAAGGCGGTGTCCTTACCCACTGAATCACCAGGGAAGCCCTTTACATAAGTTTTTCATTTTGGTATTTATTTATTCCTTTGTTGCTTTTTACTTTTGGGGCTATTTCTAAGAGTCTGTTGCTAAATCCAAGGTGGAAAGCATAAACTCTCTCATCATTATTGTTACTATTTTCTGTTTCATAGACTATTACATAGCTTCCCTTTTAGTTCAGCTGGTAAAGAATCCGCCTGCAATGCAGAAGATCCTGGTTTGATTCCTGGGTTAGGAAATTCCCCTGGAGAAGGGCTAGGCTACCCACTCCAGTATTCTTGGGCTAACCGGGTGGCTCAGCTGGTAAAGAATCCTGAAATGTGGGAGACCGGGTCCAATCCCTGGGTTGGGAACGTCCCCTGGAAAAGGGAAATGCTACTCCCCAAAAGGAAAAAAAATGAATTTTTTCTTTTTCATTTTTATATTATGAAAGTATGATAACACATTTGCAAGCTACTTGGAAAATATAGAGCAAAGTTGTATAGAATTACACTATTATAATCATTTTTCAGTAGATAAATTAAGATTTTTAGTTGGAGTTTCAATATCAAGCTCTCAAAAATTAATAGAACAAAACAGACAAAAAAGTAGGATATAGGAAACCTGAAAAGCGCTATGAACCAATTCAACATAACTAAGAATTATACAATTTTTACACAATGAATACAAATTCTATTTAAGTTTCCATAGACTATAAACTAGGAGGCATGTCCAGGGACATAAAACCAGGTGCAGAAATTTCATGGTCTAAAGGTATTAAAATCATACAGAGTCTGTTCTCTTATCACTGTGGAATTATGCTAGAAATCAATGTCAAAAGATATTAGAAAATGATCCACACATTTTCAAGTGCATTGTGACATTTACTAAGATCTTTGACTTAGCCGTTGAAAGCCTCAATAAAGTTAAAAGACTGAAAAAACATAAGAGGGTGAGTGCAGAGAAAAAAAAACATTAAAATGAGAAATTAATATCAAAATGAAAGATTAATATCAAAGATACTTTATAAACCCTGGGTATTTGGAAATTAAGTGTCCACTTTTAATTGATGGGTATATCTAAAGCTGTTAACAAGGAACATTAGCAAATATATGTAATAGAATAAAAATGAAGAGAGATTTTATAAAATTTGTTGCATGCAGCTGAGGCTGTTCAATGCAGCTAAGTACAGTATGGATTCTAGAGTTAGCAAATAATGCAGCTAAATTTGAATTGACAAAAGTATTTTCTGTTTCATAGACTATTACATAGCTTCCCTTTTAGTTCAGCTGGTAAAGAATCCGCCTGCAATGCAGAAGATCCTGGTTTGATTCCTGGGTTAGGAAATTCCCCTGGAGAAGGGCTAGGCTACCCACTCCAGTATTCTTGGGCTAACCGGGTGGCTCAGCTGGTAAAGAATCCTGAAATGTGGGAGACCGGGTTTGATCCCTGGGTTGGGAACGTCCCTGGAAAAGGAAATGCTACTCCCCAAAAGGAAAAAAAATGAATTTTTTCTTTTTCATTTTTATATTATGAAAGTATGATAACACATTTGCAAGCTACTTGGAAAATATAGAGCAAAGTTGTATAGAATTACACTATTATAATCATTTTTCAGTAGATAAATTAAGATTTTTAGTTGGAGTTTCAATATCAAGCTCTCAAAAATTAATAGAACAAAACAGACAAAAAAGTAGGATATAGGAAACCTGAAAAGCGCTATGAACCAATTCAACATAACTAAGAATTATACAATTTTTACACAATGAATACAAATTCTATTTAAGTTTCCATAGACTATAAACTAGGAGGCATGTCCAGGGACATAAAACCAGGTGCAGAAATTTCATGGTCTAAAGGTATTAAAATCATACAGAGTCTGTTCTCTTATCACTGTGGAATTATGCTAGAAATCAATGTCAAAAGATATTAGAAAATGATCCACACATTTTCAAGTGCATTGTGACATTTACTAAGATCTTTGACTTAGCCGTTGAAAGCCTCAATAAAGTTAAAAGACTGAAAAAACATAAGAGGGTGAGTGCAGAGAAAAAAAAACATTAAAATGAGAAATTAATATCAAAATGAAAGATTAATATCAAAGATACTTTATAAACCCTGGGTATTTGGAAATTAAGTGTCCACTTTTAATTGATGGGTATATCTAAAGCTGTTAACAAGGAACATTAGCAAATATATGTAATAGAATAAAAATGAAGAGAGATTTTATAAAATTTGTTGCATGCAGCTGAGGCTGTTCAATGCAGCTAAGTACAGTATGGATTCTAGAGTAAGGTAGGAAAACAAATAATGGACACAAGCATAAAATTTTGTGAAATTTGAACAAAATCTGTAATTTAGTTAATAATACTGTATCACATGTTAATTTCCTGTGTTGTTTCATTGTTGCTGTTCAGTTGCTCAATAGTGTCTCTTTGCAACCCCATGGACTACAGCACGCCAGGGTTCCCTGTCCTTCACCATCTCCCAGAGTTTGCTCAAATTCATGTCCATTGAGTCGATGATGCCATCCAACCATCACATTCTCTGTTGCCCTGTTCTCCTCCTGCCCTCAATCTTACCCAGCATCAGGATCTTTTCCAGTGAGTCAACTCTGGATGGGGTGGCCAAAGTTTTGGAGCTTCAACTGCAGCATCAGTCCTTCCAATGAACAGTCAGGGTTGATTTCCTTTAGGATTGACTGGTTTGATCTCCTTGCAGTCCAAGGAACTCTCGAGTCTTCTCCAACGCTGGAATTCAAAGGCATCAGTTCTTTGGCATTCGGCTTTCTTTATGGTCCAGCTCTCAGTTCCATACATGACAAGTGGAAAAACCATGGCTATGACTAGCTGGACTATTTTTGGCAAAGTGCTATCTCTGATTTTTAATAGCTTTCTAGATTTGTCATAGCTTTTCTTCAAAGGAGCAAGCTTCTTTTAATTTCATGGCTGCAGTCACCATCTGCAGTGATTTTGGAACCTAAGAAAATAAAGTCTGTCCCTGCTTCTATTTTTTCCCCATCTATTTACCATGTAATGATAGGACTGGATGTCATAATCTTAGTTTTTTGAATACTGAGGTGTTTTTTTTTAAACATTTATTTTATTTATTTATCTTTTGCAGGGGGGGAGGGAGAGGGACGGGCGGGCCACTTCTGTTGGTCTTTCATTTCTCTATTTTCATCCGTCTTTGTTCTTTGGCTCCTGTGGGCCTCCTATCACGACGGCGTCTGTCATCGAAGAGCACCGGCTCTGGGCGCACGCGCTCCAGAGCTCCGGCTCGGTGATTGGACACATCAGTCCAGGCACTCCGCGGCACGTGGGATCCTCCCAGGCCAGGGATGAAACCGGTGCCCCTTGCACTGCAAGGCGGTGTCCTTACCCACTGGACCACCAGGGAAGCCCAAATACTGAGTTTTAAGCCAGCTTTTTCACTCTTCTCTTTCACTTTCATCAAGAAGCTCTGTAGTTCCTCTTTGTTTTCTGCCATCTGCATGTTTGAAGTTACTGATATTTATTCTGGCAGTCTTGATTCCAACTTGTGTTTCATCCAGATCAGCACTTTGCATGATGTATTCTACATATAAGTTAAATAAGCAGGGAGATAATATTTAGCCTTGATGTACTTGTTTCCCAATTTTGAATCATTGTTCCATGTCCAGTTCTAACTTGCTTCTTGACCTGCATATAGATTTCTCAGGAGGCAGGTAAAGTGGTCTGGTATTCCCATCTCTTTCAGAATTTTCCTGGTTTACTGTGATCTACACAGTACAAGACTTTAGCATAGTCAATGAAGCAGAAGTAGATATTCTTCTGGAATTTCCTTTTCTATGATCCAATGGATGTTGACAATTTGACCTCTGGTTCCTCTGACTTTTCTAAATCCAGCTTGTCCATCTGGAATTTCTCTATCCACATACTGTTGAAGCCTAGCTTGAAGAATTTTGAGTATTACCTTGGTAGCATGTGAAATGAGCACAATTGTGCAGTGGTTTAAACATTCTTTAACATTGTCCTTCTTTGGGATTGGAATGAAAACTGATCTTTTCCAGTCCTGTAGTCACTGCTGAGTTTTTCAAATTTGCTGACACAGTGAGTGCAACACCTTAACAGCATCATCTTTTAGGATTTGAAATAGTTCAGCTGGAATTCCATCACCTCCACTAGCTTTTTTTTTTTTTTTCCATATAGGATTTCTTTATATTCTCAGAATTGGATAACATGTTTCAACCTCATTTAGTTGTTTTTTTTTTTTTTTCAATCACTCAAGTAATAGGCTTTCTAGACTTTTAGCAATAATGCTCTTAACTTAGTACAAAATTAATTGTAGTTCAGACCCTGAATTTTAATTCATTATAATTAGACTGAAGGACATCTTTATTCATCAAAACAGGAACCATTACAATCAACGCATTTTTGCCAATGAAAAATAAGTTTGTTTATTCCTGTAGCAAAAAATCTGTGCTTCAGAATTCGATGAACACTTGGAAAGCGTCTCCTGTGTCTGACTGGTTGTGGAAACATTTTCCCTTCAAAAAGTTGTTGAGAAACTCAAAGAAGTGGTAGTCAGTTGGCAAGAGGTCAGGTGAATACGGCATATGAGGCAAAATTTGTAGCCCAGTTCATTCAACTTTTGAAGCACTGGTTGTGTGACATGTGATCAGGCATCTTGAAGTAGAAGAATTGGGCCCTTTCTGTTGACCAATCCTGGTTGTAGGTGTTGCGTTTTTTGTTGCATCTCATCAATTTGCTGACCATACTTCTCAGACATAATGGTTTCACTGGGATTCAGAAAGCTATAATGGATCAGACTGGCAGCAGACCACCAAACAGTGACCATGACCATTTTTGGGTACAAGTTTGGCTTTGGGAAGTGCTTTGGAGCTTCTCGGTTCAAACAATAAGCTAGTCATCACTGGTAGTCATATAAAATACAGTTTTCATCACGCATAACAATCCAATTGAAAAATTGTTCACTGATGTTGTCTAGAATAAAAGAAGATGACAGTTCAAAACAATGTGGGGGTTTTTATTTTTTTTGTGCAATCAGCTCATGAGGCACTCACTTATCGAGATTTTTTCACTTTACCAATTTGCTTCAAATACCAAACAACTGTAGTATGGCTGACCTTGAGTTCTTGGGCAAGTTCTCATGTAGTTTTAAGAGGATCTGCTTCAATAATCTTCTTAGTTGTCAACTACTGATGGCCAGTCACTGTGCTCCCAATTTTCAAGGCTCTAATTTCCTTTGCAAAACTTCTTAAACCACCATTGCAATGTATATTTATTAGCAGTTCCCAGGCCAAATGCATTGTTGGTGTTGTGAGTTGTCTCTACTGCTTTATGACCCATTTTGAACTCAGATAAGAAAATCACTCAAATTTGTGTTTTTGTGTAACATCATTTCCATAGTCTAAAATACATATAAAATAAACAGCAAGTAATAATTCATTAGCAAAAAGCATAAAGCAAGACCTGCTGATCAAAATGATGTATTATGGAGAAGGGAATGGCAACCCACTCCAGTATTCTTGCCTGGGAAATCCCATGAACAACTCTCACATCCATACATGACTACTGGAAAAACCATACCTATGACTAGATGGATCTTTGTCGGCAAAGTGATGTCTATGCTTCTTAATATGTCTAGGTTTGTCATAACTTTTCTTCCAAGGAACAACCGTCTTTTAATTTCATGGCTGCAGTGATTTGGGAGCCCAAGAAAATAAAGTCTTGTCACTGTTTCTATTGTTTGCCCATATATTTGCCATCCTATGGACAGCAGGCTACAGTCCATGGGGTTACAAGAGTCGGACACAACTTAGTGACTAAACCACCACCACTACCCTGGTGGTCTGATAGCTAAGAATCTGCACCCTCAATGCAGGGGTCCAGTTTCAATTCCTGGTCAAGAAACTAGATCCTGTGTGCCACAACTAAAGATCCCACATGCTGCAACTAAAAGATTCCACATGCTACACTAAGACCCGACTCAACCACATAACTAAATAAATGAAATAAGTATAAAAAATGATGTATAACTACATCTATTTAAGAATGTATTCCAATATCAAATGGCAAAGTTCAACAGTGCAAAACTAAAATTACTTTTGCAGCAACCTAATAGATGCCAGAATAAATGGAACTATGTCAGTTTTGAGTGAATATAAATTAGAAATCTAGCATTCTGTTCTTAGTCAACAAGTGGAATCAAAGTGTCATAAAGTTTTTAACTAGGTAAAAATTCCTATGTTTTCTAAAATATATATTATGCATTATACATATATATATACACACACACACACAACTTTTCTACTATACTTGAGAAAGAACAACAACAAAAAAGGAGATGGAGAAACTGGAAAGTGTAAACTCAATGACATAGCACTGAATATGAAATAGAAAAAGTGAAACAAAAGATAAAAGATCATTGTCTAAGTCCAGTTGTTTTTAAACATGGCTGTTAGAATCGCATCTGGAGCTCTCGAGAAAAAAAGCAATATCTGGGCATTTGAAGTTTTCAAAAAATTCTAAGATAATTCTAATGTGCATCTGAATTTTAAAAAGTAATTATATTTTTTATATTAAATGGTAATTTCAGTGATATCATATTCTATTATTTTGTTGACCGATCATGATACAATGGCATTAAATGAACAATAGTTATAATAATCACAATAGTAAAAGGTATTTATCAGTTTTCACAATCAATAGCCAGACAAAAATAAAGATAATTACAAGCCATAATGGAAACATGATTAACCTAACAATATAAAATAATTGCATACAAATTAGGGGGTTAAGTAGAGTGATGTAATATGGCTAAGTGCATATTTATGTGTGTTTTAATCCACCCAACCAGTCTATGTCTATCAGTTCAGTTCACTCGCTCAGTCATGTCTGACTCGTTGTGACCCCATGGACGACGGTAGCATGTCAGGCTTCCCTGTTCTTCACCATCTCCCAGAGTTTGCTCAAACTCATGTCCATTAAGTTGGTGATGCCATGCAATAATCTTGTCCTCTGTTGTCCCCTTCTCCTTATATTTTTCCCAGCATCAGGGTCTTTTCTAGTGAGTCAGCTTTTCTCATTAGGTAGCCAAAGTATTGAAGCTTCAGCTTCAGAATCAGTCCTTCCAGTGAATATTCAGGCTTGATCTCCTTTAGAATTGACTGGTTTGATCCCCTTGCAGTCCAAGAAACTCTCAAGAGTCTTCTCCAACACTACAGTTTGAAGGCGTCAATTCTTTGGTGCTCAACCTTCTTTGTAGTCCAACTCTCACATCCATACATGACAACTGGAAAACCATAGCTGTGACTAGATGGATCTTTCCAAAATGATGTCTCTGCTTTTTAATATTCTGTCTAGCTTTGTTAGTTTTTTTTTTTTTTTTTCCAAAGGAGCAAGTGTCTTTTAATTTCATGCCTGCATTCAGAGAAAGAACAACAACAAAAAGGAGATGGAAACTTGAAATATGCTACTGAATATGAAATAGAAAAGTGAAACAAAAGATAAAAGATCATTGTCTAAGTCCAGTTGTTTTTAAACATGGCTGTTAGAATCGCATCTGGAGCTCTCGAGAAAAAAAGCAATATCTGGGCATTTGAAGTTTTCAAAAAATTCTAAGATAATTCTAATGTGCATCTGAATTTTAAAAAGTAATTATATTTTTTATATTAAATGGTAATTTCAGTGATATCATATTCTATTATTTTGTTGACCGATCATGATACAATGGCATTAAATGAACAATAGTTATAATAATCACAATAGTAAAAGGTATTTATCAGTTTTCACAATCAATAGCCAGACAAAATAAAGATAATTACAAGCCATAATGGAAACATGATTAACCTAACAATATAAAATAATTGCATACAAATTAGGGGGTTAAGTAGAGTGATGTAATATGGCTAAGTGCATATTTATGTGTGTTTTAATCCACCCAACCAGTCTATGTCTATCAGTTCAGTTCACTCGCTCAGTCATGTCTGACTCGTTGTGACCCCATGGACGACGGTAGCATGTCAGGCTTCCCTGTTCTTCACCATCTCCCAGAGTTTGCTCAAACTCATGTCCATTAAGTTGGTGATGCCATGCAATAATCTTGTCCTCTGTTGTCCCCTTCTCCTTATATTTTTCCCAGCATCAGGGTCTTTTCTAGTGAGTCAGCTTTTCTCATTAGGTAGCCAAAGTATTGAAGCTTCAGCTTCAGAATCAGTCCTTCCAGTGAATATTCAGGCTTGATCTCCTTTAGAATTGACTGGTTTGATCCCCTTGCAGTCCAAGAAACTCTCAAGAGTCTTCTCCAACACTACAGTTTGAAGGCGTCAATTCTTTGGTGCTCAACCTTCTTTGTAGTCCAACTCTCACATCCATACATGACAACTGGAAAACCATAGCTGTGACTAGATGGATCTTTCCAAAATGATGTCTCTGCTTTTTAATATTCTGTCTAGCTTTGTTAGTTTTTTTTTTTTTTTCCAAAGGAGCAAGTGTCTTTTAATTTCATGCCTGCATTCATTTTGGAGCCCAGGATAATAAAGTCTATCACTGGTTTCATTGTTAGCCCATCTATTTGCCATGAAGTGATGGGACCAGATGTCATGATCTTCATTTTTAGAATGTTGAGTTTTACACCAGCCTTTTCACTCTCCTCTTTCACCTTCATCAAGAGGCTTTTTAGTTCACTCTGCTTGCTGTCATAAGGGTGGTGTTATCTGTATACCAGAGGTTATTGATATTTCTCCTGGCAATCTCGATTCCACCTGTGCTTTATCCAGACCAGCATTTTGCATGATGTACTCTGCATGTTAAATAAGCAGGATGACAATATACAGTCTTGATGGACTGCTTTCCTAATTTAGAACCAGTCTATTGTTCCACATCCAATTCTAAGTTGCTTCTTGACCTGCATACAGGTGTTTTAGGAGGCAGGTAAAGTGGTCTGGTATTCCCATCTCTTTAAGAATTTTCCCCGGTTTGTTGTGATCCACACAGTCAAAGGCTTTAGAGTAGTCAATGATACAGAAATAGATGTTTTTTTTCTGGAATTCCCTTGCTTTCTCTATGATCCAACAGATTTTGGCAATTTTATCTCTCGTTCCTTTGCCTTTTCTAAATCCAGCTTGTACATCTGGAAGTTCTCTGTTCACGTATGGTTGAAACCTAGCCTGGAGGATTTTGAGCGAATTTAATTCACATGACCGTTATATCTACTACCATGGGAAAGATGACCCTTATATCTACTACTGTGGGCAAGAATTCCTTGCCCACAGTAGTAGATATAAGTAGAAGAGATGGTGTAGCCTTCATAGTTAACAAATGAGTCTGAAATTTAGTACTTGGGTGCAGTCTTGAAAACAACAGAATGATCTTGGTTCGTTTCAAGACAAACCATTCAATATCACAGTAATCCAAGTCTGTGTCCCAACCACTAATGCTGAAGAAGTTGAAGTTGAACATTTCTATGAAAACCTAAAAAGATCTTACAGAACTAACACCTAAAAGAATGTCCTTTTCATCACTGGGGACTGGAATGCAAAAACAGGAAGTCAAGAGATACCTGGAGTAACAGGCAAGTGTTGCCTTGGAGGACAAATTGAAGCAGGGCAAAGGCTCACAGAGTTTTGCCAAGAGAACACACTGGTCATAGCAAACACCCTCTTCCAACAACACAAAACATGACTCTAAATATGGAGATCACCAGATGGTCAATAATGAAATCAGATCAATTATATTCTTTGCAGTGGAAGGTGGAGAACCTCTATACAGTCAGCAAAAACACAAGACCAAGATCTGACTGGCTCAGATCATGAATTCCTTATTGCAAAATTCAGACTTAAAATAGGAAAACCAGCTAGCCATTTAAGTATGACCTAAATTAAATCCTTTATGATTATACGTGGAGGTAACAGATTTAAGGGATTAGATCTGATAAAGTGATGAATTTTAGAAGGAAAAATCAGTATATAGAAATATATGATCTTTTTTAAAAATTGAAGTATAGTTGATTTACAATGAGCTAGTTTCAGGTGTACAAGTGAATCATTTTATACATATCCAGTTGTTTTTGGATTTTATTACAAGAATTTTCCGGTTTGTTGTGATCCACACAGTCAAAGGCTTTAGAGTAGTCAATGATACAGAAATAGATGTTTTTCTGGAATTCCCTTGCTTTCTCTATGATCCAACAGATTTTGGCAATTTTATCTCTCGTTCCTTTGCCTTTTCTAAATCCAGCTTGTACATCTGGAAGTTCTCTGTTCACGTATGGTTGAAACCTAGCCTGGAGGATTTTGAGCGAATTTAATTCACATGACCGTTATATCTACTACCATGGGAAAGATGACCCTTATATCTACTACTGTGGGCAAGAATTCCTTGCCCACAGTAGTAGATATAAGTAGAAGAGATGGTGTAGCCTTCATAGTTAACAAATGAGTCTGAAATTTAGTACTTGGGTGCAGTCTTGAAAACAACAGAATGATCTTGGTTCGTTTCCAAGACAAACCATTCAATATCACAGTAATCCAAGTCTGTGTCCCAACCACTAATGCTGAAGAAGTTGAAGTTGAACATTTCTATGAAAACCTAAAAAGATCTTACAGAACTAACACCTAAAAGAATGTCCTTTTCATCACTGGGGACTGGAATGCAAAAACAGGAAGTCAAGAGATACCTGGAGTAACAGGCAAGTGTTGCCTTGGAGGACAAATTGAAGCAGGGCAAAGGCTCACAGAGTTTTGCCAAGAGAACACACTGGTCATAGCAAACACCCTCTTCCAACAACACAAAACATGACTCTAAATATGGAGATCACCAGATGGTCAATAATGAAATCAGATCAATTATATTCTTTGCAGTGGAAGGTGGAGAACCTCTATACAGTCAGCAAAAACACAAGACCAAGATCTGACTGGCTCAGATCATGAATTCCTTATTGCAAAATTCAGACTTAAAATAGGAAAACCAGCTAGCCATTTAAGTATGACCTAAATTAAATCCTTTATGATTATACGTGGAGGTAACAGATTTAAGGGATTAGATCTGATAAAGTGATGAATTTTAGAAGGAAAAAATCAGTATATAGAAATATATGATCTTTTTTTAAAAATTGAAGTATAGTTGATTTACAATGAGCTAGTTTCAGGTGTACAAGTGAATCATTTATACATACACGTGTATCCAGTTGTTTTTTGGATTTTATTACAGAGTACTGACTAGAGTTCTCTGTGCTGTACAACTGATTCTTATTAATTATCTATTTTATATATAATAGTGTATATATGCCAATCTCAATCTCCCAATTTTTCTTTCTTCCCCCTTTTATACCCCGATAACTGTAAGTTTGTTATTTACATCTGTGACTCTATTTCTAACTTCTGACTAAGTTCATTTGTGCCTTATTTTTCTTTTTAGGTTCCACATATAACCAGTATCATATGATATTTTTCTGTCTGACTTCACTCAGCAAGACAGTCTCTCAGTCCATCCATGTTGCTGCACATGGCATTTTTTGTTAATTTTTATATCTGAGTAATATTCCATTATATATGTGTGTGTGCATATATGTATGTGTGCATGTGTGTGTGTGTGTGTGTGCACATTTTCTTTATCCATTCCTCTATTGATGAACATTTACATTGCTTCCATGTCCTGGCAATCATAAATAGTGCTACAATGAACACTGGGGTGCACGTGTCTTTTGGAGTTATGGTTTTCTCTGAATATATCCCTAGGAGAGGAGTTGTTGGGCCATATGGTAATTTTGTTTCTATATATTCATATTCCTTTTCAGATTGTTTTCCAATGTGGTTTATTACAGGATACTGAACATAGTTTCTTGTGCCATACGGTAGGACCTTGTTTATCGGATTTTCTATATATTGTTTCTCTTATTTTATACATTTTTCTGTTTTTCCCTTTTTATATTAACTGTATTGTATGTATGGTCACAAAAGAAAAAAAAAGGCAGTTAAAAGAAACAGAGCCCTTTAGAAAGAAGAAAGCCACAAGAACGAATGATTATATTGTAGACCAGTGATTTGAGTAATTGGTGTCTTGCAGAGGCCTGTTCATGCAGAGGGATGGGCTGGTCTGGTGGTCAAGGTATATGGCTCCAGTCACCAGGAGCTTTCCTGAGTAGGAAAACCAGCTAGCCATTTAAGTATGACCTAAATTAAATCCTTTATGATTATACGTGGAGGTAACAGATTTAAGGGATTAGATCTGATAAAGTGATGAATTTTAGAAGGAAAAATCAGTATATAGAAATATATGATCTTTTTAAAAATTGAAGTATAGTTGATTTACAATGAGCTAGTTTCAGGTGTACAAGTGAATCATTTATACATACACGTGTATCCAGTTGTTTTTTGGATTTTATTACAGAGTACTGACTAGAGTTCTCTGTGCTGTACAACTGATTCTTATTAATTATCTATTTTATATATAATAGTGTATATATGCCAATCTCAATCTCCCAATTTTTCTTTCTTCCCCCTTTTATACCCCGATAACTGTAAGTTTGTTATTTACATCTGTGACTCTATTTCTAACTTCTGACTAAGTTCATTTGTGCCTTATTTTTCTTTTTAGGTTCCACATATAACCAGTATCATATGATATTTTTCTGTCTGACTTCACTCAGCAAGACAGTCTCTCAGTCCATCCATGTTGCTGCACATGGCATTTTTTGTTAATTTTTATATCTGAGTAATATTCCATTATATATGTGTGTGTGCATATATGTATGTGTGCATGTGTGTGTGTGTGTGTGTGCACATTTTCTTTATCCATTCCTCTATTGATGAACATTTACATTGCTTCCATGTCCTGGCAATCATAAATAGTGCTACAATGAACACTGGGGTGCACGTGTCTTTTGGAGTTATGGTTTTCTCTGAATATATCCCTAGGAGAGGAGTTGTTGGGCCATATGGTAATTTTGTTTCTATATATTCATATTCCTTTTCAGATTGTTTTCCAATGTGGTTTATTACAGGATACTGAACATAGTTTCTTGTGCCATACGGTAGGACCTTGTTTATCGGATTTTCTATATATTGTTTCTCTTATTTTATACATTTTTCTGTTTTTCCCTTTTTATATTAACTGTATTGTATGTATGGTCACAAAAGAAAAAAAAAGGCAGTTAAAAGAAACAGAGCCCTTTAGAAAGAAGAAAGCCACAAGAACGAATGATTATATTGTAGACCAGTGATTTGAGTAATTGGTGTCTTGCAGAGGCCTGTTCATGCAGAGGGATGGGCTGGTCTGGTGGTCAAAGGTATATGGCTCCAGTCACCAGGAGCTTTCCTGAGTATACCCTGCTGCTCCAACCTCCTTGCAGGCGTGGACACTCACTGATGGCCATGGAAAGTAAAGCCAGTGCCCTTGGGGCTGCCTGTCCAGCAGAAGTTCTGTGGAGCAGTCACTGCTTCCGTGACTCCAGTGCCAGGGCCTCATTTCCCCGTCTTTAAAGGAGAAGACAGTAAGGTCTGGTCCCCCTTCAGAGAAACATTCCAGGAATCAGTTGAATACCATCTGTAACTAGCTGTGGCAAAATCTGTGTAGCTTTGCTCCGTTTATTAGTGACGTCCAGGATGGATTCCTAGAACTGTGAATGGAAGGACTGTTGCTCAGGAGGCCCCCAGCCAGTCCTATCTGCAAAGAGAGCTGCAACCAAGGCACTCAGACCTCTGGGCTCCCTATTCTCGGCTTCCTGCATAACTTATTCATGGCTCTAAAACCCAGCAGAGTCAGTAATGTCCTTTCTATCCCTCTCTATATCTTTCCACTCTTAAACCGCATCTCTGCTGGGACTTCATTCAAAGGGGTTCCTTAGTCTTCTTTGGAGTTCCTCCAGCTTGTCTGCATTCAATTTAAGAAGCTCTAAACATAACCTTTCCTCTAACAGATGCTAAGTAGTCTTTCTTGAGCAGAGTGAAGGACAATTTGTATCCTTCGGTGTTACGTGAGTCTAGGCTGAGGGACTGCAGAGAGAGAAATTAGAGGCCTTGGTGAGCTGAGATCAAAATTCTGCTCCATAACCCACCTGGGAGTGACTGCAGGTGAGACAGTTACTTTGCTTCGCCTCAGTCATTAGAAGATGAGAAAGGAATATGTACTAATTCTTCATAAAGCCCTATGAAAAGTGAATGAGATAGTGTATATAATGTGCTTAGTTTATGCTGGGCATGTTTTCTAATGCAAAACTGGCTTGAATACAAGTCAGTTTTTTCATCTGGTGTTCCACAAAATGATGCTAATAAAGGGTTTACTGTCCTATTCTCTAAGAGATGTTCAAGAAAAATATTATGTTTTCCTTTTTAATTTTAAGGCCAAGCTCTTATTTGGTAAGAGGCCTGTTCATGCAGAGGGATGGGCTGGTCTGGTGGTCAAGGTATATGGCTCCAGTCACCAGGAGCTTTCCTGAGTATACCCTGCTGCTCCAACCTCCTTGCAGGCGTGGACACTCACTGATGGCCATGGAAAGTAAAGCCAGTGCCCTTGGGGCTGCCTGTCCAGCAGAAGTTCTGTGGAGCAGTCACTGCTTCCGTGACTCCAGTGCCAGGGCCTCATTTCCCCGTCTTTAAAGGAGAAGACAGTAAGGTCTGGTCCCCCTTCAGAGAAACATTCCAGGAATCAGTTGAATACCATCTGTAACTAGCTGTGGCAAAATCTGTGTAGCTTTGCTCCGTTTATTAGTGACGTCCAGGATGGATTCCTAGAACTGTGAATGGAAGGACTGTTGCTCAGGAGGCCCCCAGCCAGTCCTATCTGCAAAGAGAGCTGCAACCAAGGCACTCAGACCTCTGGGCTCCCTATTCTCGGCTTCCCTGCATAACTTATTCATGGCTCTAAAACCCAGCAGAGTCAGTAATGTCCTTTCTATCCCTCTCTATATCTTTCCACTCTTAAACCGCATCTCTGCTGGGACTTCATTCAAAGGGGTTCCTTAGTCTTCTTTGGAGTTCCTCCAGCTTGTCTGCATTCAATTTAAGAAGCTCTAAACATAACCTTTCCTCTAACAGATGCTAAGTAGTCTTTCTTGAGCAGAGTGAAGGACAATTTGTATCCTTCGGTGTTACGTGAGTCTAGGCTGAGGGACTGCAGAGAGAGAAATTAGAGGCCTTGGTGAGCTGAGATCAAAATTCTGCTCCATAACCCACCTGGGAGTGACTGCAGGTGAGACAGTTACTTTGCTTCGCCTCAGTCATTAGAAGATGAGAAAGGAATATGTACTAATTCTTCATAAAGCCCCTATGAAAAGTGAATGAGATAGTGTATATAATGTGCTTAGTTTATGCTGGGCATGTTTTCTAATGCAAAACTGGCTTGAATACAAGTCAGTTTTTTCATCTGGTGTTCCACAAAAGAAATGTGATCTGCTCCAAAGCTGGAGAAAAAGGTGGATTTATTGACAAACAGAACTGTCCTATTCTCTAAGAGATGTTCAAGAAAAATATTATGTTTAATTTTTACCTTTAAAAATTTGGATTGGATTTTAAGGCCAAGCTCTATGGTAAGATCCAACTTCCTTGAGTGAGAGTTTACCCTACAGTTTTATTCTTAGCAGTTTACAGTGCACTTCTGATAACTAACTTTTTTTTTTTTTTGATAACCAACTTTTGAAAGCATAGTGATATTTGGAATTATTTCCCTAAAGATAAATAATTGAGCACTTATTGTACTTACAGAAGAATAATTTGATTTGGAAATATCTCCTACTCAGAAATGGGAAAGAAAAACATAAATGAGCAGTGTTTGGAGTAGTCAGGGCATGAGAGATAAACATTATATCCCCAGCTTTGTAAGACAGAGTAAAAACTGTTGCAAATGGGACAACATCCCATAGATTCAGTAACAAATGAATGAAGGAAAAATAAATCCAGAACCTCAGCATGTCTCTCGTATGTCCATAAAGATAAATAACAGGTAACAGGGCTTCTCCTGGTGGTGCAGTGGGTAAAGACACCGCCTTGCAGGGCAAGGGGCGCTGGTTCGATCCCTGGCCTGGGAAGATCCCACATGCCGTGGAGCAGCTGGACTGATGTGTCCAATTACCGAGCCGGAGCTCTGGGGCGCATGCACCCAGAGCTGGCGCTCTGCGACGACAGCAGCCACCGCGATGGGAGGCCCACAGGAGCCAAAGAACAAAGACGGATGAAAATGGAGAAATGAAAGACCAGTGGAAGTGGCCCTCCCATCCCCCTCCCTCCCCACCCCAGCCTCCAAAAGATAAATAAATAAATAAAAATTAAAAAAAAAAAATAGCAGGTAACAACTGCTTATAATAGACCAGGCACTGTTTTTTAAAAAATATAAATTTATTATTCTTATTTATTTGCATTGGGTCTTAGTTGTGGCTTGTGGGATCTAGTTCCCTGACCAGGGATCAAACTGGGCCCCTGCATTGAGAGTTCAAAGTCTTAACCACTGGACCACCAGAAAAGTCCTCGGGCACTGTTTTATGCAAATTGTATGTATTAAGTTATTTATCCTCCTATGAATTAATTGGCAAGTATTGTTTCTGTTCTTCCTGGATAAGGAAGCTTGGGCACAGAGAGATTAATTCATTTTTCCCAGGGTTTTATGGCACATGTGGCAGAGCTGGATTGAGATGCAGGCAGTGAGCTCCTAGAGGCTGCATCTTTTGTCCCTGTACCAGCTGCTTATCTTGAGTGTCTCTGGTTGGGAACTACAGGCACAGCCCAGTCTTCATCCCTAACTGGGGAAGCAGTTAGAGTAGTGTAGTTAAATGCACATATTTTAGTGTCTAAAAATTCCCCTTTTAATCCTGGCTACACCACTTGGCAGAGAAGCAAGAAGGGAAGTCATTACCTTCCTCGTTCCCTCCATCTCAGATCCTAGCTGGTTCAGAAACTGAGGTCTACAGGATTTAGGTATTTAAAATAGAAATTGTATCCTGTACCCAAACACTGAGTTGTTTTGCCACCTCTGAGTCAGCTTGCTATAGTCAAATCATCATGCATTCAGAAAGCTTCTTATACGTCAGCTGTACCACATGCTAGTCTATGTGGTGGTGGTTTTTTTTGTTTTTTTAAATAATTTACTGAGTATACATGGATAAGACAGTATGAATTATGGAGAAAATTAGTGTATTAACACTTTGAGTTAACACTAATTCTAATAAGATAAATTTTTATTATTTCTCTGTGATTTGTTGCATAATCTTCACTATCACTTGAAGCCTAAGTATTGTATTGTTAAGCAGTTGGAAGGAATACTTACCATTTATTGAGTATTTACTTTGCACTAGGAGCTTGCTTAAATTATGTCATTCAGCTTTCAGTAAGACTGGTGGGTATCATTCCTTCTCATTGTTAATGGCGATTGAGTTACAGAGCAGTCTCTAGCAATTAGCTTCAGTTGTCGTTAAAACCTAAAGTGATGGAGGAAGTCTTAAAGCTTTGAATCATTCTAATGCTCTCCTGTGTCCATTTACCACAATCCTATACTGCTTCCCAAGGAGTTGATAAAGGCAAAGCTGTGATTTATAGCTTCAGACTTGCTACATCACAGCTTTAAAGGTTAGTATCTATGGAACATGTATGTAATGTATGTAATAACCATTTTGCTATATAATTTGCATACTGTTGATTCCTTTGAGTATCTGCATCCCAAAATTAATCTCTAATCTAGCAGATTCCATACTCTGATCCTCACTAAAAAAAAATCTCCAAACTGAAAAAACAGAAGGCTTATTTATGGCTCTCTCAAAAACTATCAATATGATGAAAGAAAGGAAAATCAACTGACACCTTTCCTCAAATGGTGACAGAAGATTAGCTCTGATTAACTCAACCACTGTGTCTGAGTTATTTCGCAGTAGCAAGGGCACAAATTCTTGGCTGTGTTAAGCACATTTGGACGAGACATCAGGTTTCACAGAAATTATCCCCACATCATTACTTTGTTTCTGGTACATTAGTACAGCTAATTCATGAGCAGAATGAATAAGCCATTCTCGCAAGCAGAGAAAGATCTTCCTTTGATGAACAGAGCCACCATAAGCTGTTCTCTAGAATCTGGGAAAGGATTGTATTTGTGTTGCACATGCTTTGCTTTTGCATTCTGTTGGCCACCAACAAGTATGTGACCATAAGAACTGTTTAAGGCAATAGGAAGCCTAGTTATAGGACATCAGTTCCAGGTTCTCACTGGTTTATTTTTCAGAAATGCTTTTTCTAGATTACCTAATTAACACACATACACGTTCACACACCATTTCAGGCCATATGAATTTCTTTATTGTGTGACCTCTTTGCTAACTAAAATGGATGACTGAGAGAAAGTAGACACAAAGGAACCAATCCACAGTGGAAATGGGAATCAAAGCTACTGATCTGAACTTGAGGGGCTCCTATTTCTCCTCCATCTCAAAGGCACACACATACGAATGGGTCAGATCTGGTTGCCATGTGTGCAGACAGGAAGTAACAATTCTCTGCTGCGACAAAGGAGTGGTAGGAGGAGGATCCAGAGAGCAAAGATGATTGGCAAGTAGTAACAGTGGCTGTCTCTCCCTCTGTTTTTCTAGAAACTCCAATTCCCTGTTGAGTAAAAGGAAACAGAAATTGTCAACATGTATATAGCCCTAGGACATATTCTCTGTAAAATATCTCCCACAGTTAGATAAATACTATAAAATATGTTTGGTGCATGCTTCCTTTGATGAATTGGGCTTATTGGCTTTAAAAAAGTAAATTCATCTTTTGGACTAGAGATGTCCTTTCTGGAAGCTACAATAACATTTCCTAACTATAAGGCTACATTTTTGGTTCCTATGGATGGACTTGGGTTGACTAAACTGCACACTTGTGTCCTAGAAAGGATGAGAGAATTTGGCCAGAGTCACAGCTGGAGGGTATGAGAAGTGGAGCTATGGAATTTACAGGAAGGAAAGAATTAGGGACTTAAATATATTCAAATGTTAAACTCTTTCAGAGGGTCCTATGTCTGCATTGCTTGAATTAATCCTGCTTAAGCCATGTAGAAAAACAAACATCTGCCAGACAAAGGAAAAGTCATGAAGATTCATTTAAACAGCTAAAAAATAGAAAGTGTAGACTACCTCTCAGCTGTGGGCTTTTAAAAATCCACTCATATTGGCTACTTATTCAGCTCTTTAGGCATTCATTCCTAAAACCTCTTTTGTTTCTTGATCTGCACAGAGAAATCAGTTTGCAATGACAAACTGACATGTTAAACACCAATCTCAAATTGAGCTGAAATTATTTCATGCCCCTGTAAAGCATAGTAATCCATTATTTTGTTTTTGTCTTGACAAAATGGGAAAAGAAGCAGAAATTTAAAAAAAAAAAAAAAGCCTTAAATTCCTTTTGCCTTGTCAGCAGTGTAGAGAGGAGGGAGGTTGAGTATTTCCATTTAGTGTTTGAGCTACTTGAGAAGATAAATTGGGTGAGACCACACAGAAATATTCCCATTATTTTGTGCCCTTTAGACATGCATGTGGCTCCCTCACAGGAGCTCACACCATGCCGGTTCTAAATAACTGAAGTGATGGAATTTATGCCAAAATATGCTCCGAGTAATGTGTCCTCACAGAAACAATTGTCCTGTGACCTGCAGCAAGCCAAGGTGTTGTTCTCCTTTGACTCTAGCCTCTCAGCTCCAGGTTGGGGCAACCCAACTAGTGAGTGAAGAAACAAACAAGCACGCTCTTTGAGGTGGAAAAAGCTTTCCCCTCCACTCAAAGAAGCCTCTTTCAGAAGATAACTATGTGCTTTCTACCTGTGGCAGAGGATCTGGC
Source organism: Tragulus kanchil (assembly GCA_022376925.1). Taxonomy (NCBI): domain Eukaryota; kingdom Metazoa; phylum Chordata; class Mammalia; order Artiodactyla; family Tragulidae; genus Tragulus; species Tragulus kanchil. The sequence goes on from JAIOJX010000026.1 coordinate 238,097,920, forward strand.
AAGCAAACAGAAAGCAGAAATAGACTCATAAATACAGATAACAAACTGATGGTCTCCAGGTGGAAAGGGTTAGATACCTGCGCAAAATAGATAAAGAGACTTAAGAAGTACAAACATCCAGCTGTTAAATAAATAAGACCCGGGAGTATAGTGTACAGCACAGGGAATACAGTCCATAATACTGTAATTACTTTGTAATAGTGACAGATGGTAACTAGATTTATCATGGTGACCATTTTGTAATATATAAAAATATCAGATCATTATGCTGCTGTATATCTGAAACTAATGTAATATTGCGGTCATTTATACTTCAATTTAAAGAAATTTTTAAAAATATATTTGAAGTGTCTTCAAAGATCAAACTGCCATGTGTTTCCCCTAAAAGACAGATAGGAGAAGTATTCAAATTATCTTAGAAGTTGTATTGAATTTATGTTGGCAATGCTGAATTCACTTTTTAGGTTTTTAATGAACTATAGAATACATCAAATGAATATTTATAAAATATTTGTCATATTTCTCATCCCTGACAACTTAAAAAAATTTCTATTATGAAACATTTCCAACATAACAAAAGTGAAGAGAATGATATGATGAGCCCCTATATAACTACTACCCAACTCCATCAATTATTAACCCATGGTCAGTCTTGGTTCATGTGGCCTTTATGTACACCATTATTTCAGAGAAAGTTACAGATTTCATATCATTTCATTCATAAAGACTTTAAAATGTACCTCTAACAGATAAGGACTTATTTTAAATTTAATGCCATGATCATATCTAGAATGAACAATAATTCTCTAGTATCATTAAATATTTACCTAGAACCCTTTATAACAAATATAGATGCTGCTGTGCTTACCTATTGCTATGCAACAAACTGCCTGCAAACCTAGAGGCTTTAAAGAGGAACCTATTTTCCTGTCTCACATAGGAATGTTTTCAGTCATTAAATCAATTTCTTTGGGAGGGTTCAGATGTTTCATTTCTTCTTTAGTCAGTTTTGGTAAGTTAATTTTCTAGGACTCTATTTTATATAAGTTTTAAAATTTAATAGCAGAAAGTTGTTTATAATATCTTTTTATACTGTCTATAGTATCTGTAGTTATGTTTCATTTTGCATTTCTAATATTGTTTGTTTGTACATGCATGCTGAGTTGCTTCAGTTGTGTCTCTTTGAGACCCTGTGGACTTGAGCCCACCAGGCTCCTCCATCTCCAGCAAGAATCCTGGTGTGGGTTGCTATGCCTTCTTCCAGGGGATCTTTCTGACCCAGGGAGTAAACCCAGGTCTCTTGCGTCTCCTGCATTAGTGGGCAGATTCTTAACCACTAGTGCCACCTGGGAAGCCCAGTATTGTTTGTCTTCTCTTTTTCTCTCTATCGGTCTCATTAGAGATCTTTCAATTTTACTAATCACCTCAAAGAACCAAATTTTGTTAATTTTCACTATCATGAGTTAGTTTCTTTATTCTTAATTTCTGCTTTTATCCTATTTTTATCTCCATCTTTCTTTGGATTTGTTTTGCTATTCTTTTCCTAATTTCTTAAATTAGAATTCTTTGTTCAATAATTGTAGCTTTTTTTTACCCCTCATCTGTGCAACAAAAGTTATACATCTCTTACCTATTGTTTTAGCTCCATGCTGAAAACATTCATATGTAGAATTTTCACTCTTGTTTAATTCTAAATGTTGCCTAATTTCTTAATTTCTATTATAATTTTTTGAATAATTGGTTGTTTAGAAGTGTAGTTCTTTATTTTCAACTATGGGATATTTCTGGTTGTTATTTTGTTGTTGATTTCTAAGGGATATGGTCTGTCTGTTACCATTCCTTTGAAGCTTCTTGAGACTTGTTATATTGACTGGTATAGGGCTATTTTTTATTATAGCTTTTTTTCTTCTTTTACTTATTGGCAGTTATCTTTGCCATCCTCCAGAAGATAGAGTTTATTCTAGTTCATTCTTCGATTGAGAGTATACACTTTGGGTCCTGGCCTTACTATCTGTTCAGGCTCTGGGTATTGTCTCTTCTACCCCGACCCCCAAAGGCTGACATATCAAAGATCCAGTTCACCCAGTTCAGTGCATGCCCTCAAGATGGAAACAGTATCCATGTTCCATCCTCTCCGTGTGCCCCTTTTAGTTTTTCTAATTGAGGTATAGTTGATTTATAGTCTTGTGCCAATTTCTGATGTACAGCAAACTGACTCCGTTATACACATTCATTTTCATATACATTCTTTTAAAATTTTTTCCATTTTGCTGTATCCCAGGACTTTGAATATAGTTCTCTATGCTACACAGTAGGATTTTGTTGTCCATCCATTCTATTCCCTTTTAGTTTTTGACCTGAGTATTCATTAGAGTCTATTCTAGCCAGTTTGTCAATGGATTTAAGAAGATGTTTTTAAAAATATATATTATCTATCATTTTCCATTGGTTGTGAACCTAGTTTCCATACATCCATGAGCAGAAGTCTGTTTTGGTATCTTACTTGATCACTGTTGAATTCTCATAACATGTAGTAAATAACATATTCAAGGAGGTTAAGGCTTGGCCATTTCTTGACATGATCACTAGGCAACTGGTAGGGAAAAATTTAACCAAATACATAAAGTGAAAGATCACAATTATTATTCAAGCATCAAATAAGGAAATGCATGCTGAAAAGAGCAAAATGATATGTTTTTAAGTTCCATTCAGAGTCATCAAAAATGTGTGTTCAGTAGCTCGGTCGTCTGACTCTTTGCAACCGCATGGACTGCAGCACACAAGACTTCCCTGTCCTTCACCTTCTCCCAGAGTTTTGCTCAAACTCATGTTCATTGAATCAATGATGCCATACAACAGTCTTATCCTCTGTCATCCCTTTCTCCTCCTGCCCACAGTCTTTCCCAGCGTCAGAGTCTTTTCCAAAGAGTTGTGTCTTTGCATTAGGTAGCTAAAGTATTGGAGCTTCAGCTTCAGCATCAGTCCTTCAAATGAATATTCAGGGTTTATTTCCTTAGGATTGACTGGTTTGATCTCCTTCTGTCCACGGAATTCTCAAGAGTGTTCTCCAGCACCACAGTTGGAAAGCATCCATTCTTTGGTATTTGTTATGGTCTAGCTCTCACATCCATGCATGACTACTGGAAAGACCATAGCTTTGGCTAGATGGACTTTTGTTGGCAATGTGATGTCTCTGCTTTGTAATACACTCTCTAGATTTGTCATAGCTTTTATTCCAAGGAGCAAGTTTTTTTTTTTTTTTTTAAATTTTGGCCTCTTTTATTTTCATCCATCTTTATTATTTGGAGTGTGTGGGCCTCGCATTGCAGTTGCCTCTCTCATTGCAGAGCACCGGCTCTGGGTACATGCGCTCCAGAGCGCTGGGTTGTAATTGGACACACTGGTCAAGCTGCTCCACAGTATGGGGGATTTTCCTGGGCCAGGGATCGAACCAGTGCCCCTTGCACTGCAAGGTGGACTCTCTTTCCACTGGACGACCAGGGAAGCCCGGAGCAAGTGTCTTTTAATTTTACAGCTACAAGCACCCTCTGCAGTGCTTGGAGCCCAAGAAAATGATTTCTATCATTTTCCATTGGTTGTGAACCTAGTTTCCATACATCCATGAGCAGAAGTCTGTTTTGGTATCTTACTTGATCACTGTTGAATTCTCATAACATGTAGTAAATAACATATTCAAGGAGGTTAAGGCTTGGCCATTTCTTGACATGATCACTAGGCAACTGGTAGGGAAAAATTTAACCAAATACATAAAGTGAAAGATCACAATTATTATTCAAGCATCAAATAAGGAAATGCATGCTGAAAAGAGCAAAATGATATGTTTTTAAGTTCCATTCAGAGTCATCAAAAATGTGTGTTCAGTAGCTCGGTCGTCTGACTCTTTGCAACCGCATGGACTGCAGCACACAAGACTTCCCTGTCCTTCACCTTCTCCCAGAGTTTTGCTCAAACTCATGTTCATTGAATCAATGATGCCATACAACAGTCTTATCCTCTGTCATCCCTTTCTCCTCCTGCCCACAGTCTTTCCCAGCGTCAGAGTCTTTTCCAAAGAGTTGTGTCTTTGCATTAGGTAGCTAAAGTATTGGAGCTTCAGCTTCAGCATCAGTCCTTCAAATGAATATTCAGGGTTTATTTCCTTAGGATTGACTGGTTTGATCTCCTTCTGTCCACGGAATTCTCAAGAGTGTTCTCCAGCACCACAGTTGGAAAGCATCCATTCTTTGGTATTTGTTATGGTCTAGCTCTCACATCCATGCATGACTACTGGAAAGACCATAGCTTTGGCTAGATGGACTTTTGTTGGCAATGTGATGTCTCTGCTTTGTAATACACTCTCTAGATTTGTCATAGCTTTTATTCCAAGGAGCAAGTTTTTTTTTTTTTTTTTAAATTTTGGCCTCTTTTATTTTCATCCATCTTTATTATTTGGAGTGTGTGGGCCTCGCATTGCAGTTGCCTCTCTCATTGCAGAGCACCGGCTCTGGGTACATGCGCTCCAGAGCGCTGGGTTGTAATTGGACACACTGGTCAAGCTGCTCCACAGTATGGGGGATTTTCCTGGGCCAGGGATCGAACCAGTGCCCCTTGCACTGCAAGGTGGACTCTCTTTCCACTGGACGACCAGGGAAGCCCGGAGCAAGTGTCTTTTAATTTTACAGCTACAAGCACCCTCTGCAGTGCTTTTGGAGCCCAAGAAAATAAAGTCTGTCACTATTTGCATTTTTTTCCCCATCTATTTGCCATGAAATAATGGGACTGGATGCCATGATCTTAGTTTTTTGAATGTGAGTTTTTATTTATGTATTTACTTTTGGTTGTGCTGAGACTTTGTTGTTGTGGAGTTTTCTTTAGCTGCAGAGAGTGGGGCTACTCTCTGTTGTGTGGGGGCTTCTTATTGTGGTGGCTTCTCTTGTTGTGGAGCACAGGCTATAGGGCACACAGGCTTCAGTAGTTGCAGCTATTGGGCTCTAGAGCAAAGGCTCAGTAGTTGTTGCACACCAGCTCCTTGGCATGTGGAATACGCCCAGAATAGGGAACAAACCTGTGTCACCAGCATTGGCAGGCGGAGTCTGCCAATATGCGCTTCAGAGCTCCGGCTCGGTGATTGGGCACATCGGTCCAGCCGCTCCGCGGCACGTGGGATCTTCCCAGGCCAGGGATCGAACTGGCGCCCCTTGCACTGCAAGGCGGTGTCCTTATCCACTGGACCACCAGAGGAAGCCCTCATCTTCTTCTTTGACAGTTGTCTTCATTCCAGTCTAAACCTGTTACTTCAACTGTGGAAAGAGAATACCTGCCTACCACTCTGTCTGGTACCTGGTAAGTAATTTTTTGATTATTAATATATTATTAGAATATAGTCAGATAGCAAGTTTGACTCTAGTTGTCTTAATTTCTGCAGTGACTTATTGTCCAAAAAAGCATCATCATCTTACTAAGAAATTCAGTAGGTCATTTAGTTCTAAATCTATGGTTTGTTTTTGGACTAGAGAAAAATACCAGGTTCTCTAAGGAAGAACTAACTCCAATGCCAGCTTACTTGCCCAGTCTTGTCAGTAGATTTGTGGATCCTTTATGAGAAGAATTTTGGCTCCTCATTTTAATTTATGCCTTACCTTTAAACATAGATTATCCCTTATTCTGTTGTTTGCCAGCATTCCTGCATTTTTTTTTCATTTTAACCTCATTTTCTGCATCAGAGTTTTCCATTCTGAGATGGAGATAAATCATGCGGTCTCAACCTGCTTGTAGTATATTAATCATCCAGTTCTCTTCAATGGACTTTGCATATGGTTGCTTGTTTTACATCTGTTATTCTTTTCTCACACAAGGTGCAGAGCCTACTCCTATTTTCTATTTCTTTAAAAAATCTGATGTAAAATAGTGTGTTTTCCCCATGACATTTCCATTGGTTGAATATTTATCAGAAATTATTTGACTTAGGGGGTTCCATAATTTTTATTTACATTATTTCTTTGCTTTTCATGGTATTTTACCTCCTAGATGCCTGAAGGAAAGCAGCATCAGCAGTGACCTCTCTGGCTGGTTTTCTTAAGTCTTCCTTCTGAGAGCTTAGGCACGTCTCACATTTCTTGAGGGCAGAGATTACTTGTTTCATTTATCATCTAATCCAAAGGTAAACCCAGTGATTCTTTTGCTATGGTAGAATATAGAGAGGAATTTATTTGCAAGGCAAATCTTAAAAAAGCTGAACTTTTATACTCTTAAGACAGGATGTTGGGAGAAACTTATTTTCAAAAATGTATATTCTTTTTGAAGATTCAGTTATTCCTGAAGTGAACATAAATTATAACTTTTTATGTTAACGTTAGAGTTAAGATAGAAACTGTTACTAAAGTCTTTTTTTTTTAATTCTTTATTTTAAAGATTTCACAGAGTTTTGTTGTTCACCAACATGTATGTTCCCAGATCATTCATATGCATATCCCTGGACCCTCCTCCCACCCAGTTCCCCACCTCCCACCCCTCCAGACCATTGCCCCAAGTGATTGTAGGTACTCCTATTCCCTTAGCACAATGACAATAGCTATCTTTTCCACACATGATAGTATAGGTTTCCATGTTACTCCATGCCTCCCTCCCACTGTTCGGTCTCCACAATGTCCTTATGTCTATTCTCTGTTTTTCCATGAGTTCACTGCGTGTGTTATCATGACCATCTTACTAGATGCCATGTATATGAGTTAGTATACTGTACTTGTCTTTCCCTTTATGACTTACTTCACTTTTTATGATAGGTTCTAGAGCTAGCCACCTCATTAGGACTGAGTATTCTGCATTTCTTTTAACAGCTGAGTAGTATTCCATTGTATATATGTACCAGAGCTTCTGGATCCATTCATTTGTCGATGGACATCTAGGTTGCTTCCATGTTCTGGCTATTGTATAGAGAGCTGCAATGAACATTGGGGTACAGGTGCCTCTTTCATTTTTAATTTCATCAGGATATAGGCCCAATAGTGGGATTGCTGGGTCATAGGGCGCTTCTATTTTTAGTTTTATGAGGAATCTCCATATTGTCTTCCATAGAAGTTGTATCAGTTTACATTCCCACCAGCAATGCAAGAGCGTTCCCTTTTCTCCGCACACTCTCCAGCATTTGTTGTCTGTCGATTTGTGGATGATGGTCATTCTGACGGGTGTGAGGTGGTATCTCATTGTGGTTTTAATTTGCATTTCTCTAATGATAAGCGAGGTTGAGCATCGTTTCACGTGCTTTTGGGCCATCTGTATGTCCTCTTTGGAGAGGCGTCTCTTTAGATCTTTTTCCCATTTTTTGATTGGGTTGTTCGTTTTTCCTGTGCTGAGTTGTCTGAGTTGTTTGTAGATTGGAGATTAATTCTTTGTCTGTTGTTTCATTTGCTATGATTTTCTCCCACTCTGTGGGGTGTCTGTTCAGCTTTTTTGTAATTTCTTTTGCTGTACAAAAGCTTTTAAGTTTCATGAGGTCCAACGTGTTCACTTTTCTTTTTAGTTCCACTATTCTAGTAGGTGGGTCAGAGAAGATCTTGCTTTGATTGATGTCCTTGAGGGTTTTGCCTCTATTCTCCTCTAAGAGTTTGATGGTTTCTGGTCTTACATTTAGGTCTTTAATCCATTTTGAGTTGATCTTTGTGTATGGTGTTAGGGAATGTTCCAACTTCATTTTTTTGCATGTAGCTGTCCAATTTTCCCAGCACCATTTGTTGAAGAGGCTGTCTTTGTCCCATTTTATAGTTTCGGCTCCTTTGTCAAAAATAAGGTACCCATAGGTGCGTGGGTTTATTTCTGGGTTCTCAATCTTGTTCCATTGTTCTATATTTCTGTTTTTGTGCCAGTACCGTACTGTCTTGATGACTGTTGCTTTGTAGTATAGTCTGAAGTTAGGGGGGCTGATCCCTCTACCTCCGTTTTTCTTTCTCAGGACTGTTTTGGCTATTTGAGGTCTTTTGTGTTTCCATATGAACTGTGTGATTCTTTGGTCTAGTTCTGTGAAAAATGTCAATGGTAGTTGGATAGGTATTGCATTGAATCTATAGATGATATTTGGTAGTATGGTCATTTTCACAATATTGATTCTTCCCATCCAGGAACATGGAATATCTCTCCATTTGTTTAAGTCTTCTTTAATGTCTCTCATGAGTGTCTTGTAATTTTCTGTGTACAGTTCTTTTGTTTCTTTGGGTAGGTTTATTCCTAGATATTTGATTCTTTTGGTTGCAATGGTGAAGGGGATTGCCTCTTTGATTTCAGATTCCCAATGAGCGTTCTTTTCTCCGCACACTCTCCAGCATTTGTTGTCTGTCGATTTGTGGATGATGGTCATTCTGACGGGTGTGAGGTGGTATCTCATTGTGGTTTTAATTTGCATTTCTCTAATGATAAGCGAGGTTGAGCATCGTTTCACGTGCTTTTGGGCCATCTGTATGTCCTCTTTGGAGAGGCGTCTCTTTAGATCTTTTTCCCATTTTTTGATTGGGTTGTTCGTTTTTCCTGTGCTGAGTTGTCTGAGTTGTTTGTAGATTGGAGATTAATTCTTTGTCTGTTGTTTCATTTGCTATGATTTTCTCCCACTCTGTGGGGTGTCTGTTCAGCTTTTTTGTAATTTCTTTTGCTGTACAAAAGCTTTTAAGTTTCATGAGGTCCAACGTGTTCACTTTTCTTTTTAGTTCCACTATTCTAGTAGGTGGGTCAGAGAAGATCTTGCTTTGATTGATGTCCTTGAGGGTTTTGCCTCTATTCTCCTCTAAGAGTTTGATGGTTTCTGGTCTTACATTTAGGTCTTTAATCCATTTTGAGTTGATCTTTGTGTATGGTGTTAGGGAATGTTCCAACTTCATTTTTTTGCATGTAGCTGTCCAATTTTCCCAGCACCATTTGTTGAAGAGGCTGTCTTTGTCCCATTTTATAGTTTCGGCTCCTTTGTCAAAAATAAGGTACCCATAGGTGCGTGGGTTTATTTCTGGGTTCTCAATCTTGTTCCATTGTTCTATATTTCTGTTTTTGTGCCAGTACCGTACTGTCTTGATGACTGTTGCTTTGTAGTATAGTCTGAAGTTAGGGAGGCTGATCCCTCTACCTCCGTTTTTCTTTCTCAGGACTGTTTTGGCTATTTGAGGTCTTTTGTGTTTCCATATGAACTGTGTGATTCTTTGGTCTAGTTCTGTGAAAAATGTCAATGGTAGTTGGATAGGTATTGCATTGAATCTATAGATGATATTTGGTAGTATGGTCATTTTCACAATATTGATTCTTCCCATCCAGGAACATGGAATATCTCTCCATTTGTTTAAGTCTTCTTTAATGTCTCTCATGAGTGTCTTGTAATTTTCTGTGTACAGTTCTTTTGTTTCTTTGGGTAGGTTTATTCCTAGATATTTGATTCTTTTGGTTGCAATGGTGAAGGGGATTGCCTCTTTGATTTCATTTTCTGATTTTTCATTGTTTGTGTATAGGAATGCCAGTGACTTCTGTGTGTTGACTTTGTATCCTGCGACTTTGCTGAATTCATTGATTAGCTCTAGTAGCTTTGTAACCATGTCTTTGGGATTTTCTATGTATAATATCATGTCATCTGCAAAAAGAGAGAGCTTGACTTCTTCCTTTCCAATCTGGATTCCTTTGATTTCTTTCTCTTATTGCTGTTGCTAGGACTTCCAGGACTATGTTGAATAGTAGTGGTGAAAGTGGGCACCCCTGTCTTGTTCCTGATCTTAGAGGGAATGCTTTCAGTTTTTCACCGTTGAGGATAATGTTCGCTGTGGGCTTCTCATAGATGGCTTTTATTATGTTGAGATAGGTTCCTTCTATGCCCATTTTCTGAAGAGTTTTTATCATAAATGGATATTGTACTTTGTCAGAGGCTTTTTCTGCATCTATTGAGATGATCATGTGGTTTTTGTCTTTTGTCTTTATTGATATGGTGTATCACATTGATTGATTTGCGGATGTTGAAGAATCCTTGCGTGCCTGGGGTAAACCCGACTTGATCGTGATGTATGAGTTTTTTGACGTGTTGTTGAATTCTGTTTGGTAGGATTTTGTTGAGGATCTTGGCACCTAAGTTCATCAGTGAAATTGGCCTACAGTTTTCCTTTTTTGTGTTGTCTTTGCCTGATTTGGGTATCAGGGTGATGGTGGCCTCATAGAATGTGTTTGGAAGTTTTCCTTCCTGTGCAATTTTTTGGAAGAGTTTTAGAAGGACAGGCATTAGTTCTTCTTTAAATGTTTGGTAGAATTCGGCTGTGAAGCCATCTGGCCCTGGGCTTGTTACTAAAGTCTTGTATGGACATGCTGCTGCTGCCAATTACGTTCCTTTAGTCATGTGATAGTCAACATGACATCATTGGTATAACCTAATATTCGTTTGTATTTGAGGTTAAGTTTTGACAGTGACCTTTATCTGTGTTTTTGAAAGGAAAGATAAGAAATTGCTGTGTGTTTCCCTCACCCTAAGCAAGGATTTGTAGGCTATTATTGGTATATTTTTAGATATATTCATTGAAATTAGAAAACAAACTTTCAAGCACTCTCAAAGAGTGTGTTTGCATTTCCCGTGGCTGGGATTCATGATTTTCTGTGCTTTTTCTCTTTCCCTGGTTCTCCAGCTTTCCTCTTAAAACATCAGTGATCCCAGGGTTCCATCTTTGGTCCTTTTCTTCTCCTGTGACACACTGTCTTTGGGTCTATAATCATCGCCACCACCCGCACTCCTCAGCTACCACATTTCCATCCCCATCTTACTTGTCAGCCTTCCTTTCTTTAGCTCCAGCAACTGGTCAACCCTGGGAGGTATTTCCCTTGAATCACAATATCTAGGAACAGGAGGTTCTCTGAAGCCACCGATTTGCTTTGATCTTAGGGTCTCAATGAAAGGCATGCTTCATTGTGTTTCTCTGTTTTAGGAAGCTCAGGACAGGTTTGCTGGCCTGTCTTTGGTGGTTGTTCAGGGTCTGCTTTTGTGCATTAACATCTCACCTAATCCTCTTCACTTCAACTTCTCAACTATTTGTATTTATTTTGCTATACTGCATTATTCATATAGCCTTGGTTTGGGATAGTCAAGGTATGACGGTAAGTAAGACGATATGATTATTTGTATCCTTTCTGAATATCTCCATCTTGATGGTCCATGTGCCTATAATTTAATGTTAATATGCTGGAAATATATCCTCCTCCTAACATTCTCTGCCATGAATGAATCCAACTAGTCTCCCAGACCAGTAGTAATCCAACTTAATCTTCAACCCTTCTTTCTCTCTTTCTCACCATCATATCTAAGTAGTCAGTAAATTCTCCCAGTGTATTGCAGGAATTCCTCTTTCTTCCCACTGTCACTGTCTGACTGGACTATTGCAGCAGTTTCTTGGCATTTCAGCTTGATCTGCATTCTGCTTCCAGACAACCTTCCTAAAATATGTAACAAATCCTGTTATTGCCCTGTTTTAAAACCCTTCCTGTACTAAAGTCTTGTATGGACATGCTGCTGCTGCCAATTACGTTCCTTTAGTCAGTGTGTCTGACATATTCCGTTTGTATTTGAGGTTAAGTTTTGACAGTGACCTTTATCTGTGTTTTTGAAAGGAAAGATAAGAAATTGCTGTGTGTTTCCCTCACCCTAAGCAAGGATTTGTAGGCTATTATTGGTATATTTTTAGATATATTCATTGAAATTAGAAAACAAACTTTCAAGCACTCTCAAAGAGTGTGTTTGCATTTCCCGTGGCTGGGATTCATGATTTTCTTTGCTTTCTCTTTCCCTGGTTCTCCAGCTTTCCTCTTAAAACATCAGTGATCCCAGGGTTCCATCTTTGGTCCTTTTCTTCTCCTGTGACACACTGTCTTTGGGTCTATAATCATCGCCACCACCCGCACTCCTCAGCTACCACATTTCCATCCCCATCTTACTTGTCAGCCTTCCTTTCTTTAGCTCCAGCAACTGGTCAACCCTGGGAGGTATTTCCCTTGAATCACAATATCTAGGAACAGGAGGTTCTCTGAAGCCACCGATTTGCTTTGATCTTAGGGTCTCAATGAAAGGCATGCTTCATTGTGTTTCTCTGTTTTAGGAAGCTCAGGACAGGTTTGCTGGCCTGTCTTTGGTGGTTGTTCAGGGTCTGCTTTTTGTGCATTAACATCTCACCTAATCCTCTTCACTTCAACTTCTCAACTATTTGTATTTATTTTGCTATACTGCATTATTCATATAGCCTTGGTTTGGGATAGTCAAGGTATGACGGTAAGTAAGACGATATGATTATTTGTATCCTTTCTGAATATCTCCATCTTGATGGTCCATGTGCCTATAATTTAATGTTAATATGCTGGAAATATATCCTCCTCCTAACATTCTCTGCCATGAATGAATCCAACTAGTCTCCCAGACCAGTAGTAATCCAACTTAATCTTCAACCCTTCTTTCTCTCTTTCTCACCATCATATCTAAGTAGTCAGTAAATTCTCCCAGTGTATTGCAGGAATTCCTCTTTCTTCCCACTGTCACTGTCTGACTGGACTATTGCAGCAGTTTCTTGGCATTTCAGCTTGATCTGCATTCTGCTTCCAGACAACCTTCCTAAAATATGTAACAAATCCTGTTATTGCCCTGTTTTAAAACCCTTCACTGTCTCCCTGTGGCCCCCAAAGTAAATTCCAAACAGGCCTTCTCATGATTTGAACAATGAACTCTTTCCTCTCCGTAGTGGGAGCTTATTCTTCCATCTGGGGTTCCCCCACTTCCTGAGTCACCATTGGATTCCCTTGGAAGTAGACCTTGAGACAGGAGTTTGATCAGGGCAGGGTCTTAGTATTACCAACTCAGAAAGGGAAAAAAGCAGAAAGGGGCTGAGAGAGAACTCAGGCTGTGACAGGTACTATGCTGGTGTCAGCTTGTGTGAAAATTGGCAGATGCTGTGTATGAGGCCTTTCTCTCCTACCCTGGAGAGTGTGCTTATCAACTCACCTCTGGATGCCATGCAATCCCAAACAAGGGCTCTGCTGAACCCACCAAATATCTGAAAACTGGGATTGCCTTTTAGGGTTGTTCTAAGTTTAAAGTGAGGGAGCTGGGCTTTTAGGTGAAAAAAGGTATTAATTCATGCTGATATTTGCATATATTTCAGGCCATTTTATTATAAACATTCAACAGCAAATGCTTGGACATGTATAGCTCTCTGTATTTTTCCAGTGCGTTGCCTCAGGTTAATGTGTAGGTTTCTGACCCTGTCATAACTGCTCTTTACTTGATTACACACACTCTCTCATACCCTCGTGTAACAGCCTGGTTACTATATTTACTTCCTCAGTATAAAAATAGGTGCATGAGCCCTGAAGATCTTACCTTTATTATTCAAAGTCACTTTAACACGTGTTAGCAGTGCCAAAGTAAACAATGCTGGCAACAGATTCCTGATGGGGTAACGCTAGACAGCGTGACTTTTCATTTCTGTCTTTGATTAATTGTGTGCTCGTTTTCTCTTTTATGAAAGATAAATCCACTTGTAAAGCTCTATCAACACAGAAAAGCAGACTGTTTTTTAAGAGTTCTTAGTTCTAGTATGACATTTTTCTTTTTTTTTTTTCTTTTATTTGCTTTTCTTATTTTGTAAATTCTCCCAGTGTATTGCAGGAATTCCCTTTCACTGCTCGATTTTGCTTTTTTATTCTGCTTCCAGACAACCTTCCTAAAATATGTAACAAATCCTGTTATTGCCCTGTTTTAAAACCCTTCACTGTCTCCCTGTGGCCCCCAAAGTAAATTCCAAACAGGCCTTCTCATGATTTGAACAATGAACTCTTTCCTCTCCGTAGTGGGAGCTTATTCTTCCATCTGGGGTTCCCCCACTTCCTGAGTCACCATTGGATTCCCTTGGAAGTAGACCTTGAGACAGGAGTTTGATCAGGGCAGGGTCTTAGTATTACCAACTCAGAAAGGGAAAAAAGCAGAAAGGGGCTGAGAGAGAACTCAGGCTGTGACAGGTACTATGCTGGTGTCAGCTTGTGTGAAAATTGGCAGATGCTGTGTATGAGGCCTTTCTCTCCTACCCTGGAGAGTGTGCTTATCAACTCACCTCTGGATGCCATGCAATCCCAAACAAGGGCTCTGCTGAACCCACCAAATATCTGAAAACTGGGATTGCCTTTTAGGGTTGTTCTAAGTTTAAAGTGAGGGAGCTGGGCTTTTAGGTGAAAAAAGGTATTAATTCATGCTGATATTTGCATATATTTCAGGCCATTTTATTATAAACATTCAACAGCAAATGCTTGGACATGTATAGCTCTCTGTATTTTTCCAGTGCGTTGCCTCAGGTTAATGTGTAGGTTTCTGACCCTGTCATAACTGCTCTTTACTTGATTACACACACTCTCTCATACCCTCGTGTAACAGCCTGGTTACTATATTTACTTCCTCAGTATAAAAATAGGTGCATGAGCCCTGAAGATCTTACCTTTATTATTCAAAGTCACTTTAACACGTGTTAGCAGTGCCAAAGTAAACAATGCTGGCAACAGATTCCTGATGGGGTAACGCTAGACAGCGTGACTTTTCATTTCTGTCTTTGATTAATTGTGTGCTCGTTTTCTCTTTTATGAAAGATAAATCCACTTGTAAAGCTCTATCAACACAGAAAAGCAGACTGTTTTTTAAGAGTTCTTAGTTCTAGTATGACATTTTTCTTTTTTTTTTTTCTTATTGTTACTTGATGGATCTTTTCATTTACCTTTTCTGACAACATCCAAAATGAAAAATTCTGTGCTTCATAGATGAGCTGATGATCCCCTGACAGGGCTCTGCAGAAGTTTTTGGTTAGTTTGTCTCATAAAACACAAATATTGTCTGGGAGACTCAGAAATTGCCACTCTAGTAAGGCAGTTTTTTATAGTGACTTTAATGAGATACTCTGAAGGAAGAATCCAGGGAGGGTCCATTTTGATTTTCACATAAAGACTAGGGGTAGCCAATTTGCCTGTCACTGTTAGGGATGTTGGTAAGCACCCCTTTTATAAGTTAACATACTCAGACACAGGAGGTGCTTTTTCATTACTGCCCAAAATCTTTCTTCATACTGTCATCTGTCTCATCATTCCAGGCTTATAGATGGAGAAACTGACATGTAGGAAATGCAAGCCCCAGACTCAAAATTAGAAGTCAAATCAAAAACAAACAATCAGATTAAAAACTCATTGCTTTTCTAATGCAGAAGGGGAGATTTTCCCAATCAGAAGTGGATAATCACACTCCCCAGTTTCCTAACTTAACAGAATGGGTGACTTTGTCTTTTTTTTGTTTTTTGTTTTTTTTTTCCCCTTTGTCCACTTCTGTTGGTCTTTCATTTATTTATTTTCTTTTCTTTTTTTAATGGTGGGGGGGTTGAGGGGGGAGGGGTGGGCAGGCCACTTCTATTGGTCTTTCATTTATCTATTTTCATCCATCTTTGTTCTTTGGCCCGAGTGGGCCTCCCATTGCAGTGGCCTCTGTTGTCACAGAGCACTGGCTCTGGGCATACGTGCTCCAGAGCTCCGGTTTGGTAATTGGACAGATCGGTCCAGCTGAGTGGGATCTTCCCAGGCCAGGGGTCGAACCTTCCTCAGTATAAAAATAGGTGCAGGAGCCCTGAAGATCTTACCTTTATTATTCAAAGTCACTTTAACACGTGTTAGCAGTGCCAAAGTAAACAATGCTGGCAACAGATTCCTGATGGGGTAACGCTAGACAGCGTGACTTTTCATTTCTGTCTTTGATTAATTGTGTGCTCGTTTTCTCTTTTATGAAAGATAAATCCACTTGTAAAGCTCTATCAACACAGAAAAGCAGACTGTTTTTTAAGAGTTCTTAGTTCTAGTATGACATTTTTCTTTTTTTTTTTTCTTATTGTTACTTGATGGATCTTTTCATTTACCTTTTCTGACAACATCCAAAATGAAAAATTCTGTGCTTCATAGATGAGCTGATGATCCCCTGACAGGGCTCTGCAGAAGTTTTTGGTTAGTTTGTCTCATAAAACACAAATATTGTCTGGGAGACTCAGAAATTGCCACTCTAGTAAGGCAGTTTTTTATAGTGACTTTAATGAGATACTCTGAAGGAAGAATCCAGGGAGGGTCCATTTTGATTTTCACATAAAGACTAGGGGTAGCCAATTTGCCTGTCACTGTTAGGGATGTTGGTAAGCACCCCTTTTATAAGTTAACATACTCAGACACAGGAGGTGCTTTTTCATTACTGCCCAAAATCTTTCTTCATACTGTCATCTGTCTCATCATTCCAGGCTTATAGATGGAGAAACTGACATGTAGGAAATGCAAGCCCCAGACTCAAAATTAGAAGTCAAATCAAAAACAAACAATCAGATTTAAAACTCATTGCTGTACTAATGCAGAAGGAGATTTTCCCAATCAGAAGTGGATAATCACACTCCCCAGTTTCCTAACTTAACAGAATGGGTGACTTTGTCTTTTTTTTGTTTTTTGTTTTTTTTTTCCCCTTTGTCCACTTCTGTTGGTCTTTCATTTATTTATTTTCTTTTCTTTTTAATGGGGGCGGGTTGAGGAGGGAGGGGGGTGGGCAGGCCACTTCTATTGGTCTTTCATTTATCTATTTTCATCCATCTTTGTTCTTTGGCCCGAGTGGGCCTCCCATTGCAGTGGCCTCTGTTGTCACAGAGCACTGGCTCTGGGCATACGTGCTCCAGAGCTCCGGTTTGGTAATTGGACAGATCGGTCCAGCTGAGTGGGATCTTCCCAGGCCAGGGGTCGAACCAGCGCCCCTTGCACTGCAAGGCAGTGTCTTTACCCACTGGACCACCAGGGAAGCCCCAACTTTGTCTTTTTTTTTTAAAGTAAATTTTTAATTTTAGAATAGTTTTAGATTTACAAAAAAGTTGTAAACACAGTGCAGAGAGTTCCTGTATGTGCCACACCTAGTTTCCCCTTTTGGTGTAGTCCACTTGTCATGGTTAATGAACCAATACTGTAGATTATTTTAACTAAAGTCCATATCGTTTATTCAGGTTCCCTTACTTTAAAAAAAAATATAATTGACACATGAAAGATATTAGTTTTAGATGTACAGCATAATAATTTGTTATTTGATATATTGCAGAACAATCACCGCAATAAGTTAACATGCATCCCCATACATAATCACACATTTTTTTCTAGTGGCAAAAACATTTACGATTCCCTTTGTAGCAACTGTTATATATAACACAGTATTAACTATTGTCACCAGGCTGTACATTGCATCCACATGACTTATTATTTCACAGTTAGAATTTGTACCTTTTGACCACCTTCACTTCACATCCACCGATCTGCTCTCTGTATCCATGAATTTGTTTTTTTCCAGATTCCACATATAAGGGAGATCATTTGGTATTTGTCTTTCTCTGGCTATTTCACTTAGCATAATGCCCTCGAAGTTCTTCATTCATATTGTCACAAATCTTTCCTTTTTTTTTAATGGCTGAATCGTGTGTGTGTGTGTGTGTGTGTGTGTTATATTTTCTTTATCCACTCATTCACCAGTGAATGCTTAGGGTATTTCTGTGTTTTGACTCTTGTAAATACTGCTTCAGTCAATATGAGGTCATATATATCTTTTCCAGTTTGTATTTTCATTTTCTTAAAAAAATGTGCAGAAGTGGAATTTCTAGATCATATAGTAGTTTTGTTTTGAAAAATTTTAGCTTGATTTAGTCCCCCTGGCTTATTTTTGCTTTTATTATCTTTGCTTTTGGTTTCAAATCCAAAAAAATCACTGCCAAGATGATCACAGGTAGCTAACTGTCTGTTTTTCTGGTTTCAAGTCCTAATTTTTGTGTATGGTATAAAAATAGTGGTTCAGCTTGATTCTTTTGCACCAGTCTGTCCAGTTTCCCAACACCATTGTGCATTCTTATCTCCTTTGTCATGAATTAATCGACCATGCATGCATGAGTTTATTTCCAGACTTTTTATCCTGTTCTGCTCATTTGTGTCTGTTGTTTATGCCAATACTGTAATGTTTTGATTACTACAGCATTGTGACATAGTTTCAAATCAGCTTTGTTCTTCTTCCTCAAGATTGCTTTGACTATTCAGTCTTTTGTGGTTCCATACAAATTTTAGGATTGTTATATATACGTGAAAAATGCCATTGGAATGTTGACAGGAATTGTATTGAATCTATAGATTACTTTGGGTAGTGTGGACATTTAAACAACTTAATTCTTCCAATTATGCTTTTTGTGTTATACATGAAATAAATCATCACACTCTTTTTTTTCATTCTTTTTAAAATTCTGGCCTCTTTGGTTATTTATTTATTTTCATCCATCTTTATTCTTTGACCTGTGTGGGCCTCACATTACAACGGCTTCTCTCCTTGCAGAGCAGTGGCTCTGGGCACATGTGCTCCAGAGCACTGGCTCGTAACTGGACACACTAGTCCAACTGCTCCACAGCACATGGAGTTATCCCAGGCCAAGGATTGAACCGGTGCCCCTTGCACTGTAAGGTGGACTGTTTACCCACTGGACCACCAGAAAAGCCCCTCATCACACTCTTAGTTCATGTAGATTGCCTCCCATGAAGAAAAATAAAGCAAAGTCAGGAAATAGTGACAGGTCATTCTAGATACAGTGCTCAGGAAAGGGCTCTTTTAGGAAGTGTGGTGAGACCTCTGTGACGATTTGGGAGAGGAAATCTTTGTTTTAAATACTGCTTCAGTCAATATGAGGTCATATATATCTTTTCCAGTTTGTATTTTCATTTTCTTAAAAAAATGTGCAGAAGTGGAATTTCTAGATCATATAGTAGTTTTGTTTTGAAAAATTTTAGCTTGATTTAGTCCCCCTGGCTTATTTTTGCTTTTATTATCTTTGCTTTTGGTTTCAAATCCAAAAAAATCACTGCCAAGATGATCACAGGTAGCTAACTGTCTGTTTTTCTGGTTTCAAGTCCTAATTTTTGTGTATGGTATAAAAATAGTGGTTCAGCTTGATTCTTTTGCACCAGTCTGTCCAGTTTCCCAACACCATTGTGCATTCTTATCTCCTTTGTCATGAATTAATCGACCATGCATGCATGAGTTTATTTCCAGACTTTTTATCCTGTTCTGCTCATTTGTGTCTGTTGTTTATGCCAATACTGTAATGTTTTGATTACTACAGCATTGTGACATAGTTTCAAATCAGCTTTGTTCTTCTTCCTCAAGATTGCTTTGACTATTCAGTCTTTTGTGGTTCCATACAAATTTTAGGATTGTTATATATACGTGAAAAATGCCATTGGAATGTTGACAGGAATTGTATTGAATCTATAGATTACTTTGGGTAGTGTGGACATTTAAACAACTTAATTCTTCCAATTATGCTTTTTGTGTTATACATGAAATAAATCATCACACTCTTTTTTTTCATTCTTTTTAAAATTCTGGCCTCTTTGGTTATTTATTTATTTTCATCCATCTTTATTCTTTGACCTGTGTGGGCCTCACATTACAACGGCTTCTCTCCTTGCAGAGCAGTGGCTCTGGGCACATGTGCTCCAGAGCACTGGCTCGTAACTGGACACACTAGTCCAACTGCTCCACAGCACATGGAGTTATCCCAGGCCAAGGATTGAACCGGTGCCCCTTGCACTGTAAGGTGGACTGTTTACCCACTGGACCACCAGAAAAGCCCCTCATCACACTCTTAGTTCATGTAGATTGCCTCCCATGAAGAAAAATAAAGCAAAGTCAGGGGAAATAGTGACAGGTCATTCTAGATACAGTGCTCAGGAAAGGGCTCTTTTAGGAAGTGTGGTGAGACCTCTGTGACGATTTGGGAGAGGAAATACCAAGGAGAGAGAAGAACAGGGCAGAAATTTATTTGTGACTGTAACATATGTGATTTTTTAAAAAATTCTTTATTTTAAAGGTTTTACAGAGTTTTGTTGTTCATAGACATGCATGTTCCCAGATCAGTCATATGCATATCCCTGGTCCCCTCCCCACTCCCAGGTTCCCCCATCCCACCCCTTCGGGCCATCGCACCAAGCCATTGTAAGCACTCCTATTCCCTTAGCACAACAACAATAGCTATCTTTTTCACACGTGACAGTATAGGTTTCCATGTTACTCCCTCCATGCCTCCCACTCACTGTTCATTCCCCACAATGTCCGTATAACATATGTGATTCTTAACAACTATGGTCCAATCAGGTGGATTATGAATTCTCCAAATAATGAACATAACATATAATCAGACTATAGTCGCACACATGCACACATGCATGCAGACACATTCTTTTCTCAAGAAGCCAAAGAGTAACATAAATTAGGTGGTTCTCAAACTCTCATGTATATGAGAGTCACCCGTTGTTGTTCAGATGCCAAGTCATGTCTGACTCTTTGCAACCCCATGGACTGAAGCATGTCAGACTCCTCTCTCCTCCGCTATGTCCTGGAGTTTGCTCAGATTCATGTCCATTGAATCAGTGACGCTATCAAACCATCTCATCCTCTGCCACTCCCTTCTTTTGCTTACAATCTTTCCCAGCATCAGGGTCTTTTCCAGTAATTTGACTCTTAGCATCACTTGGCCAAAGTATTTGAATTTCAGCTTCAGGATCAGTTCTTTCAATGAATATTCAGCGTTGATTTTCTTTAGAATTAATTGGTTTGAGCTCCTTGCAACCCAAGGGACTCTCAAGAGCTTTCTCCAGCACTGCAATTTGACAGCATCAGATCTTCAGCTCACAGCTTTATTTATGGCCCAGTTCTCACATCCAAACATGGCTACTGGAAGAACCATAGCTTTGACTATATGGAACTTTGTTGGCAAAGTGATGTCTCTGCATTTTAATATGCTCTCCAGATGTGTTATGGCTTTCTTGCCAAGCAGCAAGTGCCTTTCCATTTAGTGGTACAGACTCTGTCTGCAGGGATTTTAGAGCCTAAGAAAATAAAATCTGTCACTGCTTACACTTATTCCCCTTCTATTTGCCATGAGGTAATGGGACTGGATCGCATGATCTTAGTCTTTTGAGTGTTGAGTTTTGAGCCAGCTTTTTCACTCTCCTCTTTCACTTTAATCAAGAGATTCTTTAGTTCCTATTTACTTTCTGCCATTAAAGTGGTATCATCTGCATATGTTAGGTTGTTGATATTTCTCCTGTCAATCTTGATTCCAGTTTGTGATTCATCCAGTCTGGTATTTTGCATGGTGTACTCTGCATAGCAGTTTAATAAGCAGAGTTATGATATACAACCTTGACATACTCTTTCCCCAATTTTGAACCAGTCATTCCATGTCTGATTCTAACTATTGCTTCTTGACCCATATACTAGTTCCTCAAGAGACAGGTAAGGTGTTCTGGTATTCCCACCTCTGTGAGAATTTTCCACAGTTTGTCGTGATCCACACAGTCAAAGGCTTTAGTCAGTGAAGCAGAAATAGATGTTTTTCTGGAACTCCCTTGCTTTCTCCATGATCCAATGAATGATAGAAATTTGATGTATGATTCTTCTGCCTCTTTTAAACCCAGTTTTTACATCTGGAAGTTCTAGGTTCATGTATTGTTGAAGCTGAGTTTTCCAAAATTGCTGACACACTGAGTGCAGCATTTTAACAGCATCATCTTTTAGGACTTTAAATAGCTCAGCTCGAATTACATTACCTCTACCAGCTTTGTTCAGAGTAATGCTTCTTCAGGCCCATTTGACTTCCTAAGTCTCAAACACTCTAGGATGTTTGGCTTTAGATGAGTGACAACACCATTTTGGTTATCTGGGTCATTAAGACCTTTTTGATGATTTTGGTCTTCTAGCTCAGATGGCTACTGGCAAGCTTTATTTATGGCCCAGTTCTCACATCCAAACATGGCTACTGGAAGAACCATAGCTTTGACTATATGGAACTTTGTTGGCAAAGTGATGTCTCTGCATTTTAATATGCTCTCCAGATGTGTTATGGCTTTCTTGCCAAGCAGCAAGTGCCTTTCCATTTAGTGGTACAGACTCTGTCTGCAGGGATTTTAGAGCCTAAGAAAATAAAATCTGTCACTGCTTACACTTATTCCCCTTCTATTTGCCATGAGGTAATGGGACTGGATCGCATGATCTTAGTCTTTTGAGTGTTGAGTTTTGAGCCAGCTTTTTCACTCTCCTCTTTCACTTTAATCAAGAGATTCTTTAGTTCCTATTTACTTTCTGCCATTAAAGTGGTATCATCTGCATATGTTAGGTTGTTGATATTTCTCCTGTCAATCTTGATTCCAGTTTGTGATTCATCCAGTCTGGTATTTTGCATGGTGTACTCTGCATAGCAGTTTAATAAGCAGAGTTATGATATACAACCTTGACATACTCTTTCCCCAATTTTGAACCAGTCATTCCATGTCTGATTCTAACTATTGCTTCTTGACCCATATACTAGTTCCTCAAGAGACAGGTAAGGTGTTCTGGTATTCCCACCTCTGTGAGAATTTTCCACAGTTTGTCGTGATCCACACAGTCAAAGGCTTTAGTCAGTGAAGCAGAAATAGATGTTTTTCTGGAACTCCCTTGCTTTCTCCATGATCCAATGAATGATAGAAATTTGATGTATGATTCTTCTGCCTCTTTTAAACCCAGTTTTTACATCTGGAAGTTCTAGGTTCATGTATTGTTGAAGCTGAGTTTTCCAAAATTGCTGACACACTGAGTGCAGCATTTTAACAGCATCATCTTTTAGGACTTTAAATAGCTCAGCTCGAATTACATTACCTCTACCAGCTTTGTTCAGAGTAATGCTTCTTCAGGCCCATTTGACTTCCTAAGTCTCAAACACTCTAGGATGTTTGGCTTTAGATGAGTGACAACACCATTTTGGTTATCTGGGTCATTAAGACCTTTTTTGTATGGTTCTTCTGTGTATTCTTGCCACCTCTTCTTAATCTGTTCTGTTTCTGTTAGGTCCTTATTGTTTCTGTCTTTTATCATGTCCATCCTTGCATGAAATGTGCCCTTGATATCTCTGATTTTCTTGAAGAGATCTCTAGTCTTTGCTATTCTGTTGTTTTCCTCTATTTCTTTGCATTGTTCATTTAGGAAGGCCTTCTTATCTCTCATTGCTATTCTCTGGAACAACGTTCAGTTGGATATATCTTTTGTTTCTCCTTTGCCTTTCACTTCTCTTATTTCCTTAGCTATTTGGAAAACCTCCTCAGATAACCACTTTGCCTACCTGCTTTTTTTTTTTTTTTTTACTTTGAGATGGGTTTGGTCGCTACCTCTGTACAGTGTTATGAGCCTCCATCCATAGTTCTTCAGGAACTCTGTCTACCAGATCTAATCCCTTTAATCTGTTCAGCATCTGTACTGTATAATCATAAGGGATGTGATTTAGGTCATATCCCAATGGCCTAGTAGTTTTCACTACTTTCTTCAATTTAAGCCTGAATTTTGCAGTAAGGTGCTCGTGATCTGAGCCACAGTTAGCTCCAAGTCTTGTTTTTACTGACTATATAAAGCTTCTCCATATTTGGCTTCAAAGAACATGATCAGTATGATTTAAGTATTGACCATCTGGTGATATTCATGTGTAGAGTCATTCCTTGTGTTGTTGGAAAAAGGTGTTTGCTCTGAGCAGTGTGCTCTCTTTACAAAACTCTACTGTCCTTTGCCTTGCTTCATTCTGTGCTCCAAGGCCAAACTTGCCTGTTATTCTGGGTATCTCTTGACTTCCTGGTTTTGCATTCCATCTCCTATGATGAAAAGGATATCTTTTTGGGGGGCTACTTCTATTCGTCTTTCATTTATCTATTTTCATCCATCTTTGTTCTTTGGCCTGTGTGGGCCTCCCATCACAGTGGCCTCTCCCGCTGTAGAGCACCGGCTCTGGGCGCATGCGCTCCAGAGCTCTGGCTTGGTTGGACACACAGGTCCAGCCACTCCATGGCATGTGGGATCTTCCCAGGCCACAGATCAAACCAGCGCCCCTTGTGCTGCAAAGCAGTGTCCTTACCCACTGGACCACCTGGGAAGTCCAGGATATCTTTTTTCATGTTTGTTTTAGAAGTTGTTGTAGGTCTTCATTGAACCAATCAACCACAGCTTCTTTGGGGTCAGTGGCTGGGGCATAGACTTGGATTACTGTGATGTTGAATGGTTTGCCTTGGGAATGAAACTGAGATCTTTCTATCACTCTTGAGGTTGCACCCAGGTATTGCATTTCAGAATCTTTTATTGACTATGAGGACTACTCTATTTCTTCTAAGGAATTCTTGCCCACAGCAGTAGATATAATGGTCATCTGAATTAAATTTGCCCATTCTTGTCCATTTCAGTTCACTGATTCCTAAGGTATCAGTGTTCAGTCTTGCTATCTCCTGCTTGCCCACATCCAATTTACCTTAATTCATGGAGCTAACATTCTAGATTCTTACACAATATTGTTTTTCACATTGTTGCACTTGACTTTTACCACTAGGCACATCCAAAATGGAGTGTCTTTTCTGCTTTGGCCCAGGCCTTTATTCTTTCAGGGGCTAATAGTGAATGCCCTTTGCCCTTCTCCAGTAGCCTACTGGCTGCCTTTTGACTCATGAGGCTCATCTTGTAGCATCATATCTTTTTGGTTTTTCATCTATTCATGGGATTCTTGCAGCACGAATACTGGAGTGGATTGCCATTCCTCCCCCAGTGGACCACCATTTGTTGGAATGCTTCACTGTGACCCATCCATCTTGGGTGGCCCTTCATGCCGTGGCTCATAGTTTCACTGAGTTATGCAAGCCCCTTTGTCACAACAAGGCTGTGCTCCATGAAGGGGAGAATCACCTGGGGATCTAAGTAAAATGAAAAGTGAACATTTCATGGTGGTTGACAGTCTGTCAGGCATTCAGTTAGCTCGCTTTTCACAGTAGCTCTCATAGTGATCAGCTGTCAACTTTCTGTGAGCTTGATTTAAACTTTTTTCAGTAAAATGTAGCTTGCTGCTGTGGATCTAAGTTGCAGAGGGTTATCATGAGAAGAGCAAAGGGTCACTTAAAGCTGGAAATAGCAGATAAGATCACTTGAAACAGTTATTGCACTGAAGATAACTACAAAATCTAGATGAAAGAACTTTAAAGTGTTAAAGCATCATAGAGAGAAATGATTGCAAGGGTTTACTTGGCTAGATTTTTTGAGAGGGAAGTGGAATCGCTTCTGTCTTAGTCTTCTAACCCCGTTCTCTAGACCCCAGGCTGGGAATTCAAAGGGCTCTACCATGAAAGTCGGCTACAGACAGCAGTTCAGGGACCATCAAAACTTGCAAGAACCTGGGAGGAGAAGTACTTTCTAGAGCAATGAAGCATCACCATAGGTCCAAGTGATACTAGAACTTTTAAATTTCTTCTAAGGAATTCTTGCCCACAGCAGTAGATATAATGGTCATCTGAATTAAATTTGCCCATTCTTGTCCATTTCAGTTCACTGATTCCTAAGGTATCAGTGTTCAGTCTTGCTATCTCCTGCTTGCCCACATCCAATTTACCTTAATTCATGGAGCTAACATTCTAGATTCTTACACAATATTGTTTTTCACATTGTTGCACTTGACTTTTACCACTAGGCACATCCAAAATGGAGTGTCTTTTCTGCTTTGGCCCAGGCCTTTATTCTTTCAGGGGCTAATAGTGAATGCCCTTTGCCCTTCTCCAGTAGCCTACTGGCTGCCTTTTGACTCATGAGGCTCATCTTGTAGCATCATATCTTTTTGGTTTTTCATCTATTCATGGGATTCTTGCAGCACGAATACTGGAGTGGATTGCCATTCCTCCCCCAGTGGACCACCATTTGTTGGAATGCTTCACTGTGACCCATCCATCTTGGGTGGCCCTTCATGCCGTGGCTCATAGTTTCACTGAGTTATGCAAGCCCCTTTGTCACAACAAGGCTGTGCTCCATGAAGGGGAGAATCACCTGGGGATCTAAGTAAAAATGAAAAGTGAACATTTCATGGTGGTTGACAGTCTGTCAGGCATTCAGTTAGCTCTCGCTTTTCACAGTAGCTCTCATAGTGATCAGCTGTCAACTTTCTGTGAGCTTGATTTAAACTTTTTTCAGTAAAATGTAGCTTGCTGCTGTGGATCTAAGTTGCAGAGGGTTATCATGAGAAGAGCAAAGGGTCACTTAAAGCTGGAAATAGCAGATAAGATCACTTGAAACAGTTATTGCACTGAAGATAACTACAAAATCTAGATGAAAGAACTTTAAAGTGTTAAAGCATCATAGAGAGAAATGATTGCAAGGGTTTACTTGGCTAGATTTTTTGAGAGGGAAGTGGAATCGCTTCTGTCTTAGTCTTCTAACCCCGTTCTCTAGACCCCAGGCTGGGAATTCAAAGGGCTCTACCATGAAAGTCGGCTACAGACAGCAGTTCAGGGACCATCAAAACTTGCAAGAACCTGGGAGGAGAAGTACTTTCTAGAGCAATGAAGCATCACCATAGGTCCAAGTGATACTAGAACTTTTAAAAAAATACAGTGCCCTGAAAAACAAAAAGAAATTAACCAAAATCATGGTCAGTCCAACCATCTGGACATTTTCATACTGATGATATTCAGGTGCATCTAAGTAGAATTCATCAGTTAATTGTTAATAGAGTAGAAAATACTAAGTTTAACTACTGAATTATATTATGAGTCAAAACAACAACTGGTCAAATTATGTCCAGTAGATGGTAATTTGGCTGTGAAATTGAACTACACTTTCATGCAAAAACATGGATGACTTTCAGGAAGATTGAGCTCAGCAAAAGAAGGCAGCCAGGTACTGTACCTATGTATGATACACATATATGAAATTCCTGCAAGTGCAAAAATACCCTGCAGTGGCAAATATCAGATCACTGGTCACCTGGACCCAGGGCAAAGGGGAATTAAATGCAAAAGAGCATGAGGAATATTTCAGGGTGATGGAAATATTGTATATCTTAATTGTAGTGTCTGTCACATGAGTGTCTCTCAAACTCATCAAATTTTACATGTAAAGTGGATGTATTTTATTTTTTGTAAATTATACTTTAACAAAGTTGATTTGAAAAAGATATTAAGATAAAAAAGATATTAAGTCCATTTCCCCTATAACTTATATGCTATATACTTTTCTCATCCAAACAATTCCAAGAGTCATTTAATATAGTGATTATTTTTGCATTGTTTTTAAAAAATGTTCTTATTTACTATGTGTGTTAGTTCTGTCAATAATAACAATATTATCAGTCATATTTTATTAAACTGCTATTCATGTTATTTAGCAAATGTCTTCTTTAGGACCTGCTTGATATGGGCAGCCACATCTAAACATATGCTCCTGAAAGCCTTCCAACAAAACTTTCTCATTAGTTTATTCTTACCTGCTAAGAAACAATAGATGTGATAAGTTTCATAAGTTTAATGCACTGTGAAATATGCAAATGTATGTATAAATTTTGTTAAAGGAATAGGGGAGGTTGGTGAATGGTGAAGTCTCAGACAGCAATTCAGGGACCATCAAAACTTGCAAGAACCTGGGAGGAGAAGTACTTTCTAGAGCAATGAAGCATCACCATAGGTCCAAGTGATACTAGAACTTTTAAAAAAATACAGTGCCCTGAAAAACAAAAAGAAATTAACCAAAATCATGGTCAGTCCAACCATCTGGACATTTTCATACTGATGATATTCAGGTGCATCTAAGTAGAATTCATCAGTTAATTGTTAATAGAGTAGAAAATACTAAGTTTAACTACTGAATTATATTATGAGTCAAAACAACAACTGGTCAAATTATGTCCAGTAGATGGTAATTTGGCTGTGAAATTGAACTACACTTTCATGCAAAAACATGGATGACTTTCAGGAAGATTGAGCTCAGCAAAAGAAGGCAGCCAGGTACTGTACCTATGTATGATACACATATATGAAATTCCTGCAAGTGCAAAAATACCCTGCAGTGGCAAATATCAGATCACTGGTCACCTGGACCCAGGGCAAAGGGGAATTAAATGCAAAAGAGCATGAGGAATATTTCAGGGTGATGGAAATATTGTATATCTTAATTGTAGTGTCTGTCACATGAGTGTCTCTCAAACTCATCAAATTTTACATGTAAAGTGGATGTATTTTATTTTTTGTAAATTATACTTTAACAAAGTTGATTTGAAAAAGATATTAAGATAAAAAAGATATTAAGTCCATTTCCCCTATAACTTATATGCTATATACTTTTCTCATCCAAACAATTCCAAGAGTCATTTAATATAGTGATTATTTTTGCATTGTTTTTAAAAAATGTTCTTATTTACTATGTGTGTTAGTTCTGTCAATAATAACAATATTATCAGTCATATTTTATTAAACTGCTATTCATGTTATTTAGCAAATGTCTTCTTTAGGACCTGCTTGATATGGGCAGCCACATCTAAACATATGCTCCTGAAAGCCTTCCAACAAAACTTTCTCATTAGTTTATTCTTACCTGCTAAGAAACAATAGATGTGATAAGTTTCATAAGTTTAATGCACTGTGAAATATGCAAATGTATGTATAAATTTTGTTAAAGGAATAGGGGAGGTTGGTGAATGGTGATTTCCACCTTAGTCTCTTTGAAAGTGAAAGGCAAGTTGTTCAGTCATGTCTGACTCTGCAACCCCATGGCTGAGCCATGGAATTCTCCAATCAGGAATTCTGGCGTGAGTAGCCTATCCCTTCTCCAGAGGATCTTCCCAACCCAGGGATCAAACCCAGGTCTCCCAGACTGCAGGCAGATTCTTTATCATTGGAGCCACCAGGGAAGCCCAAGTTGTCTGTATGCTTGGTTATTATTTTAAATAATAACTTGTTGAATTTAAGTTCTTTTTCTTATTATAGCTAGAATTAGAATTACATTGACAAAAGAATGAACAAGAGAAAACATAGAAACAGCTCAAGTAAAAATCTTTATATTATGAATCTCATAATAAGAAATAAAGAATGAAACAAACTTGGAATTTTTAAGAAGTCTTGGAAATCAGTCCTTGCTAGCTGATTCTCTTGCTCCTGTTAACAAGCCAGTTGCTTTTTGTACTCAGATTGAGAAAATCATTATTTCTTTTGTTGGTTGTAGTTCTGCTGATGCTGGTGGTGTTGTTATAGCAATCCTGTAACTCAGTTGGCCAGGATGGATTGTAGACTCACTTCACTGATGTGAAGATTCACTGATGATTTTCACTGATGACCTTTAGTGACCTTGTAAGAGTCATAAATCCTCATTATGGCAAAAGTTCAAAGTGCTTCATGAAATAAAACGCTTTGGCACATGTGATTGCGAGAACACTAGACTGAAAACAGTTTGCTATGCAATGAGAAACCATGCACTTAAAACCAACAATTTTCCTTGACAAGCCCAGTGTCAAATATGCATACGAATGTCTATCCTGCAGCAGGACACATCTAGCTCCTAACTCCTGCATCCTTTGCACCCCAAGGAAATTAAGGCATGCCTTGAATTCTGATAATACCTGAGTCAACACAAAGAGCACTATATCTTATACGTATCTGTGTTGACATAGATTGAGATCCTTCCCAGCTCTCATAGCAAAATTGAACTCTTGCATAAGAGAATTATATGCAATAAGATGTAATCTCTCAAATCTTTTTACCAGTGATTTCTTAGCATTAAATCCAGAGAGTTATGCTTCAAGAATGAAGATGTTAGTGAAGAAAATAATGTTATGAAATCCAGAGAAGCAGCTTTTTATTGGTATGCATAAAACCAAATCCTAATTTTCTGGAAGAGCAAAGCTAATGATGATATTCCTGCAGTAGCTTCATCAAAAACCCCTTTTATTGGGTTTTTTCATAAAACCAAATCCTAATTTTCTGAAGAACAAGTAATGATGTTCTGTATGCTTGGTTATTATTTTAAATAATAACTTGTTGAATTTAAGTTCTTTTTCTTATTATAGCTAGAATTAGAATTACATTGACAAAAGAATGAACAAGAGAAAACATAGAAACAGCTCAAGTAAAAATCTTTATATTATGAATCTCATAATAAGAAATAAAGAATGAAACAAACTTGGAATTTTTAAGAAGTCTTGGAAATCAGTCCTTGCTAGCTGATTCTCTTGCTCCTGTTAACAAGCCAGTTGCTTTTTGTACTCAGATTGAGAAAATCATTATTTCTTTTGTTGGTTGTAGTTCTGCTGATGCTGGTGGTGTTGTTATAGCAATCCTGTAACTCAGTTGGCCAGGATGGATTGTAGACTCACTTCACTGATGTGAAGATTCACTGATGATTTTCACTGATGACCTTTAGTGACCTTGTAAGAGTCATAAATCCTCATTATGGCAAAAGTTCAAAGTGCTTCATGAAATAAAACGCTTTGGCACATGTGATTGCGAGAACACTAGACTGAAAACAGTTTGCTATGCAATGAGAAACCATGCACTTAAAACCAACAATTTTCCTTGACAAGCCCAGTGTCAAATATGCATACGAATGTCTATCCTGCAGCAGGACACATCTAGCTCCTAACTCCTGCATCCTTTGCACCCCAAGGAAATTAAGGCATGCCTTGAATTCTGATAATACCTGAGTCAACACAAAGAGCACTATATCTTATACGTATCTGTGTTGACATAGATTGAGATCCTTCCCAGCTCTCATAGCAAAATTGAACTCTTGCATAAGAGAATTATATGCAATAAGATGTAATCTCTCAAATCTTTTTACCAGTGATTTCTTAGCATTAAATCCAGAGAGTTATGCTTCAAGAATGAATATGTTAGTGAAGAAAATAATGTTATGAAATCCAGAGAAGCAGCTTTTTATTGGTATTCATAAAACCAAATCCTAATTTTCTGGAAGAGCAAAGCTAATGATGATATTCCCTGCAGTAGCTTCATCAGTTAGTTCATCAATTTCCTTGAGTGTCCACCCACAGTATCATGAAGCCTGTTTTATATGCTCTGCTGGAGCATTAGGAGAGGAAACACTGGAGGAGGTATTTTGTCCCCAAGTTATGTACATTTTAATTATTATTAAATGAGAACCATAGAAGAACACAGTATGTATGTTATACACACATATCTACATTATCTGTCTTCATTGTCATCATCATCATCTATCTTATGTAGCTAAATACAAAGATTAACTAGAGGGGGTGATTGTGTTTAGGGCAAAGGGAAGTAAGTGGATTAAAAATGTAATTAACATACTTAAAAAAAAATCTCTGCTAGTACTGCCATAGTCCTCTAGTTCTTTTTGAAATTAGGGGCTTAGTTTGACATGTATTAGACATCGAATAGGCCTAGGCAACTCCTCCTGCAACAAGAGCACAGAAAGAACTGACTGTATAAGAGTCCCAAAGGACTCACATGGACTTCTGTATTCCCACCAACTTTTCATTTTAGGGAGACCCATAGTCTGCAGTTGACACTGGTAAAAAGATTTAGGGTATCTTTTAGTGTACTTGTTCATTTTTGCCAAGGCCCCTTACCAGTCAGGATCTGAGGACCAAGCTTACGTCCCCAAGGAAGACCCTCTGACACGACATTCACCTCCTGGCCATCCTACAGGAGACTGTAACTCTTCTCTTCCTCCTAGCCTCCATTGGGAACATCCCAGGCCATCTATACATGTTTCCATAATCATAAACCTTGAAAAAATAGGACTGAGGTCTCAGTCTTTTTCATCCAGAAGACTTCTTGTCTCTGCATGAAAATAGCAACCTCTTAAGACTTCAGGCCCATGGGAAAAGTTATTAAAAAGAACATACATACATATACATATATACACACACACACACACACATATATATATATATTTAAATAAGTGTTATAACTTTCTATACAGCAGAAATTAACACAACATTGTAAATCAACCACACTTCAAATTTTAAAAATTTTACAAACTTTCAGCTGCATATAGTAATAGCAGTGGAGAGGTATATTACGTGAAGATACCTGCATACACACCAGACCCTCATCAAACCAGAGACATGTTAAATCTGTCCATCTAGAGCCCCTCCACCTCCCTCAAATAGGGCGGATAACAGTGGCAAGTTGAAGATCAAAATTTAAAGTTGCCTGCTACTTGTTTTACCTGAAAAAATTAAGATATGCATTCAAGTGTATATATATTCTTATTTACCATTAGAATACACTTTAAAAATTTGTTTATTCTCTCAAATACTTGAGTAAAATTGACTACTTAGGAAAGGCCCTGTGTTTGCTCTGTGGTTTTGCTTAAATCCTCATCCATTGTCAATGTGGATATAAATACTTAAGTTTGAAAAGCATCAAAGAGATCATTAACTTGCCAGAAGTACAGTGCACATGCTTTAAAAAACTCGTGGGAAGAAAAAATCATTTCTGCTTGGAGAATATTCAAGGAAGACTTGATGAAGGAGTTATTTTCAATCGCGATATCAATGGCATAGACTTGAGGCAGCCACGCACATGTATGTTTGATCTTTGCGGTGCTTCTCCCTTCCCACGCCTTCTGCATATGTACAAGATGGCAGTTTGAACTATCAAAGAAGGTCAAGGAATGGAGATGGTGAAAACTGTGGTACGAGTTGTATTTGTAGAATTGGAGACTGTTTTGGCTGAATTATGTCAGGCTTATGAAGTTGGGTCAAAGGAGGGGCGACTCAGGTGTCAGGGACACAGATAATAGAAACTGTCCTACCACATGAGATTTTTGTGAAAATGAAAGACTCTTTTTCCCACCCAGAATTCTTAATGCAGACTTTCTCTGCTTGTTTTCATGATGGGGATTTACTAATAATATCTACTTGTCTCCCTTGTGATATTTTCAGCCATTGATAGGCATAAAGTAATGGACCCAGTATTTTATAAGAGATTGTGAATGGTAATATTCAACTTCTTTAATTTCATCATCATTTGTTGATGTTCGGTCACCAAGTCACATATGACTCTTTGAGAGTTCACTCTGTGAACTGCAGCATGCCAGGCTTCCCTGTCCCTCACCATTTCCCAGTGTTTGCCCCGGTTCATAACCATTGAATCGGTGATGCCATCCAGCCAACTCATCCTCTGTTGCCCTCTTCTCCTTCTGCCTTCAATGTTTCCCAGCATCAGGGTCTTTTCCAATGAGCCAGTTGTCAGTATCAGGTAGTCAAAGTATTTATTCACCATTTATTTTATTTTTATTTTTTAAAATTTTTATTAGAGGATAATTGCATTAAAATGTTGTGTTGGTTTCTGTCATACAACAACATGAATCAGCCATAAATAATCAGTCCTCCCTCTTGAACCTCTCTCCCACCTCCTACCCCACACCATCCTTGTAGGTTGTCACAGAGCACCTGGTTGAGCTTCCTATGTTACATAGCAGCTTCCCACTAGCTATCTATTTTACATATGATAATATATATATTTCAGTGCTACTGTCTCAATTTGTTTCACCCCTTCTTTTTCCTGCTGTGTCCATAAGTCTGTTTTCTATGTCTGCACCTCTATTCCTTCCTTGCAAATAGGTTCATCAGTACTATTTTCTAGATTCCATATATATGCGTTAATATAAAATATTTGTTTTTCTCTTTCTAACTTACTTTACTCTGTATAACAGACTCTAGTCTTATCCCTCACTACAACGGACTCAAATTTGCTCTTTATTATGGCTGAGTTATTTATATATTATATGTATGTGTGTGTGTGTGTGTGTGTGTGTGTGTGTGTGTGTGTGTATGTATATGTATATAGCACATCTTCTATATCCATTCATGTATTGATGAATATCTAGGTTGGTTCCATGTCCTGCCTATTGTAAATAGTAGTGAAATGAATGTTGGGATACATATGTCTTTTTGAATTATGGTTTTCTTAGGGTATATGCCTAGTAGTGGTATTGCTGGCTCATGTGGTAGTTTTATTCCTACTTTTTAAAGGACTCTCTATACTGTTCTTTTTTTTTTCTTTGTTGGTTATTCAGTTTATTTTATTATTATTTTATTTTATTTTAACAGTGTCATAGTGTGCTTTTATAGTAGCTGTATCAAGTTACATTCCCACCAATAGTTCAAGAGGGTTTCCCTTTTCTTCATATCCTCTCCAGTGCTTATTTTTTGTAGATTTTTTGATAATGGCCATTGTGACCCCTGTGAGGTAATGCCTTATTGTAGTTTTGATTTGCATATGTCTAATAATGAGTGATGATGAGCATTTTTTTCTTGTGTTTATTGGCCATCTGTTTGTCTTTGGAGAAATATATGTTTAGGTCTTCTGTTCATTTTTTGATTGGGTTGTTTTTCTGATATTGAGTTACATGTTGCATGTATATTTTGGAGATTAATCCTTTGTTAGTTGCTTCATTTCCAATATTTTCTCCCATTCTGAGATCTTAATCCTTTATTAACTTACATAATACCATTTTCCTTTTTTTTTTTTAGCTTCTTTATCCATCTGGTTACCTTATGAAATAACTATGTCCCCTAGAGGCCAAAACTTGAGGCAAAGTTTACATGCTATAGTTTTATTGGGAGGTATAGTTCAAGGACATCACAAATGAAGGAGAAAGGGAAATGAGGCAGGGAAGGAGGAAAACCAAATGCAAAGTGGCATGTTGTCAAGCCAATACAGCCTCACAACAATACACAACTTGGTATTTGGTCACATAGGACATCTGCCAGAGATAAGTGTGATCTACCACATTTTGAAATAGTCTATAAGGAAGGAAAGGAGGCAAAGCTATCTGCTGATGACTTCCCATAACCTGTCTCTCATTGGTCAGAGTTCAGTGTTCACTTCAAGAGGCGTTAACTCCTCTAACCTTCCAGGTTGACCTATCAGACCACCCAAGGCAGCTTTCAGGGAAGCCAGATCCTGTGCAGCAATGTTTACCAGTGTATCTGGGTCTGGAAGTAGTGAGAGGAGCCGGCATCTTTATGCCCAGCCCCTCGAGTTGGACCTGGACCAGCACTGCAGTTGCCACCAGAGCAGCAGGTGTGACAGTTGCCATGCTCAGAGCCCAGCCCTTACCTCGGGGGAGGCTGAGACAGTCAGCAGTGTTAGGAGACCAGACAACAGTGGTAGTGGTGGAGATGTACGCTGAGCAAGTGGCTGAGTCTTGTGGGCTGTGCAAATACAGGTAGGTACAGGAACTCAGTTTTATATGCTGTGAGTTCTACTTCATACAAAAAAAGGCAGGATAGATGGTTGAAAAGATTTTTTTGTTTTTTTAATTTTTGCCATTGTGACCCCTGTGAGGTAATGCCTTATTGTAGTTTTGATTTGCATATGTCTAATAATGAGTGATGATGAGCATTTTTTTCTTGTGTTTATTGGCCATCTGTTTGTCTTTGGAGAAATATATGTTTAGGTCTTCTGTTCATTTTTTGATTGGGTTGTTTTTCTGATATTGAGTTACATGTTGCATGTATATTTTGGAGATTAATCCTTTGTTAGTTGCTTCATTTCCAATATTTTCTCCCATTCTGAGATCTTAATCCTTTATTAACTTACATAATACCATTTTCCTTTTTTTTTTTTAGCTTCTTTATCCATCTGGTTACCTTATGAAATAACTATGTCCCCTAGAGGCCAAAACTTGAGGCAAAGTTTACATGCTATAGTTTTATTGGGAGGTATAGTTCAAGGACATCACAAATGAAGGAGAAAGGGAAATGAGGCAGGGAAGGAGGAAAACCAAATGCAAAGTGGCATGTTGTCAAGCCAATACAGCCTCACAACAATACACAACTTGGTATTTGGTCACATAGGACATCTGCCAGAGATAAGTGTGATCTACCACATTTTGAAATAGTCTATAAGGAAGGAAAGGAGGCAAAGCTATCTGCTGATGACTTCCCATAACCTGTCTCTCATTGGTCAGAGTTCAGTGTTCACTTCAAGAGGCGTTAACTCCTCTAACCTTCCAGGTTGACCTATCAGACCACCCAAGGCAGCTTTCAGGGAAGCCAGATCCTGTGCAGCAATGTTTACCAGTGTATCTGGGTCTGGAAGTAGTGAGAGGAGCCGGCATCTTTATGCCCAGCCCCTCGAGTTGGACCTGGACCAGCACTGCAGTTGCCACCAGAGCAGCAGGTGTGACAGTTGCCATGCTCAGAGCCCAGCCCTTACCTCGGGGGAGGCTGAGACAGTCAGCAGTGTTAGGAGACCAGACAACAGTGGTAGTGGTGGAGATGTACGCTGAGCAAGTGGCTGAGTCTTGTGGGCTGTGCAAATACAGGTAGGTACAGGAACTCAGTTTTATATGCTGTGAGTTCTACTTCATACAAAAAAAGGCAGGATAGATGGTTGCATTTTTCCTTTCATTTTTCAGAGCAGTACCTTAGATTCATAGATCCTCCAGGATGATCAATTAGGGTTTTAAATTTTGTTTTGCTTTTAGGAGGGTGGGCATATTATAACAAATCAGTAGATTTTAAAAAAACCTGAATTGATTTATTTCAGTCCATTGAAATTTGTATTTCACATAAATGAGTATTTTATAAATGCCAGAATTGTCCCTTCTTTGGCTAGTGGAAGCATTTCAGGTTACTTTCTGACATCTATTGGCATGCTTCTTAAAATCTTTAAGAGTTTCTTTGCTTTCTGAAGGGACAAAGGTATCTTGAACACTTCCTACCTCAGACTTGGAATCAGCCATGTCTGCGGGAAGCCCTGGCTCATTTCTGTGGGAAAAAATCAGAGCCAGACACTGGATGCTAAGGGTAAAGTAGCAGAATAGTGAAGGTAAATCCAAGTGTTACATAAATTTTATTAAATAAAAAGCTTAAAAACATAGAAAAAATTAGATTCTCAACAGGAAAACAAAATTTTTGACAGATACATGTAATGAAAATTATATATATTTCAAATCTAGAAGAAAATTCAAAATTTTACTTCAGTGACTTAAGACTCCTATTTAAAGGCTCCTTGGGAAATCTTACATTCAGTTGATCAACAAAATATTATTTGGGTACTTACTGTTTCAAATTTGTAGGCTCTCTGAGTGCTCATATGTATCTAAAAAGTTTATATGGGCCTGAGAATGGAAGCTTGAATGTTCTTGAACTACCAGGGATCTGTGTACGTACATTTTACAAAGGAGGTTTGCTGAAATGGTTAAGTATAAGTGGGCCCAGGGAGAATTGGTGGGGATGGAGGGGATGCAGAGAATTTATTTATTTACCAAACAGCCATTTAGCTTTCACTTGCTGAGCTCTGCTATGGAGAATTCAAAGGTGAATTTAAATGCCAAGTTTATCCCTTCAGGTATTTCCAGATAATTTGAAAGTAAGAGAAGAAAATAAGTAATTAAAATACTGTTTCTTAACTAGTTACTGGGCTGCTAACTTCCATAAACAGAAGAAGGAGAGACTTACAGGCAAGGTGGCGTTGGGGGAAGGCTAGTAGGAGCAAGAAGTGTTAAACTTGGGTTTGAAGAATAATCTCCCCAGGTTGTATTAAAAAAAAAAAAAAAAAGAACATTCAAGCTGTAGAAAAAAGCCTGGGAAAAGCCACAGAGAAGGGTAAGGGAATGGTTCCAGTGGAGT
This sequence comes from Tragulus kanchil, assembly GCA_022376925.1. Taxonomy (NCBI): domain Eukaryota; kingdom Metazoa; phylum Chordata; class Mammalia; order Artiodactyla; family Tragulidae; genus Tragulus; species Tragulus kanchil. The sequence goes on from JAIOJX010000026.1 coordinate 238,135,419, forward strand.
GGCCAGATGGTTTAACTGTTAAAAAGTGGACAAGCACATGGAGCAGGCTTGCTATGAGAGTAGAGAAAATTGACTCTGGAGATGCCTATAGTAGTCAAATTGAGAATGAGTAACACACCATGCTAAACATTTGAGCTGTTCAGATAATTAAATAAAACTGAGTTTGTGTGAGACTTATCTTTTAAGAATACAGTTTTATCATTTCCTTCATAGATAAGACGTTGACCTTAAAACAAGTTTTGAACTGAGCTGGTCAGTGCAAAGACCGTGTTCTGAGTAGGCCAGTGGGCATTGGGAGGACAGGGGCTCGGGCTGAGGGTGTAAGAAATGGAGATAGCAGGTAGGTGCTCAGAAAGCCAGGAGGGTCCCAGAGCTCTCTTACTGTAGCTCTCATTTCATGATTGCAATCCCTCTCCTGGCTTCCAGTCTTGACCCCATTGTGATTTCTCGTTAGAAACTTTCTCAGCTATTGACTTTGGTGATGATTTCCGAGTGACTGAACTCTCCAGGACAGGGATCTCTAGTTAGTAGAGGGGTCTGTCTTTGGGTCCTGAAGTCTCACCTGTTAGATCTCCAAACTGGTAAGAGTGCTGCCTCCTGACAGGGTTTATAAATTGATCATAGGCACTTCCTTGGTCGGGGGTGGGGGTGCGGGGATGTAAATAATCTCAGACAAATGAGACCCAGTGGATAGTGTCACACTACTTGTGTTAGGATAAATCTAAGCTTCAGTGATAAAGACACTCCAGAATACCATGGCTTTCATAACAGTAATAGTAGTAGTAATAAGAAAAGTTTCTATCTCTCTCATGTCGTAGTTTCAAAGTGAATGTGGCAGGTCAGTGGGATGGCTCTGCTCAAGTGAGAACCCAGGTTCCTTCCAAGTCACGGCTTTGCCCTCTCTTGACCAGTGTGCTTCAAACTTTAATGTGTATATGAATTCCTTGGGAATATTGATAAAATGCAGATTCCATTTTAGTTGGTCTGTGCTGGGGCCTGAGATTCTGTGTTTCTAACAGTTCCTGGATGCACACAGTACTGCACTGGGGTAACAAGACCCTTGCGTGAGGTCATTGTCTGCATGTCTGCATGGTCAACAGAGAGTCTCTGCCACAGTCAGGATTTAAGCTACAGGAAAGGGAGAGGCAGGGGGCGGAGGCTCCCTTGATGGCTTGGAAGTCACACACAGCACTTCTCATGTTCCCTGGGTGAAATCTTATTACATTAGGCCACCTCTAATGGTGCACATGTCTTGTGAATGGAACCTTGCTGGGCTCTCATGTATGTAGTCACAGTTCTGTCTTGGAGAGTGGGGGCGGAGGGGTAGATGTTGGCGGCCAGCTTGCAGTCCCTGCCACATTCCTCTACCTGGAGTCGCCTGGTGTAGCCCTCAGAGTCTTCTGGTGGTCACCCGGTAATGTGAGGTGTACTCAGTGAAGTGGCCCTGAAGCTTTCCAGACAGCCTTCACAGCAATCTTTCCATGGGCACATTCTTGAAATACCCGACTCCTGCAATTTCCTGGGTACAAAGATGGGCTATTTAGGAGAGAAGGAGTGAGTAGACTTTCTTTTTCTGCCTTCATGACTTTGAAAGTGAACAAGATGACCAGATGATACCTCCTCAAGATCTTGTTTAATGCTTCCTGGTTTTGTGAGAGTAAATGAGTGCTTCAGACCCAGTATCACATTATCCCAGTAAAGACAGTCTTGCTGGGCTGGATCAACTGCGCTGTAGATTTCTACCTCTGAAGAGTGAGATAAGATAATAAATGAGTCTAGGCCACGGGCAAGATGCATAGGCAACCTCAGAGTGAATCATAATCACAGTACATTTGTAATAAAGCCCCCGTTCAGATGCAAGCAGACGGCAACATTAGATGTTAAAATAGCTCAAGGATATTGAATGAAAAACTTACTGTTCATGAGCAATAATATTTGCCCTTCTGTTTTTATTTATGTGATTGAAAAGTGCCTGGCTTATTCACTGAAAGAAATTTTCATTTCCTGATACTTCTCTCAATATTCAAGCAAGTAAAATAGAATCAACTAAAAATGGAATGATATAATCTGTTTTAGCTGATGCGCTAGAAGGGCAAAGAATGATTGAGTAAGCGCTCCATGACTGCTTTAATGTGACCTTTAATAAACAAATGTGAGAAAGAGATACTAAGCTGCTCTCTGAAAAAAAATTAAATATGTATGCTGTTCCCTCAAAATACAGGCCTAGGGAACAATGAAACCTTAGTTGGATTTTCTCCTCTGCATGACATTTCTCTGTTGTCTTTCACTGAAATGAAAAATTTCAAAGTAAGAGAATAAACCCTGAAATATTATTCTCGAAATCAAATAAGGCTACTATGTCCTTCCATTAGCCGCCAACAGTTGCTTGCAATCATTGTGACCAGATTTTCTCATTTGTGCATTATAGAGAAACAATATTTGACTTTCAGGAGGAAATCTGAGCATTGAATCATGTTATATAGATGCTCTATAGAGCATCTCTTCTCTAGAAGAGAAGGAAACAATTCTCTCTGTATTTGAGTCAAAATATATAGATTTAGATTCCAGACATTTAGTTTTCAAACAATCATGGTAATGATGAAAATAGTGATGACAGTGATGATGACGATGATAGCCAGCATCCGTGTGCTGACCGTACACATGGCACCATTCAAATGTTTTCCATGTATTAACTCATTTAATCCTCACAAAAACTCTTTGAGACAGGTCATATTATAATCTCCACTTTACAGTTGAGGACAGATGAGGCACAGAGATGCTAAGTAATCTCCCAAGGTCACACAGCTACTATAGCAGACATCATTCACCCAAGATATGCTTCTTCTCTCAGGGCACATGGCCAGTGGACACGCCCAGCTGCGCTGTAGATTTCTACCTCTGAAGAGTGAGATAAGATAATAAATGAGTCTAGGCCACGGGCAAGATGCATAGGCAACCTCAGAGTGAATCATAATCACAGTACATTTGTAATAAAGCCCCCGTTCAGATGCAAGCAGACGGCAACATTAGATGTTAAAATAGCTCAAGGATATTGAATGAAAAACTTACTGTTCATGAGCAATAATATTTGCCCTTCTGTTTTTATTTATGTGATTGAAAAGTGCCTGGCTTATTCACTGAAAGAAATTTTCATTTCCTGATACTTCTCTCAATATTCAAGCAAGTAAAATAGAATCAACTAAAAATGGAATGATATAATCTGTTTTAGCTGATGCGCTAGAAGGGCAAAGAATGATTGAGTAAGCGCTCCATGACTGCTTTAATGTGACCTTTAATAAACAAATGTGAGAAAGAGATACTAAGCTGCTCTCTGAAAAAATTAAATATGTATGCTGTTCCCTCAAAATACAGGCCTAGGGAACAATGAAACCTTAGTTGGATTTTCTCCTCTGCATGACATTTCTCTGTTGTCTTTCACTGAAATGAAAAATTTCAAAGTAAGAGAATAAACCCTGAAATATTATTCTCGAAATCAAATAAGGCTACTATGTCCTTCCATTAGCCGCCAACAGTTGCTTGCAATCATTGTGACCAGATTTTCTCATTTGTGCATTATAGAGAAACAATATTTGACTTTCAGGAGGAAATCTGAGCATTGAATCATGTTATATAGATGCTCTATAGAGCATCTCTTCTCTAGAAGAGAAGGAAACAATTCTCTCTGTATTTGAGTCAAAATATATAGATTTAGATTCCAGACATTTAGTTTTCAAACAATCATGGTAATGATGAAAATAGTGATGACAGTGATGATGACGATGATAGCCAGCATCCGTGTGCTGACCGTACACATGGCACCATTCAAATGTTTTCCATGTATTAACTCATTTAATCCTCACAAAAACTCTTTGAGACAGGTCATATTATAATCTCCACTTTACAGTTGAGGACAGATGAGGCACAGAGATGCTAAGTAATCTCCCAAGGTCACACAGCTACTATAGCAGACATCATTCACCCAAGATATGCTTCTTCTCTCAGGGCACATGGCCAGTGGACACGCCCCAGCCTAGTTTGCAGGAAATGTGGCCCCTGGGAGTAAGTACCAGCTGATGGAACATGAGAAATATGTGCCATTTGTAGACGAAAGCTCTTTAGAAGCAGAAGTGCCCTCTCCATGTTCTTTTTTTTTAAATTGTTTCTTTATTTGGCATCACTGGGTCTTAGTTGTAGCAGGTTGGTCTAGTTCCCTGTCCAGGGATCGAACCTAGGTCCCCTGCATTGGGAGCACAGAGTCTTAACCACTGGACCAACAGGGAAGTCCCCCTCTCCATGTTCTTGGACTATTTGTCTGCTGGGTGAAGACTATGCTGAAGCTCAGTTTACGTTCCCACCACCATTGTATAAGGTTTCCCTTTTTTCTACATCCTTTTCAGCATTTGTTAGGCTATTTGATGATAGCCATTTTAGCTGGTGTGAGGTGACACCTCATTGTGGTTTTGATTTGCATTTCTCTAATAATTGACCATATTGAATATCTTTTCATTTGCCTGTTAGCCATCTGTGTGTCTTCTAAGAACACCTGTTCAGGTCATTTGCCTTTTTTTTCTGATTGGGTTGTTTGGGGCTTTTGTTGCTGTTGAGTAGTATGAACTGTTTATATATTTTAGATAGTCACCCCTTGGTGGTCATGTCACTTGCAAATATTTCTCTCATACAGTAGGTTGTTTTCTCATTTTGTTGATGGTTTTCCTTTACTATGCAAAAGATTTTATTTAACTGGTCCCATTTATTTATTTTTTCTTTTATTTCTTTTGTCTTTGAGACAGATTCAAAACCATACTGCTACAGCTTATCTCAAAAAATGTTTAGCCTATGTTTTCTTCAAGGTATTTTATGGTTTCAGTTTTCAAACCATTTTGATCTATTTTTGTATATGGTGTGAAGAACTGTTCTAATCTCATCGTTTTACATATGGCTGTTCAGCTCCCAGCATCCCTTGTCAAAGAGAATGTCTTTTCTCCATTGTCTATTCTTGCCTCCTTTATTTTAGGTTAATTAACCATAAGTGCATGGGTTTATTTCTGGGCTCTGTATTCTGTTCCATTGATATGTGTGTCTGTGCCAGTACTGTGCTGTTTTGTTTACTATAGCTTTGTAGCACAATCTGAGGTCTTGGAGGATGATGCCTTCAGCCTCTGCTGAAGTCCCTGTGGCCCTAGACCCAGTGCCAAACTAGAGTGTGGAATGAGGTGGGCTGGAGTGTTTGCTCATTGTGGGCTGGGGTTCTCAATTAGGTGGTTGCAGGAAACCCAGCAATTGTTAGGGCAGACCTCTCTCTGTCTTGCTGTGAGAACAAGTCAGCACCTGTGCATTCCTCACAAGCAGAGTCCAGCCTTCCCCAGCCTTTCTATCCATCACAGTCCTCCTCTGACCAGCCAAGGGGGCTTGTCTCCTCTGCACAGGACTCCAGGACCAGATGCTCAGTGAGTGGCTCAGTGCACTCACTTCCCAGGATGGATCTCTGCCAGTGTAATCACCCATTTCCTCTGAGTCCCCTCCCAGGCACACAAGTCTCAACCTGATCACATTTCTTAACTTTCTACCTGATAATATGTGTACAGCCTTCATTGTTCAGGAGTCCTCCTTCCAGTGAGAATTGTTCCATATGTGGATGTGTTTTCGATATGCTTATGAGGGAAGTAGAGCTTCCATGACATCTTACTCCACCGTCTTGATCTCCACGTCTAGTTTTTAAAATCTGATTTTGCAGGTAAGATTAATCAAAATATGCATATTAATCAAAATATGTGTTTTAAGAGAGTTTTAGAAAAACTTGGAGTGAAAAATGAATGTAGTGTTGGAGTATGAGAGTAATTCCCAAAGATCACAATTGAGAAGCGTTAATAGCTGCAAATAACACATTCATTAGCTTTCTTAATGGCAAAGACTGCTGGTTCCTTTGTGGTTTCTTTTATGCCAAATTATGGCATTGAATCAAACTGTTAATTACAGGGACTGAGATGTAGCCTTCTCAGTGTTGACCTATAACCTTTGTATTTGCTCCTCTTTGGCAGATGTTGTCCCAGGGCATCACAAACTCTGTCCATGAGGATGAAAGTATTTCTATAATATTCATTTTAGTTGTTGAAAAGGTTCTATTGCTGATCCACTCACCCTGGTCATAGTTCCCTTTTTATTTTTTTTGTTAATTAACCATAAGTGCATGGGTTTATTTCTGGGCTCTGTATTCTGTTCCATTGATATGTGTGTCTGTGCCAGTACTGTGCTGTTTTGTTTACTATAGCTTTGTAGCACAATCTGAGGTCTTGGAGGATGATGCCTTCAGCCTCTGCTGAAGTCCCTGTGGCCCTAGACCCAGTGCCAAACTAGAGTGTGGAATGAGGTGGGCTGGAGTGTTTGCTCATTGTGGGCTGGGGTTCTCAATTAGGTGGTTGCAGGAAACCCAGCAATTGTTAGGGCAGACCTCTCTCTGTCTTGCTGTGAGAACAAGTCAGCACCTGTGCATTCCTCACAAGCAGAGTCCAGCCTTCCCCAGCCTTTCTATCCATCACAGTCCTCCTCTGACCAGCCAAGGGGGCTTGTCTCCTCTGCACAGGACTCCAGGACCAGATGCTCAGTGAGTGGCTCAGTGCACTCACTTCCCAGGATGGATCTCTGCCAGTGTAATCACCCATTTCCTCTGAGTCCCCTCCCAGGCACACAAGTCTCAACCTGATCACATTTCTTAACTTTCTACCTGATAATATGTGTACAGCCTTCATTGTTCAGGAGTCCTCCTTCCAGTGAGAATTGTTCCATATGTGGATGTGTTTTCGATATGCTTATGAGGGAAGTAGAGCTTCCATGACATCTTACTCCACCGTCTTGATCTCCACGTCTAGTTTTTAAAATCTGATTTTGCAGGTAAGATTAATCAAAATATGCATATTAATCAAAATATGTGTTTTAAGAGAGTTTTAGAAAAACTTGGAGTGAAAAATGAATGTAGTGTTGGAGTATGAGAGTAATTCCCAAAGATCACAATTGAGAAGCGTTAATAGCTGCAAATAACACATTCATTAGCTTTCTTAATGGCAAAGACTGCTGGTTCCTTTGTGGTTTCTTTTATGCCAAATTATGGCATTGAATCAAACTGTTAATTACAGGGACTGAGATGTAGCCTTCTCAGTGTTGACCTATAACCTTTGTATTTGCTCCTCTTTGGCAGATGTTGTCCCAGGGCATCACAAACTCTGTCCATGAGGATGAAAGTATTTCTATAATATTCATTTTAGTTGTTGAAAAGGTTCTATTGCTGATCCACTCACCCTGGTCAATTGCAAGGAATCAGGTTTCAGCTTCCAGGCAAAGCAAATTCAGGACAAATGAAATAGAAACAGCAGGATGGAGAGGACACTTTTGTTTGAGTCAGTGCCCAATACATTATATATACAGTATATGTGTATATAGAGAGAATTGTTCTATATATGCATAGAACAATTATAGAATTGTTTTATGTAAATATAGAATATATGAATGTATATGGAAAATTGCAAATGTACAGCAGAGTTCCTGTACTCTTCAGCAGCTTATCCTCATGTTAATATTATAGCTACAATATATTTGTCAAATAAGAAACTAAGACTGGAATAGTATTAACTAAAGAGTTTATTCAGATTACATTAGCTTTTCCATTCCTGTCCTTTGTCTGCTCGAGGGTCCTATCCAGGAAATCACATTGTATGTAGTTGATCTTGGGAAGCCTTGGCCTGCAATGGCTTGAAGTGGGGCTGGGGTTCTCAGTCAGAGATTGAGCCCGGGTCTCGGCAGTGAAAACCACCAGATTCCTAGTCACTTGATCATGGTCAGTGACCAGGGACTGGTCCTTCAGGTGTGCAGAAAATAATTCCTACAAAAACAGAAAGGAGAGAAACAAGTAAAGTATCTATTAAGAGGGAAAAAAGTACTGTATGTTTGGATAGACACATGAGTGGACTCAGGGAGGGAGGGAGTGGCTGAGCCTCACCCTCATGGCAGTTTGAATTCCTTTTATGATTCCTTTGGCCAGTTGTTTTGATTTGCCTGATTCACAGTTTATATTTGGTATGTATCAGGATCCTCCTATGTGTGTATGCATCTCTTAGCCAAGATGAATTCCACTGTAGAGGCCTGTGGGTAGCCTGGCATTAGTTAATATCACTCCCCTGTGACCACCAAGGAACCCTTTCTGTGGATGTATGGCTCAGTGTAGGGAGGGGGGTCTCTTGACTTTGATAACAAGAACTAAGTGGTGTGGGCAAGGCCCAGTTTCCTCTATTAATTGTCCTGTCTTGTATTTCCAGTCTGCAGAGAATGAATCTCCAGTTACTTTATCCTGAGACCGATGAGCATTTACCTTCTGCCTCAGTAATGTCTCCTTAGTCTCCTCTGGTCTGTGACGATTTCTTAGTTCTTTGTTTTTCATGACCTTGATAACTATAAAAAGTAATGGTCAGGTATTATTTGTAGATTGTCCCTAAGTTTTCGGTTTGTCTGATACTGTTCCATGATTAAACTGGGGGTAGGGGTTCAGGGATCTAATACCACAGAGGCAAGGCGCATTCCCTCACATATCAAGCAGTACATATGATGAACTTGACTTATCACTGGTGATGTTAACCATGATCTTCTGGTCAAAGTAGTGTTTGCTAGGCTTCTCCAGTGTAAAGTAACTCTCCCTATGTTGCCATAGTCTATCTATTGCTAGATCAAGGAAGAAAGAAGATTAAGTTTTACCTGTACCAAAATGGAATGTCTATATAAGTTGTCTAAAATTGTTTATAAGGGGAATTTAACAGATTTTAAAAGGTCTTTTTATCCAGGAAATCACATTGTATGTAGTTGATCTTGGGAAGCCTTGGCCTGCAATGGCTTGAAGTGGGGCTGGGGTTCTCAGTCAGAGATTGAGCCCGGGTCTCGGCAGTGAAAACCACCAGATTCCTAGTCACTTGATCATGGTCAGTGACCAGGGACTGGTCCTTCAGGTGTGCAGAAAATAATTCCTACAAAAACAGAAAGGAGAGAAACAAGTAAAGTATCTATTAAGAGGGAAAAAAGTACTGTATGTTTGGATAGACACATGAGTGGACTCAGGGAGGGAGGGAGTGGCTGAGCCTCACCCTCATGGCAGTTTGAATTCCTTTTATGATTCCTTTGGCCAGTTGTTTTGATTTGCCTGATTCACAGTTTATATTTGGTATGTATCAGGATCCTCCTATGTGTGTATGCATCTCTTAGCCAAGATGAATTCCACTGTAGAGGCCTGTGGGTAGCCTGGCATTAGTTAATATCACTCCCCTGTGACCACCAAGGAACCCTTTCTGTGGATGTATGGCTCAGTGTAGGGAGGGGGGTCTCTTGACTTTGATAACAAGAACTAAGTGGTGTGGGCAAGGCCCAGTTTCCTCTATTAATTGTCCTGTCTTGTATTTCCAGTCTGCAGAGAATGAATCTCCAGTTACTTTATCCTGAGACCGATGAGCATTTACCTTCTGCCTCAGTAATGTCTCCTTAGTCTCCTCTGGTCTGTGACGATTTCTTAGTTCTTTGTTTTTCATGACCTTGATAACTATAAAAAGTAATGGTCAGGTATTATTTGTAGATTGTCCCTAAGTTTTCGGTTTGTCTGATACTGTTCCATGATTAAACTGGGGGTAGGGGTTCAGGGATCTAATACCACAGAGGCAAGGCGCATTCCCTCACATATCAAGCAGTACATATGATGAACTTGACTTATCACTGGTGATGTTAACCATGATCTTCTGGTCAAAGTAGTGTTTGCTAGGCTTCTCCAGTGTAAAGTAACTCTCCCTATGTTGCCATAGTCTATCTATTGCTAGATCAAGGAAGAAAGAAGATTAAGTTTTACCTGTACCAAAATGGAATGTCTATATAAGTTGTCTAAAATTGTTTATAAGGGGGATTTGTCTCTTCTCCCACATATATTTCTTCAGTCATTTATTTATATCAGCATGGACTCATGGATATTTATGTAGTAGTTTGTGTTATAATCTGGTGCTGTGTTATTTATTTCAAGGCTCCACTTGTTCCAGGTTTGTCCATTGGGAGCTCTTTCTTTACTCTTGAACCCCTTTGACACTGCCTTTCTTTGTTACTTTTATTTATTTTTTGAGCAACTTCATCTTTTTTGGAACTGAAAGATTACCCTAGTGTATTTTGTATTCTCACTGCCCCACAAGCAGCCATTTGTTGAAGAAGCTTTGGTTCCTTTTACTGGAGGATCGTATCTTGTATTTCATGCTAGTCTGGAAGCTTTAGCAGTGTTCCTTATACAGAAAACTCTGGCACAAGGTGGACTGACCTTGGGCCCAGACTGACAAAATATAGTAACTATCAAGTGGTCCTACAAAGGATTTCAGAGCATGGATCCAGAAGATTTGATACTGTGGATGAGGGGACATGAATACCTGTTCTTGACCTTTTAGATTTGATGCAGAGAAATATAAATCCATTTGCCAAGTTTCTCAACAAGAATTAGGATGCCTTAGTCAAATATATCCACATGTCTCTGTCATTGTGATCTGTGATCATTAGTCTTCTAGAATTAATCTTAATGTCTCTATTACCAACAGTTATTTCAGTTAGAAATCTCTTTTCTCAGTCATAAATTGTTGTTGGAACTTGTTGTCTGTCGATGTTATAAACAGGAAATAGACTGGACATGTCTTGTGCAGATTATATATTAGAGAAAGGTTGAGTAATGGCGAGTTGTCTTTTAGTAGCAGAGAAATGATATTGAAGAAGACTTGATCCCTGGTATTAATAAGTAAAAGACTTTGGTGAGAATGTTCCTTTAAAAAAATCAAATTTACTACTTTTGTAGCAAGGTAACCTATTGATATACTATTTTTATGCTTTATTCATGCTATTGTAGAGGATTCAAAGAATAAAAGATTAATTCCTACCCACCCTCCCCTGATACAATGATATTATAAGAAAAATATCTTTGGTCTTCATCCTCAGTCTCTGATACAGAGTTACTAAAACTTTTGGGATTTCCTGAGCCATAAGGGTGAGAAGAGCATTTTTTGTTATTTGTAGTAAGTCCCTTTCCACCACACCACGATTTATGCTAATGAGATGGCTCCTGGAAGGGTAATAGTTGTAGGAAGAACTGACCAGGCTGTTAGAGAGTTAGAACTTTCAGCCCCATCCCCTGGCCTCTCATGAGGGGAGAGGCACTGGAGGTTAACTTAATCACCAGTGGCTGAGGATTTAATGAGTCATGCCCATGTGATGTAACTACAAATGGGCACTTGCCGTCTACCTCTGTAAGGATTAAATTATGTGCTGATGCAGCTGCTGACCTTCAACATACCCTGAAAGGGGTTCAGGATGGAGAGCAGAAATGAGGCATTCTGTACTGGAGATGAGGAGGGGGCCGGAAAACTGGCAGTACGGGTCTTCAAATAGATATTTCCAGGAGCTGAATTTTTGAGCCCAATTCTTGTATCTCCTCATATCCAGAAAAGTACTAAAATCCTTCATGGTGATGATTTGCCTCATGATTAGCAAAAGCTTCACAAGACTAGTAGAAATCTTCTGAAAAATATGTGCTTGATTTCATGTGTTCCTCCTTCACCAAAATCATATGTGTATATAATTTTGTTGTTTAGTCAGTTGTGTCCGACTCTTTGTGACCCCATGGACTGTAGCCCACCAGGTTCCTCTGTCCATGGAATTTTCCAGTCAAGATTACTGGAAAGGGTTGCCATTTCCTTCTCCAGGGGATCTTCCTGATATAGAGATCAAACCTAAGAGGCAAGGAGACTGGAGATATTTTTTATTTTTTTAAAACAGGAAATAGACTGGACATGTCTTGTGCAGATTATATATTAGAGAAAGGTTGAGTAATGGCGAGTTGTCTTTTAGTAGCAGAGAAATGATATTGAAGAAGACTTGATCCCTGGTATTAATAAGTAAAAGACTTTGGTGAGAATGTTCCTTTAAAAAAATCAAATTTACTACTTTTGTAGCAAGGTAACCTATTGATATACTATTTTTATGCTTTATTCATGCTATTGTAGAGGATTCAAAGAATAAAAGATTAATTCCTACCCACCTCCCTGATACAATGATATTATAAGAAAAATATCTTTGGTCTTCATCCTCAGTCTCTGATACAGAGTTACTAAAACTTTTGGGATTTCCTGAGCCATAAGGGTGAGAAGAGCATTTTTTGTTATTTGTAGTAAGTCCCTTTCCACCACACCACGATTTATGCTAATGAGATGGCTCCTGGAAGGGTAATAGTTGTAGGAAGAACTGACCAGGCTGTTAGAGAGTTAGAACTTTCAGCCCCATCCCCTGGCCTCTCATGAGGGGAGAGGCACTGGAGGTTAACTTAATCACCAGTGGCTGAGGATTTAATGAGTCATGCCCATGTGATGTAACTACAAATGGGCACTTGCCGTCTACCTCTGTAAGGATTAAATTATGTGCTGATGCAGCTGCTGACCTTCAACATACCCTGAAAGGGGTTCAGGATGGAGAGCAGAAATGAGGCATTCTGTACTGGAGATGAGGAGGGGGCCGGAAAACTGGCAGTACGGGTCTTCAAATAGATATTTCCAGGAGCTGAATTTTTGAGCCCAATTCTTGTATCTCCTCATATCCAGAAAAGTACTAAAATCCTTCATGGTGATGATTTGCCTCATGATTAGCAAAAGCTTCACAAGACTAGTAGAAATCTTCTGAAAAAAATATGTGCTTGATTTCATGTGTTCCTCCTTCACCAAAATCATATGTGTATATAATTTTGTTGTTTAGTCAGTTGTGTCCGACTCTTTGTGACCCCATGGACTGTAGCCCACCAGGTTCCTCTGTCCATGGAATTTTCAAGGCAAGATTACTGGAATGGGTTGCCATTTCCTTCTCCAGGGGATCTTCCTGATATAGAGATCAAACCTAAGAGGCAAGGGGAAGATCTGCCCAATGAGGCTGGGTCAGATCTTCCCCCTGGCTCTTTGGGAGCAGTTACTTAGAGCTATCTGAGGTGCTGTCTCCTGGGCTGCAGTCCTCATTTTGCCCTAATAAAGCGTAATTTGCAACCCTCACATTGTGCAGTTTTTTAAAAGCTGCACTTCCATTAAAATCCTAGATAATGGGTTTGGGGAGCTTGTAGATGAGTGAGTGCATCCATGAACACGTCCATGTGCTAAAACGTTGCCACAGTCCAACTTCACAAGGATAGAAGCTCCTGAGCTCAGGACCTGGCTGGACCTCACCTTGTGAACCTCTTCTTTTGGCTGTCATCTGTATCTCCTTTGTAATAAGCTGGTAATAATAAGCAAACTGTTCCCTTGAGTTCTGTGAGCTATTATGTCAAATTATTGACCCTGAAGAGGAGGTTGTGGGAACTCCTGATTTGTAGCCAAGTTGGTCAGAAGTACCCAAGGAGTAGAACTTGTGATCGGCATCTGAAGTTGGGGCACTGTTGTGGGACTGAGCCTTTAATGTGTAGGGTCTGATGCTAACTCCAGGTGGTTAGTGACAGAATTTATTTAAATTGTAGGATATCCAGTTGGTGTCCAAGATAGGTGGAGAAATGGATGGTGAGAGTAAAATGAAATGAAACAGAATTCACACATTTGGTATTAGAATATTGTGAATAAAAAAAGTTTTTCTTTTATCCCCCTTTCTCTCTCTACTTCCTTAACACACACACACGCGCACATGCGTGTGCATTCTCACTCCCATTTACCAGACATTAGATCTTTGCTCTTGTGCTCTGACAGACACAGCCCCTGGAAGGAATTAACAGTCATTTGGGACTGAGAACCAAACTCTGAGAACAAAGATTTCCACTAGTTTCTGAAAGGGAGAAGGGGGGGTGTTCCTTCAAGAAAGGAAAGGACCGGGATGGAATCTCTAGAAACAATCTTATTCCTGAATTATCTGAATTTGGCATGGGGAGTGGGAGGCAGGAGATAATTTCGACATCTCAGCTTGTGGACATCAGGACATACCACAGAGAGGGACGCCATCAAAGAGTGCCTGCTAGTGAATAGCAGCAGTCACAGAATGAGAGCTTTCTGCAGGGCTCGTCCATAATTCTAGGGAGAGCAGGGAACCTCAGAAATGGCAGGGACGTAGCTCAGCCTTGGTGAATGATGGATGTGGACCAGAACTGCTTTGGTAAGAAAAGTAAGGGAACATTATGGCATCTATACTGGAAGAATGCCTATCATGATTCACAGGGTTCAGTTCATCATTGTACTCATAACTGTGAACTACCACCAGCAAGAGGATATCCAGCATACTCAGCAAAGGGGAAAAAGTGCACCAGCTGCAAGCTTCCAAGGGTCCTCTCCTGTGGAGCCATGTAGCATGTCCTTAATTCTCCCAACAGTGATTTGAGACAATATGTGTGAATTGTTGCAAATAAGAGAAGTTCACTAGAGACTCGGTCTCCAGTGTTTTTAATGGAGACACTTTTGCCTGGCACGCCCAAACCTAGACTCCCAGAAGGAAAGTGTGCATCATAGACCACATTGTCTGTACAAATTATTTAGACAAAACAGAGACACTCAGTGGTTACTAACTGATAAAGTTAATGGTGGGAACCCTCCTGAAATCTAACTTCCCAGACAGCAGCCAAAGGCCAACCTTGTAAGAAGGCCTTTGAGAAGATAGCATCAGGGCCGCTACATGAACTCTTTTCTTCACAGCATGATTTGAGGTTCTGTTGAGGTAGGACACATTGACAGAAGAACCTTTGTGGGATGACCCTGGAGTCCAGTGGTTAGGACCCCACACTATCACAGCTGAGGGCCCAGGTTCAGCCCCTGGTAGGAGAACTAAGGTCTCACAGGCCATGTGATGTGCTGTCCCCCCAAAAAGCAGAACCTTTGTACTGCTCTTCCTTCAGAAGGTATAGATACCATTGGTGGTTTTGACTGGCCCTTTGTCTCAGTTGTATCCATGGGATTTTAAAGTATGGACATCACTAAGTGAAGAACTTTTACAGTTCCCAAGAGAAGGGAGTGGCAGGACATGCCATGCCAGGCGAGGTCACGTGGTCAGGAGGCAGGAAGAGTGAAAAGAAAGCATGCTGCAGGGCTTTTATTGAGTTTCCTACAGGAAACAGACACGGCAGAGTGTGCAAAATAGATTAGGATTAGGTACTTTGGATAATGTCAGTGGGCCCTGGTTTCTAGGCTGGTCTCTAAGTTTTTGGGTACCTGGCCCTGGGTTGACTTAGGGGAGGGGAAACACTAGCTTAGTGTGTGAATTAGATAAAGGAGGTAGTTGAGGACATGGATTGGGGATTGCTTGGTTTGTATATGAAAAGCATGCTTACAGGAGAGTTATTTAGGAATTAGCCAGTCCAAGGAGGGATGTTCTTGCCAGTCACCAAGGTGCCTGGAATGTCAAAACACCATAAAGTTTAAAAAAAACATGATGATTACTGCACCTTTATTTCAAGTTCTTGCATAACGATCCTGTGATCACTTACAGTTAGCCCTGTCTATCTCTATTGATCACGGCCCCGGGCATCTTTAGACGAGAAAAGGTTCACTAGAGACTCGGTCTCCAGTGTTTTTAATGGAGACACTTTTGCCTGGCACGCCCAAACCTAGACTCCCAGAAGGAAAGTGTGCATCATAGACCACATTGTCTGTACAAATTATTTAGACAAAACAGAGACACTCAGTGGTTACTAACTGATAAAGTTAATGGTGGGAACCCTCCTGAAATCTAACTTCCCAGACAGCAGCCAAAGGCCAACCTTGTAAGAAGGCCTTTGAGAAGATAGCATCAGGGCCGCTACATGAACTCTTTTCTTCACAGCATGATTTGAGGTTCTGTTGAGGTAGGACACATTGACAGAAGAACCTTTGTGGGATGACCCTGGAGTCCAGTGGTTAGGACCCCACACTATCACAGCTGAGGGCCCAGGTTCAGCCCCTGGTAGGAGAACTAAGGTCTCACAGGCCATGTGATGTGCTGTCCCCCCAAAAAGCAGAACCTTTGTACTGCTCTTCCTTCAGAAGGTATAGATACCATTGGTGGTTTTGACTGGCCCTTTGTCTCAGTTGTATCCATGGGATTTTAAAGTATGGACATCACTAAGTGAAGAACTTTTACAGTTCCCAAAAGAAGGAGTGGCAGGACATGCCATGCCAGGCGAGGTCACGTGGTCAGGAGGCAGGAAGAGTGAAAAGAAAGCATGCTGCAGGGCTTTTATTGAGTTTCCTACAGGAAACAGACACGGCAGAGTGTGCAAAATAGATTAGGATTAGGTACTTTGGATAATGTCAGTGGGCCCTGGTTTCTAGGCTGGTCTCTAAGTTTTTGGGTACCTGGCCCTGGGTTGACTTAGGGGAGGGGAAACACTAGCTTAGTGTGTGAATTAGATAAAGGAGGTAGTTGAGGACATGGATTGGGGATTGCTTGGTTTGTATATGAAAAGCATGCTTACAGGAGAGTTATTTAGGAATTAGCCAGTCCAAGGAGGGATGTTCTTGCCAGTCACCAAGGTGCCTGGAATGTCAAAACACCATAAAGTTTAAAAAAAACATGATGATTACTGCACCTTTATTTCAAGTTCTTGCATAACGATCCTGTGATCACTTACAGTTAGCCCTGTCTATCTCTATTGATCACGTTTCCCCACAGACAGGCAGATCCTCTTACAATGACCAAAAACATTGTTGGTACAATTAGTGACAACTGGGACTTGTCATTGATTCTTAAGGAAAATGATTTATGAACTTCTCTGGAAAAACATTTTATGAAATATTTTCTGAAAAAAACACGTTTTAGGAACATTTGAGAAGATGATTGAAAAGAGAAATAGGCATTCTAACTGGGTAGAAAGATCAATTTTATGAGAATGGAGACATTATATGTAAACTTTGGTTAACTATTCAGTTCACATGAGGCAGAGCATAGACTCAGATAAATTCAGTGGAAAGTGGGAAGGTGAGTTTGTCACTGGTTGTTCTTAGATATGTGAATTGATAAGCAACTAGGGCTTACCTTTTGAGTCTGAAGATGAAGTACTCACAATTGTATCTGAGAAAGAAGAGTCTGAGAGTGAAGTATGGAGAATGATTAAAGAAACCTAGGGGCAGCTTACAGGTAGAAAGGTCAGTAATGAGATTTGTAGGGAAACAAGCGAGGAACAAATAGGGGCTGCATGTTAAGAATAAAGAAAAGGAAGACACATCCTCCAGCCTTGGTAATGTAAAGGATGGATGGTAAAAAAGATGGAAACAACCAAGTGTTCATCAACAGATGAATGAGTAAACAAATGTGGTATATGCATGCAATGGAATATTATTGAGCCATAAAAGAATGAAATTCTGATAGATATTACAACATGAGTAAACCTTGAAGACATTATGCTAAGAAATACACCGCACACGCAAAGGTATACTAGAATACCTAGGTATATTAGGTATACTAATGGTATACTAGAATAGGCAGGTTCATAGAGACAGAAATCAGAATAGTGGGGTGTGAGGCTAGTGGGGTGGAGGGAAAGAGGAGTTGTTTTTAATGGGTACAGAGTTTCTTTTGGGGATTATTAAATGTCTGGAGAGATATAATGTGTGAATGTACTTAATAACACAGAATTGTACACTTAAAATGGTTAAAATGGTAAACTTTAGGCTATGTGTATTATATAAAAAATGATGATTACTGCACCTTTATTTCAAGTTCTTGCATAACGATCCTGTGATCACTTACAGTTAGCCCTGTCTATCTCTATTGATCACGTTTCCCCACAGACAGGCAGATCCTCTTACAATGACCAAAAACATTGTTGGTACAATTAGTGACAACTGGGACTTGTCATTGATTCTTAAGGAAAATGATTTATGAACTTCTCTGGAAAAACATTTTATGAAATATTTTCTGAAAAAAACACGTTTTAGGAACATTTGAGAAGATGATTGAAAAGAGAAATAGGCATTCTAACTGGGTAGAAAGATCAATTTTATGAGAATGGAGACATTATATGTAAACTTTGGTTAACTATTCAGTTCACATGAGGCAGAGCATAGACTCAGATAAATTCAGTGGAAAGTGGGAAGGTGAGTTTGTCACTGGTTGTTCTTAGATATGTGAATTGATAAGCAACTAGGGCTTACCTTTTGAGTCTGAAGATGAAGTACTCACAATTGTATCTGAGAAAGAAGAGTCTGAGAGTGAAGTATGGAGAATGATTAAAGAAACCTAGGGGCAGCTTACAGGTAGAAAGGTCAGTAATGAGATTTGTAGGGAAACAAGCGAGGAACAAATAGGGGCTGCATGTTAAGAATAAAGAAAAGGAAGACACATCCTCCAGCCTTGGTAATGTAAAGGATGGATGGTAAAAAAGATGGAAACAACCAAGTGTTCATCAACAGATGAATGAGTAAACAAATGTGGTATATGCATGCAATGGAATATTATTGAGCCATAAAAGAATGAAATTCTGATAGATATTACAACATGAGTAAACCTTGAAGACATTATGCTAAGAAATACACCGCACACGCAAAGGTATACTAGAATACCTAGGTATATTAGGTATACTAATGGTATACTAGAATAGGCAGGTTCATAGAGACAGAAATCAGAATAGTGGGGTGTGAGGCTAGTGGGGTGGAGGGAAAGAGGAGTTGTTTTTAATGGGTACAGAGTTTCTTTTGGGGATTATTAAATGTCTGGAGAGATATAATGTGTGAATGTACTTAATAACACAGAATTGTACACTTAAAATGGTTAAAATGGTAAACTTTAGGCTATGTGTATTATATCACAAAAAAGGAAGGAAAGAAAAGGCAAAAAACCTCATAACTGAATGAGAGACAGTTGAAGAGTGACTGAGATATCAGCAGAGGGAACAAGATGGATAGTGCTAACTCTCAAAAACATGGGAATTTGAGGACTGGTAAAGCTGATATCAGGTCTTCCCAGGTGAGGTGGCTCAATAGTAAACAATCTGCTTGCCAATGCAGGAGACTCTGGTTCGATCCCTAGGTCAGGAAGATTCCCTGGAGAAGGAAATGGCAGCTCACCCTAGTATTGTTGCCTGGAAAATCCCATGGACATAAGATGGGTACAGTCCATAGGGTCACAAAGAGTCGGACATGACCGAGCATGAGACCTGATATCAAGTTCATAGACTCTAGGTCCACATGGACATCTGAGCTTTCCCTAGTGGCTGGGCACTGACTGCCCCATTACGCTGAGTTAAATACTGTGTGGATGCTTCCATCCGTTACAGTGGGTGAGCTGTCTTTGCTCCTGTATAAGGACTACCTGTTCATCTGTACATGGATCCCATCTTCTTACTTACTTGAGGACATCAGTCTCCTTCTTCATGGTCAATTTTTTCCTTTCTTCTAGCTTATTCCTCTTGCCATACGGATAGCTCCCATTCCAAACAAAACAGAACAAAAACCAAAGCACAACAATCTGCTTGACTCCATCTCCCAGGATAGTCACTACTCCATTTCCTTACTTCCCATTACACCAACATTCTTTGAAATATTTCTCTGTACTTCACATTCTCCACTACCCTCCTCTCTCGAGCCCACTCCATAAGGCTTTTGTCTCTGCTACTCTTCAGAAGCACTTACTGAGGTCACCAAACACCTTCATGTTACTAAATCCAATGGCCAATTCTCAGGTCACATGTTCTTTCATTCATCAGGAACGTTGGTACCATTGTCACTCTCTTGGAAACATTTTATTCACTTGGCTTTCACTATTCCCTTCTCTTTTGTCTGTCTTCCTACATCGTGGGCCTCCTCCTCAATTTCCTTTGGGGATTCTTTGGAGTGTCTCAGGACTCAGTCTTCAAAACCCTTCTGCTTCTATGTACACCCCCAAGTGATTTTATTTAATTATATTCCATATCATATATCATATTCCATATGACATATCTCAACTCAAAATGACAACTCAGTATATCCAACTGTCTAGTAGATGTTACACTTGGTTGTCTAAAGATCATTTCAAATTTAACATTGTTTGATATTGTACACTTTATTTTCCTCTTAAAACTGCTTTTTCCTCATTACTTTTGCATCTTAGAAAATGGTCTGGCCAGAACCTTAGAATAATCCTTGATGCATAAAAAAATATATAGGACTTCCCTGGTGGTCCAGTGGGTAAAGAGACTGACTTGCAGTGCAAGGGGCATCGGTTTGATCTGGCCTGGGAAGATCCCATGTGTCCAATTACGAGCCAGTACTCTGGAGTGCATGTGCCCAGAGCTGGTGCTCTGCAGTGAGAGAGGCCACTGCAATGGGAGGTCCACACAGGCCAAAGAATAAAAACATGGATGAGAGTAAATATAAACACAATTTTTTCCCCTCCGTTAAATACTGTGTGGATGCTTCCATCCGTTACAGTGGGTGAGCTGTCTTTGCTCCTGTATAAGGACTACCTGTTCATCTGTACATGGATCCCATCTTCTTACTTACTTGAGGACATCAGTCTCCTTCTTCATGGTCAATTTTTTCCTTTCTTCTAGCTTATTCCTCTTGCCATACGGATAGCTCCCATTCCAAACAAAACAGAACAAAAACCAAAGCACAACAATCTGCTTGACTCCATCTCCCAGGATAGTCACTACTCCATTTCCTTACTTCCCATTACACCAACATTCTTTGAAATATTTCTCTGTACTTCACATTCTCCACTACCCTCCTCTCTCGAGCCCACTCCATAAGGCTTTTGTCTCTGCTACTCTTCAGAAGCACTTACTGAGGTCACCAAACACCTTCATGTTACTAAATCCAATGGCCAATTCTCAGGTCACATGTTCTTTCATTCATCAGGAACGTTGGTACCATTGTCACTCTCTTGGAAACATTTTATTCACTTGGCTTTCACTATTCCCTTCTCTTTTGTCTGTCTTCCTACATCGTGGGCCTCCTCCTCAATTTCCTTTGGGGATTCTTTGGAGTGTCTCAGGACTCAGTCTTCAAAACCCTTCTGCTTCTATGTACACCCCCAAGTGATTTTATTTAATTATATTCCATATCATATATCATATTCCATATGACATATCTCAACTCAAAATGACAACTCAGTATATCCAACTGTCTAGTAGATGTTACACTTGGTTGTCTAAAGATCATTTCAAATTTAACATTGTTTGATATTGTACACTTTATTTTCCTCTTAAAACTGCTTTTTCCTCATTACTTTTGCATCTTAGAAAATGGTCTGGCCAGAACCTTAGAATAATCCTTGATGCATAAAAAAATATATAGGACTTCCCTGGTGGTCCAGTGGGTAAAGAGACTGACTTGCAGTGCAAGGGGCATCGGTTTGATCTGGCCTGGGAAGATCCCATGTGTCCACCACGAGCCAGTACTCTGGAGTGCATGTGCCCAGAGCTGGTGCTCTGCAGTGAGAGAGGCCACTGCAATGGGAGGTCCACACAGGCCAAAGAATAAAAACATGGATGAGAGTAAATATAAACACAAGAGGCATGATGGGGAAAAGAAAAACACACACACACACACACACACACACACACACACAGATAGATATATATAGGATGTATATAGCCAATCAGTTAGCAAATGCCTCTTGGTTTCACTTCTGCTGCTACCATATTTGTCGAATCTACTATCAACACTCACTCATATTATTGCTACAGATTCTACATCAGTTAAGATTGACGCTGACTATCAACAAATTGTTCACAAAGGTACCTTTTTCTTGGACTAAGATTGTTCAGATAGGAAAGGGGCACCTAATGCCACAAATAAATAATGGGCAGCTGCATGTCAGATCTCTTTCCCAGCATGATCACAGTAAGGATTTTTTTAGCTTTTCACTAGGAATGTTTTCTTTTCTTTTTAAATTTTTTTTATTGAAGTATACAGTGTTTTGACAACAAGGATTTTTGATTGCTTCTCTTTCCTAACACTATTCTTCTTCCTCATCTGTGTGAATAAGGGAAAGAAACGTTAGCCCTGCTCCTCATTTCTCCTGAAGGATTGTTCCTAATTCTTAACTTTGTTTCACCAGCAGGCCTCTGACCTCCCATTTTTCTTTCCACGTCTACAGTGCTACAAAGGGTGTTAATGAGAAAGGTCTTGGTTTGACCCTGCTCTTTCCCACCTTTAATAAACCTCAGGGAAGCTGAAATTGCAGGGAGCAGCAGGCAGCTCTAGCCTGACCCTTGCCTGGCCCTTCTCAGAGCTGAATACCATGGCACTCATTAAATATTCAGCAATCTATTCCCAGTTTTTCCTTCAAATTTAACATTGTTTGCATTTATTTTCCTCTTAAAACTGCTTTTTCCTCATTACTTTTGCATCTTAGAAAATGGTCTGGCCAGAACCTTAGAATAATCCTTGATGCATAAAAAAATATATAGGACTTCCCTGGTGGTCCAGTGGGTAAAGAGACTGACTTGCAGTGCAAGGGGCATCGGTTTGATCTGGCCTGGGAAGATCCCATGTGTCCAATTACGAGCCAGTACTCTGGAGTGCATGTGCCCAGAGCTGGTGCTCTGCAGTGAGAGAGGCCACTGCAATGGGAGGTCCACACAGGCCAAAGAATAAAAACATGGATGAGAGTAAATATAAACACAAGAGGCATGATGGGGAAAAGAAAAACACACACACACACACACACACACACACACACACAGATAGATATATATAGGATGTATATAGCCAATCAGTTAGCAAATGCCTCTTGGTTTCACTTCTGCTGCTACCATATTTGTCGAATCTACTATCAACACTCACTCATATTATTGCTACAGATTCTACATCAGTTAAGATTGACGCTGACTATCAACAAATTGTTCACAAAGGTACCTTTTTCTTGGACTAAGATTGTTCAGATAGGAAAGGGGTACCTAATGCCACAAATAAATAATGGGCAGCTGCATGTCAGATCTCTTTCCCAGCATGATCACAGTAAGGATTTTTTTAGCTTTTCACTAGGAATGTTTTCTTTTCTTTTTAAATTTTTTTTATTGAAGTATACAGTGTTTTGACAACAAGGATTTTTGATTGCTTCTCTTTCCTAACACTATTCTTCTTCCTCATCTGTGTGAATAAGGGAAAGAAACGTTAGCCCTGCTCCTCATTTCTCCTGAAGGATTGTTCCTAATTCTTAACTTTGTTTCACCAGCAGGCCTCTGACCTCCCATTTTTCTTTCCACGTCTACAGTGCTACAAAGGGTGTTAATGAGAAAGGTCTTGGTTTGACCCTGCTCTTTCCCACCTTTAATAAACCTCAGGGAAGCTGAAATTGCAGGGAGCAGCAGGCAGCTCTAGCCTGACCCTTGCCTGGCCCTTCTCAGAGCTGAATACCATGGCACTCATTAAATATTCAGCAATCTATTCCCAGTTTAAAACAAACAGAGGTGATCTTTTCAAACCATCTAGTGGGTCTGCATTACAGCTGAAGAATGACTTCCCTGCTTCATTAAACATTTAGGAGACTCCTTGGCTTGGTACAGCTCCCTCTAATCGTGATAGCAGATAGAGCTATGTAGACTCCCTTCTTAATGCAGGAAAACTCCCACCACACTCTTATTGATGATTTTTGGCAGAGATGACAGGAAGGAGGATGCAAACATCAGGAAGATAAATAAATCCTCTAATTCCCAGAAAGTTGGCACATGTTCTCAAGAAACAAGTGTGAGAGCTATTTAATATATATAAGTTGTTTGACAATTGCATTATCACCATTTATTTCTCCTTTGAAAGGCATTCTCAATTGCTCTGTAATTTTTTTTTTTTTTTGCTCTGTAATCTTTTTTTAAAAATATTTTTATTGTTTTTATTTATTTGCATTGGATCTTAGTTGTGGCATTTGGGATCTAGTTCCCTGACCGGAGATCAAATCCAGGCCTCCCACATTGGGAGATCAAAGTCTTAGCCACTGGACCACCAGGAAAGTCCCCCTATAATCCTGATGAAAGCATGAGGGATTTCTAAGAGCTTGCTAAAATCATTCATTCACTTGCGCTAATACTTATAATGATGGCCTAAAAGATACTGAAAATTTAAACTCTTCTGGTACCTTCAGCTTGCTGCTTTGCATTTGGAGCTGTTTGGGCATCCCTAAATTTTACCATCATTACTTGAAGATTATGATTTTGTCATATAATTGTCTTAAGAACCCATCTATGGTCTTAGCTGTCAACTGCTGCTTTTATAACACATAGTCAAGGCCCCCAAGTAAGTGCTAAAAACACTGAGATTTTAGAGAGCCTATATTCCCACTGAACTAGTTAAAAAATAATGAAAAGGGTAACTGGTTTATATTTGTTAAGTGCTAAAAGTGTTTTCACTCTATTTTTTAATTGATGAGAGAACCTTGCATTTCTTCTTCTACCTCTAAGATCAATGAAAATTTAAAAGATATTAAGTATGTAAGCATCTAGCCTGACCCTTGCCTGGCTTCTCAGAGCTGAATACCATGGCACTCATTAAATATTCAGCAATCTATTCCCAGTTTAAAACAAACAGAGGTGATCTTTTCAAACCATCTAGTGGGTCTGCATTACAGCTGAAGAATGACTTCCCTGCTTCATTAAACATTTAGGAGACTCCTTGGCTTGGTACAGCTCCCTCTAATCGTGATAGCAGATAGAGCTATGTAGACTCCCTTCTTAATGCAGGAAAACTCCCACCACACTCTTATTGATGATTTTTGGCAGAGATGACAGGAAGGAGGATGCAAACATCAGGAAGATAAATAAATCCTCTAATTCCCAGAAAGTTGGCACATGTTCTCAAGAAACAAGTGTGAGAGCTATTTAATATATATAAGTTGTTTGACAATTGCATTATCACCATTTATTTCTCCTTTGAAAGGCATTCTCAATTGCTCTGTAATTTTTTTTTTTTTTTGCTCTGTAATCTTTTTTTAAAAATATTTTTATTGTTTTTATTTATTTGCATTGGATCTTAGTTGTGGCATTTGGGATCTAGTTCCCTGACCGGAGATCAAATCCAGGCCTCCCACATTGGGAGATCAAAGTCTTAGCCACTGGACCACCAGGAAAGTCCCCCTATAATCCTGATGAAAGCATGAGGGATTTCTAAGAGCTTGCTAAAATCATTCATTCACTTGCGCTAATACTTATAATGATGGCCTAAAAGATACTGAAAATTTAAACTCTTCTGGTACCTTCAGCTTGCTGCTTTGCATTTGGAGCTGTTTGGGCATCCCTAAATTTTACCATCATTACTTGAAGATTATGATTTTGTCATATAATTGTCTTAAGAACCCATCTATGGTCTTAGCTGTCAACTGCTGCTTTTATAACACATAGTCAAGGCCCCCAAGTAAGTGCTAAAAACACTGAGATTTTAGAGAGCCTATATTCCCACTGAACTAGTTAAAAAATAATGAAAAGGGTAACTGGTTTATATTTGTTAAGTGCTAAAAGTGTTTTCACTCTATTTTTTAATTGATGAGAGAACCTTGCATTTCTTCTTCTACCTCTAAGATCAATGAAAATTTAAAAGATATTAAGTATGAATTAGTTCATGTTAAATATAAAGTCTCAGAGTATTTTGTTTCCTTTTCACTGTCTCTCCCTTCTATCAGTTTTGTCTTGCACTGTAACCTCCTCCTCATAATGCTACTGAATCAACTTCAAAAAAGGCTTTGCACATAGATCACCTGCTGCTCTATTTTTAACTTGCACTCTGCCTTGGAGCAGGGGTTGCTTTATTGGTATAATGTAGGTTGTCATAGAATACGTTTCATGGGAGAGTTCAGCTTTGGCCTAATTCTTCTGCTTTCTGCTAATCCTCAAGTATCATTTAGTAATGAAAGCTGAATCTTATCTGAGATTTTCTAACCTAACTACCATATTTTATAGATGTGACTCTGAGATCTAGAAATGTGACACACACTACCTGAAGATTGTCCTTCTCGATTTTCTCCATCTGTTGCTATCCCATTGGGTAAGAGTTTTCTGGCCTTTATGAAGCTCCACTCTTCTCCACTTAACCATGACCTTTTCAAGGACATGGCTTTCTGGGTTGTACATATCTTTCTTGCCTTCACTGGTATCTCTCCAGCTCCATTACTTTGTGTCTGGTGTGGGTGGAGATGGGGCAGTTGAAGGGGGTAGAAGTTTGACCCTTGACAACCAGATCTTGTCCTCTGCCTTTAACTTATTAAACTGAGAAGAAATCCTGTTTAAATAATGCCCTGCTCTCTGATGGTAAAGAAAT
This sequence comes from Tragulus kanchil, assembly GCA_022376925.1. Classification (NCBI taxonomy): domain Eukaryota; kingdom Metazoa; phylum Chordata; class Mammalia; order Artiodactyla; family Tragulidae; genus Tragulus; species Tragulus kanchil. The sequence continues at coordinate 238,161,617 of JAIOJX010000026.1, forward strand.
ATTTTCTGGTCCTCTGCCTTTAACTTATTAAACTGAGAAGAAATCGTACCTTCAGCTTGCTGCTTTGCATTTGGAGCTGTTTGGGCATCCCTAAATTTTACCATCATTACTTGAAGATTATGATTTTGTCATATAATTGTCTTAAGAACCCATCTATGGTCTTAGCTGTCAACTGCTGCTTTTATAACACATAGTCAAGGCCCCCAAGTAAGTGCTAAAAACACTGAGATTTTAGAGAGCCTATATTCCCACTGAACTAGTTAAAAAATAATGAAAAGGGTAACTGGTTTATATTTGTTAAGTGCTAAAAGTGTTTTCACTCTATTTTTTAATTGATGAGAGAACCTTGCATTTCTTCTTCTACCTCTAAGATCAATGAAAATTTAAAAGATATTAAGTATGAATTAGTTCATGTTAAATATAAAGTCTCAGAGTATTTTGTTTCCTTTTCACTGTCTCTCCCTTCTATCAGTTTTGTCTTGCACTGTAACCTCCTCCTCATAATGCTACTGAATCAACTTCAAAAAAGGCTTTGCACATAGATCACCTGCTGCTCTATTTTTAACTTGCACTCTGCCTTGGAGCAGGGGTTGCTTTATTGGTATAATGTAGGTTGTCATAGAATACGTTTCATGGGAGAGTTCAGCTTTGGCCTAATTCTTCTGCTTTCTGCTAATCCTCAAGTATCATTTAGTAATGAAAGCTGAATCTTATCTGAGATTTTCTAACCTAACTACCATATTTTATAGATGTGACTCTGAGATCTAGAAATGTGACACACACTACCTGAAGATTGTCCTTCTCGATTTTCTCCATCTGTTGCTATCCCATTGGGTAAGAGTTTTCTGGCCTTTATGAAGCTCCACTCTTCTCCACTTAACCATGACCTTTTCAAGGACATGGCTTTCTGGGTTGTACATATCTTTCTTGCCTTCACTGGTATCTCTCCAGCTCCATTACTTTGTGTCTGGTGTGGGTGGAGATGGGGCAGTTGAAGGGGGTAGAAGTTTGACCCTTGACAACCAGATCTTGTCCTCTGCCTTTAACTTATTAAACTGAGAAGAAATCCTGTTTAAATAATGCCCTACTCTCTCTGATGGTAAAGAAATATTTTCTGAGTCTCCTCATTTCACTTAGCTAGCTAGTTTTCTATCCATCAGATCTCCATACTTTGTTCTGATGAGCCACATATAACTAACACAGAGGAAGTTGACATCAAGAAAGTGCTTAGTTTGTTTTGTTCTGCTTCCTTCAGTTAATGTCCAGAGTCATCATTTAGATGTTATCCTTTCTATTTTTATGCTACAAATTTTATTTCTCATGTTCTATTTAGAGTTTTCACTGGCCCACCTCCCAGTTGTACATCTTCAATGAATTCCCTTTTTTCTGCTTTCATTATGGGTTTTTCATTTTGCTTTGTTGACTCTTACTTTACATTTTTTGAGTTATTAAATCTGAATGGCAAGCCAGAACACTGATGTATTCATTTACATGGAGACATAAAACATCTAGAATCGGCATCCCTTTTCCTGATCAGGGCAGGCTAAGCCCCACACATTTGGCCCCTCAACTTCGCCTTTCTAGACTTTGAGCTGAACAACAGTTTCCTGAGCCCAGTATTCCTCGCTGTCAGATCACGGTTCAGGGGAGTACAGTACAGTGGCCACATTCCAGGCCTAGAGCTGTACGCTGGTCATTGTGATAAGGCTTTGCCAGCTTCCAGCACATGATGCGAAATAAGAGACCCTTAGGTGTTTAGGTAAGTGGATCTATTTTAATTTTCAAGGACCCAGAAAAATTTCCCCAGAGATATTAGGGTGGCTTATTCTGTCTTTTGCTTGATTTCTTCCACATTGTTTATTAGCTTCTCCCTGAAGTCTCCTTTTCTATTTCTTGACTCCCTCATCTCTTTTATTAAAGGTTGCCGCATTTATCAAATACAACAATTTCTGAATCTAATATTTAAGAATGCCAATGGTCTTCAGTGCTTAACATTCGTCCTGTGTGCTTTTACAAGTAATTCTGGCAGCTCTCTTTGTTTCATTGTTCTCTTTAGTCACTGGTATCTCTCCAGCTCCATTACTTTGTGTCTGGTGTGGGTGGAGATGGGGCAGTTGAAGGGGGTAGAAGTTTGACCCTTGACAACCAGATCTTGTCCTCTGCCTTTAACTTATTAAACTGAGAAGAAATCCTGTTTAAATAATGCCCTACTCTCTCTGATGGTAAAGAAATATTTTCTGAGTCTCCTCATTTCACTTAGCTAGCTAGTTTTCTATCCATCAGATCTCCATACTTTGTTCTGATGAGCCACATATAACTAACACAGAGGAAGTTGACATCAAGAAAGTGCTTAGTTTGTTTTGTTCTGCTTCCTTCAGTTAATGTCCAGAGTCATCATTTAGATGTTATCCTTTCTATTTTTATGCTACAAATTTTATTTCTCATGTTCTATTTAGAGTTTTCACTGGCCCACCTCCCAGTTGTACATCTTCAATGAATTCCCTTTTTTCTGCTTTCATTATGGGTTTTTCATTTTGCTTTGTTGACTCTTACTTTACATTTTTTGAGTTATTAAATCTGAATGGCAAGCCAGAACACTGATGTATTCATTTACATGGAGACATAAAACATCTAGAATCGGCATCCCTTTTCCTGATCAGGGCAGGCTAAGCCCCACACATTTGGCCCCTCAACTTCGCCTTTCTAGACTTTGAGCTGAACAACAGTTTCCTGAGCCCAGTATTCCTCGCTGTCAGATCACGGTTCAGGGGAGTACAGTACAGTGGCCACATTCCAGGCCTAGAGCTGTACGCTGGTCATTGTGATAAGGCTTTGCCAGCTTCCAGCACATGATGCGAAATAAGAGACCCTTAGGTGTTTAGGTAAGTGGATCTATTTTAATTTTCAAGGACCCAGAAAAATTTCCCCAGAGATATTAGGGTGGCTTATTCTGTCTTTTGCTTGATTTCTTCCACATTGTTTATTAGCTTCTCCCTGAAGTCTCCTTTTCTATTTCTTGACTCCCTCATCTCTTTTATTAAAGGTTGCCGCATTTATCAAATACAACAATTTCTGAATCTAATATTTAAGAATGCCAATGGTCTTCAGTGCTTAACATTCGTCCTGTGTGCTTTTACAAGTAATTCTGGCAGCTCTCTTTGTTTCATTGTTCTCTTTTAGTCACTACTCTTGGTGGACTCCTGTCTGCCTTCCATCTGCATGAATTCTGGGGATAAAGAGTGTGGTCTAAAATTTCGTGGCACAACAGCAACCTTACCCTCCACTTATCTGGTTTCCAAAGCACACACCCTGTCTCAATCAGCAATGGAGAATACCACAGAGAACGTCAGCAGATGCCTGTGCTGGCCATTGTCATCTCTTCCTGGCCCTTGTCCACAATCCAGCTCCAAACAAAGCCTGTCGTAGAGAAGTGCCATTTAGTCCGAGGGCTTTGCTAGCACTTCAGCCTCCTCCATTTGATCAGAAGCCAATGGACTGGGAACATGATGGTTTGGTTCAAGGTGATTTTGTTAATGGTCATTAGGAGACTTCAGTTTCAGGGAGGCCATGTCTGTGTTAGCTATAAAACAACTTTGAGGGCATTTTCCAGCACATAACTCAGTATCACCTAGATGAGGTCATAATATGAGGAGTGTCCTTTGGAATCCACTCTTAGCACTTCCATGGCATTTGGTTTTCCATTGTCCACAGCTGGTTATGTAGTTGCTCATCTTCCCTCTAGGCTGTCTCACTAGATTGTAAATTCCTGTCTTACTCATCTCTGCATTTCCTGAAGCCTTGTGCCCAGAAGGAGTCTAGTAAAGTATATAATGTGTTTCCTAGAACTATGACTGAGGATCTATTTTAATTTTCAAGGACCCAGATAAACATTTCCAGGCCTAGAGCATGCATTGTGATAAGGCTTTGCCAGCTTCCAGCACATGATGCGAAATAAGAGACCCTTAGGTGTTTAGGTAAGTGGATCTATTTTAATTTTCAAGGACCCAGAAAAATTTCCCCAGAGATATTAGGGTGGCTTATTCTGTCTTTTGCTTGATTTCTTCCACATTGTTTATTAGCTTCTCCCTGAAGTCTCCTTTTCTATTTCTTGACTCCCTCATCTCTTTTATTAAAGGTTGCCGCATTTATCAAATACAACAATTTCTGAATCTAATATTTAAGAATGCCAATGGTCTTCAGTGCTTAACATTCGTCCTGTGTGCTTTTACAAGTAATTCTGGCAGCTCTCTTTGTTTCATTGTTCTCTTTTAGTCACTACTCTTGGTGGACTCCTGTCTGCCTTCCATCTGCATGAATTCTGGGGATAAAGAGTGTGGTCTAAAATTTCGTGGCACAACAGCAACCTTACCCTCCACTTATCTGGTTTCCAAAGCACACACCCTGTCTCAATCAGCAATGGAGAATACCACAGAGAACGTCAGCAGATGCCTGTGCTGGCCATTGTCATCTCTTCCTGGCCCTTGTCCACAATCCAGCTCCAAACAAAGCCTGTCGTAGAGAAGTGCCATTTAGTCCGAGGGCTTTGCTAGCACTTCAGCCTCCTCCATTTGATCAGAAGCCAATGGACTGGGAACATGATGGTTTGGTTCAAGGTGATTTTGTTAATGGTCATTAGGAGACTTCAGTTTCAGGGAGGCCATGTCTGTGTTAGCTATAAAACAACTTTGAGGGCATTTTCCAGCACATAACTCAGTATCACCTAGATGAGGTCATAATATGAGGAGTGTCCTTTGGAATCCACTCTTAGCACTTCCATGGCATTTGGTTTTCCATTGTCCACAGCTGGTTATGTAGTTGCTCATCTTCCCTCTAGGCTGTCTCACTAGATTGTAAATTCCTGTCTTACTCATCTCTGCATTTCCTGAAGCCTTGTGCCCAGAAGGAGTCTAGTAAAGTATATAATGTGTTTCCTAGAACTATGACTGAGGATGTGCAGAATCTTTTAGGGGTGGTGATGAACTGTCTGGGCAGCAGAAGACCTTTCTGCAGCTGTCAATGGTTTGAACTTCTCTTCCAAAGTTCTTACAGCAAGGAGTGCATCATCATTTGAGTTTTTTAAGGAAAGGAGTCTACATGCTTTGATCCAGTCATCGTGGGATATACATATGACAAAGGGCAGGGGTTGATGCAAAACAGAACAGCATGGCTTGCTTCACCCTCGACCCATCCTTTTCTTACTGTGTTTTCCCCACATTCCCAGTTTAATAACCTTGTCTTCCTAGAAAGGTTGTTGAGCCCTAATTAATCAGGAGAAAAGAAATGGGAAGTGGAGAGAGAAGCTGTTACAGAGAGAGGTGTGGCTGTCTGAGGAAAGTGTATGTTACTTGAAAACACTGAAGTGCAAATGTGCATTTTTCTGACCATAAATGTCTGGTTTGCCTTGAGGAAGGATTAGAGGTGCCTAGCAGGGATACAGAGAGAAAAATTCAATATCTAGCCTTTGACATCTAGAGTGAGACACCTGGGTCTGCAGAAAAGCATTCATTTTGAAAGGCAATCTTTGTGGAGAAGGAATTTCTTCAGCACTTACCAAGAGCCATCCTGTGACCCAGGTCAGAAGAAAAGGCAGGGGTGGAAAGCAGTCAACGTGTGACATAGGGTAAGAGGCATGAGTGGAGGAGAATGAGGGGGGCGTGGGAGGAAGCAGGCAGGAAGAAGTCTGTGTCCAGACCACCCTCGGAAGAAGTCTGTCAGAGAAGAGAAACAAAGATAAAACAGAACAGCCCTTCAGTAGGAGGCCATGTCTGGGGTTTTTCAAGGTGATTTTGTTAATGGTCATTAGGAGACTTCAGTTTCAGGGAGGCCATGTCTGTGTTAGCTATAAAACAACTTTGAGGGCATTTTCCAGCACATAACTCAGTATCACCTAGATGAGGTCATAATATGAGGAGTGTCCTTTGGAATCCACTCTTAGCACTTCCATGGCATTTGGTTTTCCATTGTCCACAGCTGGTTATGTAGTTGCTCATCTTCCCTCTAGGCTGTCTCACTAGATTGTAAATTCCTGTCTTACTCATCTCTGCATTTCCTGAAGCCTTGTGCCCAGAAGGAGTCTAGTAAAGTATATAATGTGTTTCCTAGAACTATGACTGAGGATGTGCAGAATCTTTTAGGGGTGGTGATGAACTGTCTGGGCAGCAGAAGACCTTTCTGCAGCTGTCAATGGTTTGAACTTCTCTTCCAAAGTTCTTACAGCAAGGAGTGCATCATCATTTGAGTTTTTTAAGGAAAGGAGTCTACATGCTTTGATCCAGTCATCGTGGGATATACATATGACAAAGGGCAGGGGTTGATGCAAAACAGAACAGCATGGCTTGCTTCACCCTCGACCCATCCTTTTCTTACTGTGTTTTCCCCACATTCCCAGTTTAATAACCTTGTCTTCCTAGAAAGGTTGTTGAGCCCTAATTAATCAGGAGAAAAGAAATGGGAAGTGGAGAGAGAAGCTGTTACAGAGAGAGGTGTGGCTGTCTGAGGAAAGTGTATGTTACTTGAAAACACTGAAGTGCAAATGTGCATTTTTCTGACCATAAATGTCTGGTTTGCCTTGAGGAAGGATTAGAGGTGCCTAGCAGGGATACAGAGAGAAAAATTCAATATCTAGCCTTTGACATCTAGAGTGAGACACCTGGGTCTGCAGAAAAGCATTCATTTTGAAAGGCAATCTTTGTGGAGAAGGAATTTCTTCAGCACTTACCAAGAGCCATCCTGTGACCCAGGTCAGAAGAAAAGGCAGGGGTGGAAAGCAGTCAACGTGTGACATAGGGTAAGAGGCATGAGTGGAGGAGAAGGAAGGGGGAGGGAGAGAAAGCAGGCAGGAAGAAGTCTGTGTCCAGACCACCCCTCGTTGAGCTGATGTCCAGAGCCTCAGTGAATCAGTGAAGAGAAACAAAGATAAAACAGCACAGCCCTAAAGGAGAAGTTGGCTTGACAGAGGAGCCCAAGGCAGTGCCCAACTCTCCCTGGCCTACAGGGGCTGCATAGGGATGTAGAGGTCCCTAGTGGCCTAATGAAGAAATGCAGAGATTCTGGGAGGACAGAGCCTGGGGTCGGGATGCAGAAGCTAAGTAGCCAGCACTCTGGAGCCAGGGGATGGGCTGTCCCTGGTGGGCAGACAGATGGTCCTGCTGAGCCTCAGCAGTCACTGGTGGAGGACACAGCCAGGTCATTACTGTGTCGTAGAGGCTTGACCCTAGGAGGAGGCTGGAGAGAAGCCAGCTAGGGGAATATGGTCCATAGTCAGGGAAGGCTTTTGTCCCTTGAATCTGTGTGTGTCTCGAGCTAAACAGTATCTTTATTTTGTGCCTGAAGAAGCTGCAGCTCTGAAGTTGAGGACCATTTACCCCACATCATTCAGAACCCAGCAGACTCAGGCTAAACTCAGCACTCTGCTCCCTCAGTTCATCCAGGTGTCCAACATTGCTTTCTCTGCTCCTTGAGGCATTTTGTGTTTTCTGTTTCTCCTTTTAGATGTCTTGGTTAATTTTGAAAGTTTTTCAAAGTTCTTTCAAGATCCACACTCCAAACAGTAAAATGCAGTGGTTTGGCACTGTGGTAATAACTGAATCCATTACCTTTTCATAAAAATGCTGTTGCAATCTACATGAAAAATTCCACACAGGATAAAAGCGCCTATTGGAGAAACTCCTGATTAATTCTCCAAGTCAATTTTATGACTCACTCATTTGGAGTTTATTGGATTTACATTTCAGACCTTAAACTCAAAAGGAAATAGTTAAACATAGAATACTGAATTTTCAAGACATCACACTTCATGCATTTTCCATTTTTCGGTGTTTTGCATATGGCCAGAGTCTGATAAAGCTCTTTTTTTCCCTTTAAAGTTTCTTTTCTCCTATTTTGCCATTAATTTTTAAAAATTGGAGTGTAATAGCTTTACAACGTTGTGTTAGTTTCTTCTGTACAACAGTGAGCCAACTAAATGTATACCAGTATCCCCTACCTCTTGAGCCTCCCTCCCAACTTCCCATTCCACCTTTCTAGGTCATCAAAGAGCACCAAGCTGAGCTCCCTGAGCTACATAGCAACTTTCAGCTGGCTCTCTGTTTTACACGTGGTAGTGTATATATGTCAATGCTATTCCCTTAGTTTGTCCCATCCTGTCCTTCCGCATCTGTGTCCATAGTCCATTCCCTATATCAGCACCTCTATTCCTGACCTACAAATAGTTTCATCAGTGCCATTTTTCTAGATTCCATATATATACATTAATATACAATATTTGTTTTTCTCTTTCTGACTTCACTTTGTAGGACAGACTCTGGGTTCATCCACATCACCACAAATGATCCAATTCCATTTCTTTTTATAGTTAGTAGTATTCCACTGTATCTGTGTACCACATTTCCTGTGTCTGTTCATCTGTTGACATCTAGGTTGCTTCCATGTTGTGGCTATTGTAAATAGTGCTGCAATGGACACTGGGCTATATGTGTCTTTTTGAATTATAGTTTTCTCAGTGTATATGCCCTATAGTGGGATTGCAAGGTCATAGGGTAGTTCTAGTCTTAAGTTTTTTGATGACTTTCCATACTATTCTCCATAGTGGTTGTATTAATTTACATTCCTACCAACAGTGGAAAAGACTTCCCTTTTCTCTACATCCTCTCCAGTATTTATCGCTTAATAGATTTCTTTCAAGATCCACACTCCAAACAGTAAAATGCAGTGGTTTGGCACTGTGGTAATAACTGAATCCATTACCTTTTCATAAAAATGCTGTTGCAATCTACATGAAAAATTCCACACAGGATAAAAGCGCCTATTGGAGAAACTCCTGATTAATTCTCCAAGTCAATTTTATGACTCACTCATTTGGAGTTTATTGGATTTACATTTCAGACCTTAAACTCAAAAGGAAATAGTTAAACATAGAATACTGAATTTTCAAGACATCACACTTCATGCATTTTCCATTTTTCGGTGTTTTGCATATGGCCAGAGTCTGATAAAGCTCTTTTTTTCCCTTTAAAGTTTCTTTTCTCCTATTTTGCCATTAATTTTTAAAAATTGGAGTGTAATAGCTTTACAACGTTGTGTTAGTTTCTTCTGTACAACAGTGAGCCAACTAAATGTATACCAGTATCCCCTACCTCTTGAGCCTCCCTCCCAACTTCCCATTCCACCTTTCTAGGTCATCAAAGAGCACCAAGCTGAGCTCCCTGAGCTACATAGCAACTTTCAGCTGGCTCTCTGTTTTACACGTGGTAGTGTATATATGTCAATGCTATTCCCTTAGTTTGTCCCATCCTGTCCTTCCGCATCTGTGTCCATAGTCCATTCCCTATATCAGCACCTCTATTCCTGACCTACAAATAGTTTCATCAGTTCTATTTTCTAGATTCCATATATATACATTAATATACAATATTTGTTTTTCTCTTTCTGACTTCACTTTGTAGGACAGACTCTGGGTTCATCCACATCACCACAAATGATCCAATTCCATTTCTTTTTATAGTTAGTAGTATTCCACTGTATCTGTGTACCACATTTCCTGTGTCTGTTCATCTGTTGACATCTAGGTTGCTTCCATGTTGTGGCTATTGTAAATAGTGCTGCAATGGACACTGGGCTATATGTGTCTTTTTGAATTATAGTTTTCTCAGTGTATATGCCCTATAGTGGGATTGCAAGGTCATAGGGTAGTTCTAGTCTTAAGTTTTTTGATGACTTTCCATACTATTCTCCATAGTGGTTGTATTAATTTACATTCCTACCAACAGTGGAAAAGACTTCCCTTTTCTCTACATCCTCTCCAGTATTTATCGCTTAATAGATTTTTTTTTTAATGATGGCTATTCTGACCCATGTGAAGTGATACTTCATTGTAGTTTTGATTTCCATTTCTTTCATAATGAGCTATGTTGAACATTTTTTTTCATGTGTTTATTATCCATCTGTATGTCTTCTTTGGAGAAATGTTGGTTTCGGTCTTCTGCCCATTTTTTGATTGGGTTTTTTGGAGCTGCATAAGCTGCTTGTATATTTTGAAGATTAACCCTCTGTCAGTTGCTTTGTTTGCAAGCAAAAGAGATAAAGCTTTACCCTGATACTTTTATTTTCCTCATTAATAAACTGAAAGAAAAAATATTACCAAAAGAAACTGTATTCCTTAATGAAGATTTTGTCATAGTTTATACCAAGTTTTTATTGCAACTTAAAAAATGTATACTTTGTTTCATTCGCTGGAGATCCAGTAGTTAGGACTCTGTGCTTCTACTGTTCGGGGCCCAGGTTCAGTATCTAGTCAGGTAACTAAGATCCTGCAAGCATACAACATGATAAAAAAAGAAAAAAAAAGTATACTTTTGTCACAAGAAAAAAACTAATGAAGGAATAAGGCTTGGGAAGGAGGCACATACTATGTGTGTCTGACTCAGAGAACAACTTAGGGAGCCAGGTAGTTACAGCTCATCACAGGCCAGTACAGACTGTCCCTTGACTGTCCATCTCCTCTCTCTCTGCCATCATTTCCCCCGTAAAGTTGAAAACCCAGAAGTGGTGGGAGGTATGTGTTGACTGTGAAAACAGTCTAACTAAATGCCACTCCTTTTAATTTGCTGGGAGATAAAATGTGTTCATATTACATATTTTGTTGTTTTTATTGTTCAGCTGCTAAGTTGTGTCCAGTTCTTTGGGACCCAATGGACTGCAGCATGTCAGGTTTCCCTGTCCTTCATTATCTCCCAGAGTTTGCTCAAACGTATGTCCATTGAGTCAATGATGCTATCCAACCATCTCATTCTCTGTTGCCCGCTTCTCCTCCTGCCCTCAATGTTTCCCAGCATCGGGGTCTTTTCCGATGAGTCAGCTCTTCCCATCAGGTGACCAAAGTATTGGAGCTTCTGCTTCAGCACCAATACTTCTAATGAATATTCAGAGTTGATTTTCTTTAGGAGTGACTGGTTTGATCTCCCTGTGGCCCAACAGAGTCTCAGGAGTCTTCTCCAGCAGCACAATTTGAAAGCATCAGTTCTTAAGCACTCAGCCTTCTTTATGGTTCAACTCTCACATCCATACATGACTACTGGAAAAACCATAGCTTTGAATAGACAGACCTTTATCAGCAAAGTGATGTCTCCACTTTTTAATACCCTATCTAGATTGGCCATAGATTTCCTTCCAAATTACATATTTAACCTGACATCAAATCTCATTGATAATATGTATTTTGCTTAAAATTAAGGCTAAGGATTTACTGTTAGGAATGATGCAGAGGCTGACATATGTCTGACAGGGTTTTGGAATGTCTCGATCTGTATCAAAGTTTGGTAAATTTGATATAAAGAACCACTTGCTTGAGTTTTTGGCATTGCTTAATTTTTATTTAAATTTGAGAATATTTGGAATGACTAAACATGTATAATTTACTACTGGAACTGACTGTTTTTGTGATTTAAACCTCAGGTGCCTACATGACACATAGTTGGCACCTAAGGCACCACAGCCAGATACATTGCCTAGCCAGAGTTTTAAAATATGGGAACCAGAGCTTGTAAAATGTCTTTGCTGGAAGCTAGCAGTGGTTGGGATCTTTATAACTGGGACAGTTAAGACTTCATATCATAATCTCAAAAGGGTATATCTGTGCCACTAGAGAGTTAAATTTAATGAGTCTTAGGAACTAAAATGATCACTTTTTTTTTTTTTAAAGAAAAATAAAGACATCCTGTGATATGTGCAAATTCAACAGAAGTTAGAATATGCCAGGACTTCTCATTTGGCAGATTTTTAGTTTAATGTAATTTTAAGTAAATTTATGTGTTTTTGATGATTACAGCAGGATTACAACAGCATTACAGAAATTTAGAAATTGGAAAATACCTTTCTCATAGCTTCCTCTAAAATGAGCTTTTATAGTGATTCTCTGTTTCCCGCTTCTCCTCCTGCCCTCAATGTTTCCCAGCATCGGGGTCTTTTCCGATGAGTCAGCTCTTCCCATCAGGTGACCAAAGTATTGGAGCTTCTGCTTCAGCACCAATACTTCTAATGAATATTCAGAGTTGATTTTCTTTAGGAGTGACTGGTTTGATCTCCCTGTGGCCCAACAGAGTCTCAGGAGTCTTCTCCAGCAGCACAATTTGAAAGCATCAGTTCTTAAGCACTCAGCCTTCTTTATGGTTCAACTCTCACATCCATACATGACTACTGGAAAAACCATAGCTTTGAATAGACAGACCTTTATCAGCAAAGTGATGTCTCCACTTTTTAATACCCTATCTAGATTGGCCATAGATTTCCTTCCAAATTACATATTTAACCTGACATCAAATCTCATTGATAATATGTATTTTGCTTAAAATTAAGGCTAAGGATTTACTGTTAGGAATGATGCAGAGGCTGACATATGTCTGACAGGGTTTTGGAATGTCTCGATCTGTATCAAAGTTTGGTAAATTTGATATAAAGAACCACTTGCTTGAGTTTTTGGCATTGCTTAATTTTTATTTAAATTTGAGAATATTTGGAATGACTAAACATGTATAATTTACTACTGGAACTGACTGTTTTTGTGATTTAAACCTCAGGTGCCTACATGACACATAGTTGGCACCTAAGGCACCACAGCCAGATACATTGCCTAGCCAGAGTTTTAAAATATGGGAACCAGAGCTTGTAAAATGTCTTTGCTGGAAGCTAGCAGTGGTTGGGATCTTTATAACTGGGACAGTTAAGACTTCATATCATAATCTCAAAAGGGTATATCTGTGCCACTAGAGAGTTAAATTTAATGAGTCTTAGGAACTAAAATGATCACTTTTTTTTTTTTTAAAGAAAAATAAAGACATCCTGTGATATGTGCAAATTCAACAGAAGTTAGAATATGCCAGGACTTCTCATTTGGCAGATTTTTAGTTTAATGTAATTTTAAGTAAATTTATGTGTTTTTGATGATTACAGCAGGATTACAACAGCATTACAGAAATTTAGAAATTGGAAAATACCTTTCTCATAGCTTCCTCTAAAAATGAGCAGTATTTTAATTATCAGTGATTCCCCAGTTGACAATGCCCCCTGCCCCAAATCTGGATACCCTGGGAAGCTTTATACAGAGCAGATCCCAGGTTCCTCTTCTGAGTCAGAAGCTCTTTGGGTAGAAGCCTGTGGATTTATATTTTTAACAAGCTCCACAGTGATTCTGATGTGCAGCTGGGAGATTAACTTGCTCAGCTATGCAGGGGGTCATTTTATTTGCAGTTTATCCTTAGGGTAAAAAGCCATTCCAAGCTTTGCAACACAGATAATCTCTGCTTTAGGGCAGTAGGAAGCCACCAAAGTCTCAAAGCAGGAGGTGACCTGGGCTTATTTGCTTTTCCTTTAAAAACAAAAATTATTTGGCTGTACTGGGTCTTAGTTGCGGCTTGTAGGATCTAGTTCCCTGGCCAGGGATCAAATCCAGGCCTCCTGCATTGGGAGCTCAGAATCTTAGCCACTGGGCCATGGAAGTTCCCTTATTTGCCTTTTTCTTTTTCTTTTTTTTATAAATTTGGAGGATAATTGCTTTACGGAATTTTTTTTTCTGTCAAATATCAACATGAATCAGCCATAGGTATACATATGTCCCCTCCCTCTTGAACTTCCTTCCCATCTCTCTTCCCATCCCACCTCTCCAGGTTGTTACAGAGGCCCTAACTGGGTTCCCTGAATTATACAACAAATTCCCATTGGCTCTCTATTTTACATGTGGTGATGTAAGTTTCCATGTTACTCTCTCCATACACCCTTTCCTCCCCTCTCCCCATGTCCTTAAGGCTGTTCTCTGTGTTGTTTCTCCATTGCTGTCCTGCAAATAAATTCCCCAGCACCATCTTTCTAGATTCCATATTTATGTGCTAGCATACAATATTTATCTTTCTCTTTCTGACTATTTTCACCCTGTATAATAGGTTCATCCACCTCATTAGAACTGATTCAAATGTGTTCCTTTTTATGGCTAAGTAATATTCCATTGTGTATATGTACTATAGTTTGTTTATCCATTCATCTGTTGATGGACATCTAGATTGCTTCCATGTTCTAGCTATTGTAAGTAGTACTGCAGTGAACATTGTGGGTATATGTGTCTTTTTCAATTTTTGTTTATTCAGGGTGTATGCCTAGTTGTGGGATTGTTGGGTCATATGGTGGTTTGATTCCTAGTCTTTTAAGGAATCTCCATATTGTCTTCCAAAGTGTCTGTATCATTTTACATTCCCACAAACAGTGCAAAGGTTTCCCTTTTCTCCACACCCTCTCTAATATTTATTGTTTGTAGAATTTTTGATGATGGCCATTCTGACTGGTGTGAGGTGATACCTCACTGTAGTTTTGATTTGCATTTCCCTAATGATGAACTCCTCTTCATATGTTTGTTAGCCATCTGTATGTCTTCTTTGGAGAAATGTTTGTTTAGGTCTTTTCCTCACCTTTTGATTGGGTTGTTTGTTTTTCTGATATTGAGTTATATGAGCTGCTTGTATATTTTGGAAATTAACCGTTAGTCAGTTTTTTCATTTACTATTATTTTCTCCCATTTTGAGGGTTGTGTTTTCACCTTGTTTATAATTTCCTTTGCTATGCAAAAGATTTTAAGTTTAATTAGGTCCCACTTGTTTTTCTGTCAAATATCAACATGAATCAGCCATAGGTATACATATGTCCCCTCCCTCTTGAACTTCCTTCCCATCTCTCTTCCCATCCCACCTCTCCAGGTTGTTACAGAGGCCCTAACTGGGTTCCCTGAATTATACAACAAATTCCCATTGGCTCTCTATTTTACATGTGGTGATGTAAGTTTCCATGTTACTCTCTCCATACACCCTTTCCTCCCCTCTCCCCATGTCCTTAAGGCTGTTCTCTGTGTTGTTTCTCCATTGCTGTCCTGCAAATAAATTCCCCAGCACCATCTTTCTAGATTCCATATTTATGTGCTAGCATACAATATTTATCTTTCTCTTTCTGACTATTTTCACCCTGTATAATAGGTTCATCCACCTCATTAGAACTGATTCAAATGTGTTCCTTTTTATGGCTAAGTAATATTCCATTGTGTATATGTACTATAGTTTGTTTATCCATTCATCTGTTGATGGACATCTAGATTGCTTCCATGTTCTAGCTATTGTAAGTAGTACTGCAGTGAACATTGTGGGTATATGTGTCTTTTTCAATTTTTGTTTATTCAGGGTGTATGCCTAGTTGTGGGATTGTTGGGTCATATGGTGGTTTGATTCCTAGTCTTTTAAGGAATCTCCATATTGTCTTCCAAAGTGTCTGTATCATTTTACATTCCCACAAACAGTGCAAAGGTTTCCCTTTTCTCCACACCCTCTCTAATATTTATTGTTTGTAGAATTTTTGATGATGGCCATTCTGACTGGTGTGAGGTGATACCTCACTGTAGTTTTGATTTGCATTTCCCTAATGATGAACTCCTCTTCATATGTTTGTTAGCCATCTGTATGTCTTCTTTGGAGAAATGTTTGTTTAGGTCTTTTCCTCACCTTTTGATTGGGTTGTTTGTTTTTCTGATATTGAGTTATATGAGCTGCTTGTATATTTTGGAAATTAACCGTTAGTCAGTTTTTTCATTTACTATTATTTTCTCCCATTTTGAGGGTTGTGTTTTCACCTTGTTTATAATTTCCTTTGCTATGCAAAAGATTTTAAGTTTAATTAGGTCCCACTTGTTTATTTTTGTTTTTATTTCCATTACTCTAGGAGGTGGGTCATAAAAGATCTTGCTTTGACTTATGCCATTGAGTATTCTGCCTATGTTTTCCTCTAAAATTTTTCTAGTTTCTGGTCTTTAATCCATTTTGAGTTTATCTTTGTGTATAGTGTTAGAAGTGTTCTAATTTCATTCTTTTACACATAGCTGGCCAGTTTTCCCAGCACCACTTATTTAAGAGGCTATTTTTGCCCCCATTGTATGTTCTTGCCTCCTTTGTCAAAAATGAGGTATCCAAAGGTGTGTGGGTTTATCTCTAGGGTGTCTATCTTGTTCCATTGGTCTATACTTCTGTTTCTGTGCCAAGACTATATGATTTGATTACCACAGCTTTGTAGTATAGCCTGAAGTCAGGAAGGTTGATTCCTCCAGCTCCATTCTTCTTTCTCAAGACTGTTTTGGCTACTTGGGATCTTTTGTGTCTCTATACAAATTGTGAATTTTTTGTTCTAGTTCTGTGAAAAATGCCATTGATACTTTAATAGGGATCACATTGAATCTGTAGATTGCATCTGGTAGTTCAGTCATTTTCACACTATTGATCCTCCCAACCCGGGAACATGAAATATCTCTCCATCTGTTTATGCTGTCTTTGATTTCTTTCATCAGAGTCTTATAATTTTCTGTATATAGCTCTTTGTTTCTTTAGGTAGGTCTATTCCTAGATATTTTATTCTTTTTGTTGCAGTGGTGAATAGGATTGATTCCTTAATTTCTCTTTCTGATTTTTCATTGTTAGTATATAGGAATGCAAGTAATTTACGTGTATTGATTTTATTTCCTGCAACTTTGCTAAATTCACTGATTAGCTTTAGTAATTTTCTGATAGTATCTTTGGGGTTTTATAAGTACAGTATCATGTCATCTGCAAACAGTGAGACTTTATTTCTTCTTTTCCAATCTGGATTCCTTTAATTTCTTTTTCTTCACTAATTGCCATAGCTAGGCCTTATTTGCTTTTTTAAAATTTATTTATTTATGACTATGCTGGGTCTTTGTTGCTATGTGGGCTTTTTTTTAGCTGTGACAAGTGGAGGCTACTTGCTAGTTGCGGTGTGCAGGCTTCTCATTGCAGTGACTCTTGTTGCAGAGCACAGACTCTAGGGAATGTAGGCTTCAGTAGTTATGGCACATGGGCTCAATAGTTGTGGCTCCTGGCCTGTAGAGTCAGAAGCACAGGCTCAATAGCTGTGGGGCACGGGCTTAGTTGCTCCTTGGCATTTGGTATCTTCCTGACCCAGGAATTCAACCTGTGTCTCCTGCATTAGCAGGTAGATTATTTACCACCGAGCCATCAGGAAAGCCCCCTTTATTTGCTTTTTGAAGTTCATTCTGGAGTTAGTAGATAAAATTTGAGAGGATGAAGACATACAGTCAGGGAGATAAGTTATCTTTGTAACTTATCTTACAAAACATGATGAAAATGGAGAGAAGCAGAGACAGTTGAGGCATATATATTAATAGAAGATGGAGTCGATCAAATCTGGTGATGACTGGACCTAAGAAGGAAATATCAAGGCCTCTTTCAGGTTTGGGAAACAGGTATTTGTTGAGATAGGACATAAAAGAATCTTATTTGTACATATCTTCTATTGTAATTTGTCTCAAATACTTTCCCAAAAAATGGCATTTAAATGTATTTCAATTTAAGTAAAATATATTTTTATTTAGGTAAAATATATTTTTAAAATGTATTTTTATTTAGGTAAAATATCATGAAATTAGAAAGTAATCTTCAAGGCTTCCTTGGTAACTCAGCGGCAAAGAGTTCGCCTGCTAATGCAGGAGACACAGGTTTGATCCCTGATCAGGAAAGATCCCACTGCTGCGGAGCAACTAAGCCTGTGAGCCACAACTATTGAGCCTGTGCTCCAGAGCCTGGGAGCCGCAGCTATTGAGCCCATGAGCTGCAACTGCTGAAGTTCATGTGCTCTAGAGACTGAGTTCCACAACAAGAGAAGTCACCGCAACAAGAAGCCCTCTCACCTCAACTAGAGAGTAGCCCCCACTCCCTGCAACTAAAGAGCCTGTAGCAGCTGTGAAAACCCAGATACCCAATAAATAAGTAAAAAGTTTTTAAAAAAGAAAGTAATTTTCAGTGGGAATAAGGAGAAAGCAGGTAGATACCATCTTAATCAAGCAATCCGAATTAACATCACCAAGATAAGACATATCCACACTGGGTACCCTCTGATACAATGCACTGAGGAAGTCACAGCATCAGATCTGGGGCATTCTTGTCCCAAATGCGTAATTTCATTCTATGAGAAAACATCAGAGAAACTGAAAGTGAGGGACAGCTTCTAAATTACTGGCCAGTCCTCTTCCATGGTGTCAAGGTAATTGAAAAGCAAGGAAAAACCGAGGCATTCAGACTACAGGAGATTAAAGGGATGCGACAACTAAATACCATGTGAGACCAGGGGCAGAAAACTCTGACAAAACTTAAATAGAGTGTGAGGTTGGCTAATTGTACTATATTGGTACAATTTCCAAGTTTTGATACTTGTACTGATTATGGAAGATGTTAACACTGGGAAAATCTGTGTGAGGGATATGGGTTCTCCCTGTATCATTTTAGCAACTTTTCTGTACATCTAAATTATAAATATAAAAAGGTTACAGGCCATATTTATTTTTGCAATAATTTAAAAATATTAGTAAAATATACTTTTCCCTCAAAGTTACACAGCTTCTGGGATGAAAAGCTCTGGTGCTCAAGACTGTATAGATGTTGCTAGTGTCTAAATGAATTAATTCTGCTTCTGTGTATCTACCAATTTTCCTTCACCAGTTTGGATTGGTTCAGGCTACAAAACCTCTGTACAGTTGACCCTTGTATGATGTGAAGCTCAAAGACATCAACAATCTGCCCCATTGAAAATCTACATAGAATGTATAGTCGCCTTACCAGATACATGCTTCCATGCTTTCTAAGGTTCCACATCTGTGAATTCAGCTAATCACAGATTGTGTAGTACTGTAGTATTTATTGAAAAAAATATCTGGGTATAAGTGGACCCATGCGTTTCAAACTTGTTTTGTTCAAGTATCAGTTGTATTTTCACCAATTTTGCTGGCCCTATGCATTGTGGCACTCCCTGCAACTAAAGAGCCTGTAGCAGCTGTGAAAACCCAGATACCCAATAAATAAGTAAAAAGTTTTTAAAAAAGAAAGTAATTTTCAGTGGGAATAAGGAGAAAGCAGGTAGATACCATCTTAATCAAGCAATCCAATTAACATCACCAAGATAAGACATATCCACACTGGGTACCCTCTGATACAATGCACTGAGGAAGTCACAGCATCAGATCTGGGGCATTCTTGTCCCAAATGCGTAATTTCATTCTATGAGAAAACATCAGAGAAACTGAAAGTGAGGGACAGCTTCTAAATTACTGGCCAGTCCTCTTCCATGGTGTCAAGGTAATTGAAAAGCAAGGAAAAACCGAGGCATTCAGACTACAGGAGATTAAAGGGATGCGACAACTAAATACCATGTGAGACCAGGGGCAGAAAACTCTGACAAAACTTAAATAGAGTGTGAGGTTGGCTAATTGTACTATATTGGTACAATTTCCAAGTTTTGATACTTGTACTGATTATGGAAGATGTTAACACTGGGAAAATCTGTGTGAGGGATATGGGTTCTCCCTGTATCATTTTAGCAACTTTTCTGTACATCTAAATTATAAATATAAAAAGGTTACAGGCCATATTTATTTTTGCAATAATTTAAAAATATTAGTAAAATATACTTTTCCCTCAAAGTTACACAGCTTCTGGGATGAAAAGCTCTGGTGCTCAAGACTGTATAGATGTTGCTAGTGTCTAAATGAATTAATTCTGCTTCTGTGTATCTACCAATTTTCCTTCACCAGTTTGGATTGGTTCAGGCTACAAAACCTCTGTACAGTTGACCCTTGTATGATGTGAAGCTCAAAGACATCAACAATCTGCCCCATTGAAAATCTACATAGAATGTATAGTCGCCTTACCAGATACATGCTTCCATGCTTTCTAAGGTTCCACATCTGTGAATTCAGCTAATCACAGATTGTGTAGTACTGTAGTATTTATTGAAAAAAATATCTGGGTATAAGTGGACCCATGCGTTTCAAACTTGTTTTGTTCAAGTATCAGTTGTATTTTCACCACCTTGATTGTTGCTCTGAGCTGGCCCTCTATGCATTGTGGGATTGAGGTGGGGGTAAACTCCTCCATGATAGGTGAGGCCTGGTAACAGCATCCTAGGCGAAGACCTGAGAGCAGGAATAAGAGGTGGGCATAATCTGCAGTATCTATTCCCTAATTTCCTTCCTTTCCTTCCAAGAACCTACCACTATATTCTGACCATTCTCTCCTTTGACAGGTAATAAACCTGAATCCCACTTCCACCCACACGTGGGCACAGCCTTGCTACTCAATAGGAAATAGCACAATCAACGCATAAGTTTGGGTATCAACAGCTGATGAAGCCCCTCCCATTCACCTTCCCTCCCAAAGACATTCCCATTGACCAACTCTCCTAGGAGTTAGAGGGAATTGTACACTGAGGGGAGATCAGAGCAGGGGCAGAGGTGGGAGTTCCTGGTGTCCCTGGAGCCACCAGGTGTGAGCAGCTTCTGAGCACTGAGCTGGAGGGTGAACCTAGCACTCTGGAAAAGGCCATTCACAGACCACAGTGTCCTGGGAGTAGTAATGCGGTGTTGTTTGTGTAAATGTCCATCATTTCCCCCCAAATTTTGGGTTCTGTTTTGATGCTGACCTGTGTTCAGGTTAACCTCAGTTTGATTCCCTTTTCAAAGTGACTATAAAGTGCTTGCTTTTGATACTCATTGAAGCCTTAATACTTTGGAGTCAGAGAACAGCAATATATTTTCACTTCCAACCAAATGTAAATCACTTTCTAAAGTGCGTATGACCACGAAGGTGGTTTATTTACAATTCCTAGGGTTTGTTGGCATTCATAACTCCCATAAATGGCCTCCAAGCCACTTTCTCTTGAAGAGTAGTGGAAATGATAGCTTTCTTAGATGTTTACCCAGGCTTCTCTGGTGGCTCAGACAACAAAGAATCCACCTGCAATGCGGGAGACCTGTATTCAATCCCTGATTTGGAAAGATCCCCGGGAGAAGGGAACAGCTACCCACTCCAGTGTTCTTGCCTGGAGAATTCCATGGACAGAGAATCCTGGTGGGCTACAGTTCATGGGGTCGCAAAGAGTCAGACATGACTGACTTTCATTTCTCGTGTATTGAGGTATCTGGGTATAAGTGGACCCATGCGTTTCAAACTTGTTTTGTTCAAGTATCAGTTGTATTTTCACCACCTTGATTGTTGCTCTGAGCTGGCCCTCTATGCATTGTGGGATTGAGGTGGGGGTAAACTCCTCCATGATAGGTGAGGCCTGGTAACAGCATCCTAGGCGAAGACCTGAGAGCAGGAATAAGAGGTGGGCATAATCTGCAGTATCTATTCCCTAATTTCCTTCCTTTCCTTCCAAGAACCTACCACTATATTCTGACCATTCTCTCCTTTGACAGGTAATAAACCTGAATCCCACTTCCACCCACACGTGGGCACAGCCTTGCTACTCAATAGGAAATAGCACAATCAACGCATAAGTTTGGGTATCAACAGCTGATGAAGCCCCTCCCATTCACCTTCCCTCCCAAAGACATTCCCATTGACCAACTCTCCTAGGAGTTAGAGGGAATTGTACACTGAGGGGAGATCAGAGCAGGGGCAGAGGTGGGGAGTTCCTGGTGTCCCTGGAGCCACCAGGTGTGAGCAGCTTCTGAGCACTGAGCTGGAGGGTGAACCTAGCACTCTGGAAAAGGCCATTCACAGACCACAGTGTCCTGGGAGTAGTAATGCGGTGTTGTTTGTGTAAATGTCCATCATTTCCCCCCAAATTTTGGGTTCTGTTTTGATGCTGACCTGTGTTCAGGTTAACCTCAGTTTGATTCCCTTTTCAAAGTGACTATAAAGTGCTTGCTTTTGATACTCATTGAAGCCTTAATACTTTGGAGTCAGAGAACAGCAATATATTTTCACTTCCAACCAAATGTAAATCACTTTCTAAAGTGCGTATGACCACGAAGGTGGTTTATTTACAATTCCTAGGGTTTGTTGGCATTCATAACTCCCATAAATGGCCTCCAAGCCACTTTCTCTTGAAGAGTAGTGGAAATGATAGCTTTCTTAGATGTTTACCCAGGCTTCTCTGGTGGCTCAGACAACAAAGAATCCACCTGCAATGCGGGAGACCTGTATTCAATCCCTGATTTGGAAAGATCCCCGGGAGAAGGGAACAGCTACCCACTCCAGTGTTCTTGCCTGGAGAATTCCATGGACAGAGAATCCTGGTGGGCTACAGTTCATGGGGTCGCAAAGAGTCAGACATGACTGACTTTCATTTCTCAACCAGTGTTAATGCTGCCTGCCTGCATTGAGCCTCCTGACTGCATTCAGCTGCTGCAGAAACATGTCCACAGAGGCCCTGAGCTCCCAGGCAGAGAGAAATGGACTTGAGGCATGATTTGCAAAACATGGTATCAGCAGTCTGATCTACAGGACTGATCTCAGTAGAGTGGAGAGGGACATCAGCGCCTTGGAAGGTGAACCCCTCTGTAAGGACCCTGCTCAACATAGTCTTCAGCTTCCTTTCCCAGACCCAATGAACCAACTTTAATCTCAATTCCTCCCCATCCCCTGCCTTTCCTACGTGACCCTGCATATGGCTGGTCCTGACGGTGCTCATCCAGAGGCTCATTTGCTTCTTTGATTTCTCTATCAGCATTTATTTTGACAACTTTATTCAAGTATAATATACATACCGTGAAATTCATCCATTTCAAATGTGCAATGACTTTTATTTTGTAAATTAACTAAGGTGTGCAGCCATTACTGTAATCCAGTCTTGGAACATTTTCGTCACCCTAGTAAGATCCTTCATGCCCAATTATTTTGCTTAATCCCCATTTCCACCTGAGACTCCAGGCAACCTCTTGTCTTTGTTCCTCAAAGCCTTTATAGTTTTGCTTAGTCTAGACATTTCATATAAGAAGAATCATGCAGGATATTCATTGTTTTTAAATTTTGGCCTATTTTATTTTATTTATTAATTTTCATCTATCCCTATTCTTTGGCCCATGTGGGCCTCTGATTGCAGTGGCCTCTCTCGTCACAGAACACCAGGTCTGGGTACATGTGCTCCAGAGCACTGGCTCCTAATTGGACACACCAGTCCAGCTGCTCCACACCAAGTGGGATCTTCCCAGGCCAGGAATGGAACCGGTGCCCCTTGCACTGTAAGGTGAACATCTCTACCCATTGGACCACCATGAAAGCCCTATTTTTAATTTTTTAACGAACCCTCATATAGTTCTCTGTAATAGCTGTACCAGTTTACATTCCCACCAGCATGTTCCATTTTCTATACAGTCTCTCTAGGACTTATTACTTGTTGATATTTTGATGATGACCATTCTGACCAGTATGAGATGATATCTCATTGTAGTTTTGATTTGCATTTCTCTAATAATTAGTGATGTTGAGCATCTTTTCATGAGCTTTTTACTATGTTTTCTTTGGAGTGTCTATTTAGATCTTCCACTAATTTTTTGATTGGGTTGTTTGGGGTTTGATATTGAGCTGCACAAGCTGTTTGTGTATTTTGGAGATTATGTATATTTTGGAGATTAATCCCTTACTGGTCCCACTGTTTGCAAATATTGCCTCCCATTTTGTAGGTTTAACTTTTTGTTTTGTTTATGGTTTCCTTTGTTATACAAAAGCTTTTAAGTTTAATTAGGTCCATTTTCTTATTTTTATTTTTGTTACTCTAGAAGGTGGCTCTAAAGAGATATTGCTGCTATTTCCTTTGGAGAGCATTCTGCCTGCATTCCTCTAACAGTTTTATACTATTCAATATTGTATTTAGGTCTTTAATTCATTTTGAGTTTATTTTTGTATATGGTGCTAGAGAATATCCTAATTTCATTCTTTTACATGTAGCCATCCAGTTCTCCTGACACCACTTATTGAAGAGATTGTTTCTTTCTCCATGGTATATTCCTGCCTCCTTTGTCATAGGTGCATGGGTTTATCTCTGGACTTACTATCCTGTTCCATTGATCTATATTTCTGTTTTTGAGACAGTACCATACTGTTTTGATTACTGTAGCTTTGTAATATTGCGTGAAGTCAGGGAGCCTGATTGCTTTAGCTTCATTGTTTTTTTTTTCCTGCACAATTGCTTGGCTACTCAAGGTGGTTTGTGTTTCCATATGAATTGTAACATTTTTGTTCTTTTTCTGTGAAAAATACCATTGGTAACTTGACAGAGATTGCACTGAATCTGTATATTACTTTGAGTAGTTTAATCATTTTAATAATATTGATTCTTCCAATTCAAGAACATGGTATATGTTTCCATTTGTTTGTGTTGGCTTTGATTTCTTTCATTAGCATCTTATAGTTTTCTGAGTCTAGCTCTTTTGCCTCTTTAAGTTCAGTTCAGTTGCTCAATCCTGTCCGACTCTGTGACCCCATGGACTCTGTAGCATGCCAGGCTTCCCTGGCCTTTACCATCTCCTGGAACTTGCTCAAATTCATGTCCATTGACTCAGTGATGCCATAGAACCATCTCATCCTCTGTCATCCTCTTCTCATTCTGCCTTCTATTTTTCCCAACATCAGGCTGTTTTCCAGTGAGTCGTCTCTTAGCATCAGGTAGCCAAGTACTATGGCTTCAGTGTTAGCATCAGTCCTTCCAATGAATATTCAGGGTTGATTGTTTTAGGATTGACCAGTTTGATCTCCTTGCAGTCCAACAGACTCCAGCACAAACAGACTCCAGAGCAAATTCTTCTGCTCTCAGCCTTCTTTTTGGTCCAGCTCTCACATCTATACATGACTACTGGGAAAATCATAGTTTTGACTATACAGGCTTCTGTCAGCAAAGTGATGTCTCTGCTTTTTAATATGCTGTCTAGATTTGTCATATCTTTTCTTCCAAGGAGCAAACATCTTTTAATTTCATGGCTGCTGTCACCATCTCCATTGATTTTTGAGCCCAAGAATATGAAATCTGACACTGTTGCGACACTTTCACCATCCATTTGCCATGAAGTGATGGGGCCAGATGCCATGATCTTCATTTTTTGAATGTTGAATTTTAAGTCAGCTTTTTCACTCTCCTCTTTAACCTTAATCAAGAGGCTCTTTAGGGCTTCCCCTGGTGGTCCAGTGGGTACGGACACCACCTTGCAGTGCAAGGGGCGCCGGTTCCATCCCTGGCCTGGGAAGATCCCATGTGCCGTGGAGCGGCTAGACTGATGTGTCCAACTGCCGAGCTGGAGCTCTGGGGCACATGCGCCCAGAGCCGGTGCTCTGCGACGACAGGGGCCACCGTGATGGGAGGCCTAAGGAACCAAAGAACAAAGACAGATGAAGATGGAGAAATGGAAGACCAATAGGGGTGGCCCACCTGTCCCCCTCCCTCCCCACCCAACTCCCCAAAAAGATAAATAAAAAAATAAATGTTGAAAAAAAAAAAAAGAGGCTCTTTAGTTTCTCTTTGCTTTCTGCCATTAGGGTGGTGTCATCTGCATATGTGAGGCTATTGGTATTACCCCTAGCAATCTTGATTCTAGCTTGAGCTTCATCCAGCCCTGCATTTCACATAATGTACTCTGCATATAAATTAAAGAAGCAGGGTGACAATATACACTTGACATACTCCTTTCCCAATTTGGAACCAGTCTGTTGTTCCATGTCCAGTTCTAACTGTTGCTTCTTGTCCTGCATACAGGTTTCTCAGGAGGCAAGTAAGGTGGTCTGTTATGCACATCTCTTTCAGAATTTTTCATAGTTTGTTGTGATCCACATGGTCAAAGGCTTTTAGCGTAGTCAATGAAGCAGAAGTGAATTTTTTTCTGGAATTTTTGTGCTTTTTCTATCATTCATCAGACGTTAGCAATTTTATCTCTGATTTCTCTACCTTTTCTAAATCCAGCTTGTGCATCTGGAAGTTCTTGGTTCATGTGCTGTTCAAGCCATGCTTGAAGGATTTTGAACATAACCTTGCTCTGACATGTGAAATGAGCTTATTGCCCTTCTTTGAGACTGGAATGAAAACTGACTTTTTCCAGTCCTTTGTCCACTGCTGAGTTTTACAAAATTGCTGACATACTGAGTGCAGCACTTGAACAGCATCATCTTTTAGGATTTGAAATAGGTCAACTGGAGTTTCATCACCTCCACTAGCTCTGTTCTTAGTATCTTCTGCTTCTGTTAGGTCCATACTGTTTCTGTCCTTTATTGTGCCCATCTTTGCATGAAATGTTCTTGGTAGCTCTACTTTGCTTGAAGAGATTTGTAGTTTTTCCCATTCTATTGTTTTCATCTATTTCTTTGCATTGTTCACTTAGGAAGGCTTTCTCCCATCCAAGTACTAACCAGGCCCGACACTGCTTAGCTTCCAAGATCAAATGAGATTGGGTGAGTTCAGGGTGGAATGGCCATAAACTAGGAGGGCTTTCTTATATCTCTTTGATATTCTTTGAAGCTCTGCATTCAGATGGGTATATCGTTCCTTTCTCCATTACCTTTTGCTTCTCTTCTTTTCTCAGCTCTTTGTGAGGCCTCCTCAGACAACCATTTTACCTTTTTGCGTTACTTTTATTGGAGATGGTTTTGGTCACTTCCTCCTGTACAATGTTACAAACCTCTGTCCATAGTTCTTTAGGCACTCTGTCTATCAGATATAATCCCTTGAGTCTATTTGTCACTTCCACCATATAATCATAAGGGATTACATTTAGGTCATACCTGAATGGTCTAATGGTTTTCACTACTTTTTTCATTTTAGGCCTGAATTTTGCAATACGGAGCTCATGATCTGAGCTAGAGTCAGCTCCAGGTCTTGTACAGAGCTTTTCCATCTTTGGTTTCAAAGAACATAATTTTTGTTTTGGTACTGACCATCTGGTGATGTCCATGTGTAGAGTCATTTCTTGTGTTGTTGAAACAGGATAAGGACCTTTTGCCCTGTTTCATTTTGTACTCCCAGGCCAAACTTGCCTGTTACTCCAGATATCTCTTGACTTTCTCCTTTTTCATTCCATTCCCCTATAATGAAAGAGACCTATTTTTTTGGTGTTAGTTCTAGAAGGTCTTATAAGTCCTCACAGAACTTGATCAACTTCATCTTCTTCAGCATTAGGTGTTGTGGCGTAGACATGAATTATTGCAATATTAAATAGTTTGCCTTAGAAACAAACTGAGATCATTATGTTATTTTTGAGATTGCACCCAAGTACTGCATTTTGAACTCTTTTGTTGACTATGAGGGCTACTCTATTTCTTCTAACAGGTTCTTGTCCACAATAGTAGATATAATGGTGATCTGAATTAAATTCATCCATTCCCATCCATTTTTGTCCACTGTTTCCTAAAATGTCAATGTTCACTTTTGCCATCTCCTATTGGACCACTACCAACTTACCTCGATTCATGGACCTAACATTCCAGGTTCCTGTGCAATGTTTTTTTTTTTTTTTTTTAAAGATTTATTTATTTATTTTGGGCGGGGGTCGGATTGGGGAGAAGGGGGGAGCGGGCGGGCCATTTCTATTGATCTTTCATTTTTCTATTTTCATCCGTCTTTGTTCTTTGGCTCTTGTGGGCCTCCCATCGCGGTGGCGTCTGTCGTTGCAGAGTGCTGGCTCTGGGCGCATGCGCTCCAAAGCTCCAGCTCAGTAATTGGACACATTGGTCCAGCCACTCCGCGGCACGTGGGATCTTCCCAGGCCAGGGATCGAACCGGCGCCCCTTGCACTGCAAGGCGGTGTCCTTACCCACTGGACCACCATTGGATTTGACTTTCACCAGCAGACATAAGCACAACTGGGCACTGTGTCTGCTTTGGCTCAGCCTCCTCATTCCTTCTGGAGAGATTTCTCTGCTCTTCTCCAGTAGAATATTTTGACCTGGAGGGTTCATCTTTCAGTGCCATATATTTTTGCCTTTTCTTACTGTTCATGAGGTTCTCATGGCAAGAATGCCAAAGTGGTTTGCCATTTTCTTCTCCAGGGGACCATGTTTTGCCAGAACTCTCCACTTACTCATCTTGTGACCTCGGCATGGCTCATAGTTTCACTGAGTTACATAAGGCTGTGATCCTTTTACTAGGTTTTCATTCCATTCCCCTATAATGAAAGAGACCTATTTTTTTGGTGTTAGTTCTAGAAGGTCTTATAAGTCCTCACAGAACTTGATCAACTTCATCTTCTTCAGCATTAGGTGTTGTGGCGTAGACATGAATTATTGCAATATTAAATAGTTTGCCTTAGAAACAAACTGAGATCATTATGTTATTTTTGAGATTGCACCCAAGTACTGCATTTTGAACTCTTTTGTTGACTATGAGGGCTACTCTATTTCTTCTAACAGGTTCTTGTCCACAATAGTAGATATAATGGTGATCTGAATTAAATTCATCCATTCCCATCCATTTTTGTCCACTGTTTCCTAAAATGTCAATGTTCACTTTTGCCATCTCCTATTGGACCACTACCAACTTACCTCGATTCATGGACCTAACATTCCAGGTTCCTGTGCAATGTTTTTTTTTTTTTTTTTTAAAGATTTATTTATTTATTTTGGGCGGGGGTCGGATTGGGGAGAAGGGGGGAGCGGGCGGGCCATTTCTATTGATCTTTCATTTTTCTATTTTCATCCGTCTTTGTTCTTTGGCTCTTGTGGGCCTCCCATCGCGGTGGCGTCTGTCGTTGCAGAGTGCTGGCTCTGGGCGCATGCGCTCCAAAGCTCCAGCTCAGTAATTGGACACATTGGTCCAGCCACTCCGCGGCACGTGGGATCTTCCCAGGCCAGGGATCGAACCGGCGCCCCTTGCACTGCAAGGCGGTGTCCTTACCCACTGGACCACCATTGGATTTGACTTTCACCAGCAGACATAAGCACAACTGGGCACTGTGTCTGCTTTGGCTCAGCCTCCTCATTCCTTCTGGAGAGATTTCTCTGCTCTTCTCCAGTAGAATATTTTGACCTGGAGGGTTCATCTTTCAGTGCCATATATTTTTGCCTTTTCTTACTGTTCATGAGGTTCTCATGGCAAGAATGCCAAAGTGGTTTGCCATTTTCTTCTCCAGGGGACCATGTTTTGCCAGAACTCTCCACTTACTCATCTTGTGTGACTCTACAGGACATGGCTCATAGTTTCACTGAGTTACATAAGGCTGTGATCCTTTTGGTTAGTTTTCTGTGATTGTGGTTTTCATTCTGTCTGCCCATTCTGTCTATCCTCATTCTGGATGAGGATAAGAGTCTTGTGCAAGCTTCCTGATGGGAGTGACTGGCTATAGGGAAAACTGGGTCTTGCTCTGGTAGGCAGGGACATGTTCAATAAATTGTTAATCCAATTTTCTGCTGTGAGTGGGGCATGCTGTGTCTCCCAAGACTGCTGCTTCCAGTGCCCCTGAGCTTGCAGCAGGCCACTGTCAACCCACGTCCCCACCAGAGACTCCCAAACACTCACAGACAAGTCTGGCTCAGTTTCTTGTGGGGTCACTGCTCCTTTCTCCTGGGTCCTGGTGTGCACAAGGTTTTGTTTCTGCCTCCAAGGCCCTCTGTTTCCCCAGTCCTATGGAAGTTCTATAATCAAATCCTATTCACCTTCAAAGTCAGATTTCCTGGGGATTCATATTCTTTTGCCAGATCCCCAGGTTGAGAAGTTTGTTTTGGAGCCTAGAACTTTTGCAACAGTGTGAGAGCTTTTTTGGTGTAATTGTTCCCCAGTTTATGGATCACCCATATAGTGTTAGAAAGTATTCTGATTTCATTCTTTTACATATAGCTGTCCAGCTTTCCTAGCACCACTTATTGCAGAGACTGTCTTTTCCCCATTGTATATTCTGGCCTCCTTGGTCATAGATTAGTTGATCATAAGTGCATGAGTTTACATGAAACTTAAAAGTTTTTGTATAGCAAAAGAAATTACAAAAAAGCTGAACAGACACCCCACAGAGTGGGAGAAAATCATAGCAAATGAAACAACAGACAAAGAATTAATCTCCAATCTACAAACAACTCAGACAACTCAGCACAGGAAAAACAAACAACCCAATCAAAAAATGGGAAAAAGATCTAAAGAGACGCCTCTCCAAAGAGGACATACAGATGGCCCCAAAGCACATGAAATGATGCTCAACCTCGCTTATTATTAGAGAAATGCAAATTAAAACTATAATAAGATATCACCTCACATACGTCAGAATGGCCATCTTCAAAAAATCTACAGACAATAAATGCTGGAGAGGGTGCGGAGAAAAGGGAACGCTCTTGCATTGTTAGTGGGAATGTAAATTGATACAGCTTCTATGGAAGACAGTATGGAGATTCATTAAAAAACTAAAAATAGAAGCACCCTATGACCCAGCAATCCCACTCTTAGGCTTATATCCTGATGAAATCAAACCTGAAAGAAGCACCTGTACCCCAATGTTCATTGCAGCTCTCTATACAATAGCCAGAACATGGAAGCAACCTAGGTGTCCATCAACGAATGAATGGATACAGAAACTCTGGTACATATATGCAATGGAATACTACTCAGCTGTTAAAAGAAATGCAGAAGACTCAGTCCTAATGAAGTCGCTGGCTCTAGAACCTGTCATAAAAAGTGAAGTAAGTCAAAAAGAGAAAGACAAATACAGTGTACTAACACACATATGGAATCTAGTAGGACGGTCTTGATAACACACGCAGGGAACTCATGGAAAAACAGACAGAGCATAGACATAGGGACATTGTGGGGAAGAAATAGGGAGGGGGAGGCATGGAGGGAGTAACATGGAAACCTATACTGTCATGTGTGGAAAAGATAGCTATTGTCATTGTGCTAAGGGAATAGGAGTGCTTACAATGGCATGGGATGATGGTCTATAGGGGTGGGAGGGAGGGAACGAGGTGGGGGGAGGGTCCAGGGATATGCATATGACTGATCTGGGAACATACATGTCTGTGAACAACAAAACTCTGTAAAACCTTTAAAATAAAGAATAAAAAAAAAGTGCATGAGTTTATCTGGACTTCCTATCATATTTGATTGATCTATATTTCTGCTTTTGACTCACTACCATACTGTTTTGAGTACTGTAGCTTTGTAATATAGTGTGAAGTCAGGGAGCTTGATTACTTTAGCTACAGTTTTCTTTTTCAAGTTTGCTTGGCTATTCGTGGTATTTTGTGTTTTCACATATTAATTAAAAAAATTTTAATTCTATTTCTGTGAAAAATGCCTTTGGTAATTTGATAGGGATTACACTGAATGTGTAATTTACATAATATTGATTCTAAAATCCAAGAATCAATCAAAGAATATCCTTTTGTTATCTTTGATTTCTTTCATCAGCACCTTACAGTTTTCTGAGTCAAGGATTTTTGCTTATTTAGGTAGATTCATTCCTACATATCATATTCTTTTTGTTGCAATTGTAGCTGAGATTTTATCCTTAATTTCTCTTTCTATGTTGTTTGTATATAGGAATGCAAAAGGCTTTTTTGCATTAATTTTCTGAATCAAACCTGAAAGAAGCACCTGTACCCCAATGTTCATTGCAGCTCTCTATACAATAGCCAGAACATGGAAGCAACCTAGGTGTCCATCAACGAATGAATGGATACAGAAACTCTGGTACATATATGCAATGGAATACTACTCAGCTGTTAAAAGAAATGCAGAAGACTCAGTCCTAATGAAGTCGCTGGCTCTAGAACCTGTCATAAAAAGTGAAGTAAGTCAAAAAGAGAAAGACAAATACAGTGTACTAACACACATATGGAATCTAGTAGGACGGTCTTGATAACACACGCAGGGAACTCATGGAAAAACAGACAGAGCATAGACATAGGGACATTGTGGGGAAGAAATAGGGAGGGGGAGGCATGGAGGGAGTAACATGGAAACCTATACTGTCATGTGTGGAAAAGATAGCTATTGTCATTGTGCTAAGGGAATAGGAGTGCTTACAATGGCATGGGATGATGGTCTATAGGGGTGGGAGGGAGGGAACGAGGTGGGGGGAGGGTCCAGGGATATGCATATGACTGATCTGGGAACATACATGTCTGTGAACAACAAAACTCTGTAAAACCTTTAAAATAAAGAATAAAAAAAAAGTGCATGAGTTTATCTGGACTTCCTATCATATTTGATTGATCTATATTTCTGCTTTTGACTCACTACCATACTGTTTTGAGTACTGTAGCTTTGTAATATAGTGTGAAGTCAGGGAGCTTGATTACTTTAGCTACAGTTTTCTTTTTCAAGTTTGCTTGGCTATTCGTGGTATTTTGTGTTTTCACATATTAATTAAAAAAATTTTAATTCTATTTCTGTGAAAAATGCCTTTGGTAATTTGATAGGGATTACACTGAATGTGTAATTTACATAATATTGATTCTAAAATCCAAGAATCAATCAAAGAATATCCTTTTGTTATCTTTGATTTCTTTCATCAGCACCTTACAGTTTTCTGAGTCAAGGATTTTTGCTTATTTAGGTAGATTCATTCCTACATATCATATTCTTTTTGTTGCAATTGTAGCTGAGATTTTATCCTTAATTTCTCTTTCTATGTTGTTTGTATATAGGAATGCAAAAGGCTTTTTTGCATTAATTTTCTATCCTGCAACTTTATGGTGCTTCTATTTTTAGTTTTTTAAGAAATCTCCATAGTGTCTTCCATAGCGGCTGTATCAATTTACATTCCCACCAGCAATGCAAGAGTGTTGACTTTTCTCCACACCCTCTCCAGCATTTACTGTCTGTCGATTTGTGGATGATGGCCATTCTGACGGGTGTGAGATGATATCACATTTAGTTTTGATTTGCATTTCTCTAATAACAAGCGAGGCTGAGCATCATTTCATGTGTTTTTTGGCCATCCATGTGTCCTCTTTGGAGAGATGTCTCTTAAGGTCCCTTTCCCATTTTTTGATTGGGTTGTTCACTTTTCCAGTGCTGAGTTGCCTGAGTTGCTTGTAGATTTTGGAGATTAATTCTTTGTTTCATTTGCTATTATTTTCTCCCATTCTGTGGGTTGTCTGTTGACCTTTTTTGTAGTTTCTTTTGCTATACAAAAGCTTTTAAGTTTCATTAGGTCCCACATGTTAATTTTTGTTTTTAGTTCTGCTATTCTTGTAGGCAGGCCATAGAAGATCTTGCTTTGATTTATGTCATTGTTTTGCCCATGTTCTCCTCTAAAAGTTTTAGGGTTTCTGGTCTTACATTTAGGTCTTTAATCCATTTTGAGTTGATCTTTGTGTATGGTGTCAGGGAATGTTCCAACTTCATTTTTTTGCATGTAGCTGTCCAATTTTCCAAGCACCGTTTGTTGAAGACGTTGTCTTTGTCCCATTTTATATTTTCGCCTCCTCTGTCAAAAGTAAGGTGCCCATAAGTGTGTGGGTTTATCTCTGTGTTCTTTGTTTTGTTCCATTGGTGTGTATTTGTTTTTGTGCCACTACCATACTGTCTTGATGGCTATTGTTTTGTAGTATAGTCTGAAGTTAGGGAGGTTAATCCCTCCAGCTCCATTCTTCTTTCTCAGGAATGCTTTGGCTATTTGGGGTCTTTTGTGTTTAGATATGAACTGTGCTATTCTTTGGTCTAGTTCTGCGATGTTAACTCTTTTCTAAGTGTTTGACATAATTCACCTGTAAAGTAGTCTGGCCTTCAACCATTGTTTGTTGAAAGATTTTAAGATACCATTTCAATTTCAGTACTTGTGATTGGTCTCTTCATATTGTCTGTTTCTTCCTGGTTCAGTCTTGAAAGATTGTACTTTTGTAATAATTTGTTCCTTTCTTCTAGGTTTTCCATTTTATTAGCATCTAGTTGCTTAAATTAATAGTAGTTTCTTATGATCCTTTGTATTTCTGTGATGTCAGTTGTAATTTGTCCTTGTTCATTTCTGACTTTAGTAATTTGAGCCATCTCCCTTTTCTTTCTTGATGAGCCTGGCTAAAGGTTTATCAATTTTATTTTTCCAAAGAACCAGCTTTTAGTTTCTTCAATAACTTTCTCTCTTTTTTTTTTTCATCTCTATTTCACATTTTTCTGCTCTTATCTTCAAGATTTCTTTCCTTCTACTTAATTTGGGTTTTGTGTGTTCTTCTAGTTGCTTTAGGAATAAGGTTCGACTGAGATTTTTGTTGTTTCCTGAGCTACAACTGTATTGCTGTAAATGTCCTTCTGAGAATTGCTTTTCCTGCATCCTATATGTTTTAGATCATTGTGTTTTCATTTTCCCTTGTCTCCAGGTATTTTTGATTTCCTCTTTTTCTTCAGTGATTTATTGGTTATTTAGTAGTATATTGTTTAGACTATACGTCTGTGTTTTTTACAGTTTTTCCCTATAGTTTATATGGTCCAAAAAAGATACTTGATATGATTTCAACTTTGTTAAAATTACTGAGGCTTGATTTGTGGCCCAATATGTGCTTTATCCACAAGAATGTTCCGTGTGTGTAAAAGAATGTGTATTCTGTTGCTTTTGGATGAAACATTCTATAAGTATCAATTAAGTCCGTATCTCTAATGTGTCATTTAAGGCCTTTGTTTCCTTGATTTTTTTCTGTCTGATCTCTCCATTGGTGTAAGTGGGTTGTTAAAGTGTCCCACTATTATTGTGTTACTATCAATTTCTCCTTTTATGGATGTTAGCTTTCCCTTATGTTATTGAAGTGTTCCTATGGTTAGATGCTTTTGTATTTGGTGAGCATCTCTATGATTATTACTTTGAACTCCTTACTAGGTAAATTTTCACTTATCTCTGTTTCATTAAAGCTTTTTCTGAGGTTTTATCATGTTCTTTTGTTTGGAATATATTCCTTTGTTTATTCATTTTCCTTTATATGCTGTGTTGTTTTTCTATGCGTTAGCTGAATCAATCACCTCTCCTAGTCTTGGAGTGGCCCTCTGCAAGAAGTGAACCCACAGGAACACAAACCCCATAAACATAGGCCCTGATGGCCCTGGACTCAGGCTTATCAAGTGATGTATCACAGCCATAAAAGTTGGGGCACCAACATGTATACACAGCTTCTTTCCTGGGGATGCTGTGACCTGGGGCAAGACCAAGGAAGAATGTGAGGGCGATCCCCACTGGCTTCCCTCATCTCTGAAGAGAGAGATAATCAGCCCATGTGTGGGTTTACCATCAGTGCTAAGTCACAGAGGTGATGTAGCTCCTCTGTCCAAGGGATACTCCAGGCAAGAATACTGGAGTAGGTTACCATGCCCTCTGGGTTTTGTGTGTTCTTCTAGTTGCTTTAGGAATAAGGTTCGACTGAGATTTTTGTTGTTTCCTGAGCTACAACTGTATTGCTGTAAATGTCCTTCTGAGAATTGCTTTTCCTGCATCCTATATGTTTTAGATCATTGTGTTTTCATTTTCCCTTGTCTCCAGGTATTTTTGATTTCCTCTTTTTCTTCAGTGATTTATTGGTTATTTAGTAGTATATTGTTTAGACTATACGTCTGTGTTTTTTACAGTTTTTCCCTATAGTTTATATGGTCCAAAAAAGATACTTGATATGATTTCAACTTTGTTAAAATTACTGAGGCTTGATTTGTGGCCCAATATGTGCTTTATCCACAAGAATGTTCCGTGTGTGTAAAAGAATGTGTATTCTGTTGCTTTTGGATGAAACATTCTATAAGTATCAATTAAGTCCGTATCTCTAATGTGTCATTTAAGGCCTTTGTTTCCTTGATTTTTTTCTGTCTGATCTCTCCATTGGTGTAAGTGGGTTGTTAAAGTGTCCCACTATTATTGTGTTACTATCAATTTCTCCTTTTATGGATGTTAGCTTTCCCTTATGTTATTGAAGTGTTCCTATGGTTAGATGCTTTTGTATTTGGTGAGCATCTCTATGATTATTACTTTGAACTCCTTACTAGGTAAATTTTCACTTATCTCTGTTTCATTAAAGCTTTTTCTGAGGTTTTATCATGTTCTTTTGTTTGGAATATATTCCTTTGTTTATTCATTTTCCTTTATATGCTGTGTTGTTTTTCTATGCGTTAGCTGAATCAATCACCTCTCCTAGTCTTGGAGTGGCCCTCTGCAAGAAGTGAACCCACAGGAACACAAACCCCATAAACATAGGCCCTGATGGCCCTGGACTCAGGCTTATCAAGTGATGTATCACAGCCATAAAAGTTGGGGCACCAACATGTATACACAGCTTCTTTCCTGGGGATGCTGTGACCTGGGGCAAGACCAAGGAAGAATGTGAGGGCGATCCCCACTGGCTTCCCTCATCTCTGAAGAGAGAGATAATCAGCCCATGTGTGGGTTTACCATCAGTGCTAAGTCACAGAGGTGATGTAGCTCCTCTGTCCAAGGGATACTCCAGGCAAGAATACTGGAGTAGGTTACCATGCCCTTCTCCAGGGAATCTTCCTGATCCAGGGATTGAACTTGTGTCTCCTGTGGCTCCTGCATTGCAAGTAGATTCTTTACCATTGCATGAGCCCTTTGAGAACTATTTTTTGCATGGTTAAACTGAGTGAAGGTGGTCAAAGGTATATACAAACTTCCAGTTAGAAGTAAGTTCTAAGGATGTAACCTACAGTATTATGTCTGTAGTTAATACTCTTGGGGTTCCCTGTATGATATATTTGCTAAGTAGATTTTTAAATTAATTGAAACATAATTGATTTACATTGTTATACTAGATTTAGGGGTACTGAACAGTGATTCAGTTATACCTACATATTCCTTTTCCCTTATAGTTTATTAAGAAATATTAAGTATAGGTCTCTGTGCTATACAGTAGGTCCCCTTGGCTATCTGTTGTATATATAGTATTGTATATGTTAATCCCAACCTCATTATTTATCCCTCTTCCCCTCTCTCCCTTTCCTGTTTGGTAACTATACATTTGTTTTCTATGTTTGTGAATCTCTCTCTGATTTGTAAATAAGTTCATTTATATTTTTTTAAGATTACATACATTAGTAGGATCATATTTGTCTTTCTCCGTATGAAGCGCCTCACTTAGTACGATTATCTGTAGTTCTATTCATGTTACTGCAAATGGCATTACTTCATTCTTTATTACTGAGTAATATTCCTTTGTATGTGTGTATATATATATATATATATAGGGGAGGGGTGGGAGTTAGTCCCTCAGTTGTGTCTGATTTTTTGTGACCTCATGGACTGTAGCCCATGAGGTTCCTCTGTCCATGGGATTCTCTAAAGCAAGAATACTGGAGTGGGGCTTCCCTGGTGGTCTAGTGGGTAAAGAGTCTGCCTTGTGGTGCAAGGGGCACCAGTTTGATCCCTGACCTGGGAAGCTCCCACATGTCGTCGAGTGACTGGACCAGTGTGTCCAATTGTGAGCCAGCACTTTGGAGTGCATGCGCCCAGAGCTGATGCTCTGCAACGAGAGAGGCCACTGCAATGGGAGGCCCACATGGGCTGAAGAATAAAGATGGATGAAAAATATATAAATAGAAAATCAATAAAAAGAGGCAAAAATTTAAAAAAAAAGTCAGAATCAAAATGTATCCTCTATACATAATTTCCCTTAAAAAAAAAGAAAAAAACATTACTGGCGTGGGTTGACAATTCCTTCTCCAGAGGATCTTCCTGACCCAGGGCTTATACCCAGGTCTCCTGCATTGCAGGCATATTCTTTATCTTCTGAGCCACCATGGATACATACCACATCTTTTTTTTTTATTGCCATATAATTGATTTACAATATTGTGCCAATCTCTGCTGTACAGCAAAATGACTTAGTTATATACATACATACATTCTTTTTAAAAATCTTTTCCATTATCACATATTGAGTATAGATGTGATATAAGATTTTATCCTAATATAATAGTTTTTATTATATTATTTTACATTACATACTTCAAAAAATATTTTTGCAGGCTTTTTTTTTTTTTTTTTGTCCTTTAAATTCTCACTTTTTTTTTTTTTTTTTTTTTTTAAGATTTATTTATTTATTTATTTTTGGGCGAGGGTTGGGGAGGGAGGGGCGCAGGCAGGCCACTTCTATTGGTCTTTCATTTCTCTATTTTCATCCGTCTTCGTTCTTTGGCTCCTGTGGGCCTCCCATCGCGGTGGCGTCTGTCGTTGCAGAGCGCCGGCTCTGGGCACATGCGCTCCAGAGCTCCGGCTCCGTAATTGGACACATCAGTCCAGCCACTCCTCGGCACGTGGGATCTTCCCAGGCCAGGGATCGAACTGGCGTCCCTTGCACTGCAAGGTGGTGTACTTACCCACTGGACCACCAGGGGAAGCCCTAAGTCCTCACTTATTTTTAATCCATCTTTATTTTTGGCATATGTAGGCCTCCCATCACAGTGGCCTCTCTTGTTGCAGAACTCTGCCTCTGGGTGCACGCGCCCAGAGCGCTGGCTCATAATTGGACACACTGGCCCAGCTGTTCATCTGCGTGTGGGATCCTCCCAGGCCAGGGATCGAACTGGTGCCCCCTGCACAGAAAGGCAGACTCTTTACCCACTGGATCACCAGGGAAGCCCTATTTTATGTTACATTAGTTTTTATTACATTTATCCATTTTAAATTTACCAACTCCAAACTACCAGTCCATTTCTCTACCTACCCACTCCCACTTGGCAGCCGGAAATCTGTTCTTTGTCTCTGAGTCTGTTTATGTTTTATAGATAATTTGTGTCATATTTTAGATTCCATATATAAGTGATATCATATGGTATTTGTCTTTCCTTTCTGATTTAGTATGATAATCTCTCATTTCATCCAGGTCTCCTGCATTGCAGGCATATTCTTTATCTTCTGAGCCACCATGGATACATACCACATCTTTTTTTTTTATTGCCATATAATTGATTTACAATATTGTGCCAATCTCTGCTGTACAGCAAAATGACTTAGTTATATACATACATACATTCTTTTTAAAAATCTTTTCCATTATCACATATTGAGTATAGATGTGATATAAGATTTTATCCTAATATAATAGTTTTTATTATATTATTTTACATTACATACTTCAAAAAATATTTTTGCAGGTTTTTTTTTTTTTTTTTTTTTTGGCCTTTAAGTCCTCACTTCTTTTTTTTTTTTTTTTTTTTAAGATTTATTTATTTATTTATTTTTGGGCGAGGGTTGGGGAGGGAGGGGCGCAGGCAGGCCACTTCTATTGGTCTTTCATTTCTCTATTTTCATCCGTCTTCGTTCTTTGGCTCCTGTGGGCCTCCCATCGCGGTGGCGTCTGTCGTTGCAGAGCGCCGGCTCTGGGCACATGCGCTCCAGAGCTCCGGCTCCGTAATTGGACACATCAGTCCAGCCACTCCTCGGCACGTGGGATCTTCCCAGGCCAGGGATCGAACTGGCGTCCCTTGCACTGCAAGGTGGTGTACTTACCCACTGGACCACCAGGGGAAGCCCTAAGTCCTCACTTATTTTTAATCCATCTTTATTTTTTGGCATATGTAGGCCTCCCATCACAGTGGCCTCTCTTGTTGCAGAACTCTGCCTCTGGGTGCACGCGCTCCAGAGCGCTGGCTCATAATTGGACACACTGGCCCAGCTGTTCATCTGCGTGTGGGATCCTCCCAGGCCAGGGATCGAACTGGTGCCCCCTGCACAGAAAGGCAGACTCTTTACCCACTGGATCACCAGGGAAGCCCTATTTTATGTTACATTAGTTTTTATTACATTTATCCATTTTAAATTTACCAACTCCAAACTACCAGTCCATTTCTCTACCTACCCACTCCCACTTGGCAGCCGGAAATCTGTTCTTTGTCTCTGAGTCTGTTTATGTTTTATAGATAATTTGTGTCATATTTTAGATTCCATATATAAGTGATATCATATGGTATTTGTCTTTCCCTTTCTGATTTAGTATGATAATCTCTCATTTCATCCATGTTGCTGCAAATGGTATTATTTCTTTTTTTTATGTATGAGTAGTATTGCATTGCATATATGTACCACCACATCTTTATCCATTTATCTGTCACTGGACCTTAGGTTATTTCTACATTTTGTCTATGGTGATCCCCTGGAGTAGGAAATAGCAACCCACTCCAGTATTCTTGCCTGGAAGATTCCATGGATCAAGGAACCTAGTGGGCTGAAGTCCATGGGGTTGCAGAGTCAGACATGACTGAGCAACTGAGCACACACTCTAATATAAGAGTAAACAAGAAGAAGAATCCCTAAAACATGTTTCTTCACAAGTAATTCGCAGATGTAGCTAACCTGGTTTTTAGGGCCTCTCAAGTGGATCAGTGGTAAAGAATCCGCCTGTCAATATAGGAGACTCAGGAGACAAGTTTGATCCCTGGGTCAGGAAGATTTCCTGGAGAGGGGAATGAATGACAACTTACTCTAGTATTCTTGCCTGGAAAATCCCATGGAGAGAGGAGCCTGGCAGGCTACAGTTCATGGAGTCACAAAGAATCAGACATGACTGAGCAATTGAGCTCACTGCTGTAAACACAGGGGTACATGTATGTTTTTTTATACCAGTTTTGTCTACACATACTCCCCAAAGTGAGACTGATGAATGATATGGTAATTCTATTTTTAATTTTCTGAGGAGTCTCCATACTGTTTCCCATAGTTGCTATACCAACATACACTCCCACCAACAGTGTAGGAGGGTTCCTTTTAGTCCATACCCTCTCCAGCATTTATTATTTGTATACTTTCTAATGATGGTCATTCTGACCTGTGTGGGGTGGTACCTCATTGTAGGTTTTGATTTGCTTTTCTTTTTTTTTTAATCGTTTTTTTTTGGGGGGGGGTGGGCAGGCCACTTCTATTGGTCTTTCATTTCTCTATTTTCATCCGTCTTTGTTCTTTGACTCCAGTGGGCCTACCATCACAGTGGCCTCTGTCATCGCAGAGCGCTGGCTCTGGGCGCATGCGCGCCAGAGCTCCAGCTCGGTAATTGGACACATCAGTCCAGCCGCTCCGCGGCACGTGGGATCTTCCCAGGCCAGGGATCAAAGCGGCGCCCCTTGCACTGCAAGGCAGTATCCTTACCCACTGGACCACCAGGGGAAACCCTGATTTGCTTTTCTTTAATGGTTAGTGATGTTGAACATCTTTTCATGTGTTTGGCCGTGTGTGTGTGTCTTCTTCAGAGAAATGCCTATTATAGTCTTCACATTTTTCAGGAGAAATGCATATTAAGGTCTTTGCATTTTTCAGTTGGGTTGTTTTTGTTGTTATTGTTGAGTTGTATGGGTTCTTTGTGTATTTTGGAGACTAAGCCCTTGTCTGTCACATCATTTGGGAATACTTTCTTCCATATCATAGATTGTCTTTTTTTTTGTATAGTTTTCTGTGCTGTGCAAAACCTTGTAAGTTTCATTAGTTCCCATTTATTTATTTTTGTTATTATTTCTGTTGTCTTGTGAGACTGACCTAAGAAACAGTGCTACAATTTATGTCAGAGAATGTTTTGCCTAGGCTGTCTTCTAGGAGTCTTAGGGTCTAATGGAGTCATGTCTCATGTTTAAGTCTTTAAAAGCCAAAAGTTTATTTTGGGGGCATGGTGTGAAGGTGTATTCTAACTTTATTGATTTACTTGCAGTTGTCCAACTTTCCCAGCACCACTTGCTGAAGAGACTTTTTCTCATTTTAATTTTCTGAGGAGTCTCCATACTGTTTCCCATAGTTGCTATACCAACATACACTCCCACCAACAGTGTAGGAGGGTTCCTTTTAGTCCATACCCTCTCCAGCATTTATTATTTGTATACTTTCTAATGATGGTCATTCTGACCTGTGTGGGGTGGTACCTCATTGTAGGTTTTGATTTGCTTTTCTTTTTTTTTTAATCGTTTTTTTTTGGGGGGGGGTGGGCAGGCCACTTCTATTGGTCTTTCATTTCTCTATTTTCATCCGTCTTTGTTCTTTGACTCCAGTGGGCCTACCATCACAGTGGCCTCTGTCATCGCAGAGCGCTGGCTCTGGGCGCATGCGCGCCAGAGCTCCAGCTCGGTAATTGGACACATCAGTCCAGCCGCTCCGCGGCACGTGGGATCTTCCCAGGCCAGGGATCAAAGCGGCGCCCCTTGCACTGCAAGGCAGTATCCTTACCCACTGGACCACCAGGGGAAACCCTGATTTGCTTTTCTTTAATGGTTAGTGATGTTGAACATCTTTTCATGTGTTTGGCCGTGTGTGTGTGTCTTCTTCAGAGAAATGCCTATTATAGTCTTCACATTTTTCAGGAGAAATGCATATTAAGGTCTTTGCATTTTTCAGTTGGGTTGTTTTTGTTGTTATTGTTGAGTTGTATGGGTTCTTTGTGTATTTTGGAGACTAAGCCCTTGTCTGTCACATCATTTGGGAATACTTTCTTCCATATCATAGATTGTCTTTTTTTTTGTATAGTTTTCTGTGCTGTGCAAAACCTTGTAAGTTTCATTAGTTCCCATTTATTTATTTTTGTTATTATTTCTGTTGTCTTGTGAGACTGACCTAAGAAACAGTGCTACAATTTATGTCAGAGAATGTTTTGCCTAGGCTGTCTTCTAGGAGTCTTAGGGTCTAATGGAGTCATGTCTCATGTTTAAGTCTTTAAAAGCCAAAAGTTTATTTTGGGGGCATGGTGTGAAGGTGTATTCTAACTTTATTGATTTACTTGCAGTTGTCCAACTTTCCCAGCACCACTTGCTGAAGAGACTTTTTCTCATTTTATATTCTTGCCTCCTTTGTTGAAGATGATTTGACCATCGGGGTGTAGGTTTATTATTGGGTTCTCTATTCTGTTCCATTGATCCGTATGTCTGTTTTATACCATCACTACACTGTTTTGGTGGCATTATTGTGTTGTCTCAAGTCTGGAAGGGTTATGCTTCCTATCCTGCTTTCTCTTTCTTCAGGACTGCTCTGTCAATTCTGGGTCTTTTATGGTTCCATCTGAATTTTTGGATTATTCTACTTCTGTGAAAAACCTCACAGTCAATTGGATAGAGATTGCATTAAATCTGTAGATTGTTTTGAGTAGTATTGCCATTCTAAAAATACTAATTCTTCTAGTCTAAGAGCATGAGATACCTTTTCATTTCTTTGAATCATCTTTATTTCATTTATTAATATTTTATAGTTGTTAATATATAATAAGTCTTTCATCTCCTTGGTCAGGTTTACTCCTAGTTTTGTTTGCTTTTTTTTTTTTTTTGATGCAACTTTAAAAGGTACTGCTTCTTTTTTATTCCTTTTCTGATAGTTCACTGTTAGTGGGCATGCAACCAATTTCTGAATATTAATCTTGTATTTGCTAAATTCATTATTGTATCTTTTTTGTGTGGCATCCTTACAGACTCTGTATCCATTCCTCTGTTGTTGGACATGTGGGTTGCTTCCATATCTTGGCTATTGTAAATAGTGCTGCTATGAAAATTGGGGTGAAGATATCATTTCACATTAGAGTTTTTGTCATTTCTGGAGATGTACCCAGGATTGGGATTGTAGGGTCATATGGTAACCATTTTTAGCATTCTTAAGGAACCTCCATATAATTTTCCATAAGGAGCTGCACCCATTTATACTCCCAACAGTGTGAGAAGGTATCATTTCACATTAGAGTTTTGATGTGCATTTGTGAGACTGACCTAAGAAACAGTGCTACAATTTATGTCAGAGAATGTTTTGCCTAGTTTAGGAGTCTTAGGGTCTAATGGAGTCATGTCTCATGTTTAAGTCTTTAAAAGCCAAAAGTTTATTTTGGGGGCATGGTGTGAAGGTGTAT
This sequence comes from Tragulus kanchil, assembly GCA_022376925.1. Lineage (NCBI taxonomy): Eukaryota > Metazoa > Chordata > Mammalia > Artiodactyla > Tragulidae > Tragulus > Tragulus kanchil. Next base: position 238,205,194 of record JAIOJX010000026.1, read on the forward strand.
TCTAACTTTATTGATTTACTTGCAGTTGTCCAACTTTCCCAGCACCACTTGCTGAAGAGACTTTTTCTCATTTTATATTCTTGCCTCCTTTGTTGAAGATGATTTGACCATCGGGGTGTAGGTTTATTATTGGGTTCTCTATTCTGTTCCATTGATCCGTATGTCTGTTTTATACCATCACTACACTGTTTTGGTGGCATTATTGTGTTGTCTCAAGTCTGGAAGGGTTATGCTTCCTATCCTGCTTTCTCTTTCTTCAGGACTGCTCTGTCAATTCTGGGTCTTTTATGGTTCCATCTGAATTTTTGGATTATTCTACTTCTGTGAAAAACCTCACAGTCAATTGGATAGAGATTGCATTAAATCTGTAGATTGTTTTGAGTAGTATTGCCATTCTAAAAATACTAATTCTTCTAGTCTAAGAGCATGAGATACCTTTTCATTTCTTTGAATCATCTTTATTTCATTTATTAATATTTTATAGTTGTTAATATATAATAAGTCTTTCATCTCCTTGGTCAGGTTTACTCCTAGTTTTGTTTGCTTTTTGTTTTTGATGCAACTTTAAAAGGTACTGCTTCTTTTTTATTCCTTTTCTGATAGTTCACTGTTAGTGGGCATGCAACCAATTTCTGAATATTAATCTTGTATTTGCTAAATTCATTATTGTATCTTTTTTGTGTGGCATCCTTACAGACTCTGTATCCATTCCTCTGTTGTTGGACATGTGGGTTGCTTCCATATCTTGGCTATTGTAAATAGTGCTGCTATGAAAATTGGGGTGAAGATATCATTTCACATTAGAGTTTTTGTCATTTCTGGAGATGTACCCAGGATTGGGATTGTAGGGTCATATGGTAACCATTTTTAGCATTCTTAAGGAACCTCCATATAATTTTCCATAAGGAGCTGCACCCATTTATACTCCCAACAGTGTGAGAAGGTATCTTTTTATCCACCCCCTCTCTAACATTTATTATCTGTAGACTTTTTGATGATGGCCATTCTGACTGGTGTGAGATATTTAAAAATATATTTAATAAATGTTTCTTAGAGCTTTTTATCTTTCAAATTAAAAATGTGTCCAGAGGGCAAAAAATTTGCTATATCCTGATGCACATCATCTATGCAAACCCCATTGGTTTTCAAAGCTAAATATTTTGGAGGCTTGCCTCTTCGATGCAAGTCTTAAAAGCTGGAGTGCCTGATATGAAGTCCAGACCTTTCACTCTTCATGGAGAAGCTCAGAGTTGTGGGTTTCCTCCTGGGTGTGGGTGGCGGTGCCGGGCGGGGGTTATATAGTGTCTCTGCCTCTCCTGCCTGGTTGATGTAGGTTTCTTCTGATTCACCTGATGAGCAACCCCTATACACCTAGTTTTGGAGTTTCTTTCAAAGCACACTGTTCTGTAACTTGATTGCGTGTGTCTATCAGAGGAGGTAAGTTCAGCACCTTCCTACTCACCAGCTTCAATAGGACCCCTCTTGCTTTTCTTACTGGACTCCTCTTACTAGACTAGTGGGTAAGAGTGCTGTCTCCGTGGCCCTGCTGCCAGGGTTCGCTGCCCTGCTGCTTGCTTCCTGTCTGGGGAGCTTGGGCCTTTGCCAAATGGGGGTAAGGGCAGCATGTGCTCTTATAAGGTTCTTCAGGATAAACATCTCCATACATATAGAATGTTTTGAGCACAGAGGACTGAAACATAGTTTATCATGTCTCTTTCCCCTGGAGTGTCAGCTTCCTTAGGGCAGGACTTTTTCTCTTTGTCCTCCCAGCCCCAAGACTATGAATGGATGCAGAATTCAGCTCAGTGTTCCGTATTCATTGGCCTCAGGCTTCATCTCTGCCTGAGTACCCTCTTACAAGTCTGCCCTTCTCACAGCTTTCCAGCCTGGCCTTAACTCATCTTTGAGGCTCTATAAGCCTTATGGGCGTCAGCTATGTGGTCTTGCAAGGTGGAAATCCCTGAGGCTGGTAAAATCATCTGATAAACATGGAGAGATTGCTGACGCTTTCTTAGTTGAAATGTAACCTTTCATACAGCAGTGCCATTTTCGCCTAAGCTTTAGTGGGGAGTATCAGGAGACATGACTAATTGCAAAGTTTTACGATATTCAAGGTGTGTACGTATTGAACATTGTAAGTGTGACTTTATCTTCGTTAGGTAGCAAATGGCGTGTTTGCAAGGCCCTGTGACGAGGCAGTGAGGCTGCCTGGGCAATGTATGCGGCTTTTTTTCTCAGAATACCATAGAGAGCAACCTAAGAGCAGAGAGGGGAACACAGGATATAGAGGGTGGTGTCTGCTAGGGAAGACACCTTGAGATCCGGAGGGGAGCCCGGCCTCTCAGTCATCCAGAGTTTCAGGTTTAAAAACCCTACTTTCCATCTGGTGGGCTTAGCTGCCCAGCTAAAATCTAGATGTGAGGATCACCTTGGGAAAGAGGACTCCCAAATGGAGTCCAGTTACATGCTAGGCACTTTTAAGGGTGCTAGCTTTCCAGTCTGTGGTTAGCCTGCCAACTTGATTGCGTGTGTCTATCAGAGGAGGTAAGTTCAGCACCTTCCTACTCACCAGCTTCAATAGGACCCCTCTTGCTTTTCTTACTGGACTCCTCTTACTAGACTAGTGGGTAAGAGTGCTGTCTCCGTGGCCCTGCTGCCAGGGTTCGCTGCCCTGCTGCTTGCTTCCTGTCTGGGGAGCTTGGGCCTTTGCCAAATGGGGGTAAGGGCAGCATGTGCTCTTATAAGGTTCTTCAGGATAAACATCTCCATACATATAGAATGTTTTGAGCACAGAGGACTGAAACATAGTTTATCATGTCTCTTTCCCCTGGAGTGTCAGCTTCCTTAGGGCAGGACTTTTTCTCTTTGTCCTCCCAGCCCCAAGACTATGAATGGATGCAGAATTCAGCTCAGTGTTCCGTATTCATTGGCCTCAGGCTTCATCTCTGCCTGAGTACCCTCTTACAAGTCTGCCCTTCTCACAGCTTTCCAGCCTGGCCTTAACTCATCTTTGAGGCTCTATAAGCCTTATGGGCGTCAGCTATGTGGTCTTGCAAGGTGGAAATCCCTGAGGCTGGTAAAATCATCTGATAAACATGGAGAGATTGCTGACGCTTTCTTAGTTGAAATGTAACCTTTCATACAGCAGTGCCATTTTCGCCTAAGCTTTAGTGGGGAGTATCAGGAGACATGACTAATTGCAAAGTTTTACGATATTCAAGGTGTGTACGTATTGAACATTGTAAGTGTGACTTTATCTTCGTTAGGTAGCAAATGGCGTGTTTGCAAGGCCCTGTGACGAGGCAGTGAGGCTGCCTGGGCAATGTATGCGCTTTTTTCTCAGAATACCATAGAGAGCAACCTAAGAGCAGAGAGGGGAACACAGGATATAGAGGGTGGTGTCTGCTAGGGAAGACACCTTGAGATCCGGAGGGGAGCCCGGCCTCTCAGTCATCCAGAGTTTCAGGTTTAAAAACCCTACTTTCCATCTGGTGGGCTTAGCTGCCCAGCTAAAATCTAGATGTGAGGATCACCTTGGGAAAGAGGACTCCCAAATGGAGTCCAGTTACATGCTAGGCACTTTTAAGGGTGCTAGCTTGTTTGTTCCTCATAATCACCAGTGACTAAAGGACAGTTGGGATTTGAACCTGGGCCTGATTTCTTCTGAGGCTAAGACTTAAGACTTCCACTTTCTGCTGTAAAGTAGACGACCTCAGTGGGAAAGTGGATTCTGTGCAAACTTGAAAGTGCTCTGGACCGAAAGGTACATATCGACTGTCCGTACCTCGACCCAGCTGCTCTAGGATAAAGGCTGCCTTTAGCTTATCTATATATATATTTTTCCTGCCATACTGGTCAGTAGTTACACCAGGGCAGTTAGCTAGTTAGCCTTTCTCCAGGTAGCCGTGATGTCAGCCACTGCACACACCGCTAGCTAGTGCCACCGTTTTACTCTGGGGACTTGGGGAGGGGGTGGTTGATAATGAATCATACTGTCAGTGACAGCTGCAGTATATGCAGTGTTTATTTAAACAAACAGTGATAGAAAACGGGACTGCAGAAAAGCCGAAACAGTCATCTTTCAACTGTGCTTGTATGTAGCAACAGAAAATGTGTCTAATTTTCAATCACAGTTTGAGAGGTAGAGATCTCAAGAGAAGCACACATAGGTGTGATTTGGAAAATAGCACTTACCTTGAGAAATAACCAGCTGTCAATGAATTCATTTTTTAAGCTAATTTTTAAAGGTTAAAACACTTTATACAAAATAATAATTAACTTTTGTGTTATTTGATGAAGTAAGGCAAAGAAGTTTCTTTTTCTCTCATAAATTAGATTAGTAGGTCCCAAAATGATACCCAGAGGAAGGGTATTTCATGACATGTTAAAATAAGTGCCTTAAGTGGACAAGTTTGAAGAATGGTACATCCTTCTCTTAAAGATTTAGGCCTGGGGAGACACCAAAACTTTGCTCAAAGTATGACTGGTTTCATTTCCAGGAAGTTGTCTATGGGGGGAAGAAGCGCTTGGCAGTTGCTGACATTTCTGATTGTAACATAAAAGTCTGGATAGTTCCCTCATGTGGTCTCAGTTTTATAAACCTAGGTTCTGATCACCTTGGGAAAGAGGACTCCCAAATGGAGTCCAGTTACATGCTAGGCACTTTTAAGGGTGCTAGCTTGTTTGTTCCTCATAATCACCAGTGACTAAAGGACAGTTGGGATTTGAACCTGGGCCTGATTTCTTCTGAGGCTAAGACTTAAGACTTCCACTTTCTGCTGTAAAGTAGACGACCTCAGTGGGAAAGTGGATTCTGTGCAAACTTGAAAGTGCTCTGGACCGAAAGGTACATATCGACTGTCCGTACCTCGACCCAGCTGCTCTAGGATAAAGGCTGCCTTTAGCTTATCTATATATATATTTTTTCCTGCCATACTGGTCAGTAGTTACACCAGGGCAGTTAGCTAGTTAGCCTTTCTCCAGGTAGCCGTGATGTCAGCCACTGCACACACCGCTAGCTAGTGCCACCGTTTTACTCTGGGGACTTGGGGAGGGGGTGGTTGATAATGAATCATACTGTCAGTGACAGCTGCAGTATATGCAGTGTTTATTTAAACAAACAGTGATAGAAAACGGGACTGCAGAAAAGCCGAAACAGTCATCTTTCAACTGTGCTTGTATGTAGCAACAGAAAATGTGTCTAATTTTCAATCACAGTTTGAGAGGTAGAGATCTCAAGAGAAGCACACATAGGTGTGATTTGGAAAATAGCACTTACCTTGAGAAATAACCAGCTGTCAATGAATTCATTTTTTAAGCTAATTTTTTAAAGGTTAAAACACTTTATACAAAATAATAATTAACTTTTGTGTTATTTGATGAAGTAAGGCAAAGAAGTTTCTTTTTTTTCTCTCATAAATTAGATTAGTAGGTCCCAAAATGATACCCAGAGGAAGGGTATTTCATGACATGTTAAAATAAGTGCCTTAAGTGGACAAGTTTGAAGAATGGTACATCCTTCTCTTAAAGATTTAGGCCTGGGGAGACACCAAAACTTTGCTCAAAGTATGACTGGTTTCATTTCCAGGAAGTTGTCTATGGGGGGAAGAAGCGCTTGGCAGTTGCTGACATTTCTGATTGTAACATAAAAGTCTGGATAGTTCCCTCATGTGGTCTCAGTTTTATAAACCTAGGTACTCTGATGGCCAGGAATACTTTGTAATCAAATTGACAGACAAGTAGGCGAATACTCCTCAATTTCAGGTCCACTCATATTTAGGGGGAAATCCAAACCAGATGAGCCCCAGATGAGATGATCAGCTGACTGAGGGGTTAACACATAAACCAGCGAGCCGCCTCTGACAGCCTCCTCAGCACAAACAACAGAGCTAGAGGGATGCACTCAGCCTCTGGGCAGGGCCGACGGGCTATGACGTCACTGCTTATGCCCACTGAGAAGTGACGTGAAGCAGTGGAGAAAGACGGCACTTCTCAGGTTGCCCCTCGACAAAGGAACCAGAGAAACGCCTCCCATTCTTAAATAACATTTATTATTGTTGCAAAGAAGTCTTTTTCCATGAGAACACTTCTCACATTTATTTCAAGGTATACTGGTTATAGAAGCCAATTTCACTGAGGTGCTCTATATGAAGTATGCCCGACTATGACTCTGAGTTCAGCAATCTAATGTTCACAATGTGTTGGCTGCCATGAGCTATGTATCCAAACATGCCTTTTATTTCCTTTTAAATCATGTGCCTGCACAGGGTGGAGAAAGAAACGCCAAGGGCCGGCTAAAAAGAAGCCTAGAAAAGATAAAATTCCCGCGGCAGTTCAACTGCAGTCCATGGTGCAGGATGGTGTTTGTGCGGGGAGGCGTTGTGCCCAGTGGTTTCTCGGTTTCCATGGTGTGAGAGCCCTTGAGGTTTCTGGTGGCAGCGGAGGGAGCGGGAGACGCCATTTACTGAATCCAGTCGATGTTCAGGCAGCGCGCTATGAACGCAAACATGTCTGAGACTTCTTCTATCACTTTGGCCGTGGGCTTCCCGGCCCCATGGCCTGCCTTGGTGTCCACGTGGATGAGCAGGGGGTTGTTCTGCTTCGGGCTGCGGCCCACAAGGTACTGAAGGGTGGCGATGAACTTGAGGGAGTGCAGGGGGACCACGCGGTCATCGTGGTCTGCGGTGAGGAGGAGCATGGACGGGTACTGGATGTCGTCCACCTCTGGGAGCTTCACGTTGTGCAGTGGGGAGTATCTGAAAACAAAGACACTCCATCAGGCCAGGTATCACAATCAGAGTTGCGCCTCCATTGGGCTAATCCCAGGACTGGTGGGCGCAGGGACCCAGGAGGGGTCATTTATCAGCAGCGAGGCCCGGAGCCAGCTGCTCCAGGGGACCACCGCAGACGTCACCGTGTGGCCTGTGACTGCTCAGGGCTACTGGAAGCTGGGGTGCCTTCCCATTTACTTGACCCCCACTTGCAAAGATCGTGTAAGAAAGAAATTCACAGGGTTGTTGGAACAACCCAAACTATGTGCACGCTGACTGTCTTGAGGTGACTCTTTTCATATTCTTTAGGCTGAATTTCTCACTGCTACAAAGTGGACTGATCGTCTCTTTATTACATGAGAAAACATTTTACATTGAAGTATAGTTGATTTACAATGTTAGTTTCAGGTAATTCAATATTCTTATAGGCCATACTCCATTTTAAATGATAACATATTGGTTCTATTGCCTGTGTGATACAGGATATCCTTGTAGCTTATTCGTTTTATACACAGTAGTTTGGATCTTTTAACTCACTATTCCCATCTTGCTGACGGTTCTTTTAAATCACTGACTATGGATATAATAGGTGCATGCCTTTCTTCCGTGGAAGAATTTGAAATCCACAGTGTACATACAGCCTGTGGTATCTATGAAATCTTTTTGCCTGTTAGGTATCCATAAAATCTTTATTCTGAGCTCAGCGTGGCAGTCTTAGGAAGAACATGGCCCCCCCAGGCCTGGTTTCCTGCTGAAAACCAAGGAACCTGAGCTGGGCGCTGACCTCCTGCTGGCTCAAGGGTCCAGCAGGAATTGACTTTGGGCAATGGTGATAAAGTTTGTGCCGGAGGCATCTTCTAAAGCACAGGGTAAGTTTCCAGTTAACAAAAAGGTTTTTCAAAACTAAGGATAGGGGCTTCCCCTGGTGGTCCAGTGGGTAAGGACACCGCCTTGCAGTGCAAGGGGCGCCGGTTCGATCCCTGGCCTGGGAAGATCCCACGTGCCGGGAGCGGCTGGACCGATGTGTCCAATTACTGAGCCAGAGTGCATGCGCCCAGAGCCGGCACTCTGCAACGACAGACGCCACTGCAGTGGGAGGCCCACAGGATCCAAAGAACAAAGACGGATGAAGATAGAGAAATGAAAGACCAATGGAAGTGGCCTGCTCACTCCCCTCCCTCCCCAACCTGACCCTCGCCCCCCAAAAAAATTAAAAAAAAAAAAAAAAACACTAAGTATAGTCCAGTTAAACCACGATTGATAATAATTAAGTGAAAGAAATCTCAGAATATTTTTCTCTTAATTTTTTTTTTAAAACATTTATTTTATTTATCTTTTGGGGGGTGAGGGGGGAGGGAGGGGGACTAGTGGGCCATCTCCACTGGTCCTTCATTTCTCCATCTTCATCCGTCTTTGTTCCCTGGCTCCTGTGGGCCTCCCATTGTGGTGGCATCTCGGCTCTGGGTGTATGCGCCCCAGAGCTCCGGCTTGGCAACTGGACACATCAGTCCAGCTGCTCTGTGGCACGTGGGATCCTCCCAGGCCAGGGATCGAATAGGCACCCCCTGCACTACAAGGCGGCGTCCCTATCCACTGGACCACCAGAGAAGCCCTTTTTCTTAATGTTTTAGTCAATATGGCTGTCTTGTTTTTCAAAGTGTTCAGTATTAATAATTAACTATCTTAGTAGAGTTTTCTTTTGGAAAGTAAATAGGTGAAAAACAGTAAAATTTTTGCTCAGTGGACCAAGTCAAGACTTTCTTAGGTTTAGTCTCCTAACAGATAAGATGGAGGTGGCAATGGATCTGTTTTCTGATCTCACTTCAGAGTATTTTTGGAACAATCCTGGTTCAGATGAGGGTTAATTCTATGGGAGAAGAAGCTGAAAAATTCTTTTTACTAATACAAAGAATTTTTACCTCTCTCTACCTCAAGATTCATGTGCCCTATTTATACATTAGTGATTCTGAGGAAGTTCTATAGACAAAAGAAAAAAATCTGATAGACTTTATTTATCTTAGTCATTCATATACTTGGAAATCTAGATCCTTTTTTTTCTGAGAATCCCCTTCAATAACACTGGAATGAACTCTATGCTCACTTTGAAGCAGCAAGTGAGAGGGAAATATAGCCCCGTGAGTGCCAGGCTGGAAAATTACAGTCTGAAATAGGAATATCAGTGATGTCTTAACTCTCTCTTTTTTTTAAGGTTTGGTCTCTTTTTTTTTGGATTTCTTTATTTTCATCCATCTTTTTGTTCTTTGGCCTGTGTGGGCCTCCCATTGCAGTGGCCTCTGGTTGCAGAGCACCGGCTCTGGGCATGTGCGCTCCAGAGTGCTGGCTCGTAATTGGACACACCGGTCCAGCCGCTCCATGGCACGTGGGATCTTCCTGGGCCAGGGATTGAACCGGCACCCCTTGCACTGCAAGGCAGACTGTTTACCCACTGGACCATCAGGGAAGCCCTTAACTCTCTTTTTTACTTTCCAATTAGTCTTAGAAGTGTTGGGTTCTAGTGACTATTTTGTTGCCTTCAATATACAATTAATTCAGTCTTTTCAACTGAGTATAAAGGGGACTTATCCCTCTAAGTTAATTAGAATGTCTCCCTCAGATACTCATCTTCTACCAGGATGCATTTTGAAAGTTACACTCCCCCCTCCCCCACCCCACAGAACAGAATTTAGTAGTTTATAAGTATTCAGTTAAAAAACAATCCAAATCATTTTAGCCGAACTTCCAAGTGGAGAGATAGCTATACAGTGCACATCAAATGAAGAGAAAAAACCTGATTTGAGAAACCGAAGATGTATAAAAATCTAGAGTTGCCTGAAAATATTGGGAAGGGGACACAGTAAAATTTTTGCTCAGTGGACCAAGTCAAGACTTTCTTAGGTTTAGTCTCCTAACAGATAAGATGGAGGTGGCAATGGATCTGTTTTCTGATCTCACTTCAGAGTATTTTTGGAACAATCCTGGTTCAGATGAGGGTTAATTCTATGGGAGAAGAAGCTTAAAATTCTTTTTACTAATACAAAGAATTTTTACCTCTCTACCTCAAGATTCATGTGCCCTATTTATACATTAGTGATTCTGAGGAAGTTCTATAGACAAAAGAAAAAAATCTGATAGACTTTATTTATCTTAGTCATTCATATACTTGGAAATCTAGATCCTTTTTTTTCTGAGAATCCCCTTCAATAACACTGGAATGAACTCTATGCTCACTTTGAAGCAGCAAGTGAGAGGGAAATATAGCCCCGTGAGTGCCAGGCTGGAAAATTACAGTCTGAAATAGGAATATCAGTGATGTCTTAACTCTCTCTTTTTTTGAAGGTTTGGTCTCTTTTTTTTTGGATTTCTTTATTTTCATCCATCTTTTTGTTCTTTGGCCTGTGTGGGCCTCCCATTGCAGTGGCCTCTGGTTGCAGAGCACCGGCTCTGGGCATGTGCGCTCCAGAGTGCTGGCTCGTAATTGGACACACCGGTCCAGCCGCTCCATGGCACGTGGGATCTTCCTGGGCCAGGGATTGAACCGGCACCCCTTGCACTGCAAGGCAGACTGTTTACCCACTGGACCATCAGGGAAGCCCTTAACTCTCTTTTTTACTTTCCAATTAGTCTTAGAAGTGTTGGGTTCTAGTGACTATTTTGTTGCCTTCAATATACAATTAATTCAGTCTTTTCAACTGAGTATAAAGGGGACTTATCCCTCTAAGTTAATTAGAATGTCTCCCTCAGATACTCATCTTCTACCAGGATGCATTTTGAAAGTTACACTCCCCCCTCCCCCACCCCACAGAACAGAATTTAGTAGTTTATAAGTATTCAGTTAAAAAACAATCCAAATCATTTTAGCCGAACTTCCAAGTGGAGAGATAGCTATACAGTGCACATCAAATGAAGAGAAAAAACCTGATTTGAGAAACCGAAGATGTATAAAAATCTAGAGTTGCCTGAAAATATTGGGAAGGGGGACACAGGCTCCTGGTGCTATTCCAAGGGCGGTTCCTAAACTGCTGGTTAAAACCCCAAACCCGTGCTGTGGGAAGTAAAGAGCCAAAGAAGAATGCAGCTTGCCATCTTGAGAACCTAAATGTTTGCCACTTTCTCACTGCTATTGCCAAACTGGCTGAGGGACATAAATATTCCAATAATGCAACTTGTAGTTTCAAATATGGGATTCCCAGGTGGCTCAGTGGTAAAGAATCCATCTACCAACGCAGGAGTTGTGGATTCAATCTCTGGATCGGGAAGATCCCCTGGAGAAGGAAATGGCAACCCACTCCAATATTCTTGCCTGGAGAATCCTACGGACAGAGGAGCCTGGAGGGCTGCAGTCTATAGGGTTTCAAAAGAGTCTAACATGAGTTAGTGACTGATCAGCAACAAAGTTTCAAACATAAGTGTAGCTACTGAGAGCACAAAATAAGTTTAGCTGTACTTGCATATATTCCTATTTCCTTATTTTTTAATTTAGAAAAAGAAACCACATGTAGATATGTGTAAGTTATAATGATACTTTTTTTTTTTAAATTTTATTTATCCTTTTTGGGGAGGGGAGGGTGGGGGAGGAGGGAGGAGAGCGGGCGGGCCACTTCTGTTGGTCTTTCATTTCTCTATTTTCATCCGTCTTTGTTCCTTGGCTCCTGTGGGCCTCCCATCACGGTGGCCACTGTCGTTGCAGAGCGCCGGCTCTGGGCGCACGCGCGCCAGAGCTCCAGCTCAGTAATTGGACACATCGGTCCAGCCACTCTGCGGCACGTGGGATCTTCCCAGGCCAGGGATCGAACCGGCGCCCCTTGCACTGCAAGGCGGTGTCCTTACCCACTGGACCACCAGGGGAAGCCCAATGATACCTTTTTTTAAAATTAGTTTTTAATTGCTACATTAACAAATTACCACAAATTTAGCAGCTTTTAAAAACTACATGTTTTCTTATCTGTGAAGTCTAGGTTGGCTCAGTTAGTTTCTCTGGCTCTCTCAAGATTGAAATCAAGGTGTTGGCTAGCTTGCACACTTATTAAGAACTTCTAGGGTAAAATCTAATTCTGGACTCATTCCAGTGGTGGGCAGAATTCAGTTCCACAAGGCTATAGGACTGAAGTCCTCACTTCTCTGATGGCTGTTGGCTGGGGTTGATTTCAGGTGATAAAGGATCCTTCCTCCACTTTCTTTCTTTTTTTTATTACTTTATTTATTTATATTTGGCCTAAATGTTTGCCACTTTCTCACTGCTATTGCCAAACTGGCTGAGGGACATAAATATTCCAATAATGCAACTTGTAGTTTCAAATATGGGATTCCCAGGTGGCTCAGTGGTAAAGAATCCATCTACCAACGCAGGAGTTGTGGATTCAATCTCTGGATCGGGAAGATCCCCTGGAGAAGGAAATGGCAACCCACTCCAATATTCTTGCCTGGAGAATCCTACGGACAGAGGAGCCTGGAGGGCTGCAGTCTATAGGGTTTCAAAAGAGTCTAACATGAGTTAGTGACTGATCAGCAACAAAGTTTCAAACATAAGTGTAGCTACTGAGAGCACAAAATAAGTTTAGCTGTACTTGCATATATTCCTATTTCCTTATTTTTTAATTTAGAAAAAGAAACCACATGTAGATATGTGTAAGTTATAATGATACTTTTTTTTAAATTTTTTTTTTCCTTTTGGGGGGGGGGGGGGGGGGGGGGGGGGAGGAGAGCGGGCGGGCCACTTCTGTTGGTCTTTCATTTCTCTATTTTCATCCGTCTTTGTTCCTTGGCTCCTGTGGGCCTCCCATCACGGTGGCCACTGTCGTTGCAGAGCGCCGGCTCTGGGCGCACGCGCGCCAGAGCTCCAGCTCAGTAATTGGACACATCGGTCCAGCCACTCTGCGGCACGTGGGATCTTCCCAGGCCAGGGATCGAACCGGCGCCCCTTGCACTGCAAGGCGGTGTCCTTACCCACTGGACCACCAGGGGAAGCCCAATGATACCTTTTTTTAAAATTAGTTTTTAATTGCTACATTAACAAATTACCACAAATTTAGCAGCTTTTAAAAACTACATGTTTTCTTATCTGTGAAGTCTAGGTTGGCTCAGTTAGTTTCTCTGGCTCTCTCAAGATTGAAATCAAGGTGTTGGCTAGCTTGCACACTTATTAAGAACTTCTAGGGTAAAATCTAATTCTGGACTCATTCCAGTGGTGGGCAGAATTCAGTTCCACAAGGCTATAGGACTGAAGTCCTCACTTCTCTGATGGCTGTTGGCTGGGGTTGATTTCAGGTGATAAAGGATCCTTCCTCCACTTTCTTTCTTTTTTTTATTACTTTATTTATTTATATTTGGCTATGTTGGGTCTTAGTTGTGGCATGTGGGATCTAGTTCCCTGACCAGGGACCAAACCTGGGCCCCCTGCATTGGGAGTGCAGAGTCTTAGCCAGTGGACCACCAAGGAAGTCCTCTTCCTTCACTTTCAAAGCCAGCAATGGTGGGTCTGGGCCTCCCCAAGTTTCTAATCTCTCTCATCTCTTTTCCTGATGCAACCCTGACTCTCACCAGACTGAGCCCACTTGATAATCTAGGATAATCTCTTTATTCTGGTCAGCTGATTGGTAGCCTTCATTTAATATGCAGAGTCCCTTCCAGCTGCACCTAGATCAGTCAACCACTGAAGAACCAGGGGGACAGGAATCCTGGGGGAACATCTTTAGAATCTGCCCATTATATCTTTGTAGACTTATTTTTGTTAAAGACCAGATCAAAACTGGGAAGATATATTCGTATTCCCACCACTTACCCTACTCTTGTGGTAAATTACATGTAAACATGAGATACTGAAGGGGACAGTCAAACATATCCTCTTGATTCTGTTCAGTATTCTGATATCAAATTGTTAGCAACAGAAATGTCATTATGACCCAAACCCTTACTTGATGAGCCATTCGAAGTGATCTTTGTTGTCTGAGCACCCATAATCTGTGGTCCAGGCGTGACCAATGGTATACTTATGGAACTTCAGCATGTCCATTACTCCAACTTGGGCAATAACACAACCAAAGAGGTCAGGACGCTGATTGGCACAGGTAGCTAAAAATCAACATAGAAAAAGGAGATAGTCCATCATTAAACATCTGTGTCATAAACAAAAGCAAAAGAGAACAAAACAACACTTAAAACGTTTTCAGAATCCTGATGGTCGTTTTTTCTGAAGACAGGAAGAAACTCAGACTTGCCGGTGTTGGCTAGCTTGCACACTTATTAAGAACTTCTAGGGTAAAATCTAATTCTGGACTCATTCCAGTGGTGGGCAGAATTCAGTTCCACAAGGCTATAGGACTGAAGTCCTCACTTCTCTGATGGCTGTTGGCTGGGGTTGATTTCAGGTGATAAAGGATCCTTCCTCCACTTTCTTTCTTTTTTTTATTACTTTATTTATTTATATTTGGCTATGTTGGGTCTTAGTTGTGGCATGTGGGATCTAGTTCCCTGACCAGGGACCAAACCTGGGCCCCCTGCATTGGGAGTGCAGAGTCTTAGCCAGTGGACCACCAAGGAAGTCCTCTTCCTTCACTTTCAAAGCCAGCAATGGTGGGTCTGGGCCTCCCCAAGTTTCTAATCTCTCTCATCTCTTTTCCTGATGCAACCCTGACTCTCACCAGACTGAGCCCACTTGATAATCTAGGATAATCTCTTTATTCTGGTCAGCTGATTGGTAGCCTTCATTTAATATGCAGAGTCCCTTCCAGCTGCACCTAGATCAGTCAACCACTGAAGAACCAGGGGGACAGGAATCCTGGGGGAACATCTTTAGAATCTGCCCATTATATCTTTGTAGACTTATTTTTGTTAAAGACCAGATCAAAACTGGGAAGATATATTCGTATTCCCACCACTTACCCTACTCTTGTGGTAAATTACATGTAAACATGAGATACTGAAGGGGACAGTCAAACATATCCTCTTGATTCTGTTCAGTATTCTGATATCAAATTGTTAGCAACAGAAATGTCATTATGACCCAAACCCTTACTTGATGAGCCATTCGAAGTGATCTTTGTTGTCTGAGCACCCATAATCTGTGGTCCAGGCGTGACCAATGGTATACTTATGGAACTTCAGCATGTCCATTACTCCAACTTGGGCAATAACACAACCAAAGAGGTCAGGACGCTGATTGGCACAGGTAGCTAAAAATCAACATAGAAAAAGGAGATAGTCCATCATTAAACATCTGTGTCATAAACAAAAGCAAAAGAGAACAAAACAACACTTAAAACGTTTTCAGAATCCTGATGGTCGTTTTTTTCTGAAAAGCACAGGAAGAAACTATCAGACTTGCCCAAGAGCCCACAAACTTTCCCCTGCTGGAGTGGGATATTTTCCTTATTAGTGTACACTTACTTTTCATGAAAACCTCTAGACTTTCTGTAAAGCCTGTGGCCCTCCTCCCATCTCCAGCTGCTTTTACAGGTGAGGAGAGAGATTAAAAAATTGTTCAGGATCTCAAAACTAGCCTGTGATATTGTGACATAATAGGGAATACCTACAGAATCTTTGTGTCTGGTTCCTAGAAGAAAGTTGCTAAAACCCGTGGAGTTTCCCGAGTGACAGGGTGAGAGGAGTGTCTTTCATAATTCACACCTAACCCCTTTCAGCCATATGTGAGTTCATGCTAATGTGGTGGCTCTGGGTGGGTTCCTAGCTGGCTTCAGGAGAGGCGCTGGCTGCCCAAGGAATCAACCATGTGATTGGAGGCCTGGATCTTTTGGTCCCACCCAAGCCCTCTGGGAAGAGGAGGGTGGCCAGAGATAAGAGTTAGTGATTAATGTAGTGATTAATGGCTATGAACCTTCATAAAGCGCACCCAGCAGTGGCGTTTTGAGAGCTCCTGGGTTGGTGAACACATGGAGGTGCCGGGATGATGGTGTCAAGGCATGCACCTGCCCCTGCCACACCTCAGGCTGTACATCTCCAAAGAACTTGTTCCAAAGTTCTGTCCTTTATAACAAACTGGCACATGTAAGGAGAGAGTGTCCCTGAATTCTATCAAATTATTGAACTCAAGGAGGGGGATGTTGGAACCCCCAGTTTATAGCTGTTGGTTGAAGTACAAGAGGTTCAGAACTTGTGACTGGTGTCTGCAGTGGGGACAGTCCTTTGGGTCAGTGCTAACTCTGGCTAGTGTCAGAATGGAACTGAACTGTGGACCTGGTTGGTGTCCGGAGGGTTGGAGAACTGGTTGCCCTGGGACTCCCTTCCTGTATTTGGCATCAGGCGTATTGTGAGCAGAAACAGTTCATATAGTTCAGAGCAGAATAGGGCCTAAGACCCAGTTCAGAGCTCTGTCAGATACTGACACACTTTCTTGTCCTGTCTTATAAATGCTCTTTTGTATATGCTTAAAAACTTCTTTCTTGGATAATTCCATAAATGTTTATTGAACATCTGCCATGCGCTTGGCACTAGGCCTGGGGCCTGGAGATACATCGGTGAATAATTTAGTGGGAAAGATAAAGAAGTGAACAGGCAATTACAGTGTGGCAGTTACTTCTGTTGAGAAAGTGCAGGTGCTGTGGAAGAAGCAAAATCTTACCAGAATACTCTCTGGGTTCATTCATGTTGTTGCAAATGGCAAGATTTCATTCTTTGTATGGCTGAATAAGATTCACTCTGTGTAGAATATTACATACACATGTTCTTTATCCATTAAGTTATCAATGGACACTTCAGTTGCTTTCATATCTTAGCCTTTGTGAATAATGCTACAATGAACATAGGAGTTCATATCTTTTTGAATTAGTGGTTTTGATTTATTTGAAAAAACCAAACCAAACCAAACCAAACCAAACCCCCAGAGGTGAAACTCCTGAACCACATAGTTGTTCTATTTTTACTTTTTCAGGAACCTTCATACTCTTCTGCAGGGTGGAGAACAGTTTACGTTCCCAACAGTGTGTGAGGGCTCCCTTTTAACTGCATCTTTGTCAACATGTGTTATTTGTTTTCCTTTTGATACTAGTCATACTGACAGGTGTGAGGTGGTATCTCACTGTGGTTTTGATTTGAATTTCCTTGATGATTAGTGACACTGATGTATTTTCATGTATCTATTGGCTAAGTGTATATCTTCTCTGGAAAAATGTCTATTCAGATCCTCTGCTTGTTTTTTAGTTGTTTTTGATGTTGACTTGTATGGGTTCTTAGGATATATATATATTTTTTTAAAATTTGGTTTCTTTTATTGGTTTTTTATTATTACTTATTTTCATCCATCTTTATTGTTTGGCCTGTGTAGGCCTACCATTGCAGCGGCCTCCCTGTTGCAGAGCACTGGCTCTGGGCATACTGCTCCAGAGTGCTGGCTCATAACTGGACACACCGGTCCAGCTGCTCTGCAGCAGATGGTCTCTTTACTCACTGGACCACCAGGGAAGCCCAGTTTGTTTCTTATTTAACATTTCGATTACATATCCATAATAAAGAGTAAAGAGTGTTTGGAAGTATGTACTATATATTTCCCTTTTTTAAGTGCTTTTACATTTAAGAAGATGAAACTCAATTTAACTGACTTTTAAAGGTTTAGCGATTTTGAAACAAAAGAAGTGAACAGGCAATTACAGTGTGGCAGTTACTTCTGTTGAGAAAGTGCAGGTGCTGTGGAAGAAGCAAAATCTTA
Organism: Tragulus kanchil; assembly: GCA_022376925.1. Classification (NCBI taxonomy): domain Eukaryota; kingdom Metazoa; phylum Chordata; class Mammalia; order Artiodactyla; family Tragulidae; genus Tragulus; species Tragulus kanchil. The sequence goes on from JAIOJX010000026.1 coordinate 238,222,621, forward strand.
CCAGAATACTCTCTGGGTTCATTCATGTTGTTGCAAATGGCAAGATTTCATTCTTTGTATGGCTGAATAAGATTCACTCTGTGTAGAATATTACATACACATGTTCTTTATCCATTAAGTTATCAATGGACACTTCAGTTGCTTTCATATCTTAGCCTTTGTGAATAATGCTACAATGAACATAGGAGTTCATATCTTTTTGAATTAGTGGTTTTGATTTATTTGAAAAAACCAAACCAAACCAAACCAAACCAAACCCCCAGAGGTGAAACTCCTGAACCACATAGTTGTTCTATTTTTACTTTTTCAGGAACCTTCATACTCTTCTGCAGGGTGGAGAACAGTTTACGTTCCCAACAGTGTGTGAGGGCTCCCTTTTAACTGCATCTTTGTCAACATGTGTTATTTGTTTTCCTTTTGATACTAGTCATACTGACAGGTGTGAGGTGGTATCTCACTGTGGTTTTGATTTGAATTTCCTTGATGATTAGTGACACTGATGTATTTTCATGTATCTATTGGCTAAGTGTATATCTTCTCTGGAAAAATGTCTATTCAGATCCTCTGCTTGTTTTTTAGTTGTTTTTGATGTTGACTTGTATGGGTTCTTAGGATATATATATATTTTTTTAAAATTTGGTTTCTTTTATTGGTTTTTTATTATTACTTATTTTCATCCATCTTTATTGTTTGGCCTGTGTAGGCCTACCATTGCAGCGGCCTCCCTGTTGCAGAGCACTGGCTCTGGGCATACTGCTCCAGAGTGCTGGCTCATAACTGGACACCCCGGTCCAGCTGCTCTGCAGCAGATGGTCTCTTTACTCACTGGACCACCAGGGAAGCCCAGTTTGTTTCTTATTTAACATTTCGATTACATATCCATAATAAAGAGTAAAGAGTGTTTGGAAGTATGTACTATATATTTCCCTTTTTTAAGTGCTTTTACATTTAAGAAGATGAAACTCAATTTAACTGACTTTTAAAGGTTTAGCTTTTTCTTTGGAATTTTGAAGGCAGCTCAAAATTCTGAATGAATTTATGTTAAGAAGTAAAGAAGAATAGGGCTTCCCTGGTAGTCCAGTGGGTGAAGGGTTCACCGTGCAGTGCAAGGGGCACTGGTTCGACCCCCAGCCCCAGAAGATCCCATGTGCCATGTCGTCTACTGCAAGGTGAACTCTTTACCACTGGACCACCAGGGAAGCCCCTTTGGATATTTTGGACATTAACCTTTTATCAGATATACTGTCTGTAAATTCCTTCTCACATTCAGTAGGTTGCCTTTTCATTTTGCTGGTAGTTTCCTTCACTGTGCAAAAAGCTTATTAGGTTGCTACAGTCCCATTTGTTTGTTCTGCTTTTGTTTTCCTTGCCTGAGGAGACATATCCAAAAAGAATTTTGTGAAGACCAATGTCAGTGTTTTCTTGAAGGAGTTTTATGGATTCAGTTCTTACATTTAAACATATATACTTCTATTTTATTTTCATAAATGATGTGAGAAACCAGCCCAGTTGGACTCTTTTGCATGGAACTTTCCAGTCTTCCCAATGCCATTTATTGAAGAGGTTGTCTTTCTCCCACTGTATTTTCTTCCTTCCTTTGTTGTGGATTGACCATATACATGTAGGTTTATTTTGGGGTTCTCTGTTCTGTCTCTGACCTATATGTCTGCTTTTGTGTTTATTCCATATTGTTTTGGTTACTAGAGTTTGTAGTACAGTTGGAAACGAATGCGTATGATACCTCCAGCTTTGTTCTTTCTCAAGATTGTTTTGGTGATCTGGGGTCTTTTATGTTTCCAAATACAGTTTAGAATTATTTGGTATAGTTTGGCAAAAAATGCCTTTGGTATTTTGAGACTGACTCGGACTGACTCTGTATTTTGTTTCCACTGGCTCCGTATATTGCCTTGGGCAGAAGAGCGGTTTTAACAATATTGATTCTTCAAATCTATGAGCACGATACATCTTTTAAGGTTTGTGTCATCTTTAGTTTCATCATGTCTTACCATTTTCAGTGTACAGGTTTTTCACCTGTTTGATTAGGTTTTTATTAGGTGTTTTATTCATTTTGATGCAATTTTAAATGGGATTGTTTTCTTCATTTCTTCTGATAGTTTGTTAAGGTATAGAAATGCTACAGATTTCTGTATGTTAATTTTGTATCCTGCAGCTTTCTCATTTCTTTGGTGGCATCTTTAGGAGTCTCTCTATGGTATCATGCCATCTGCAAACAGGGGTGGTTTCACTCCTTTTCCAATTTTTATTGCTCTTCTTTTTCCTGTCAGCTGCTGTGGAAAGGACTTCCAGTATGTTAGTAGGAGTGGTGACAGTGACTCTCCTGTCCTAACAAGACCCTTGTCTTTTTCCTCACCTTAGAGGAAATGCTGTGACTTTTCACTGTAGATTAGCTGTGCACTTGTCATAGATGGCCTTTATTATGTTGAGATGTGTCCTTCTATATCCACTTTGCTAAGAGTTGTTAATCACAGATGGATTCTGAATTCTCTCAGAAGCTTTCCCATGTCTATTGAGATGATCATATGGTTTTTGTTCTTCAATTTGTTAATGTGGTATTATCACATTGAGTGATGTACAGATATTGAACCATCTTTATATCCCTGTGATAAATCCTATTAAAGTGTATGACCCTTTTAATGTACTGCTAAGTTTGGTTAGCTAATACTTTTGAAGACTTATATGTATGTTGACTAGTGATACTGGCCTGTACTTGTGTGTGTGTGTGTGTGTGTGTGTGTGTGTGTGTGTGTGTGTGTGTGTGTGTGTGTGTGTGTGTGTGTGTGTGTGTGTGGGTGGGTGTGTGTGTGTGTGTGTGTGTGTGTGTAGTGTTTTTGGTTTTTATATCAGGGTGATGCTGACCTTGTAAAATGAGTTCAAAAGTACTCCTTTTCAGTTTTATGGAATAGTTTGAGAAGATAGGAACTTTTCTCTAAATATTTCATAGAATTTGCCTGTGAAGACATCTTGTTCTGGCTTTTTGTTTGTTGGAATGTTGTGGTTTTTGTTTTGTTCTTGTTTAATTACTGATTCAGTTTTATTACTGTTAACTGGTCTGTTCACTCTTTCTGATTCAGTCCTGGGAGACTGTAAGTTTCTAGGAATTCATTTATTTCTTCTAGGCGGTCCATTTTATTGTGCATAATTACTGATAGCAATCTCTTAGAATCCTCTGCATTTTTGTGGTATTGGATAGAACTTCTCTTTCATCTCGGATTTTCTTTGGGCTCTCTGCTTTTTTGTTTTTCTTTCACATTTACACTGAACATTATTTATTTAACAGAACTATGATTATATAACTCCATGTGGGGTTGCATAGCCACTTCCTGGTGCATCTTAAATTGCAAATGATTAGAACAAGTCTATCTTCAGGACCTGGGTTACGTTCTAAGTCTAGGTATAAGCCAACTGAGCCTATTCAGGATATCAGAGAGTAGGGAATCACTTTCATTAAGTATCGTGCAACTCTATGAAGTGCTTTTTGTTTTTTTTTTTTTTTGCTTTCTTCTCTGAGGCATAGCCATTCCTGCATCACAAATTTATTCTGATTCTTCTAAGATCCTTAAGCTCTTCTTATATTGTCTCCTGATTTACCTCTCATTATATAGTAACACTAGCACAAATGCTAACCCCACTTTGTGTTTGCTTAGAGTTTTATGGATTATAAGCATCTCTCTCTATATCCTTCTATTTAAATGCACAGGGATGTTGGGAGTATCTCCTGGCACATGAAGACACTAAGGCTCAGGGATGTTAATACTGCTCAAGTTGTCACAGCTGGTTTATCAGGAAGCCTGAGCTCCAGCCCAGTGTTTGAAACAACATTTCTAACAATATGTATTTTTTCAGCCTTACTGAGGTATAATCGACAAGTAATAAGATATTTAAAGGGTACATCATGATGATTTGATTCCAGTTCAGTCTTTTGAAGAATCATCCAGGTCCCCTTCCCTGTATCATACTGGTGAGCAGAAGACTCCTAGTGTGCTCATTAATATAATGGCAGGGAGCTTCTAGATGGCTTTCACCTTTTCCTCTAGCTGTGATTCCAACACATCAATTTTGATCAACCCAGTCATGGAGACAAACATAAACCAAGTTCCATAGGTCACCAGGACAGATTCCTCAGAGAGGAGACACTAGGGGGTCTCAATTTATACTAGAGTACAGTGTCTTTTCCAAAGAAAACTCTAGTAACAACAACAAAAAATATCTGAACCACAGTAATCTTTACTGGACAGAGGCTCCTTCCAGTTTTACTCAGCAACACCCTTTTCTTGTCTGCTTACATCAACTGGCTATAGTAAAACAGGAATGAGGAAAGTTTCCAAGGCTCCTTGAATATACAATCAATACCATTCTTCAGCATCACCATTATCATCCTTATCATCAAACATAATACTGATTGGACAATAACCAGGGCCAATAATTATGCTCTGTGCTCTTATACTCACTCTCAGCTAATCCTTCATAACCCTGAGTGGAAGGAATTACTACATTTAGACTCTTTTCTTAGAAAAGCTAAGAAATCAACAAATATCATGGACTTACCAAATTCTTGAGCTGTGATTTAAAAACTGGCTGTCTCATGCATCTAGCAGTCAAAGCACCTCTCACGGGTATTCAATTCATGCAACAGATAAAACAGCGATAAATAGCTTCCCCCTGTACTTTCCTCCTGCTCTCACTGTATAGTAGATTTCCGCTGATGAAATATTGAACCAAATAATCTTTTGGTCTTTCCAACTCTTCATTTCTATGAACCAAATGATGAACCATGCCCTACACAAGCCTGAAAAGTAGCAGTTGCTGTTGTTCAGATGCTAAGTCACGTCCGACTCCTTGTGACCCTGTGGACTGCAGCACAGCAGGCTTCCCTGTCCTTCACTGTCTCTCAGAGTTTGCTCAAACTCATCTTGGTGATGCCATCCAACCATCTAATCCTGTCACCTTTCTCCTCCTGCCCTCAATCTTTCCCAGAATCAGGGTCCTTTCCAATGGGTTGGTTCTTCGCATCAAGTTGCCAAAGTATTGGAGCTTCAGCTTCTGCATCAGTCTTTCCCATGAATATTCAGGGTTGACTTTCTTTTAAGATTGACTGGTTTGATCTCCTTGCAATCCAAGGAATTCTCAAGTGTCTTCTCCAGCACTATAGTTGAAAATCATCAATTCGTCAGTGCTCAGCCTTCCTTATGATCCAGCTCTCACATTCATAAGTGACTATTGGGAAGACTTTGACTTTACAGACCTTTGTTGGCAAAGTGATGTCTCTGCTTTTCAATACTCTGGGTTGTCATAGTTTTTCTTCCCAGGAGCAAGTGCTTTTAATTTCATGGCAGCACTTGCTATCCACTGTGAATCTGGAGCTCAAGAAAAGAAAATCTGCCACTGTTTCCACTTTTTCCCCATCTACTTTCCATTAAGTGATAGGACCAGATGCCACGATCCTAGTTTTTTGAATGTTAACTTTTAAACTAGCTTTTTCACTCTCCCCTTTTACCCTCATCAAGAGGCTCTTTAGTTCCTCTTCGCTTTCTGCCATAATGGTGGTGTAATCTGCACATCTGAGGTTGGTATTTCTCCTGACCATCTGGATTCCAGCTTGTGCTTCATGCAGACTGGTATTTTGCGTAATGTACTATTCATATAAATAAGTAGGGTGACAATACAGTTTTGATAAATGTGTAAGAGTAAGCCAGATCACATACTTACATGATGAGAAACATTAATTCCATAATTATAGTTTTGCTTTTAGTTTGAAAGAAATTTTGTTACACAATAAGCCAGATGGAAACATCAATGACATTATTTGCCATCCTGGCTCAGCACACTTCAGCAGAAAATTACCAAGCTCTTGTCATGATGAAAAAGAAACTGGAAGGAGGTCAAGTGTTACCATCCCCCATACATTGATCCAGTTCTGCAGGTTTGGATGGTTTGCTGTAAATTCATTTTTCCACATCATCATTCTTGAGCTCTGGATTGTTTGTGAGCAATATGGAGTTCTGGAGGTGACATGTCTGAAATCAAGGCATTGGCAAGGCCATGCTCTCTCTCAAGGCCACCTTACTTCTTGTGGTTGCTGGCAATCTTTGATGTTCCTTGGCTTATAGATGGATCACCCCAATTTCTGTCTCCATCTTCACAAGATCTTCTCTGTGTCTGCGTTCATGTATTATTCTTCATGGCTCATCTTCAATGCCACAATCTGCTTAAAAGGGCACCACTTCAGGCTTCACTGGTGGTCCAGTGGGTAAAGACACCGCCTTGCAGTGCAAGGGGCGCTGGTTTGATCCCTAGCCCGGGAAGATCCCATGTGCCGTGGAGTGGCTGGACTGCTATGTCCAATTAATGAGCCAGTGCTCTGCAGTGAGAGAGGCCACTGAAATGGGAGGCCCCCCACAGGCCAAAGAACAAAGTGGATGAAAATAAATGAATGAAAGACCAATAGAAGTGGCCAAAAAAAAAAGGGCACTACTTCTTGGGCAGTTTTTCCTCTTTGATGACTTCACTGCAGAGTCCTACAGGGCACCGAAAATTCATTGGCTATGAGCTGGCAGTTTTGACTTCTTCATCCGGTTTTGACAGTCCATTTTAGAGTTGGCTGTAGTGGTGTGTGGTAAACAGTGTCACATATCAGGTATATGTGAAGGTATTCTCAAGCAGAATGTCATTTTTTCTGTTCTTTTCTCATGAAAATATGTCTTTGTTAGTAATGAAGCTTCTTCTTTTTGTCACTTTTCCAAATCCTCTGGGATGAGAAACTGGCGAGGCAGGAGGGGTCATGTTACATCTTAACTGTGAGAACCTCTCTAGGTTCCACTGGCCACAGCCCAGGAAACCTAGGAATCTAAGGCTGACAGCGTCTAGCCCTCTCTCTGTTTTACTTGATGAGTCTGGTAGGTTTATTCAATTTTTATCTTCTTAAAGCAGCAGCTCTAAAGTTACATTGATCTTTTCTATTGCTTCTTAGTATCTTATATGCTCTAATCTTTATGATTTTTGGATGGTTTGCTGTAAATTCATTTTTCCACATCATCATTCTTGAGCTCTGGATTGTTTGTGAGCAATATGGAGTTCTGGAGGTGACATGTCTGAAATCAAGGCATTGGCAAGGCCATGCTCTCTCTCAAGGCCACCTTACTTCTTGTGGTTGCTGGCAATCTTTGATGTTCCTTGGCTTATAGATGGATCACCCCAATTTCTGTCTCCATCTTCACAAGATCTTCTCTGTGTCTGCGTTCATGTATTATTCTTCATGGCTCATCTTCAAGGCCACAATCTGCTTAAAGGGGCACCACTTCAGGCTTCACTGGTGGTCCAGTGGGTAAAGACACCGCCTTGCAGTGCAAGGGGCGCTGGTTTGATCCCTAGCCCGGGAAGATCCCATGTGCCGTGGAGTGGCTGGACTGCTATGTCCAATTAATGAGCCAGTGCTCTGCAGTGAGAGAGGCCACTGAAATGGGAGGCCCCCCACAGGCCAAAGAACAAAGTGGATGAAAATAAATGAATGAAAGACCAATAGAAGTGGCCAAAAAAAAAAGGGCACTACTTCTTGGGCAGTTTTTCCTCTTTGATGACTTCACTGCAGAGTCCTACAGGGCACCGAAAATTCATTGGCTATGAGCTGGCAGTTTTGACTTCTTCATCCGGTTTTGACAGTCCATTTTAGAGTTGGCTGTAGTGGTGTGTGGTAAACAGTGTCACATATCAGGTATATGTGAAGGTATTCTCAAGCAGAATGTCATTTTTTCTGTTCTTTTCTCATGAAAATATGTCTTTGTTAGTAATGAAGCTTCTTCTTTTTGTCACTTTTCCAAATCCTCTGGGATGAGAAACTGGCGAGGCAGGAGGGGTCATGTTACATCTTAACTGTGAGAACCTCTCTAGGTTCCACTGGCCACAGCCCAGGAAACCTAGGAATCTAAGGCTGACAGCGTCTAGCCCTCTCTCTGTTTTACTTGATGAGTCTGGTAGGTTTATTCAATTTTTATCTTCTTAAAGCAGCAGCTCTAAAGTTACATTGATCTTTTCTATTGCTTCTTAGTATCTTATATGCTCTAATCTTTATTATTTTATTCACTTTAGGTGTTAGGTTTTCATTTGTCTCCAGGTACTTTAAAATTTTCTCTTTACCAGTGACCCGCTGGTCATCTAGTAGCATAGTCTCCATGTGCTTGTTCTTTGCAGTTTTTCCTTGTAGTTGATGTCTAACTTCATACTGCTGTGGTTGGAAAAGATGATGGATGTGATTTCAATCTTCTTATTCAGATATGTTTAGTGGCTTAAGATATGATCTGTCCTGGAGAATGCTGTACACTTGACTGTGTATTCTGCTGCTTTTGGATGGAATATTCTTAATCTAGTAAATCCATCTAATCTAAGCCAGTATTTCCTCAATAATTTTCTGACTAGAATATCTATCCACTGATATAAGTGGAATACTAAAGTCCCCTGTTATTATTTTACTCTTGGTTTCTCCCTTTATGTCTGTAAATATTTGTCTTATACATTTAGGTGCTCCTATGTTGGATGCATAAATATTTAAAAATAATTTCATATTATAGTTGATTTATAATGTTCTGTATGTTTTAGGTATATAGCAAAGTGATTTCTTTTACACATATATATCCATTCTTTTTCAATTCTTTCCCATATAGGTTATTACAATAGTTCTCTGTGCTATACAGTAGATCCTTGCTGATTATCTATTTTATATATAGTAGTATGCATTTCTTAATCTCAAATTCCTAATTTGTCCCCTCCCCACCCTACATCCCCTCTAGTAACCATAAGTTCATTTTTGAAATTCTCAATTTTTTAAAACTGTTTTTTTCTGTTCAGCTTGGGTAATTTTCATTATTCTGTTTTCCAGGTCTCTAATCCATTCCTCTGTATCATCTAATGTTGATTCCTCCTAGTATTTTTTTTTTTTAATTTTTTGGCCTCTTTTATTGGTCCTTCATTTACTTATTTTCATCCATCTTAATTCTTCAACCCGTGTGGGCCTCCCATTGCAGTGGCCTCCCTCGTTGCAGAGCACTGGCTCTGGGTGCATGTGCTCCAGAGCGCTGGCTTGTAATTGGACACACTGGTCCAGCAGCTCCACAGCATGTGGGATCTTCCCATGCCAGGGATTGAACCTTGCACTGCAAGGTGGACTGTTTACCCACTGGACCACCAGGGAAGCCCCTAGTATAGTTTTTAATTTCAGTTACTATATTTTTCACCTCTTCCTGGCTCTTCTTTATATTTTTGAACTCTGTTGGGCTTCTCCGCATGTTTATCCATGCTTCTCCTGAGTCTGTTGAGCATCTTTATGATCATGACCTTGAACTCTTTATTGGATAAGATTACTTATCTCCAATTTGCTTAGTTCTTCTTATTGCCTCCTTAGTTTAGAACATAGTTCTGTCTTCACATCTTGCCCAGTTCTCTGTGTTCACTTCTGTGTGTTGGGGGTTGGTTATGTGTTGTGAGCTTGGAGAAGTACCCTCATGTAGGTATTTTCCTACAGTAGCAACAGCCTCCCCTGTGGCTACTGTAGGGATGCCTCCTTTATAGCTGTGTGGCTCTTCGGTCATGGCAGGGCTGACTGCTTTGGGTAAGCTGGTAGGCAAGGCCTGATTGCTCCATGAGCAGAGTTGGTGCCAGTCTGCTGGTGGGTGGGGTACTAAATGATAGCCAGAGGGGTCACTCTGAAGTGGTGCTTCTCAGCACTAGGGTCCTTGTGGGCAAACAAGTTCCCCAAAGTGGCTGTCCCCAGCATCTGTGTCCCCATGAGAAGTCCCAGTTGCCTCCTGGCCCCTCCTTCCCCTCTCCCCCCACGGAAGACTCTTCAAAGTTGGCAAGGAGGTCTGACCAGCTCTTTTCAACTCACTGCCCATATGGGACTCAGAGTATGTGTGATTTTGTGTGCACTCTGTGAGAGTGGAGTCTCTATTTCCCATAGCCCTCTGGCTTTCCTGAAAGGAAGCGCTGCTGGCCTCAAAGCCAGATGTCCTGGAGGCTCGTCTTCCTGATGGAGGGCCTCTGGACTGGGGCTCCTGATGTGGGTCTTGAACTCTCTCTTCTTGGGAAGAACTCCTGCAATTGTGATCACCCTCCCATGTGGGCTGCCTCCCTGAGGCTGTGGGTCTTGACTGTACTGTGCATCTGCCCTCCTTACCCTCCTCACTGCCGTTCCTTCTTTTTATCTTCAGTTGTGGAAAGTCTTTTCTGTTAGTCTTCAGGAATTTTCTCATACATAGTTGTTCTGTAAATAGTTGTGGTTTTGGTGTGTCCATAGAAGGAGGCGAGCTGAAAGGCTTTCTACCGCCATGTTGGCCACATCTCAGCTTTCCAGATTAAATAAATATTTTGGACATATAAATTTCACCTCCAAAAATTATTTTCTCTTTTGGGCCGCATGTTCATCTTGTGTTCACTTTATGATCATGACCTTGAACTCTTTATTGGATAAGATTACTTATCTCCAATTTGCTTAGTTCTTCTTATTGCCTCCTTAGTTTAGAACATAGTTCTGTCTTCACATCTTGCCCAGTTCTCTGTGTTCACTTCTGTGTGTTGGGGGTTGGTTATGTGTTGTGAGCTTGGAGAAGTACCCTCATGTAGGTATTTTCCTACAGTAGCAACAGCCTCCCCTGTGGCTACTGTAGGGATGCCTCCTTTATAGCTGTGTGGCTCTTCGGTCATGGCAGGGCTGACTGCTTTGGGTAAGCTGGTAGGCAAGGCCTGATTGCTCCATGAGCAGAGTTGGTGCCAGTCTGCTGGTGGGTGGGGTACTAAATGATAGCCAGAGGGGTCACTCTGAAGTGGTGCTTCTCAGCACTAGGGTCCTTGTGGGCAAACAAGTTCCCCAAAGTGGCTGTCCCCAGCATCTGTGTCCCCATGAGAAGTCCCAGTTGCCTCCTGGCCCCTCCTTCCCCTCTCCCCCCACGGAAGACTCTTCAAAGTTGGCAAGGAGGTCTGACCAGCTCTTTTCAACTCACTGCCCATATGGGACTCAGAGTATGTGTGATTTTGTGTGCACTCTGTGAGAGTGGAGTCTCTATTTCCCATAGCCCTCTGGCTTTCCTGAAAGGAAGCGCTGCTGGCCTCAAAGCCAGATGTCCTGGAGGCTCGTCTTCCTGATGGAGGGCCTCTGGACTGGGGCTCCTGATGTGGGTCTTGAACTCTCTCTTCTTGGGAAGAACTCCTGCAATTGTGATCACCCTCCCATGTGGGCTGCCTCCCTGAGGCTGTGGGTCTTGACTGTACTGTGCATCTGCCCTCCTTACCCTCCTCACTGCCGTTCCTTCTTTTTATCTTCAGTTGTGGAAAGTCTTTTCTGTTAGTCTTCAGGAATTTTCTCATACATAGTTGTTCTGTAAATAGTTGTGGTTTTGGTGTGTCCATAGAAGGAGGCGAGCTGAAAGGCTTTCTACTTCGCCATGTTGGCCACATCTCTACGCTTTCCAGATTAAATAAATATTTTGGACATATAAATTTCACCTCCATGGGAAAAAAATGTTATTTTCAAGTCTATATTAGGGTGATAAAAGTTAAGGGCAGGAACTCAGGTTTGGACACGAATCAGTATATTTCAAACACAAACTGCGTGAATGTCAAAATCCCCTGACAACATTGGACTGAAAGCTGAAAACTGTCATATGCTTTTTAGGTTGAGTCTATTTATGCTGATCTGCATTTGTACAGCAGCCCCTCCTAGCCTAGTGATATTGAAGGTAGGATCCAGCCACGGAGCTCAGGTCCACTACAATGTTAAGTACTGCCGATAGACAAAAAGGCAAAGTAAAATTTTGTTAACTACCAAAAATGAAGAAAAGCTACTCAGAGGCAGTGCCACACAGAGGTTAAAAGAGCAGAATCTAACACTATGGTGCGGATCATCCACCCCCGCATCACCAGCACACTAGCAACCTACTTTAGCTTTCAGCACCCCATCTTCCTATCAAGGGCTCGGCCCTGGCACACAAGGTGCTCATCTGCAGAGGTAACCTATTATTGTAAACTGTTTTTATTACTGTTAAGCTTTGGATCCATCTTTGCATGGACCTCATTTTAACTGATGACTTCTAATCTCAGCACCCACAGCATTTAGTGTCCCATGGAATTAGGTATTCAACAAATGTTTAGTGATGATCAAGCTGGGTAGCATAGTCAGAGAAGTGTTATTAGGTTCAGTCTGTGGGGAGGCGATCCCACCCAGGGGAGGGAAAGGTGAGAAGTGCAGTCCAGAGGAGTCAGAACAGGGAGGAGGAACAGCTTTTCAGGCTCTGATCAGTAGTTGTGTCTTCATACATCATTTATTAGATGCCCAAATAAAACAGGTTTTGCTTTTTCTGTACCACTGCTCCCATCTGTGAAGCAAAGTAAGTCAGAGCATGTAAAAATTCTAGGAGTCAACTAGCAAAGCACAATGAATAAAACCCAGTTCTCACCTACTAAGAGGCCTCCATTTGACCCTCCATTAATAGTCAGCCTCTTGGAAGACGTGTAACCTTCCTTGATAAGGTATTCAGCAGCACACTGAAAGTCATCAAAGCAGTTTTGTTTCTTGGCCAAGATACCACCTATAAATTGCCAAAGTGAAAGACAGTTAATTAACAAAACAGTAACAAAAAAACCTGTTTTAACCTAAGAGGAATTCAAATGATGATAGGGCACAATTTCAACTACTGATCAACTTGAACACAATGGGCTAACACTACATTTAGAAAAATACCTCAGTTTAAGCACTGTGGAAATCCCTCGTCAGTACCACAACTGCTAATCCATGTGGTTCCTTTGTATTTTTCTAAAGCCTCTTAGAACTTCAAAGGCAAATGCGCCAAGGGGAAGAGATGATCTGTTATGATGTCAGACAACCATGAGACAAACTGTGAAAGCACCTCATCAGAAAGCACTTGTGTTGTGGGAGGCACGGGACTCAAAGCTGACACAAGACCTGGAGCAGAGTCGAGTCCCCCCAGAGCACGGGATGAGGATGAGTGGCTTCCCTGAGAAGAGGGAAGTGCTCTGCACAGGGGCTCATGTCTCACTCCTCCTTTCTGTGGGGTTTGACATGGATAAGTGATTTCAAGATCTAAGTTCTCTGGTTTCGCCCCTGGCTACTTAAGAACCTGAGTAGGTATGAGGTGATGAGGTGGGGAGATACTGGTGCACAAAGCAGGTCCTTAGTGTTAGTCTCTGCGGCCCTGCTGCATGCGGCATCTTCCCCAGCCAGGGACCAGACCTGTGACCCCTTGTAGTGGAACTGCAGAGTCTTAGCCACTGGATCACCAGGGAAGTCTGTAGTTTCTCTAGTCTTTCTTGTCTCTCTAGTCTTGAATGAAGAGGATCTCAAACAACTCCCCAGAGAATCTCGGCTTTCTCATCTAGAAACCATTCCAGTGTATGGAGCTATATGAAACCACTAAGAGAGGAACATCTGCAAGGTCTTGGAATATCTAAAAATAAAGGCCTAAAGTCATGCCCTCAAAGGAGCAGATAGCTGAAATAACTGCCTATGAAATGAACAAAAAGCAGACATAGATCTAATTAGATATTTGAGATTAACCATTTTTGCAGAAATTCAATTAAGGATTAAGCAGTGCTACTGAAGGAATTTTTTTCATATCAAAACAAATGTTACTCAGATTTCAATAAGAAATTATCAGTGAATTAGAATGGCTAGGATTACTCAGTTTCCAGGAATAATATAATTTGGGGTATATGGCTAGTATAAAGAGCATTACATTTTAAACTCAATTAACAGGAATTAGTTTTAAAGTGAAAGACAGTAACAAAAAAACCTGTTTTATAAAATAAGGGCACAATTTCAACTACTGATCAACTTGAACACAATGGGCTAACACTACATTTAGAAAAATACCTCAGTTTAAGCACTGTGGAAATCCCTCGTCAGTACCACAACTGCTAATCCATGTGGTTCCTTTGTATTTTTCTAAAGCCTCTTAGAACTTCAAAGGCAAATGCGCCAAGGGGAAGAGATGATCTGTTATGATGTCAGACAACCATGAGACAAACTGTGAAAGCACCTCATCAGAAAGCACTTGTGTTGTGGGAGGCACGGGACTCAAAGCTGACACAAGACCTGGAGCAGAGTCGAGTCCCCCCAGAGCACGGGATGAGGATGAGTGGCTTCCCTGAGAAGAGGGAAGTGCTCTGCACAGGGGCTCATGTCTCACTCCTCCTTTCTGTGGGGTTTGACATGGATAAGTGATTTCAAGATCTAAGTTCTCTGGTTTCGCCCCTGGCTACTTAAGAACCTGAGTAGGTATGAGGTGATGAGGTGGGGAGATACTGGTGCACAAAGCAGGTCCTTAGTGTTAGTCTCTGCGGCCCTGCTGCATGCGGCATCTTCCCCAGCCAGGGACCAGACCTGTGACCCCTTGTAGTGGAACTGCAGAGTCTTAGCCACTGGATCACCAGGGAAGTCTGTAGTTTCTCTAGTCTTTCTTGTCTCTCTAGTCTTGAATGAAGAGGATCTCAAACAACTCCCCAGAGAATCTCGGCTTTCTCATCTAGAAACCATTCCAGTGTATGGAGCTATATGAAACCACTAAGAGAGGAACATCTGCAAGGTCTTGGAATATCTAAAAATAAAGGCCTAAAGTCATGCCCTCAAAGGAGCAGATAGCTGAAATAACTGCCTATGAAATGAACAAAAAGCAGACATAGATCTAATTAGATATTTGAGATTAACCATTTTTGCAGAAATTCAATTAAGGATTAAGCAGTGCTACTGAAGGAATTTTTTTCATATCAAAACAAATGTTACTCAGATTTCAATAAGAAATTATCAGTGAATTAGAATGGCTAGGATTACTCAGTTTCCAGGAATAATATAATTTGGGGTATATGGCTAGTATAAAGAGCATTACATTTTAAACTCAATTAACAGAATGGAATTTAGATTTATCAATGTTCAGTATGATAGGTTCTAACTAAAAGTGTACATTTTGGGTCCTTTCACTACCTAAATTAGGAGAAAGTCTATGATCAGTCTAAACACAGTCTAACCAACTTTCAGCTTCAGTCAAGCTACAAACTTCCCTCCCCACAAGGCTTTTGGAAAATAACTTGGTTATATTTGATAAAGAGATGAGAACGTGGGCCAAGACCAAGGGCACTCTTCCCTATCAGAGCAGGATGGATACCTGATGAGTAGAAGAATGTTACGGTGAAGAACTGGGGTTCTTTGAGAGGCCACAGCATCAGGAGGCCATGCAGGTGGGTGTTTAAGTGTGTACATGAAAAATTTTAAACTGGAAAATTGGGTGAACTAAGGGGTGCAGACTTACCATATTGGTTTTGGATGTAAATCAAACATACGGTGTGTAGAGATTTTATTTTTATTCTCCTTTTCTTAGTCATCTCTTAATATCACAGTTTCACAGTATGATTTTAGTGTAATTAAACTCTAATATCAGGCCCAAGTAAAAATTACACAATAAATTCTATGCTGTTTCAAATATAGTGACAACTGATAAAGCCTTCAGGGTTGACAGCTAGCAGCAGGTGGCCCAACAGTGGCTTGGGGACCACGTGTTCTCTGGGGACACTTGCTAAGATGCTCAAACAGATGGCTGTCTTGAGGTTGGTCTCTGGGGTGCATGCTGAAGACCCTGGGGTCAGTTCTGGGCCTTCCTGCCTCCTAACACCTAACAATTGCTAGGAAAGAAAGAAAGAAAATCTCTCTACAGAAAAAAAATGTAAAGGAAAGAAATCTCTTTCTAGATTTACTCTCAACTTTGTTGATTTGACCCGATGCATAAACCAGAGCCTCAGGAGGCAAAGAACAAGTGGGTGTCCAGATCTGAAAGGTGGTCTCAGTGCTCCTACTGTGGGAGAGAGCCCCCTCGCGCCAGCAGACATGACGGCTGATGTCGAGAGGGGAGAACAAGAGAGCCGGTGGGAGTGAAGGGGCCTCCCCCAAACAGAGGAATAAGGTAAGGGAAGAGCATCGTCTTCACATTAATTGATTAGTCTATACATTCTAGAGGTACAAAAGCCTGGGAGATGGGGTGTGCCCCCTGTGGAGAGAGAAGGAAATGACAGGGCTTTAAAGTAAAGACTGCTATAGTGTTTTTAAAGAATGATAACCTGGGGGATAAAGTTTAATACAGAAGCACTAACCTCAAGCAACTAGAATACATGCTTTAGGAGGCCAGAGAACGGACACTCAGTCATTAAAGTCAGAAAAGAAAAACGACTGTGTGGAAGTTGCACAAGATACAGTCCCGGCAGCAATGCCAGGAGGGCGCTATTTGTCAGCCATGTTGGAAAAATTGAAGAAAACAAGCCAAAGATGCCCAAACTGGGAGTAGGAAAGCTCTACTTCAGGGTGGTCTTTGCAGAACCAGATTACTTTCTCTTAAGTCTGTTTTGAGATAGCCTGGCTCTCACTGTTCAGCATGATTTGGGTAACAGGGAACACAATAAATACCAAATGTATCCCTCAAACTCACTTGTGACAGCGAGAGATAAAAATGCACCCCATATGTTGCTGATTACGGTATGTAGGGGACGCTTCTGAAAAATATATCCTTCATTAAAATAGACTGCAAAGGAAAATACAATGTCAAAAGACAGAGCTGTTTAAATTGAAAGGGAGGGATTCCTGCCTGCAGTGTGTTTGGAAGCATCCTTATTTTTCATCTGTCTTGTCAAAACACTCTCCTCCTCCTCCTCATCCCAGACCCTGCCACATTTGTGTTTCTGCAGAGAACACCCCTCACCTTTATGCCACTTCTCTCCATATTCGCCACCTCCTCTGATGTTGGCCACCGCAAGGACACCACCCATGTGTCTCACAAAGATGAGCCTGGACACACTGAGAGACGGTAAAGGTTGTTAAGTGCCCACTGGGGACCCAGCGATCTCCCTCCGCCACACGACACTCCACAGAGGTATCCTCTAAGTGGGAGCCCCATACTTCTATATTTCACTTAAATCAAGTAATGTAAAGCTTTTTTTAATCTTTTAAATTGAAGGATCATAGCTTTACAGAGTTTTGTTGTTTACTGCCAAACATCAACATGAATCAGCCATAGGTGTGCATATGGTATCCCACCCCTCTAGGTTGTTACAGAGCGCCTGTTTGAGTTCCCTTAGGCTTACAGCAGCTTCCTATTGGTAGTCTGTTTTACATATGGTTAAGTTTCCATGTTACTCTCTCCATACCTCTCACCCCACAATGTCTATAAGTCTGTTCTCTAGGTCTGTGTCTCCACTGCTGCCCTGCATATACATTTATCAGTACTATCTTTCTAGATTCCATATCACATAAAACTTTTGACTGATGAACTGCAAGGTTCACACATGTTCACAAGCATTCAGTAGACCTCATTTTGAGCAGTTGTCTTTGCAAACCAAACCCTGTCAGTCACCTGACACAGCCCTGGTGTGAACAGACTAATGGCCCCTGCTACCATTTTTTCCAGTAACTCTCTCTAAATTAAGTTGGAAAAAAGAAAGAAAGCTCTTTCTGAAGTATGAATTTTAAACAGGTTTCTTGAGATTTACATGTTAAACTAGGTGTGTGAGAGGTAAGGAGATCAAGGACTCAAACCAGAAAATAAGATGGAGTGCCCAGGTCTGGGGGATGCTTTCTAGAAATAAACAGAAGAAACTACAACATAAAACTTCTTTAGAAAACTTGGATTTTATGTTTTCCCCTCCTCTTTCCGCACTGACTCTGCTTGCTTTTAATTAAAACTAACACCCAAGTTGTCTTTTCTTTGGAATGTTTCCTGCACCTCGGATGGTCTCTGCTGTAACTACGAGCGTATCCACTGGCTCAGAGAAGAAAATGTGTAAGTACACTTCCTAACTCACCTTGATCCTCAACCCAGAGCAGGCTTTATAAATACACAATGCACAAAGACAAGATCTGTGGGGACCAGGGAAAAGGGGGCTCAGGTGCAGACACCCGTGGCCAGCCTCTGGCTTCCTCCACTGCTTGGAGGTCAGATACACACTGAGGTGCCACGCTCACCTGTAGTTGGGTGTGATAGAGATGTTGAAGCCTCCATAGCCGTAGAGGAAAGCAGGGTGGGAGCCATCCAGTTTTATGCCCTTTTTATGTACGATGAACATTGGAATCTTTGTACCATCCTTGCTAGGGTAGAAAATCTAGAACAGAAGAAAGTAGAGTAGTTAGATTTCACATTCCTGAGTAAACACTGGAATGCTTTTACATGGGAAAAATAGGTAGTAAATTCTTCAAGATGTAGAGCAGCATGGTAAAAACCCAGTACCACTAAAGGGCGAGTTGATGATGCAGCATTTTTTAGTTTTTATGGAGACAGTGTGGAGTATGAACTCAGGCAGACTTGACTTTGACTTCTTAAAGCTAGGTGACTCCGGGCAAGTTGTTTGTTCTCAGCCTTATTTCTTTATCCCTGAAATAACAGGTGGGAGTCATGTCCACCTGTTAGAGTCTCCATGGGGCCCACCAGTTGTCTTTGCAAACCAAACCCTGTCAGTCACCTGACACAGCCCTGGTGTGAACAGACTAATGGCCCCTGCTACCATTTTTTCCAGTAACTCTCTCTAAATTAAGTTGGAAAAAAGAAAGAAAGCTCTTTCTGAAGTATGAATTTTAAACAGGTTTCTTGAGATTTACATGTTAAACTAGGTGTGTGAGAGGTAAGGAGATCAAGGACTCAAACCAGAAAATAAGATGGAGTGCCCAGGTCTGGGGGATGCTTTCTAGAAATAAACAGAAGAAACTACAACATAAAACTTCTTTAGAAAACTTGGATTTTATGTTTTCCCCTCCTCTTTCCGCACTGACTCTGCTTGCTTTTAATTAAAACTAACACCCAAGTTGTCTTTTCTTTGGAATGTTTCCTGCACCTCGGATGGTCTCTGCTGTAACTACGAGCGTATCCACTGGCTCAGAGAAGAAAATGTGTAAGTACACTTCCTAACTCACCTTGATCCTCAACCCAGAGCAGGCTTTATAAATACACAATGCACAAAGACAAGATCTGTGGGGACCAGGGAAAAGGGGGCTCAGGTGCAGACACCCGTGGCCAGCCTCTGGCTTCCTCCACTGCTTGGAGGTCAGATACACACTGAGGTGCCACGCTCACCTGTAGTTGGGTGTGATAGAGATGTTGAAGCCTCCATAGCCGTAGAGGAAAGCAGGGTGGGAGCCATCCAGTTTTATGCCCTTTTTATGTACGATGAACATTGGAATCTTTGTACCATCCTTGCTAGGGTAGAAAATCTAGAACAGAAGAAAGTAGAGTAGTTAGATTTCACATTCCTGAGTAAACACTGGAATGCTTTTACATGGGAAAAATAGGTAGTAAATTCTTCAAGATGTAGAGCAGCATGGTAAAAACCCAGTACCACTAAAGGGCGAGTTGATGATGCAGCATTTTTTAGTTTTTATGGAGACAGTGTGGAGTATGAACTCAGGCAGACTTGACTTTGACTTCTTAAAGCTAGGTGACTCCGGGCAAGTTGTTTGTTCTCAGCCTTATTTCTTTATCCCTGAAATAACAGGTGGGAGTCATGTCCACCTGTTAGAGTCTCCATGGGGCCCACCTAAGAGAACAGGCATTCAGTTCTCTGCTCCTGAGCACCTCTTCCAGTGCTGGAAAGTCAGATTTGGCTCTACTGCCAAACAGTCCAATCAGGAAAAGAAACAGGGTTACCAGCTTTGAAAGATAGGGTTACCAGTTTCTGACTACGAAAGACATTTCATATTCAACTATCTCTCTATGTTCAACTATTAAATAAATGTTAGCAACAACAAAACATATATGGGCTTTAGAGAGTAGGTGAAGAACACCACAAATCCTATTGTTTCTGATTAAACACTTAGGGTTGCTAATGAAGGCTCATCAAACCTTCCTGAATTGGGAACTTGAGGCAAGTTCAGCTGACATTTCTAGATTTATTACATTTTGGATAAGAGGAACAAGAGAAAAAAGACTAGAAAGAGAACATGAAATGCTATTCAAACAGTACACATGGAATAAGCACTAAGACCCCCAAAGCTGATGATGGTGTTTTAGAGACATCTGTAACATCTGTAAACAGCTTTCTCTTTGGGCAAACATGGTGCCTCTGTCCCAAATGACACCTGGAAAGTGCCCCAGCTTAGAAACGTCTTGCTGACCTCACAGTCAAGGTCAGAAATATCTATAGTGAGTGTGACTTGGAGCCATATTCTAGCCAAAGCTTTTTAAAGCAGCAGTTCTATTTCAGAAAGTTGCCACAAAGTCCTTGAAAATAAACAGTAGGGGGTGAGCGGGGGTGGGGTGGGGGTGGGGAAGTGAGGCACAGCAGGGTCACAATTAATGCCTGCAAGTCTGGTTGTTTTTTTGAAACCTGCCAAGAAATAGTATAAGAAGCATTTGCTTCTAACTTTGGAGGGAAATGCTGAGAGAGAGATTATTTGGTCGTTTAGGAATCATGGAAAATACACTGCAGAGTTCAAAATTGTCAAAGGGACAGAGTCTTATTTAAGTTACTTGGTGCCAGTTAGCAGCCAATGATAGAGAGTAGCTGTGGGGGAGGGACAAGTAAGTGCAGTGTTAAGAGGAGCTAGTGAGGGTGGGCTAGCATGCTAGTACACAGGCCCTGATCGATCCATCGATCAGTCGGGAGTGTTCCAGCCTCAGAGGCGCAGCATGCAGGGAGCAGCGAGTGCACAGTCTCACGTGCTCTACCTTAACATCATACAGCTATCTCCCAACTAGCCTCAAACCCTATTCCCGCACCGAATCCCACTTCAGTCCAGCTGAGCCCTCCTCTCCGGGCCACACCCCCTCTGCACCAGCTGACTGGTGCACCACTGTCCCTACTAAGCTCTCAGACTCTCCTCTTTGCAAAGCCCAAGCTTGCTCCATCTCCTTGCTCCAGGACACTGGCTTCCTCTCTGGTCCTGCTCTGCTTGCTACCACCTGGAGGAGGATCTACCTGAGGAGGGCATGGCAACCCACTCCAGTATTCTCGCCTGGAGAAGCCCATGGGGGTGCAAGGGTCTGACATGATTTAGGGACTAAACCGCCACCAGGCTACACCCTCTCTGCGCCAGTCAGCTGGACTGGTGCCCGTCTGTCCCCACGATGCTGACTCTCCGACCCTCCTCCATCTCCTTGCTTCAGGACACTGGCTTCCTCCTCTGGCCCTGCTTGCTACCACCTGGAGGATTTCCATTTCTGCACCAGGCTGCTCCCAGGTGGCTCCGGGATACAGGAATACAATCCCACAGCACACAGGCCCATAGCTCCAGCAATGTACCCAAGCTTTACGCTGCTCTGGTTCCCATGTTAAAATACATACAGATTTTATCAAATCTCTCTATACAGACACAAAGCAGGATGTTATGCCATGTTCATTATGGAATGGCAATTGATGATAAACCTTATTAACCTGACTCTAATCAAAGGGCAGATTGAGTCTCAAGTCTTTTTGATAACCAGGGAAGGGAATCCATGTGGACATTTTAGAAACAGACATTATTAGAAACAGCCCAGCCATTTTCCATCATGCTCTTTCCAATCCTTTGCCTTTACTGAACCTGATTCCCCCTGAAGCCACTTCCTTCAAAACCTTTCTTTCTGAGGTTTTGTGGGTATTTTCTCTAGATCTGTGCAGTAACAAGGAGAAGCTCAATGTCATGTGGTTCCCAAACCTGGCCCAACCAAAAGGCTCCACTTCAAGTCTGATCGTACTCCAAGTGCAGTGTTAAGAGGAGCTAGTGAGGGTGGGCTAGCATGCTAGTACACAGGCCCTGATCGATCCATCGATCAGTCGGGAGTGTTCCAGCCTCAGAGGCGCAGCATGCAGGGAGCAGCGAGTGCACAGTCTCACGTGCTCTACCTTAACATCATACAGCTATCTCCCAACTAGCCTCAAACCCTATTCCCGAATCCCACTTCAGTCCAGCTGAGCCCTCCTCTCCGGGCCACACCCCCTCTGCACCAGCTGACTGGTGCACCACTGTCCCTACTAAGCTCTCAGACTCTCCTCTTTGCAAAGCCCAAGCTTGCTCCATCTCCTTGCTCCAGGACACTGGCTTCCTCTCTGGTCCTGCTCTGCTTGCTACCACCTGGAGGAGGATCTACCTGAGGAGGGCATGGCAACCCACTCCAGTATTCTCGCCTGGAGAAGCCCATGGGGGTGCAAGGGTCTGACATGATTTAGGGACTAAACCGCCACCAGGCTACACCCTCTCTGCGCCAGTCAGCTGGACTGGTGCCCGTCTGTCCCCACGATGCTGACTCTCAGACACTCCTCCATCTCCTTGCTTCAGGACACTGGCTTCCTCCTCTGGCCCTGCTTGCTACCACCTGGAGGATTTCCATTTCTGCACCAGGCTGCTCCCAGGTGGCTCCGGGATACAGGAATACAATCCCACAGCACACAGGCCCATAGCTCCAGCAATGTACCCAAGCTTTACGCTGCTCTGGTTCCCATGTTAAAATACATACAGATTTTATCAAATCTCTCTATACAGACACAAAGCAGGATGTTATGCCATGTTCATTATGGAATGGCAATTGATGATAAACCTTATTAACCTGACTCTAATCAAAGGGCAGATTGAGTCTCAAGTCTTTTTGATAACCAGGGAAGGGAATCCATGTGGACATTTTAGAAACAGACATTATTAGAAACAGCCCAGCCATTTTCCATCATGCTCTTTCCAATCCTTTGCCTTTACTGAACCTGATTCCCCCTGAAGCCACTTCCTTCAAAACCTTTCTTTCTGAGGTTTTGTGGGTATTTTCTCTAGATCTGTGCAGTAACAAGGAGAAGCTCAATGTCATGTGGTTCCCAAACCTGGCCCAACCAAAAGGCTCCACTTCAGATTACATTAGTGGTTCCTGAACCGTATTGGTTGGACATAAACATCTGGGATAAACATGTTAAAAATGCCATTTCCTAGGCTTCCTTCCCAGGAATTCAGACCCTGCCCCCTCCCAGGTCTGGGGTGGGTGCCCAAATTTGCAGTTAGCACATCTTGGGGCTCTCCTAGGCTCAAATACTAGTCAGGCTTTTGACTTGTCTCTCTCCTTTTAGCCTCGTCAGTGACACCAACCCAAACCAGGTATTTTCCTCACATTCTTTGACAGTTCCATATAAGACTCTCCACTTCTCTTGACCCAGTTCTCCGATGACTTTCTAAAGTGCCTTCAAGAATGAAACTGACCGGTCCACCTGTCCTGCTTGGATGTCTCAAAGACCTGACCTCTGCTGCAGCCACATTCTGTCCACTTGTTCAAATATTTGCTGCATGTCCACTATTTGCCAGGCACTGTGCAAAGCACTGGAGATAAACAGATGCATAGGACCTGGATAATTCCTTCCATCATGGGCCTTCAAGTCTCCAGAGGCAAGCCAACAGGTACCACAAACACCCATTTCTTGGCTGTTAGAACCTAGAGCTTTTCTGAAAGGAGCTCATTTCCCGTGACTCCAATTTATTCTTTCTCCACTTCCTTCTCTTCCTTACTCCTGAGGTATCTGCCTTTTTTTCTTTTCTTTTTTAAAAACAACTTTCATTACAACATGCAGTCCCTATCTCTCTCTGGCTCTGTCAGCCTCCCTTGGGCTTTCTTGCCCAGCTTGTTGACCTTTAGCTCACCCTTAAAGTGTCACTAATGCCTGAATTCCTCTAATTCTAACCTAACCAGCTGGGCTCCTTTTCCTCCTCTGGGTTGCTGGGCACTCAGGAAATGCCAACTCACTTCATTACAGATGAATACTATTTGAACTCATGGTCTCTAACCTTATGCCTTTTTGTTCTTTCCCTAATTGAATTCTTTATGTATTTCCTGATTTTTACTTGCTATATCTTTCCCCAATGTCTTTCTTAAACTTTTTTCAGTCAATTCCAGAGTAGCTGTTTCCAGTGTTTTCCATTTTCTTCCATCCCCAGCACCACCCATTTATATCCCCTGCTCTTTGGATCTGACTTTGCCTATCTTCACTGGGACCATCTGCCTGGAATCTCACCCTCTGAACCTCAGACTGTTCTTTTTGTATTGTCTCCTTTTCCTTGGCATACAAACAAATTTCTCCTATCATACATAACAACAACAAAGCCCCTAATCTTTTGCATTGCTGTCTGTCCCTCAAGCTGAATTTCCATCTCCTTTAGCCTCGTCAGTGACACCAACCCAAACCAGGTATTTTCCTCACATTCTTTGACAGTTCCATATAAGACTCTCCACTTCTCTTGACCCAGTTCTCCGATGACTTTCTAAAGTGCCTTCAAGAATGAAACTGACCGGTCCACCTGTCCTGCTTGGATGTCTCAAAGACCTGACCTCTGCTGCAGCCACATTCTGTCCACTTGTTCAAATATTTGCTGCATGTCCACTATTTGCCAGGCACTGTGCAAAGCACTGGAGATAAACAGATGCATAGGACCTGGATAATTCCTTCCATCATGGGCCTTCAAGTCTCCAGAGGCAAGCCAACAGGTACCACAAACACCCATTTCTTGGCTGTTAGAACCTAGAGCTGTTCTGAAAGCAGCTCATTTCCCGTGACTCCAATTTATTCTTTCTCCACTTCCTTCTCTTCCTTCCTCCTTAGGTATCTGCCTTTTTTCTTTTCTTTAAAAACAACTTTCATTACAACATGCAGTCCCTATCTCTCTCTGGCTCTGTCAGCCTCCCTTGGGCTTTCTTGCCCAGCTTGTTGACCTTTAGCTCACCCTTAAAGTGTCACTAATGCCTGAATTCCTCTAATTCTAACCTAACCAGCTGGGCTCCTTTTCCTCCTCTGGGTTGCTGGGCACTCAGGAAATGCCAACTCACTTCATTACAGATGAATACTATTTGAACTCATGGTCTCTAACCTTATGCCTTTTTGTTCTTTCCCTAATTGAATTCTTTATGTATTTCCTGATTTTTACTTGCTATATCTTTCCCCAATGTCTTTCTTAAACTTTTTTCAGTCAATTCCAGAGTAGCTGTTTCCAGTGTTTTCCATTTTCTTCCATCCCCAGCACCACCCATTTATATCCCCTGCTCTTTGGATCTGACTTTGCCTATCTTCACTGGGACCATCTGCCTGGAATCTCACCCTCTGAACCTCAGACTGTTCTTTTTGTATTGTCTCCTTTTCCTTGGCATACAAACAAATTTCTCCTATCATACATAACAACAACAAAGCCCCTAATCTTTTGCATTGCTGTCTGTCCCTCAAGCTGAATTTCCATCTCCTGCTTCCTTCCTGATTAAACCTATCCACAGTAGCCCACACCCACAGCTCACACTTGCCCGCCTCATTCAGTCTTGTCCCCACCACCACCTTTTAAAGGGCATCAGTGAATGTTTCTGTCTTTGCCTCTCCATCTCTATCTATACCTGGTGGTTAGACCCTTCTGAACTTTCTTACATGCTTATAGAGAGACATCTATTCACATATACAGGCTGTTATTAAATGGGAGTACACAATAAAACCAGGCCAAAAGGGGGATAAAACTTAACTCTGCTTCTCTCCAGTCAGCTATGCATCATGAAATTCTTTCCAGGTTAAGATGCTCAGACTTACTTCATTAAAAAAGTGGCTGCCTAGTATGTCATCGCATGAAAGTACACAAGCTTATTTAACCATTTTCTTACTAAAAGCTATTCAGACTGTTCATTTTCTGTTATCAATAATGATGGAATAAATCCCTTTTACCTAAATCGTCTATACTCATGCTGTGATTTCTGTAGGATATATTCTTAGATATGAGATTGCTAGATCAAAGTGTATGTACATTTAAAACTTTAACATAGGTGTTGGAGTCACGGTGGCGCAATAGGAGGATATGGAGTTCGCCTCCCCCAAGAGTACATCAAGAACACATCTAGAAATGAAACAATTCTCACAGAGCACCTGCTCAACACTAGCAGAGGACCTCAGACACTAAAAGGACAAGAAAAATTCTTGTGCAACCAGGTAGGATGGAAGAAAGAAAGAAAGAAATAAGAGGAAATGGGACAGGCCTGCATGCTTGGTTGGGGAGCTGAAGGAGAGGAGAGGTTCTTGCATTCGGGACGTCCCCTCACCAGTGGGAAAGTGGGGAGAGCAGCAGGGACGGAGGGGGCTTTGGGGAGTTGGAGAGTGCATCAGCTAGTCAGGGGCAGGCAAGACAGAGTAAGACCCACACAGGTAGCCAAAAAAGCACATGAAAAGATGCTCAACATCACAAGTTATTAGAGAAATGCACATCAATCTAAACTACCACAGTCAGAATGGCCATCATCAAAATTATATATATAAACAGTACATGCTAGACGGGGTGTGGAGAAAAGGCAACCTCCTACACTGTTGGTGGGAATGTAAATTGGTACAGTGACTATGGAGAACAGTATGGAGGTTCCCTAAGAAACCAAAAACAGGACTACCAGGTGACCCAGCAGTCCCACTCCTGGGCATCTGTCTGGAGAGAACTATACTTCAAAGACATACATGCACCCCTATGCTCACTGAAGCACCATGTACAACAGCCAAACATGGAAGCAACCTACATGTCCATCAAAAGAGGACTGGATACAGACGATGGGGTACATGTATACAGTGGAACACTACTCAGCCATAGAAAGAATGAAATTATGCCATTTGTAGCAACGTGGATGAGCCTAGAGACTGTCATACTGAGTGGAGTCAGAGAAGGACAAATATTGTATGACATTGCTTATATGTGGAATCTGAAACGTGGTACAAATAGCCTTATTTACAGATAACCAGTTATGGATACAGAAAGCAATCTTATGGTTGCCAGAGGGGAAAAGGAGGGAGGGATAAATTCAGAGACTAGAACCGATATATACACACATTATATACAAGGCATAACTAATAAAGACCTACTGCACAGCACAGCAAACTCGACTCAGTACTATGCAATGACCTATATGACTGAAAGTGGTGTATGTATGATTGATTCATTGTGCTCTACATCAAGAACACATCTAGAAATGAAACAATTCTCACAGAGCACCTGCTCAACACTAGCAGAGGACCTCAGACACTAAAAGGACAAGAAAAATTCTTGTGCAACCAGGTAGGATGGAAGAAAGAAAGAAAGAAATAAGAGGAAATGGGACAGGCCTGCATGCTTGGTTGGGGAGCTGAAGGAGAGGAGAGGTTCTTGCATTCGGGACGTCCCCTCACCAGTGGGAAAGTGGGGAGAGCAGCAGGGACGGAGGGGGCTTTGGGGAGTTGGAGAGTGCATCAGCTAGTCAGGGGCAGGCAAGACAGAGTAAGACCCACACAGGTAGCCAAAAAAGCACATGAAAAGATGCTCAACATCACAAGTTATTAGAGAAATGCACATCAATCTAAACTACCACAGTCAGAATGGCCATCATCAAAATTATATATATAAACAGTACATGCTAGACGGGGTGTGGAGAAAAGGCAACCTCCTACACTGTTGGTGGGAATGTAAATTGGTACAGTGACTATGGAGAACAGTATGGAGGTTCCCTAAGAAACCAAAAACAGGACTACCAGGTGACCCAGCAGTCCCACTCCTGGGCATCTGTCTGGAGAGAACTATACTTCAAAGACATACATGCACCCCTATGCTCACTGAAGCACCATGTACAACAGCCAAACATGGAAGCAACCTACATGTCCATCAAAAGAGGACTGGATACAGACGATGGGGTACATGTATACAGTGGAACACTACTCAGCCATAGAAAGAATGAAATTATGCCATTTGTAGCAACGTGGATGAGCCTAGAGACTGTCATACTGAGTGGAGTCAGAGAAGGACAAATATTGTATGACATTGCTTATATGTGGAATCTGAAACGTGGTACAAATAGCCTTATTTACAGATAACCAGTTATGGATACAGAAAGCAATCTTATGGTTGCCAGAGGGGAAAAGGAGGGAGGGATAAATTCAGAGACTAGAACCGATATATACACACATTATATACAAGGCATAACTAATAAAGACCTACTGCACAGCACAGCAAACTCGACTCAGTACTATGCAATGACCTATATGACTGAAAGAGTGGGTGTATGTATGATTGATTCATTGTGCTCTACAGCAGAAATACAACATTGTAAATCAATTATACTCCAATAATAAAAAAAAATCAACAGATTCTGACACTTCTCTCAAGGTCAACTTCAGTTCCTAATGACAATATTATCTGTCAATTTCTTATTAGTAGTTGATGTTAAGATGGGTTCTAATTTTTGTTAGCCTAGCAGGCATCATCTTTAAGATTCAGTTTTTAAATTAGCAAACATTTTCATCTGTTTATCGGTTGTTTTAAATCTCTCCTTCAGAGAACAAAGTGTGTCTGCCCATTTAGTGTGCTTTACTTTTCTGATTAGTTGATAGACACTCTTCTTACATTACGGTGTTTACCTTTTTTTTCTGCCATATATTTTGTTTGTATTTCTTCCCAGTCTATAGCTTGTTTTTAAACTCTCTTCATGGTATCTTGAGTATAGATAGCACATATATAGACAGGATTCCCTGATCTCAAATTGTAAAAGTAGTGTCTATATTTCCATTTTGAATTTTTACACTTAAAACCTACATGGAGTTTGTCTTTACATATAGTCTGGTGTCTAGTTTTCCCCAAATGGCCAACTACTATACACTAAAGAATATAATTTACTGAAGAATAATTCTTTCCCCACTGTATAGAAATGCCTTTTTCAAATCAGTGTATCTTCCCAGGCCTCATCCGCTTCCATCTCTATCTGCCAACTGCTTCTGTGGCTTCCTGGGTAGAAGATTTCTCTCATTCTTTTTCAACCTTCTTAACTGATCCATCACTAGCTCTTCTTCCTGCTGCCAAACGCTACTGTTCTGCAATTTTCTACTCTTGGTGTTCTGTTCTCTCTCTGCAAACTCTGCATTTGCCATCTCGGAGAGCTCCAGGAACCTACTCTGTGCCAAGGACCTTCACGTCCACACCTGCAGGTCCCTGTGAGGGGCTGGTCAGACAGCCGCTCAGAGTGCTCCACATGCAGGGCTGGTCTGCGTCTCCAAGCCAGAGTGCTCTAGGTGGATCTCGTTCAGGTCCACCTCTTCAGGGCTCTCTCATTTCAGCTTCTACCAGCGGTCTCTACCTTCACTCTCTCCTCAGCCACCTGACTGCCAACTCTGAGTTGCATCTTGTACTGAGGTACTCACTTAGTCCTTTCTGTTCCCAGGCCCCTCCTTGCCCATGTGTGCTGGTGACCCTGCTCAGAACTCTGCGGCATTAGCCTCAAACCCACTTGGTCTTCCCAGCTCCTCTCACTAGCTACCGTGAAGCTGTGGTAGGAGGAGTACAACCTGAAACTTTTATTAGTAACAAGCAACAGCCATAATGTCCTTGATATATTTATATGATACAAAGCCCATTAGTGCTGGATGAGGAGGCAATTGCTGAAGCTTGAAGCCATAGGCTATTTTCAGTAGTATATTCCTATGATAACACCCAGGTTCAGGCTAAAAAGCAAAAAGACTGACTTCCTCTCTCATAACTGTAACCAAATGAGAGCTAGCTGATACTACACATGCATTCTTTCTGAGTCTCCACTGTGGGCACAGCCCTTTGATGGAGTGCCAAAGCCATAAAGGAACCCTTAAGAGACAGGACAACAAAGTGCTCACATGGGATCCAGCAGACATCCACTTGAGTAACAGAACAGGTCTGTTCGTCATCCAGGGCCAACAGCTCACCATGTGAGGCTGACAGGTCTTTCCCATCCCTGTCAGCACAGAGCAAAGGGTTCATGTGACAGATTCAGTCCAGCAGGAGCCTGTGACGCCAGCGTTACCACCAGGGTCTTCTCCCTGGCACACCTGTCCACCTCACAGACACGAGCTCTACTGAAGCACCTAAGCGTGTCTTTGGAAGCACCCACGAGACCACTAAGAGGGACTATGCACCTTAGTCCTCTAACACAACCATCATCAGGGACACCACAGATGAAAAATAAACATTACGACAGTTATTCAGAGCCACGGGTAGTTCTAGACATCAGTAAGCCGATCAAAGTTTGATCAGACACTGACTTTAGAAACCTACCTTCCTAAATTTTGCATTCCTCCCTTTGAAAACTTAAATATTTCATTTTGGAGACTCTCACAGCAGCATAACACTGTTAGTTCACATTTAAAACCAAGAACATTCACACAACAAGGCAATAAGGAATCACCCTTTTGAGGAAGTCCACACTGTTTCTTGATAGAGGAAAGAGATGGGTGTATTCAAGGAGTCACAAGACTGTACCTCCTGGGAAAGAAAACTGGTGTCTGGTCTTTCTCAGCCCTGGGAAATCAAGGTGATAGTCCCAACTTCTGGGGGCTCAAAATGTCTTGGATACAAGGAGAGACTGTCATGCCACAACCTCATCCAATGGGTTACACTTATTTCACAAAGGACAAACCCAAGGTCAATAAAGCACCTGCCAAAGTAACACTACCAGCTTATATAAAATTATCACCAAGTTCCTGGTCCAGAGTTTCTTCTACTTTATTAAAAATAATTCACTTCAAGCTATTACTTCCTGGTAAGTAATTACTGGGTGTAATTATGCAAAACTTTGCAACTGTTAGAAACTTTGGCATAGATTCTCCTCCCTCTACTTCCCCCCACCTTCCGAGACAATGATTACTAGTCTCTAAGGGATCCAAGGACAAGTATCCTGGCAAGGGTACTATGCTTTCTATTGCCTTTTTTGTTACCTTCTTGAAAAGCAGACTCACTGAAACATGTCAAAGGCCTTATTCCAGATACAGGGATTACTGTTTTGTTTTTATTACTCTCTTCAGCAGAACGAGTCTGCTTAGAAAGATGATCCTTCTCCAGTCCTTAGTGGCACAATCTTGAGGACAGATTATGAAAACAACAATAAAAATCTCACTGTGTCTTGCCATGCTATTCTACTAAATAAAACTCAGTTTCAGTAGTATTTTTAAAAGGCACAATTCACTTCAGAAATGAAACAAACAATGCTTGGGAGAATCATAAGAAAACCCCACTGCTGAGTAATCAATGTAAAGTAGCTTCTAATTGGCATATTTAAACCCTTACTCTAGTGAATGACTGTTTAACAGAAGTGTGCATGCTAAGTCCCTTTAGTTGCGCTCGACTCTTTGCGACCCCGTGGACTGTAGCCCACCAGGCTCCTCTGTCCTTGGGGTTTTCCAGGCAAGAATACTGGAGTGGGTTGCCATTTCCTTCTTCAGGGGATCTTTCCCACCCAGGGATGGAATCTGTGTCTCTTGTGTCTCCTGCATTGGCAGGCGGGTTCTTTACCACTACCGCCACCTCTGGAAGTTTAACAGATAAGAGCTCACAGACCTCGAGCTGAATCTTTTATGCTAAAAAAAACTCTCAAGGGAAAGAGAAAATGTCAGAAATGGCCATCTCTACTGTCAGCGTGACTGTGCAGAGGCATCACCAAAGAGAAGACGGTTCACCCTGGGGGCGTGGCACAGGACAGCAGCCACTGAACGCTGTCCAGCTGCCTTAACACGTGAATCTGGTTTCATTTGTTAGGTAGGAAGTTAGATACAAGCAACAAGTAGAGGTCTGGCTGAAAGGGATACAAACTGATCTCTAAACTCCATCCCAGACACACCCAGGAAAGCTCACAGATACACTGCAAAATAACCACAGAGACTTTAATTCCTACACCTGGCCCCCAGGCACACAGTGTAGATACAAAACAAGCACAGGGAAACCTGGCAAAAAAAACTGTTAGAAACTTTGGCATAGATTCTCCTCCCTCTACTTCCCCCCACCTTCCGAGACAATGATTACTAGTCTCTAAGGGATCCAAGGACAAGTATCCTGGCAAGGGTACTATGCTTTCTATTGCCTTTTTTGTTACCTTCTTGAAAAGCAGACTCACTGAAACATGTCAAAGGCCTTATTCCAGATACAGGGATTACTGTTTTGTTTTTATTACTCTCTTCAGCAGAACGAGTCTGCTTAGAAAGATGATCCTTCTCCAGTCCTTAGTGGCACAATCTTGAGGACAGATTATGAAAACAACAATAAAAATCTCACTGTGTCTTGCCATGCTATTCTACTAAATAAAACTCAGTTTCAGTAGTATTTTTAAAAGGCACAATTCACTTCAGAAATGAAACAAACAATGCTTGGGAGAATCATAAGAAAACCCCACTGCTGAGTAATCAATGTAAAGTAGCTTCTAATTGGCATATTTAAACCCTTACTCTAGTGAATGACTGTTTAACAGAAGTGTGCATGCTAAGTCCCTTTAGTTGCGCTCGACTCTTTGCGACCCCGTGGACTGTAGCCCACCAGGCTCCTCTGTCCTTGGGGTTTTCCAGGCAAGAATACTGGAGTGGGTTGCCATTTCCTTCTTCAGGGGATCTTTCCCACCCAGGGATGGAATCTGTGTCTCTTGTGTCTCCTGCATTGGCAGGCGGGTTCTTTACCACTACCGCCACCTCTGGAAGTTTAACAGATAAGAGCTCACAGACCTCGAGCTGAATCTTTTATGCTAAAAAAAACTCTCAAGGGAAAGAGAAAATGTCAGAAATGGCCATCTCTACTGTCAGCGTGACTGTGCAGAGGCATCACCAAAGAGAAGACGGTTCACCCTGGGGGCGTGGCACAGGACAGCAGCCACTGAACGCTGTCCAGCTGCCTTAACACGTGAATCTGGTTTCATTTGTTAGGTAGGAAGTTAGATACAAGCAACAAGTAGAGGTCTGGCTGAAAGGGATACAAACTGATCTCTAAACTCCATCCCAGACACACCCAGGAAAGCTCACAGATACACTGCAAAATAACCACAGAGACTTTAATTCCTACACCTGGCCCCCAGGCACACAGTGTAGATACAAAACAAGCACAGGGACTTCTCAGGAGCCCAGTAAGGGCTCATGAATATTCTACATCTAATTATAATAGACTGAATTATGGCCATAAACAACACAGCCTGCAGCTACATAACTTACAGTTAACAACTGGCTTTGAGGGTATGCCCCATTTGCATTCCCTTTCACTGATACTGGGTACAAGCCCTCCTTTGCACACACCATAACCAAAGGAGACAACTGGAAGTATGAACAACACTGCACAATCATTCACTCCTTTCCAACTCTTTGTGACCTCGTGGACTGTAGCCAGGTCTCCTGCATGGCAGGTGATTCTTTACCATCTGAGTCACCAGGGAAGCCCAGGAAGTATGAAAGGGGGGAGCCAAAAAAGGATGGGGAATGAGAATGACGTGCACCCCTTTGGGGTCAGCCAGCTCCCATGTCTTGGGAGTGTCTCTCTAATAAAAGATCTGCCTGCTCGAGCTGACCTACGCTGTGACTGGTCCACTGCTCCAAATTCTTGTTGCAATCAGACAAGAGCCGAGGAAGAGAAATAAGCTGACCTGACACATATAATAAATGAAATAAAAACATCTTCCTTTAAATGAAAAAGAGAAGCAAGTGAACATAATGAATGCAGGGAGCATTACTGTTCTTCAAGAGAAAAAAGATCAGCGTTCTCTGCTGAAATTTACTCTTCTGGAGATAATACATTTAGTAATAAAATCAACTTTGCTAATGCATTCAAACATGTACAGCCATTTAAGGGCCCCAGTCTTCACCGCCATGGTGAACCTGGTTCAGATTTGGCGCTCTCTGAGGCAAACGCCAAGACTCTTGTTATCATGGGTAATGGAACCTGCTCGTCCACAGAAGGTGAAGGAAGACAGTAAAGGGCAAGCCCCTGGCAGACAAGAATGTCCGGTGATAGCAACTCCTGTCTAATTTTAGAGCCTGACAGGTTGAGAGGAGAATGTTCATATAAGGGTGCTGAGCTTCCCTTCTCAGTCAAGCAATGATTCAAACCATCCCCCCTCACAGATACACTGCAAAATAACCACAGAGACTTTAATTCCTACACCTGGCCCCCAGGCACACAGTGTAGATACAAAACAAGCACAGGGACTTCTCAGGAGCCCAGTAAGGGCTCATGAATATTCTACATCTAATTATAATAGACTGAATTATGGCCATAAACAACACAGCCTGCAGCTACATAACTTACAGTTAACAACTGGCTTTGAGGGTATGCCCCATTTGCATTCCCTTTCACTGATACTGGGTACAAGCCCTCCTTTGCACACACCACAACCAAAGGAGACAACTGGAAGTATGAACAACACTGCACAATCATTCACTCCTTTCCAACTCTTTGTGACCTCGTGGACTGTAGCCAGGTCTCCTGCATGGCAGGTGATTCTTTACCATCTGAGTCACCAGGGAAGCCCAGGAAGTATGAAAGGGGGGAGCCAAAAAAGGATGGGGAATGAGAATGACGTGCACCCCTTTGGGGTCAGCCAGCTCCCATGTCTTGGGAGTGTCTCTCTAATAAAAGATCTGCCTGCTCGAGCTGACCTACGCTGTGACTGGTCCACTGCTCCAAATTCTTGTTGCAATCAGACAAGAGCCGAGGAAGAGAAATAAGCTGACCTGACACATATAATAAATGAAATAAAAAAATCTTCCTTTAAATAAAAAAGAGAAGCAAGTGAACATAATGAATGCAGGGAGCATTACTGTTCTTCAAGAGAAAAAAGATCAGCGTTCTCTGCTGAAATTTACTCTTCTGGAGATAATACATTTAGTAATAAAATCAACTTTGCTAATGCATTCAAACATGTACAGCCATTTAAGGGCCCCAGTCTTCACCGCCATGGTGAACCTGGTTCAGATTTGGCGCTCTCTGAGGCAAACGCCAAGACTCTTGTTATCATGGGTAATGGAACCTGCTCGTCCACAGAAGGTGAAGGAAGACAGTAAAGGGCAAGCCCCTGGCAGACAAGAATGTCCGGTGATAGCAACTCCTGTCTAATTTTAGAGCCTGACAGGTTGAGAGGAGAATGTTCATATAAGGGTGCTGAGCTTCCCTTCTCATCAGACTTGACAGAGGCCGTGGGTGCGGCCTGTGCTAAGTGGGGTGAACATGTGTGACGAGAAGCAGAGCCGTTCAAAACTTTCACGCTCTGTGCAGACAAACAGACACAAGACACCCCAGCAGCCTGAGACCTGGACAGAAGGCAACCCCTGCGCCCGCACTGGTAACATAAGTATGTGAAGGACTTGGGGAGGCACTATCCACTTCTGTGCTGGGCTTGGGTTAAAAATACTAGCCTGTCATTCAAAGCTGGTAATCCTATCTCTTTTCCAGACTTTTAACTGTGGAGGAACGGGGAGGAATTTGAATCACCTTTGGGAAGAAAATATGTAAGGGGAAGTGTCTATTCCTCATTGTTTACTCTTGCTTTCCAAAGGATAGCTGGACATTTTTGTGACCTTGAAGATTTAAAAACCTCCCATGAGGCACTTCAATGACAGCAGAGTCAGTCTATTTAAAAATCTGTATGTTGAGTTTTGGAACATTTCTTGAGCATCAACACCTTGCTAAGTGCTCTACACATAATCTCTGCAGGAACGCACCAGCTCCCAAAGGCTTGGCCATCTGTTCTCTGGAGTAACAGACCTATTATTCGCAGTCTTAAATGGTGCAGCAAGAAGTGAAATAGAAAGTGGAAAGGTTCTGAACACAAGAAGAGAGAGAGACAGTGGAACATGGCCCTCTGATGAGCTTTTAAGAACTGAGAGGTAATCAGGTACTTTAGGGTAGAAAGACATACAACTCTATGAGGAAAAACTATGACTTGACAGCAGGGCCTAAGAGCCACCTTCAGTTCCGCCATCCTGATCTTGTGGTCACGGCAGACACGCAGCCATTTTCATACAAGCAAAGGACCTATGAACTGAATGGTTCAGAGAAAGCAGCTTCTGCTTTTCTAACAGACCTTTTTCCTCAGGTCCCCTCACAGAATGCACACAGTGCCTTGGCGCGAGGCTCACCACAGTGGGGGCTTCAGGCCGCATGCAGAATGCATGCACATGTGTTGGTTTTGCTCTTCCTGAAAACAGCATGATGAGTTCATCCTCAGGGGGCTATAAGTGCTACAGTGTGTGCATTCAAATAAGTGTTTGTTGAATGAATAAACGAGCTGGAACTGCACACTCACATTCTCTGATCCCACAGATCCCACAGCCTGCCTCAGTTCGTGGGTGCCGCTCACGTATCATATCTAACCCCACCTGTTCACATGGCAGCCTTGTCTCCCAACAAGACTCTTGCTTCCAGTCTTTGGATACTTGTTACCAGACTAATCTCCCCAAATAAAAAACAATAGTCATTTTAACCCAGTCACTCCCTTATTAAAAACATACCATGCCTCCCTACTGTCTACAAAATGAAGTCCATGTTTGAGACCAGCAAATGAAACTTGTCTGCTCTCTGCCTTCAAACTTCGTGAATTTTTTGAACTATCTTCTCAAATGAAACTACCATTTCACATCTCCAGATCCCTGCCTCCAGTGTCAGATCCTGTAGAGACTAAAGTATGACTAAACAAAAAAAGAAGAAGAAAAAAAAAACCTATCGGCTCTTAGAAATTCACTTGTTTGACCCCCACCCTTTCCTACCCAATGCAGGCATCCCCAAAGTCACATCTCAGGCAGGTTCAACCTTTGCTGAGTATTTCTAGTAATAAGAAAGAGACTTACAACACACATATAGCAGGTCATTTCATTTTGAAACCTAATTGCTAGAAACTTTTCAGTTATGTCGACTTTTTATAAAAGTCGACATAACTGAAAATACAGGGGACAAATGTTAGTCAAGGCTCTAGACACAGAACCTAGTAATAGTAAACTCGTATACAGGCTAACTATAAAGTTTCCATACATTTAAGAACAAATAGTAAAACATTTGCCAGTTATTTTCTATATTTTTCACAGTAGAGTTTTCTTTAATCTTTACTTTGGTCAAAATATACATTATTGCTGCACAGAAGTATCTGTGCGACAAAAGAAACTACAAACAAGGTGAACAGAACAACCCACAGAATGGGTGAAAATAATAGCAAATGAAACAACAGACAAAAAACTAATCTCCAAAATATACAAGCAGCTCAGGCAGCTCAATACTAAAAAAACAAACAACCCAGACAAAAAAATGGGGAAAGACCTAAAGCGACATCTATCCAAGGAAGACATACAGATGGCCAAAAAATGCATGAAAAGTTGCTCAACGTCGCTTATTACTAGAGAAGTGCAAATCAAAACTACAATGAGATATCACCTCACACCAGTCAGAATGGCCATCATCAAGAAATCAACAGACAATAAATGCTGGAGAGGGTGCGGAGGAAAGGGAACACTCTTGCATTGCTGGTGGGAATATACATTGATACAACCACTATGGAAGACAGTATGGAGATTCCTCAAAAAGTTTAGAGGCACCATTTGACCCAGCAATCCCACTATTAGGCTTATACCCTGGTGAAATCAAAATTGAAAGAGACACCTGTACCCCAGTGTTCATTGCAGCTCTCTATACAATAGCTAGATCATGGAAGCAACCTAGACGTCCACTGACAGATGAATGGACACAGAAACTCTGGTACATATATACAATGGAATATTTCTCAGCTGCTAAAAGGAATGCAGAAGATTCAGTCATAATGGGAAGGATGAATTTAGAACCTATTATACACAGTGAAGTAAGTAAAAAAGAGAAGGACAGATACAGTATGCTAACATCCCGCCTAGGTGGTAGGATTGGGGAGGGGGGCGGAATGGGATATACCCATGACTAAGCTAGAATTATACATATCTGTAAACAACAAAACTCTGTAAAATAAAAAAAGCAAAATAAAAAAGCTTGCGATTGTGAAAAATACATATATACATTATTTATTTTACCTGATTTGTTTAAAACACTACATAATGTTTTCCCCATGTACCAAATACTACTTGAAGGGTTTCATTTTAATTTACACATTAAGTCTATACCATGAATACCACCAGTTTTTAGGGAAGTCACAAAGAAGTAACTAGTGTAAGTCAATATATATCTCATAAATGATGGAGTCAGAATTTGAACCTGGGCTGTCTGACTACAGGTTCCATGCTCTTAGCCACTCTAAACAAGGGATTAGCAAGTCCTCTGGCCCTCCCAAGGGCTCCTCCTGAACCCTCAGTGGCACTCCTTTGTTCTCAGGCATCTCTCTTCTAGGGCTGTGCATCAATCTGTACCTAACACTTGTGCCCAGAGTACAGTAGGCACCTAGAAACAAATGCTAGATAAATGCAGAAGTGAATGCTCAAACTGGACCTAGGCTTCAATAAAATGTAATAAACAGTATTTCAAGTGCCAGGTCATTAAAAGATACCAGGAAATCAAATTCAACAATATACTGAACAGACCATATACCACAATCCAGTGGACTTATTCTAGGGATGCAAGGATGATTCAGAACCCACAGATCAGCCCCATGTGATACATCACATTCACAAAATGAAGGATAAAAACCTTATGAAGAAAAAGCACTTGAAAATATTCAATATTTATTTAAAATAACAACTCTGCAATCCCAATTAGGCTACCCTGGTGAAATCAAAATTGAAAAGGAATGCAGAAAAAGCTAGATCATGGAAGCAACCTAGACGTCCACTGACAGATGAATGGACACAGAAACTCTGGTACATATATACAATGGAATATTTCTCAGCTGCTAAAAGGAATGCAGAAGATTCAGTCATAATGGGAAGGATGAATTTAGAACCTATTATACACAGTGAAGTAAGTAAAAAAGAGAAGGACAGATACAGTATGCTAACATCCCGCCTAGGTGGTAGGATTGGGGAGGGGGGCGGAATGGGATATACCCATGACTAAGCTAGAATTATACATATCTGTAAACAACAAAACTCTGTAAAATAAAAAAAGCAAAATAAAAAAGCTTGCGATTGTGAAAAATACATATATACATTATTTATTTTACCTGATTTGTTTAAAACACTACATAATGTTTTCCCCATGTACCAAATACTACTTGAAGGGTTTCATTTTAATTTACACATTAAGTCTATACCATGAATACCACCAGTTTTTAGGGAAGTCACAAAGAAGTAACTAGTGTAAGTCAATATATATCTCATAAATGATGGAGTCAGAATTTGAACCTGGGCTGTCTGACTACAGGTTCCATGCTCTTAGCCACTCTAAACAAGGGATTAGCAAGTCCTCTGGCCCTCCCAAGGGCTCCTCCTGAACCCTCAGTGGCACTCCTTTGTTCTCAGGCATCTCTCTTCTAGGGCTGTGCATCAATCTGTACCTAACACTTGTGCCCAGAGTACAGTAGGCACCTAGAAACAAATGCTAGATAAATGCAGAAGTGAATGCTCAAACTGGACCTAGGCTTCAATAAAATGTAATAAACAGTATTTCAAGTGCCAGGTCATTAAAAGATACCAGGAAATCAAATTCAACAATATACTGAACAGACCATATACCACAATCCAGTGGACTTATTCTAGGGATGCAAGGATGATTCAGAACCCACAGATCAGCCCCATGTGATACATCACATTCACAAAATGAAGGATAAAAACCTTATGAAGAAAAAGCACTTGAAAATATTCAATATTTATTTAAAATAACAACTCTCAACAAAGTGGGTATAGAGAGGACATAGCTCAACATAATAAAGGCCATATACAAGAAGCCCATAGCTAACATCATACTCAGCTGAAAGCTCTTCTCTAAGTCAGGAACAAGATGAGGATACCCATTCTTGCCACTATTACTCACTATAATATTGGAAGTCCTGGTCAGAGCAATTAGGCAAGAAAAAAAAGCATCAATATTGGAAAGGAAGAAGTAAAAGTGTCACTATTTGCAGATGACACTATATCATATATAGAGAAACCCTAAAGACTCCACCAAAACATTGTTAGAACTAGTTCACAAATTCAGTAAAGTAACACGATATAAAATCAGTACGCAGGAGTCTGTTGCATTTCTTTACACTAATAATGAACTATGGGGAAAAATTTTAGAAAATAATCCCATTTATAGTTGCATCATAAAGAATAAAAGGTCTAAGAATAAGTTTAATCAAGGGGCTGAAAGACCTATGATTTAAAAATTACAGGACATTAATGAAAGAAACTTAAGAAGACACAAATAAATGTTAAGACATTCTATGCTTAGGAATTGGAAGAATTAATACTGTCAAAATAGCCATATTTCCCAAAGCAATATACAGATTTAATGCAATCCATAAAAAAATCCAATGGTTTTTTTTCCACAAAAAATGGGAAAAAAAAGTCCTAAAATTTGTATGGAACCACAAAAGACCCTGAATAGCCAAAGCAACCTTGAGAAAGACCAAACCTGGAGGCAATCATATGTCCAGATTTCAAACTATATTATAAGGCTGTAGTAATCAAAACTGTACGATACTGGCGTAAAAACAGACACATAGATCAGTGTAACAGAATAAAACAGAAAAACAATAATACTTGAACAGACCATATACCACAATCCAGTGGACTTATTCTAGGGATGCAAGGATGATTCAGAACCCACAGATCAGCCCCATGTGATACATCACATTCACAAAATGAAGGATAAAAACCTTATGAAGAAAAAGCACTTGAAAATATTCAATATTTATTTAAAATAACAACTCTCAACAAAGTGGGTATAGAGAGGACATAGCTCAACATAATAAAGGCCATATACAAGAAGCCCATAGCTAACATCATACTCAGCTGAAAGCTCTTCTCTAAGTCAGGAACAAGATGAGGATACCCATTCTTGCCACTATTACTCACTATAATATTGGAAGTCCTGGTCAGAGCAATTAGGCAAGAAAAAAAAGCATCAATATTGGAAAGGAAGAAGTAAAAGTGTCACTATTTGCAGATGACACTATATCATATATAGAGAAACCCTAAAGACTCCACCAAAACATTGTTAGAACTAGTTCACAAATTCAGTAAAGTAACACGATATAAAATCAGTACGCAGGAGTCTGTTGCATTTCTTTACACTAATAATGAACTATGGGGAAAAATTTTAGAAAATAATCCCATTTATAGTTGCATCATAAAGAATAAAAGGTCTAAGAATAAGTTTAATCAAGGGGCTGAAAGACCTATGATTTAAAAATTACAGGACATTAATGAAAGAAACTTAAGAAGACACAAATAAATGTTAAGACATTCTATGCTTAGGAATTGGAAGAATTAATACTGTCAAAATAGCCATATTTCCCAAAGCAATATACAGATTTAATGCAATCCATAAAAAAATCCAATGGTTTTTTTTCCACAAAAAATGGGAAAAAAAAGTCCTAAAATTTGTATGGAACCACAAAAGACCCTGAATAGCCAAAGCAACCTTGAGAAAGACCAAACCTGGAGGCAATCATATGTCCAGATTTCAAACTATATTATAAGGCTGTAGTAATCAAAACTGTACGATACTGGCGTAAAAACAGACACATAGATCAGTGTAACAGAATAGAGAATGCAGAAATAAATTCAAGCTCATACGGTCAACTAATTTATAACAGAAGAGCCAAGAGTATACAATAGGGAAAGGCCAGTCTCTTCAACAGGCAGTGCTGGGAAAACAGGACAGCCACATGCAGAAGAATGAAAATGGACTACTTTCTTACTCTGCACCAGAATTAACTCAAAATAGATTATAGAGACTTGAGTATAACACAGGAAACCATACAACTTCTAGAGGAAAACATGGATGGTAAGTTTGACATGGGTCTTGATTTTTTGAGTATGACACCAAAAGCAAAAGCAAAAGGAACACAAGTAAAAATAAATAAGTGGAAAGGCTTCTGCCCAGCAAAGGAAGCTTTCAAGCAAGGGAAAAGGCAACCTAATGAAGGAGGGAAAATTTCGGCAAATCATGAGCGGCTACTCTGCAAAACATCTGAAGAACTTGTATACAACTCAATAGCAAAAATCAAATAATCCAATTAAAAAATGGGCAGAAGATCTGGATAGACATGTTTTTTTTTTTCAAAGAAGACATACAGGTACATGAAAAGATGCTTAACATCACTAATCATAAGGGAAATAGTAATCAAAACAATGGGATGTCACTGTACTTGTTAGAATGGCCACTGTTCAAAAGACAAGAAATAACCATGTTGGCAAGGATGTGGAGAAATGGAAACTCTTAAATACTGTTGGCAGGAATGTAAATTGGTGCAAGCACTATGGAAAATGGTGTGGAAGTTCCTCAAAAATTAAAATAGCCATATTTCCCAAAGCAATATACAGATTTAATGCAATCCATAAAAATCAATGGTTTTTTTTCCACAAAAAATGGGAAAAAAAAGTCCTAAAATTTGTATGGAACCACAAAAGACCCTGAATAGCCAAAGCAACCTTGAGAAAGACCAAACCTGGAGGCAATCATATGTCCAGATTTCAAACTATATTATAAGGCTGTAGTAATCAAAACTGTACGATACTGGCGTAAAAACAGACACATAGATCAGTGTAACAGAATAGAGAATGCAGAAATAAATTCAAGCTCATACGGTCAACTAATTTATAACAGAAGAGCCAAGAGTATACAATAGGGAAAGGCCAGTCTCTTCAACAGGCAGTGCTGGGAAAACAGGACAGCCACATGCAGAAGAATGAAAATGGACTACTTTCTTACTCTGCACCAGAATTAACTCAAAATAGATTATAGAGACTTGAGTATAACACAGGAAACCATACAACTTCTAGAGGAAAACATGGATGGTAAGTTTGACATGGGTCTTGATTTTTTGAGTATGACACCAAAAGCAAAAGCAAAAGGAACACAAGTAAAAATAAATAAGTGGAAAGGCTTCTGCCCAGCAAAGGAAGCTTTCAAGCAAGGGAAAAGGCAACCTAATGAAGGAGGGAAAATTTCGGCAAATCATGAGCGGCTACTCTGCAAAACATCTGAAGAACTTGTATACAACTCAATAGCAAAAATCAAATAATCCAATTAAAAAATGGGCAGAAGATCTGGATAGACATGTTTTTTTTTTTTTTCAAAGAAGACATACAGGTACATGAAAAGATGCTTAACATCACTAATCATAAGGGAAATAGTAATCAAAACAATGGGATGTCACTGTACTTGTTAGAATGGCCACTGTTCAAAAGACAAGAAATAACCATGTTGGCAAGGATGTGGAGAAATGGAAACTCTTAAATACTGTTGGCAGGAATGTAAATTGGTGCAAGCACTATGGAAAATGGTGTGGAAGTTCCTCAAAAAAATTAAAAATAGAACTACCATATGACCTTGCAATTCAACTTCTGAGTATTTATCTGAAGAAAGTGAAAATACTAATTTAAAAAGATACATGTACCCCTATGTTTACTGCAACATTATTTAAAATAGCCAAGATATAGAAACAGCCTAGATAAATGAATAATTAAATTGTGAGATACACACACAAGGCAATATTATTCAACTATTACATGGAATGTATCAGGGGCATCCCTGGTGGTCCAGTGGGTGAAGAGTCTGCCTTGCAGTGCAAGGGGCACCGGTTCGATCCCTGGCTTGGGAAGATCCCATGTGCCGCGGAGCAGTTGGACCAGTGCATCCAATTGCAAATCAGTGCTCTGGAGCACATGCACCTGGAGCCGGTGCACTGCAGCGAGAGAGGCCACTGCGATGGGGGGCCCACACAGGCCAAACAATAAATAAAGATGTATGAAAATAAATAAATAAAAAAACAATGAAAGACACCAAAATTAAATATATATACATTTTTTTTTTTAAAAAAAGGAATGAATCTTGCCACAATATGTATGGACCTTGAGGACACTATGTTAAGTGAAATAAGTCAGACAGAGTAAGACAAATACCATATGATCTCTTTTATGTGTAGGATCTAAGAAAACAAAACACAAATTAAGCTCATAGATTCAGAGAACAAACTGGTGGTTGCTAGAGGCAGGGGTTGAGAGATATGGGTGAACTATTTTGTTTTGCTTTTAAATAAACTGAATACAAATTTAAAAAACAAACATGGCAATCTAGAATCTGTAATAAAAATGCTTATAAGTTGAGAAGTATTAAAATAGAAATTAACTCTAGTTGAGATACTTAAGAGACTGTCTAAGCATGGATAAGGGATCTCAAACTTCCAACTTATTACTGATGAAAATTATTTAACATCTGACATTTTGCTATTTGTAGCTGTTAATCTATTAATTTAGTAATGCCATGGTGGGTGAGCTTTATGGCTCTTGAACTGTTTCGTTCTGTTAATTGACTCGTGAGATCGCACCTGCGTCATAAACACCCGACAAGAATGCTTGCAATCCATTTCAAATCCTCATTAGCTCACACTTCCAGCAGACCACTTATTTTATTGCACTAGAAAAATAAAACTAATAACCAATGTTGACAAGGCAACTCTTGCCAGACTGTCCAATAACAGAATAGAAAAGAACTCTGTAGCTTAACAGTCTGTGGCTGGCAGTTATGCATCCTTAAAAGTGTGAACTATTAATATTAAAGAGAGACAGATGTTAAAGAGAAAGGGGAGTGGGGTTTCTGCAGTCAAGCAGCTTGCAGCGGTGGGGGCTGGGGGCGAAACATGCCACACAAAGCCTAGAGTGGCCCCGTCAAGGACGGCAATGGCCAAAAGCCCAAGAGCCAGGAAGCTGGCTCAACAGTCCAATTACCAGTACTCATGTGCACATCAAAGGGGAAACTGAGACACAGCAAAACACTGCAGAGAATAAATGCACACAAAATAGTTCTGTTGCAGAAGAATGATGACTGGAATACTGAAAAGGT
Organism: Tragulus kanchil; assembly: GCA_022376925.1. Taxonomy (NCBI): domain Eukaryota; kingdom Metazoa; phylum Chordata; class Mammalia; order Artiodactyla; family Tragulidae; genus Tragulus; species Tragulus kanchil. Next base: position 238,267,310 of record JAIOJX010000026.1, read on the forward strand.
GAATTTGGAAGCAAAATTCTCGGGCACAAAGACATTTACGTGCGTTTCTGTTGGACACACTCAGGGCAGCTCGCCTCCTCTGATCTACTTCTTCCTAGACTCTCTCAGACAATACAAATGCAGATCACCAAAGCACACCCCGCAGGTGAGTGAGAGGCAAAAAAGAACCCATCACAGACAGTTTCAGATAGATTCACCTTGCTTAAAAATCAACCATGTGGGAAGCTCAGGGCTCAGTGCATTTCACTCCCTCACTGGGACGCATGGGGCCAGCAGCAAACTCGTGCTGGCTGGGGTTGGCTGCAAACAGATGGTCAATTAGAAGGGACAGAACAGAGGCTGAGAGGAGCGTCACAGACAGCTACTGGGAGGCAACTCACCAGGCGGCTGAAAAGAGGAAGGAAGAAAAATGGAGGCAAATCACAAAGTTCAGAAATCCTACTGTGAAGGTACAAGCAGCGATTCCTCTTTGCTTTCTGTTCTAAACCTGATTGTGTGAACTGTTTTACATTTGTGCAGCGGAATAACAGTAGCAAAAATCTTTCTCAGTGAACAGTCTATAATTTTTTTTTTGATAGCTATGAAATACCTCCCACTGCCTTGCCTATGACAGCACTACCATGGAAGAACTATCTTGTCTATTTATTTTAAAATGTGAAAATAATATATCTTTTAATGATCACTCATCATCAAGGCAGTGAAAATCAAAGTCTAACAAAAATGAAGGCTTAAGATGAGGAACTGAATCACGTTCATGGAAGATCTAGAAAAGAACATCACGCTGTCCTGATGATGGATGGCAGGCGGGATGGTGGATGGGGGACATTTGATGGTTATGCAGCACCAGGGCTGTGGGTGCAGAAAAGCTGCTTAGGACACCAGCATGCCGAGTGAAAACTTTTACTTAGTGAGTTCTGTGTAAAATCTCTACTGCTTAGTAATTAATACACACAGCCCAATTCTGTGTGGAGATCCCTCACACTGCTGGAAGCAGCTGTGCTTACAGGCTCCATTCAGTCCACTGCTGCCGGACTGCGGCCGGCTGCCCTCCCCCACAAAATAGTTCTGTTGCAGAAGAATGATGACTGGAATACTGAAAAGGTGAATTTGGAAGCAAAATTCTCGGCACAAAGACATTTACGTGCGTTTCTGTTGGACACACTCAGGGCAGCTCGCCTCCTCTGATCTACTTCTTCCTAGACTCTCTCAGACAATACAAATGCAGATCACCAAAGCACACCCCGCAGGTGAGTGAGAGGCAAAAAAGAACCCATCACAGACAGTTTCAGATAGATTCACCTTGCTTAAAAATCAACCATGTGGGAAGCTCAGGGCTCAGTGCATTTCACTCCCTCACTGGGACGCATGGGGCCAGCAGCAAACTCGTGCTGGCTGGGGTTGGCTGCAAACAGATGGTCAATTAGAAGGGACAGAACAGAGGCTGAGAGGAGCGTCACAGACAGCTACTGGGAGGCAACTCACCAGGCGGCTGAAAAGAGGAAGGAAGAAAAATGGAGGCAAATCACAAAGTTCAGAAATCCTACTGTGAAGGTACAAGCAGCGATTCCTCTTTGCTTTCTGTTCTAAACCTGATTGTGTGAACTGTTTTACATTTGTGCAGCGGAATAACAGTAGCAAAAATCTTTCTCAGTGAACAGTCTATAATTTTTTTTGATAGCTATGAAATACCTCCCACTGCCTTGCCTATGACAGCACTACCATGGAAGAACTATCTTGTCTATTTATTTTAAAATGTGAAAATAATATATCTTTTAATGATCACTCATCATCAAGGCAGTGAAAATCAAAGTCTAACAAAAATGAAGGCTTAAGATGAGGAACTGAATCACGTTCATGGAAGATCTAGAAAAGAACATCACGCTGTCCTGATGATGGATGGCAGGCGGGATGGTGGATGGGGGACATTTGATGGTTATGCAGCACCAGGGCTGTGGGTGCAGAAAAGCTGCTTAGGACACCAGCATGCCGAGTGAAAAACTTTTTACTTAGTGAGTTCTGTGTAAAATCTCTACTGCTTAGTAATTAATACACACAGCCCAATTCTGTGTGGAGATCCCTCACACTGCTGGAAGCAGCTGTGCTTACAGGCTCCATTCAGTCCACTGCTGCCGGACTGCGGCCGGCTGCCCTCACCACCAGACACTCAGGGCAAGCCCAGCACTGCCCAACCCAGAGCCACTATGCTTTCCTGCAAGACCACAGTGATTTCCCAGGAACTTCTCCACCAGGACGCAACTTTCCTGGCTCCCCCATCTCCTGTCCCATAAACCTTAAAGCTCCCTTAAAACTTTGGTCCTCTTGCCTCTTCTCTGCACCCCATTGGGGTGCTCAAGTGGTGCCCGTGGGTTCATCTACCACCAGCCTGCCAGCCCTCATGACTCTGCCTGACTCTTGACCCTAATTCTCTGAGCCAGTGGCAGATGCCCCATGTGCATGTGGCACAGGCCCTGTGAAGGGCTCCCCACGATACACAGGATAAAACCTCACTGCCTGTGGGTGCGCACCAGACCCTTAGGGTTTGGCACTGTGTGTTTTTCTGGGGTCATCTCTTAACACTGGGCTCCTGCTGTGGTGCTGAGGAGACGTGTGCCATGCACGAGCTCTCCCCCAGCACCCTCCCCTCTCTCCACAACTCCTTTTCCGGAAGCCTTCTTCCTAGGAAGAGTCTTAGATGCTCCTCCTCCTCTGGACTCCCATAGGACCTGCGATCAACTGAAATCAAACTGCTAAAAATCTCTGATTACAGTCCCGTGTCTCTAGTAAACTCTGTCTTTCCTCATATTCCGAGCACTGCCAGATACAAGGTAGTTGCTTAAATTGTGTGAAACAGGACCTGGAAACGAAATCAAACTGTAAAACTTTTATTTTAAAATGTGAAAATAATATATCTTTTAATGATCACTCATCATCAAGGCAGTGAAAATCAAAGTCTAACAAAATGAAGGCTTAAGATGAGGAACTGAATCACGTTCATGGAAGATCTAGAAAAGAACATCACGCTGTCCTGATGATGGATGGCAGGCGGGATGGTGGATGGGGGACATTTGATGGTTATGCAGCACCAGGGCTGTGGGTGCAGAAAAGCTGCTTAGGACACCAGCATGCCGAGTGAAAAACTTTTTACTTAGTGAGTTCTGTGTAAAATCTCTACTGCTTAGTAATTAATACACACAGCCCAATTCTGTGTGGAGATCCCTCACACTGCTGGAAGCAGCTGTGCTTACAGGCTCCATTCAGTCCACTGCTGCCGGACTGCGGCCGGCTGCCCTCACCACCAGACACTCAGGGCAAGCCCAGCACTGCCCAACCCAGAGCCACTATGCTTTCCTGCAAGACCACAGTGATTTCCCAGGAACTTCTCCACCAGGACGCAACTTTCCTGGCTCCCCCATCTCCTGTCCCATAAACCTTAAAGCTCCCTTAAAACTTTGGTCCTCTTGCCTCTTCTCTGCACCCCATTGGGGTGCTCAAGTGGTGCCGTGGGTTCATCTACCACCAGCCTGCCAGCCCTCATGACTCTGCCTGACTCTTGACCCTAATTCTCTGAGCCAGTGGCAGATGCCCCATGTGCATGTGGCACAGGCCCTGTGAAGGGCTCCCCACGATACACAGGATAAAACCTCACTGCCTGTGGGTGCGCACCAGACCCTTAGGGTTTGGCACTGTGTGTTTTTCTGGGGTCATCTCTTAACACTGGGCTCCTGCTGTGGTGCTGAGGAGACGTGTGCCATGCACGAGCTCTCCCCCAGCACCCTCCCCTCTCTCCACAACTCCTTTTCCGGAAGCCTTCTTCCTAGGAAGAGTCTTAGATGCTCCTCCTCCTCTGGACTCCCATAGGACCTGCGATCAACTGAAATCAAACTGCTAAAAATCTCTGATTACAGTCCCGTGTCTCTAGTAAACTCTGTCTTTCCTCATATTCCGAGCACTGCCAGATACAAGGTAGTTGCTTAAATTGTGTGAAACAGTTATTTTTACTTACTTAAGCAATCTATTCACCTAATCAACCCTACCCACCATAACTCCATTTTCAGTGGAAAACGAAAATTCCACTTTATGTAAATCAGTATTAGTAAAACTGTTTTACGCATCCTTTGGCTTCTCTCTGAGGCACAAGGTCTTCTGGGACCTCAAACAGACTAACACAATGTGGAAAAACTGTATAGAAACCACACACGCCAGTCAATAAAAATGCTGAGAAGTGAAGAAGGAAAAGGAAAGTGACTGATGAAACAAGAGGCTGCTTCAGAAAACAAGTGAGAAGAGCCAAAACCACTTAGAAGAAAGATAATTTAGCTTTTAAAATCTAGAAAAGTAATACAAAAAAAAAAAACAAACCAAAGTAATCACAGACTCATAAAACATAACCAGGAATGGGTCAACTGAATTTACATGTTGGCAGAATTACATTTTTTATTGCTCAACCTGTCTAAAAGATTCACAGACACTGGTAAGCAGGCAACAACAACACAATAAATGTGTGCTAGGAAAATATAAAGGAAAATTTACTCTGATGTTCTAAGGAGAGGCAGTGCTAGTTCCTGCTTTTTGTCATAGACTATGACCCCAAGTACCCTTACAGATTAGCTCAGGCAGAACATTTCACAGCCAGACAAACGATAGTAAACATTCATTTTCTGACATTATGTGTTGGTCCTGAATGGAGAGAACCAATTATCACAGGAAAGGAGAGCAAGATGGTCCAACACAGAAGTTTGACAGAAAGGAAGTGCTCCATTGGTATAGGTTTCTGGCAGTGATAACTAGCTAATCGAACACTGCTTCATCTATCATTCTATCATGGCCTCTCTCATTCACTTGTCAAGTCTTTACATGTATGCACTCTGGGCTCTGGACTCCCATAGGACCTGCGATCAACTGAAATCAAACTGCTAAAAATCTCTGATTACAGTCCCGTGTCTCTAGTAAACTCTGTCTTTCCTCATATTCCGAGCACTGCCAGATACAAGGTAGTTGCTTAAATTGTGTGAAACAGTTATTTTTACTTACTTAAGCAATCTATTCACCTAATCAACCCTACCCACCATAACTCCATTTTCAGTGGAAAACGAAAATTCCACTTTATGTAAATCAGTATTAGTAAAACTGTTTTACGCATCCTTTGGCTTCTCTCTGAGGCACAAGGTCTTCTGGGACCTCAAACAGACTAACACAATGTGGAAAAACTGTATAGAAACCACACACGCCAGTCAATAAAAATGCTGAGAAGTGAAGAAGGAAAAGGAAAGTGACTGATGAAACAAGAGGCTGCTTCAGAAAACAAGTGAGAAGAGCCAAAACCACTTAGAAGAAAGATAATTTAGCTTTTAAAATCTAGAAAAGTAATACAAAAAAAAAAAACAAACCAAAGTAATCACAGACTCATAAAACATAACCAGGAATGGGTCAACTGAATTTACATGTTGGCAGAATTACATTTTTTATTGCTCAACCTGTCTAAAAGATTCACAGACACTGGTAAGCAGGCAACAACAACACAATAAATGTGTGCTAGGAAAATATAAAGGAAAATTTACTCTGATGTTCTAAGGAGAGGCAGTGCTAGTTCCTGCTTTTTGTCATAGACTATGACCCCAAGTACCCTTACAGATTAGCTCAGGCAGAACATTTCACAGCCAGACAAACGATAGTAAACATTCATTTTCTGACATTATGTGTTGGTCCTGAATGGAGAGAACCAATTATCACAGGAAAGGAGAGCAAGATGGTCCAACACAGAAGTTTGACAGAAAGGAAGTGCTCCATTGGTATAGGTTTCTGGCAGTGATAACTAGCTAATCGAACACTGCTTCATCTATCATTCTATCATGGCCTCTCTCATTCACTTGTCAAGTCTTTACATGTATGCACTCTGGGCTCTGGACATAGCAGCGAGGAACTGCTTTCTGAAGAGAAGAGGAATGAACACATGAAAAGATTAAAAGGCCATGTCGGCTGGGGAGCAGTGCAGTTGGGAAGCAGCAAATGCCAAACCTGGGGCCAGGATGAGGAGGGACGCTCTCCGACACAGGATAGCGATGGATGGGGTCTCTCATCAGGGCGGTGAGGCTGCGTGAGGGACAGCGGAGGGGAGGGAGTGCTGGGGGCAGGATGGCAGTGTGCACACAAGACAAGTGAGGGGCTGGTCTGACCGCAGCCGAGGGGAGAGCAGAGGCTGTGCCACGAGGGTCTGTGGGCATTAGTGACTCAAGGCTGGTCAAACCTAATCATAAGCTATTTAATAAGTCATGTTAACCTATGAAACAGTAGCAAAGAGCCACTTCCTCTTGACAGATGATCTCGGCACTGGCTGCCCTGCCTGCTCACACCAACCCCAGCCAGGAAGTCTGTCGGGTGCTGTACCAGTGACAGCATCAGTGGTTCACCCAAGTTCACCACCTCAAACGCTCACTCCTGTGGGGTAACACGTTCACCCAATGGAGCTCTGGCTAGATTACACTTGCATGTTCCCAATGACGGAAGATGCCACGGTCGGGCAATCCGGTAGAGCTTCATCTCCTACAGCGCCCGCTGCTGCTGGCGGCCCAGAGGCTGTGGGGAGAGCAGCCACGGAGGATCCAGCTCTCAGAGGGGTGGTGGGGAGGAGGAGGAGGTCTGAGGTAAGACATAAAGGAACAAGAGGAGCTAGAGAGCTTAGTTCCTGCTTTTGTCATAGACTATGACCCCAAGTACCCTTACAGATTAGCTCAGGCAGAACATTTCACAGCCAGACAAACGATAGTAAACATTCATTTTCTGACATTATGTGTTGGTCCTGAATGGAGAGAACCAATTATCACAGGAAAGGAGAGCAAGATGGTCCAACACAGAAGTTTGACAGAAAGGAAGTGCTCCATTGGTATAGGTTTCTGGCAGTGATAACTAGCTAATCGAACACTGCTTCATCTATCATTCTATCATGGCCTCTCTCATTCACTTGTCAAGTCTTTACATGTATGCACTCTGGGCTCTGGACATAGCAGCGAGGAACTGCTTTCTGAAGAGAAGAGGAATGAACACATGAAAAGATTAAAAGGCCATGTCGGCTGGGGAGCAGTGCAGTTGGGAAGCAGCAAATGCCAAACCTGGGGCCAGGATGAGGAGGGACGCTCTCCGACACAGGATAGCGATGGATGGGGTCTCTCATCAGGGCGGTGAGGCTGCGTGAGGGACAGCGGAGGGGAGGGAGTGCTGGGGGCAGGATGGCAGTGTGCACACAAGACAAGTGAGGGGCTGGTCTGACCGCAGCCGAGGGGAGAGCAGAGGCTGTGCCACGAGGGTCTGTGGGCATTAGTGACTCAAGGCTGGTCAAACCTAATCATAAGCTATTTAATAAGTCATGTTAACCTATGAAACAGTAGCAAAGAGCCACTTCCTCTTGACAGATGATCTCGGCACTGGCTGCCCTGCCTGCTCACACCAACCCCAGCCAGGAAGTCTGTCGGGTGCTGTACCAGTGACAGCATCAGTGGTTCACCCAAGTTCACCACCTCAAACGCTCACTCCTGTGGGGTAACACGTTCACCCAATGGAGCTCTGGCTAGATTACACTTGCATTTTCCCAATGACGGAAGATGCCACGGTCGGGGCAATCCGGTAGAGCTTCATCTCCTACAGACGCCCGCTGCTGCTGGCCGGCCCAGAGGCTGTGGGGGAGAGAGCAGCCACGGAGGGGATCCAGCTCTCAGAGGGGTGGTGGGGAGGAGGAGGAGGTCTGAGGTAAGACATAAAGGCAGGAAGCAAAGAGGAGCTAGAGAGAATGGAATGAAAGTCTAAGAAGAAAGAGGACAGGCCAGTGCCTGGTGAGACTGCCATGCAGCTGAGGGGTCACGAGTAGCCACAAGCCCCGGGCTGCTTCCCTGCCCCCGCATCATCCTGCCCTCCTCTCCCAGACCCTGGCATCTGAGCACTGGGGGCCCAGTCCATGTTCCTGGGTCCAAACAGGTCCACAAAGGTGTCATGGAGATCCGGGAGCTCCACGCAGAACTGGGGGAAGCAGAGCTGTGAGACGAGGCTCCGCAGATTAGACTGCAGTCGCCAGCAGCTCGGGCTGTGCAGGAGCTTGGACTGGCAGTCCTATGTGTTCTTTATTACGTAAAGTAGGAAAAGAAACATTACTTTAAAAGCAGTGTGGACCTCCCATGGCAATCCAATGGTCAGCCCTTTGCCTGCCAAAGCAGGGGGTGCGGGTTTGATCCCTGGTCAGGGAGGCTAAGGTGCCACGTGGCCAAAAAACCAAAACATCATACAGAAGCAATATGGTAACACATTCAATAAAGACTTTAAAAGTGGTCCAAGTTTTAAAAAAATCTTTAAAATAAAAATAATGTGCTGAGGATACAAACTCCTACAATTTTCAGTCCACCAGAGACAACAGTAAAGGTCTTTGGAGGAAAAAAGAACCATTTACTAGGTTTTCCAGAGCTGTTTGGATTTCTAAAGAAAATCCTTGGCAAAAATAAAAGCTTGAGAATAACAGCATGGATTTCTCGTGACAGAACTTCAGGTGCTGTGGTCCAAGGATGAGGCTGGATGCCTGGCGGCCTGCTCGCGCTCTCTGGGGAGGAAGGGGTGGTGTCCACAGGGTGAGTCCCCTACACTGTCCTTTCTCGTCCCAGCTCACGGAAGGCAGCCGTCTGCCCACTCTGAGGCTGGTCTGGCCTCAGGACACGGTGCGGCTGGGGAGGGAGGTGACACTTACAGACAGAAGGAATCTGGGCCACCCCAGCACGCGTGTGTACACTTGCCCTCGGCACCACAGGGGCAGCCACACTCGGCGGGTGGGGTGGGGTGGGGTGGGGCGGTTCCTCAGGCAGGGTCTGCAGGGAGCCCAGGCTGCCAGCTGCCAGCACGAGACAGCAGCCTTCCTGAGATACAGGAGGGCCCGTTAACTGCAGCAGCCTTGCCTGGCCCTGCAGACAGAGAAAGGAGCGACTGGGAAGGAGCCCATCCGTCATACGTAGCAAATCCTAACACATGATATTTGAGTCTTTCCATTCCTAAACTGAGTCTATTAAAAAATATATGCATATTTTACAAATTTGTAAAACTACTGTTTTGATTGAAACTCAAAAATTGTTGGAAAAAAAAAGAGAAAAAGGTGAGAAGATGGGGAATTCAGGGCCTAGGGGGCCTCACAGAAGGAAAGTGGGGAGCTGGTACTGGGAGTCACCAGTTCTGAAGTCCCCAGGCACTCCTGCACATGCCTTCGCTCCTTGCTCTCTTGGTGGGATAGAGGAAACCTCCCTCCCTCTGGGGGGCCAGTCCCCCACCAGGGCTTGGATCTCTCCCCTCCTCAAGAACTCCGCTCCTCTGGTGGTCCCCTTCCGAATGGAGCCAGCCCATCCACACAGACAGTCCACACAGTCAGTATGGTGAGTTCTTCCCACCTGACTAACATGCCACTGACCGACAGCCCAGGCCACGGGCCTCCTCGAGGCTGTCTCCATGTGGTTAGGCGCGTCCTTTCCTCCCTTCTTTCTCCTGGTCCTAACTCGCTGCCATGAGAAGGCTCTGTCTTCGACTCACTGTGGAAGGCTCCATCTATAAATACCTTATAAAACTGAAAGCTAATATTTTGATTGATTTGCTTTTTCAGCACAGCTGTACAAGATGTTCTACAGGAAGAAAATGACAAATTGGAAAAGAAGTCTGGAGAAGGAGGAAGAGAGTGGAAAGCTATAAAGCACAGCTGTTAAAAGTCAGAAGTATTCAGTTAAACTAGCAGGGATTATTTTTATTCTTTTAAATAATTTCTACCTTTTTAATTTAACATTTATTTATTTATTTTCATCCATCTTTATTCTTTGGCCTGTGTGGGCCTCCCATTGCAGTGGCCTCTTTCATTGTAGAGCACTGGCTCTGGGCGCTGGACACACTGGTCCAGCAGCTCTGTGGCACTAGGATCTTCCTGGGCTAGAGATCGAACTGGTGCCCCTTGCACTGCAAGGTGGACTCTTTACCCACTGGACCACCCGGGAAGCCCGGATTATTTTTTTCCAAAAGAACTTTTTAAAACATTCAATGTAAAATGTAACCCTTTCAGATTACAGCATTAATAGAAGACTGTTGCAATTCGAAAAGTAATGCAATACAAAATAACGTGAGAGCAAAGCTGATTTCCCAATCCTTCAATAATACCCACCTCTAAGAAACAAATACTAAGTCTTCAATTTACGATAGGGCTATGTCCTGATAAGCCCATCATAAATTGAAAATACTGTAAGATGAAATGCATTTTATACACCTATCAAATATCATAGATTAGCCTGACCTACCTTAAATGCACTTACAATACTTATATATTGGCCTACAGTTGGGCAAAATCATCTAACACAAAGTCTATTTTATAATAAAGTGTGGAATGTCTCATATAATATATTGAGTACTATGCTGAAAGTAGAAAACAGAATGGCTGTATGGATATAGCATGGCTCGAAGTGTATTGCTTATTTAGCCCATGATCACCTGGCTGGCTGGAACTAAGGTGCGATGCCTCTGTCTAGCATCACACAGGAGTATTACACTGCACACCACAAGCCCGGGAAAACCTCAAAGTTCAAAATACCATTTCTAATGCACGTGCATCACTTTCCCACTATAACACAGTCAAACCACAGCAAGTCAGGGACGGCCCATATATGAACAGCACACACATCCTCTCTCCTGTTTCTCAATATACTTTTCCCAGCGCCCACTCTGCCCTGACTCCTCACTGCAAGTGCCCGGTCAGGATCATTACTGAACCCACCTTGTCAAATTCAAGAACTCCTCTTTCTTCCTTGCGAGCTCAGTCACTTCCATCATGTCTGACTCTTTGCAACCCTATGGACTGTAGCCTGCCTGGCTCCTCTGTCCATGGGATTTGCCAGGCAAGAACACTGGAACGGGTTGTCCTTTCCTTCTCCGGGAGAACTGCCCAACCCAGGGACTGAACCCACCTTTTAGGCCTCCTGCATTGGGAAGCAGGTTCTTTACCACTAGCGCCCCTTTCTTCCTTACTGACAAAAAACACACTATTGCCTGCCACTTGCTCTTCTCTCCGTGGCTTCCTGGTCTACCCAGCCTGCAGCCTGCTAGTTTTCCTGCACCTCTCTGCCTGTTTCTTCTCCAGCTCTTTGCTGGGTCTTTCTCCTCCAACTAATTGGTAAATGCGGGGCTCCTCAGAGCTCAACCTTGAGCCTTCTCTTCTCTTGACATGTTCCTCCCTGTGATCCTGTCCCCTCCCCTGGATTTAACCAGCACACTACTGCAGCAGGTGCTCACATATGTCACTCCAACCCTTTGACCGTAAGAACCAAGTATCTAACTCCATACCTAACACCACCGCCTGGATGAAAGGTAACCGGTACCACAAACTTGACGGGACCTAAACATTTTTCCTCTCAGACTCATCCTCCCCAACTAACTACCAGGAACTTGATACATCATATCAACTGCTCAGATTCAAAGTCTCAGAGTCATCCTTGATGTGTCCCTGGCCCTCTCCCCTGCACATGCAACCCTTTACTGTGCCCTGTCAGTCTAAAGTGTGGAATGTCTCATATAATATATTGAGTACTATGCTGAAAGTAGAAAACAGAATGGCTGTATGGATATAGCATGGCTCGAAGTGTATTGCTTATTTAGCCCATGATCACCTGGCTGGCTGGAACTAAGGTGCGATGCCTCTGTCTAGCATCACACAGGAGTATTACACTGCACACCACAAGCCCGGGAAAACCTCAAAGTTCAAAATACCATTTCTAATGCACGTGCATCACTTTCCCACTATAACACAGTCAAACCACAGCAAGTCAGGGACGGCCCATATATGAACAGCACACACATCCTCTCTCCTGTTTCTCAATATACTTTTCCCAGCGCCCACTCTGCCCTGACTCCTCACTGCAAGTGCCCGGTCAGGATCATTACTGAACCCACCTTGTCAAATTCAAGAACTCCTCTTTCTTCCTTGCGAGCTCAGTCACTTCCATCATGTCTGACTCTTTGCAACCCTATGGACTGTAGCCTGCCTGGCTCCTCTGTCCATGGGATTTGCCAGGCAAGAACACTGGAACGGGTTGTCCTTTCCTTCTCCGGGAGAACTGCCCAACCCAGGGACTGAACCCACCTTTTAGGCCTCCTGCATTGGGAAGCAGGTTCTTTACCACTAGCGCCCCTTTCTTCCTTACTGACAAAAAACACACTATTGCCTGCCACTTGCTCTTCTCTCCGTGGCTTCCTGGTCTACCCAGCCTGCAGCCTGCTAGTTTTCCTGCACCTCTCTGCCTGTTTCTTCTCCAGCTCTTTGCTGGGTCTTTCTCCTCCAACTAATTGGTAAATGCGGGGCTCCTCAGAGCTCAACCTTGAGCCTTCTCTTCTCTTGACATGTTCCTCCCTGTGATCCTGTCCCCTCCCCTGGATTTAACCAGCACACTACTGCAGCAGGTGCTCACATATGTCACTCCAACCCTTTGACCGTAAGAACCAAGTATCTAACTCCATACCTAACACCACCGCCTGGATGAAAGGTAACCGGTACCACAAACTTGACGGGACCTAAACATTTTTCCTCTCAGACTCATCCTCCCCAACTAACTACCAGGAACTTGATACATCATATCAACTGCTCAGATTCAAAGTCTCAGAGTCATCCTTGATGTGTCCCTGGCCCTCTCCCCTGCACATGCAACCCTTTACTGTGCCCTGGTCAGTCTACTTTCCGGAAGTATTCCAAATACACTTTCCCCATGTCCAGAGTCTACACCTTAGTCCCGGTCACCTTATGTCCTATTTGGTCTATTGTTGTGTGTGTGCTAGTTGCTCCATTGTGTTCGACTCCTTGCGATCCCAAGGGCTGTAGCCTGCCAGACCCCTCTGTCCATGGAATTCTCTAGGAAAAAGAATACTGCAGGAAGTAGCCATTCCCTTTTGCAGGGCATCATCCTGATTCAGAGACTGACCCAGGGTCTCCTGCATCACAAGCAGATTTGTTGCCATTTGAGTCACCTACAAGTGTCTGTTGGCTCTCTACATCCACAACTACCAGTTAAATCTGTTCTCTATAAAACAGAACATGGATTTCTTAAATAAGAACATACCACTTTCTGGTAAAACCCCTGTAGGGACTCAAACACCTAACACGGCCACCCTTCCCCCATTCTCCTCCACTCACCACACCCCCACTTTTTCTTAGGTCCTCTCTGAAGCCCAAGGATTTGTACTCAGAGTCTTTGCTCTAACATGCTGGGCTCTTCTTCCCTCGTTTTCACGTTGATAGTTCCCTCTTAGCCTTTACGATTCCATTTAAATGAAAACTCAAGGGAACTTTTGTTGGTAATTCAATTCACACTGGGGCCTTCTCTCATTCCCAGCAAGTCATTGTTTATTCCACTCACAGCCCTTGTTCCAACTTGCAATGTTCGCATTTGTTTTCTGTTCATTTGCTTTTGTCCTTTTTCCACATAAAAGCAAAGACCGCATCTCTCTAGGTCACTGCCACATCCTCAGTGCTTAGCCCAGTGTGTGGTGCAGAGTAAAACCTTAATATGCACGGCGACTGCACATATGCACCTGGTTCCTCCCCATCCCCCTTCCACCAATTAATGCGGGCCAAGAATTTCTGATGCAAGGTGAGGAGGAGGAGGAGGAGACGGTCCGACAGGTGTATATGAACCTGAACAAGGTGTGAAAGGTGGAAGCAACTCTGACCACGTCCCTTAACACTCCCTGTCTTTTCTTGTGCTGAAGATTCTGAGCCACAAATCAAAGTCGGCTTCCAACACAGCCGGATCTGCAGATTCTCAAACATACCAGCCACCGTTTAGAGTATTTGTACTTTTCTCTAATCTTTTCCAAATATTTAAATTAGCTATATTCACATTAAATTCTGGAGTTGAACTAGACATGCTTTGCAAAACACAGAGAAGCTGAGGGTCCAGATGTAGGCAGCATGTACATAATGGTTTTTATTTGCTCCCCGCCACCCCCGAGGGTTTTCTGTTTGAGATTTCATTTCAGAAGTACCCACTACCTTAACTGGGATCAAAGAGCAGAGTCTCTGTTTAAAAACATGTCTGCATGCATCTTAACATTTATATTTACACACATATAGCTGGAAGCAAGGAAGACATGGCATTATCCATTACTTCAGAGTTGACTAGCAGATGAGTTTTAAGTGCATACACATATGGGCTGCATCTAACAATACAGCCTGAATGTTTAGCTACTCTTTCTTTTGAGACATTAGCCAAGGTCAGTGATGTTTTCTCTAGTATCTCACTAAAGCCACAATGTTGTACGTCAATTTCTACATGAAGGCCTAGAACTACTGACCTCAGGGCTGTCAGCTGCTGCCTTGTGGCAGCCTGATTAGAGAGGTGGGCACAGCTGCTCAGATGCTCAGGTGCAACACAGAATTGGAGACCTGGCTTAAGCACAAGTAACCTATCTTCCTACACCATAGGTTCCTCATCCAGAAAATTGAGATCATGACAGTATCGATCTCCAAGGATGGTTCTTCTCTAAAGAAATGAGATCAAGCCCAGAGAACCCTGGCATGGAGGTTGGCATACTGCATGCACACACCCCTGCTGTGTTTTCAAGCACTAGGTGAACATCCCCACTCCCTGTGCTGTGCTTTTGCCTGAGTTCCCAAGAGCAGGAACAAGAAGCAAAGCTTCTATGGAGGAGTTGAGGCTTTAGTGAATATTGAAATACTGAAAATATAGAGAAGAGTTGAGGAAAAAAAAAAAAAATAGCCCCAGGATGGAGCACAGAAGGAGGAGAGCCAGGCAGAGGCGAGTCTGAGGGTGGTCAAGGGTGGTTTAGGAGCTGAGCCTGGTGTGTGGGGACTCCGGGTGGTGAGGCTGCACCGCAGGGGCCTAGGTGAGGGAGGCACCAAGAGCTGGGAGAGGAGCTCACACTCGACACCACCAACAACCAGGAACCCGCGTGTGCGTCCTTGCTTACTACCATCATGATGCCTTCCACTTCACGCTACTTTACCATCGCATTTATCACTAGGACATTTCTAATCCACTTCTTCCACTGAGTCTTCCCTGGGAGTGTGATCAAGACTGCTTCTCTAAACTTACATCAGGGCATACCTGATGAAAATCAAAAGATGATGCTTATGGAAAAGAAATGTCCTCTCTTTTTCACAGACCAATGACAGGCCAGGAATGGCCTTTACTCCAGGGAGATAACGGGATGTCCAGTGCTTGGTGTTCCCGCCATCACCCACTGACCATCAGTGTAACTCCGGGCAGAGGCAGAAGGCAGAGAAGAGCCCCACTATGCTCTACCCTTTCCTTCAGCCCTGAAGGTCGAGCAGAACTGGAAGCCAAAGAACACTTGTCTAGCTGGCAACCTACACAGAATGCATGCTGGGGTTTAGAAGGGATCCTGTCTTAGCAAAGCAGGAGAAAGATAAGCCCCAGCTCTCTCCTGCTGAGCCTTCTCAGTGCAGAGGAGATGTGAACGATTATCAGATTCCTAGACACCCTCTCAGTCCTATTAATTCTGTGTCTAACTTCCCCTGTGAAGAAGGCAGAAGTCTGCAGACAGACACTGGAATGGACAAGCCTCTGCAAGAAAAAGCCATAAAGAAGGTCTCCTGATTTGGGCACTGACGTTGCTTTCCAGGTTTGCTGCACAACAACCAAAAAGAATAACGGCTTAGAGTTTCCAAAATAAATAAATAAATCTGTGAACATTATTCTGATTCTGAATTAGAAGAAATCCGAAGACACCATCAGCCTCACTGACAACCCCTGGATAATACCTTGGGAGAAGTCTAGCAGAGATAAGATGACAAAAGCAAAACCAGAATTACTTAAGTTTTTACTTCTGAACATACAGTGAATGGAGTTTCAAATTGCCACATGGTGGCCAGCATTTAAGACTTAAATAAAGCTCCTCTGTATATTTTAATACATTAAAAATATAAATGTATAAATGTTTATGTCTGTGTATAACATATATGATATACATAAATGGATAAGACAGTGAAAATTTCCACTAACATGCAACAAAGAGACTGGAAGCGAATATTTAAATAAATTAACAATATGTATGTCACTAAAAAATGAACTGATGAGACTTTCTTGCCTCTGCTTTCACACAGAATGTTTTTATTATTTGATAGGTCCCATAAAAGTATACAAAAGACTCACTAGATCTTTACAAGATATAGAAACGTCCTTTTAGAGGTAAGGAGGCCTAGTGATTTAGAGGCCTTTTAGGCCTATTTGTTTAAATAAAGATGAAAAACAAAAACAAAAAACAAACTTCAACCAAGTATATAGAGAGAGAGCAAGTAACTTATTCTCATAACAAAATGCACAGGACTAGCACAGTTCTGAAGTTCTGTGTTCTAGTCTTGGCTCCGTCAATTACTAATGGTGTGACCTTTGTTAAAACACTGAGCAGACTGGGCTTTACTTTCCTCATCTTTATTATTATTAATTATTTCTGGTACGCCATGTGGCATGTTGGTGTTTAGTTCCCGACCAGAGGTCAATCCTGTACCCCTTACAGAGGAAGCAGAGGACGGCCTCTGTCCCGGTCCTCCACAGGGGAGGTGCAGGAGATGGCTGGGAGCTGGTGTCCCAGGCAGGAAGATGACTCCAGCACAGAATACAATACCCGGAGAGCCGTCTGGACATTGCCACTCAGTCTATCTTGACTTTAATGCTCAAATAGTCTCATACTACTCTGGTATCACTTCTGCTAAAGTTAGGACAAGGGTTCGGGAATGGTAAACACTCACGTCGTAGAGGTAACATTAAAGATCTTTCTTTATGAGAATGAAGGGCATCTTGAAAAGATGCTTGTCTCTGAGGTGTGTGATTTCTACTGTCCACAATGATATTTTAAAATTCTACTTTCTAGGAGTCTTAGTTGTTTCAATGGGTTCCTGAGATACAGATACCTGGCCACCAGGTGGCGTGTGGATTCCTTGGTCTCAGGGTTCAAAAGCTTTGTGTGGCAAGTTGCTAGCTGTCCCCCAGTATCCATCCCTCCCACTTCCTTGATAATAAGGCGTGGCTTTTCAGCCTGTGCACTTTTTCTGGTAATAAAACTACATCTTTAAACCTCCTTATGGTAGGTGTGGCCATGTAAGTTTGTTTCTGCCAGTAAAATGAAAGCAGACGTAGTACGTGTCACCTTCTGTCAAACATCCTTATAATGAGACTTTCTTGCCTCTGCTTTCACACAGAATGTTTTTATTATTTGATAGGTCCCATAAAGTATACAAGACTCACTAGATCTTTACAAGATATAGAAACGTCCTTTTAGAGGTAAGGAGGCCTAGTGATTTAGAGGCCTTTTAGGCCTATTTGTTTAAATAAAGATGAAAAACAAAAACAAAAAACAAACTTCAACCAAGTATATAGAGAGAGAGCAAGTAACTTATTCTCATAACAAAATGCACAGGACTAGCACAGTTCTGAAGTTCTGTGTTCTAGTCTTGGCTCCGTCAATTACTAATGGTGTGACCTTTGTTAAAACACTGAGCAGACTGGGCTTTACTTTCCTCATCTTTATTATTATTAATTATTTCTGGTACGCCATGTGGCATGTTGGTGTTTAGTTCCCGACCAGAGGTCAATCCTGTACCCCTTACAGAGGAAGCAGAGGACGGCCTCTGTCCCGGTCCTCCACAGGGGAGGTGCAGGAGATGGCTGGGAGCTGGTGTCCCAGGCAGGAAGATGACTCCAGCACAGAATACAATACCCGGAGAGCCGTCTGGACATTGCCACTCAGTCTATCTTGACTTTAATGCTCAAATAGTCTCATACTACTCTGGTATCACTTCTGCTAAAGTTAGGACAAGGGTTCGGGAATGGTAAACACTCACGTCGTAGAGGTAACATTAAAGATCTTTCTTTATGAGAATGAAGGGCATCTTGAAAAGATGCTTGTCTCTGAGGTGTGTGATTTCTACTGTCCACAATGATATTTTAAAATTCTACTTTCTAGGAGTCTTAGTTGTTTCAATGGGTTCCTGAGATACAGATACCTGGCCACCAGGTGGCGTGTGGATTCCTTGGTCTCAGGGTTCAAAAGCTTTGTGTGGCAAGTTGCTAGCTGTCCCCCAGTATCCATCCCTCCCACTTCCTTGATAATAAGGCGTGGCTTTTCAGCCTGTGCACTTTTTCTGGTAATAAAACTACATCTTTAAACCTCCTTATGGTAGGTGTGGCCATGTAAGTTTGTTTCTGCCAGTAAAATGAAAGCAGACGTAGTACGTGTCACCTTCTGTCAAACATCCTTATAAGACCCCCTCCGTCTGCTCTTCCCCCTCCCCTGGAAAGTGGATACAACATGGCTGGAAGCCCTGCAGCCTTCTCGGACCATGAGGTGATGGCGGGAACAGGAGCCATGGATGGATAAAGCAGCAAGAGAGGAGGAGCTTGGATTCCCTACACCTTAGACGCCAAGTCGTTCCTGCACTTCCTTTATGTGAGAGGGAAGAATAAACATTTCTCTCTTGAAGCCATGGTTATTTTTGACTTTTTTCTTCTGTTGCTCACAGGTGAGTGTGGTTTGAGTAACACACCTTGAGATTCAGATTCATTTCCAAAAACAGAACTAATTAATAAAAGAGCCTAAAATAAGGACCATGAGCATACACACAGAGATGACACCTCAACTACCGATTCCGTTTTAATAAGAAGGAAGTGACGTTCTACCTTGTTTGTATAGGATAAGGAAATATTACATTCTTCTCCCAAGACAGTTTTCTAGCAAGGGGCTGGAGCTAATTGTTAGCTGTGAGGAACCTGAAATCTCCCCATCTCAGTATCAGCAAAACTCAGCAACTTGCAGCTTCTATGGATCTCAAAAGTCATGACTCTTGGAACAATTTAAACAAAATTTGAATCTATTTAAGTGGCTTTATTTACCTACAACAGCAAACTCAGTATCATCTACAGGTAACTAAAACATACTAAAGATGAACAAATCTTCAATGAGCAGAGTCGTCACTTATGGCAAATTTGAATCTATTATGCAAGTGGCTTTCTTTAGGAGTCTTAGTTGTTTCAATGGGTTCCTGAGATACAGATACCTGGCCACCAGGTGGCGTGTGGATTCCTTGGTCTCAGGGTTCAAAAGCTTTGTGTGGCAAGTTGCTAGCTGTCCCCCAGTATCCATCCCTCCCACTTCCTTGATAATAAGGCGTGGCTTTTCAGCCTGTGCACTTTTTCTGGTAATAAAACTACATCTTTAAACCTCCTTATGGTAGGTGTGGCCATGTAAGTTTGTTTCTGCCAGTAAAATGAAAGCAGACGTAGTACGTGTCACCTTCTGTCAAACATCCTTATAAGACCCCCTCCGTCTGCTCTTCCCCCTCCCCTGGAAAGTGGATACAACATGGCTGGAAGCCCTGCAGCCTTCTCGGACCATGAGGTGATGGCGGGAACAGGAGCCATGGATGGATAAAGCAGCAAGAGAGGAGGAGCTTGGATTCCCTACACCTTAGACGCCAAGTCGTTCCTGCACTTCCTTTATGTGAGAGGGAAGAATAAACATTTCTCTCTTGAAGCCATGGTTATTTTTGACTTTTTTCTTCTGTTGCTCACAGGTGAGTGTGGTTTGAGTAACACACCTTGAGATTCAGATTCATTTCCAAAAACAGAACTAATTAATAAAAGAGCCTAAAATAAGGACCATGAGCATACACACAGAGATGACACCTCAACTACCGATTCCGTTTTAATAAGAAGGAAGTGACGTTCTACCTTGTTTGTATAGGATAAGGAAATATTACATTCTTCTCCCAAGACAGTTTTCTAGCAAGGGGCTGGAGCTAATTGTTAGCTGTGAGGAACCTGAAATCTCCCCATCTCAGTATCAGCAAAACTCAGCAACTTGCAGCTTCTATGGATCTCAAAAGTCATGACTCTTGGAACAATTTAAACAAAATTTGAATCTATTTAAGTGGCTTTATTTACCTACAACAGCAAACTCAGTATCATCTACAGGTAACTAAAACATACTAAAGATGAACAAATCTTCAATGAGCAGAGTCGTCACTTATGGCACTAAGTTTATGCATAGCCCAATCTCTGACAGTTATGGTTTCAACTGCAGTGACGTTACTAAAGAACAATAAACTCAACTGATCAACTAGAAATGAATCTAAGCCACAAAAATTAAACTGACACTCTGTTTAACTCATTAAATGAAAGTGAAAGTCGCACAGTTGTGCCTGACTCTTGGTGACTCCATGAACTGCAGCCTGCCAGGCTCCTCTGTCCATGGGATTCTCCAGATAAGAATACTGAATTGGGTAGCTATTCCCTTCTCCAGGAGATCTTCTCGACCAGGGATCAAAGCCAGCTCTCCCACATTACAGGCAGATTCTTTACCATCTGAGCCACCAGGAAAGCCCAAGAATACTGGAGTTGTAGCCTATCTCTTCTCCAGGGGATCTTCCCAACCCAGGAAGTGAACTGGGGTCTCCTGCATTGAAGGCGGATTCTTTACCAGCTGAGCTTTAACATCTCGTCAAAATAACCTGAGAAAACTTCCATGAGGCCAAGTCACCGCCTCATCCCCAGGAGAGTGCCCTCCCCATGCTGTCAGTTGACAGGTAGGGGTCCCCATCTCATCGCAGACTCCTTTCTTCTGAGCTAACTTCAGAGAAACTCAGCAAAGTGGGCACAGGCCTGAGTCGCCTTGAGGCGTTTTCCACCTTGCCACAAGGAAGCTCAAGAACTCTCTCCGGGCCTGTCTGCTCACTCAGTGCTCAGAGACACCTTGTGACTTTTACTCTAAGTGGGCTACATCTTCTCAGGCTGCTGCAAAACAATGTCTTTCTTCAAAACAAGGAAGAGGATTTCTTTACAAGTGGTATGGAGACTGCAGCAACCACACACTTGGGCACCATAACCTACTTCTCAAAGAGAGCAAGAGATCAAAGACTCTTACCATCTTTTATAAATTGTTTTAACAGAGCTGCTGTTCAAAGAGGAAACAGATACAAACACAGGCCCTCTGAATCGGAATCTAGAATGGCTGCATGACAAAGAGAATTCTAAAGAAAGTCAGGAATCTGTTTATGCAAGAATATGTGTCTGTGAAGCTTAATATTTAAACCTACAACAGCAAACTCAGTATCATCTACAGGTAACTAAAACATACTAAAGATGAACAAATCTTCAATGAGCAGAGTCGTCACTTATGGCACTAAGTTTATGCATAGCCCAATCTCTGACAGTTATGGTTTCAACTGCAGTGACGTTACTAAAGAACAATAAACTCAACTGATCAACTAGAAATGAATCTAAGCCACAAAAATTAAACTGACACTCTGTTTAACTCATTAAATGAAAGTGAAAGTCGCACAGTTGTGCCTGACTCTTGGTGACTCCATGAACTGCAGCCTGCCAGGCTCCTCTGTCCATGGGATTCTCCAGATAAGAATACTGAATTGGGTAGCTATTCCCTTCTCCAGGAGATCTTCTCGACCAGGGATCAAAGCCAGCTCTCCCACATTACAGGCAGATTCTTTACCATCTGAGCCACCAGGAAAGCCCAAGAATACTGGAGTTGTAGCCTATCTCTTCTCCAGGGGATCTTCCCAACCCAGGAAGTGAACTGGGGTCTCCTGCATTGAAGGCGGATTCTTTACCAGCTGAGCTTTAACATCTCGTCAAAATAACCTGAGAAAACTTCCATGAGGCCAAGTCACCGCCTCATCCCCAGGAGAGTGCCCTCCCCATGCTGTCAGTTGACAGGTAGGGGTCCCCATCTCATCGCAGACTCCTTTCTTCTGAGCTAACTTCAGAGAAACTCAGCAAAGTGGGCACAGGCCTGAGTCGCCTTGAGGCGTTTTCCACCTTGCCACAAGGAAGCTCAAGAACTCTCTCCGGGCCTGTCTGCTCACTCAGTGCTCAGAGACACCTTGTGACTTTTACTCTAAGTGGGCTACATCTTCTCAGGCTGCTGCAAAACAATGTCTTTCTTCAAAACAAGGAAGAGGATTTCTTTACAAGTGGTATGGAGACTGCAGCAACCACACACTTGGGCACCATAACCTACTTCTCAAAGAGAGCAAGAGATCAAAGACTCTTACCATCTTTTATAAATTGTTTTAACAGAGCTGCTGTTCAAAGAGGAAACAGATACAAACACAGGCCCTCTGAATCGGAATCTAGAATGGCTGCATGACAAAGAGAATTCTAAAGAAAGTCAGGAATCTGTTTATGCAAGAATATGTGTCTGTGAAGCTTAATATAACAAAACAACGAGAAAGTTTTAGGCACAAAATCATCAAGAACAACTGTCTCAATTTTAAGCGCTTTCCTTATCACAAACAAGCATCATATCCTCTCTCAAAAGGTTCTTTTTGAAACTATTCCCACATTCACTAACATGCTCTGGAGATTTCTGATCTACCCTTAACTGTGAGAACACAGTGATAAAGGAAAACATTATTGTTAGTGCAACAGTCAGTTTACCAAGGATGTGGATGAGTCAAAAACTACATGGGCTGTGCACTCAGCCCAGAAGTTAATGAGCATTGAAACACTAATGAGTGCTCCGAGGACACCTTTGCTGAATGGCAAAGTCTTATACCAGTAACTACAAATTACTACCAAGGTTAGAAAAGTCTATACTAAAGACAAAAAAAGAAAAAAAAAATTCCATTCCTTCTCCAAGACATCTTGGTAAACCCAAAGAATCATCTAATTTTAACATGTCTGGTCAGCTACAAAGCAAATCACCTTTGGGATGTTCTTCATGTTTCACAGGCAGTATTGCAGGTAAACCTCAGAGGAGTAACATTCCTCAGTGTCAGAGGACAGGAACCAAGCTAATAAAATCTATGTTACATACTTAGAATCCTTACTATTTCTGTACTCTGTTGATTTAGGCTTGCTATCACCTGCTAAAATGGAATCTTCTAATTCATTCTTTTATAAAATGTGGAAACTATTGTAATGTAGTTGATTCAGAGTATACTCAGTTCACTGTTATTTTCAGGTCTGCAAATTTTTTATTTAGGCCTTGCTATCACCTGAGAAACCAAAAACAGTACATTTTCACTACTTCTGTACTAGTGCTCAGAGCTGCTGGCTACATCTTCTCAGGCTGCTGCAAAACAATGTCTTTCTTCAAAACAAGGAAGAGGATTTCTTTACAAGTGGTATGGAGACTGCAGCAACCACACACTTGGGCACCATAACCTACTTCTCAAAGAGAGCAAGAGATCAAAGACTCTTACCATCTTTTATAAATTGTTTTAACAGAGCTGCTGTTCAAAGAGGAAACAGATACAAACACAGGCCCTCTGAATCGGAATCTAGAATGGCTGCATGACAAAGAGAATTCTAAAGAAAGTCAGGAATCTGTTTATGCAAGAATATGTGTCTGTGAAGCTTAATATAACAAAACAACGAGAAAGTTTTAGGCACAAAATCATCAAGAACAACTGTCTCAATTTTAAGCGCTTTCCTTATCACAAACAAGCATCATATCCTCTCTAAAAAGGTTCTTTTTGAAACTATTCCCACATTCACTAACATGCTCTGGAGATTTCTGATCTACCCTTAACTGTGAGAACACAGTGATAAAGGAAAACATTATTGTTAGTGCAACAGTCAGTTTACCAAGGATGTGGATGAGTCAAAAACTACATGGGCTGTGCACTCAGCCCAGAAGTTAATGAGCATTGAAACACTAATGAGTGCTCCGAGGACACCTTTGCTGAATGGCAAAGTCTTATACCAGTAACTACAAATTACTACCAAGGTTAGAAAAGTCTATACTAAAGACAAAAAAAGAAAAAAAAAATTCCATTCCTTCTCCAAGACATCTTGGTAAACCCAAAGAATCATCTAATTTTAACATGTCTGGTCAGCTACAAAGCAAATCACCTTTGGGATGTTCTTCATGTTTCACAGGCAGTATTGCAGGTAAACCTCAGAGGAGTAACATTCCTCAGTGTCAGAGGACAGGAACCAAGCTAATAAAATCTATGTTACATACTTAGAATCCTTACTATTTCTGTACTCTGTTGATTTAGGCTTGCTATCACCTGCTAAAATGGAATCTTCTAATTCATTCTTTTATAAAATGTGGAAACTATTGTAATGTAGTTGATTCAGAGTATACTCAGTTCACTGTTATTTTTCAGGTCTGCAAATTTTGACTTTCATTTTAGAAGAAAAGCCAATCTTTCAGCTGGCTGAACAAAAATGACACACTGAGAAACCAAAAACAGTACATTTTCACTACACTACATCCTTTGTCATGCCACATTCAGCCACAGTGCAAACACTATTCCATCTACAAAAGACAGTGGCCAAAGGCAACCCTACTGCACAGGATGCTGAGGGCATGGTTCCTTTCTTCTTGAATTTACTGTGAAATTATGAAATTAGACTGCTATGAAAGGCAGAGGCAGTCTCCGAATGAAGAACTGCGATAAAACTGTTCAGGAGTCCTGCTAGGGGCCTGGGAATGGGAAACATAAAAGCAGCCCTCCCTCAAAGCTGAACCTAGTTTCCACCTCTCCCAGGAAGACGCCCTTGACAGCCCTGGCCAGGACATCGCGGTGTTGGTGGAAACTGCCACCTTTCCATTGATCACTGTGATAACATCCTTGGCGTGCCTGAACTTTCATATCTCTGCTTCTCAACTTTCCAGTTGGCTGTAAATTACCCAGAGACAGTGCCTGTGTGTGGAACTCCTCTGTACTCCAACAGTACCACCTGGCATTGCATGGCACATTATAAATATTTATAGACAGATTAACTTTGCTATTCCTTCACTTTTGTTTAAAATGAAAGACATTATTGATCATGAAATAGACAAGACTTTTTTCAGGTAAATCAATTATCACCAAACCTGTGTTATTAATGTAATTTCTAATGTGCAGCATTTCTTTTTAAAGACATAGGTACAGATGGTCTAACTAGTATTACATGGTGACTATGTCATTCATAATAAAAAGAAAAAAACGATCAGTCCACTGCAGGTATGATAAACGTATCCAACACTTAATTCTTATGTGTACCCTAGATTGGAAGAGAAAGTTTTTCCGGGATCTGATTTTCAAAATTATATTTCCCATACTGATGAAGTTTCTACTCACTCCTGTAGCCAGGACTGGATAGACTATATAACTATGTTCAACAAAATAGGATACTCCACACCCCAGTTCCACCACCGGATTCCTGATTTTCAAGCCAGGACTTTGCTAAAATGGAATCTTCTAATTCATTCTGTTATAAAATGTGGAAACTATTGTAATGTAGTTGATTCAGAGTATACTCAGTTCACTGTTATTTTTCAGGTCTGCAAATTTTGACTTTCATTTTAGAAGAAAAGCCAATCTTTCAGCTGGCTGAACAAAAATGACACACTGAGAAACCAAAAACAGTACATTTTCACTACACTACATCCTTTGTCATGCCACATTCAGCCACAGTGCAAACACTATTCCATCTACAAAAGACAGTGGCCAAAGGCAACCCTACTGCACAGGATGCTGAGGGCATGGTTCCTTTCTTCTTGAATTTACTGTGAAATTATGAAATTAGACTGCTATGAAAGGCAGAGGCAGTCTCCGAATGAAGAACTGCGATAAAACTGTTCAGGAGTCCTGCTAGGGGCCTGGGAATGGGAAACATAAAAGCAGCCCTCCCTCAAAGCTGAACCTAGTTTCCACCTCTCCCAGGAAGACGCCCTTGACAGCCCTGGCCAGGACATCGCGGTGTTGGTGGAAACTGCCACCTTTCCATTGATCACTGTGATAACATCCTTGGCGTGCCTGAACTTTCATATCTCTGCTTCTCAACTTTCCAGTTGGCTGTAAATTACCCAGAGACAGTGCCTGTGTGTGGAACTCCTCTGTACTCCAACAGTACCACCTGGCATTGCATGGCACATTATAAATATTTATAGACAGATTAACTTTGCTATTCCTTCACTTTTGTTTAAAATGAAAGACATTATTGATCATGAAATAGACAAGACTTTTTTCAGGTAAATCAATTATCACCAAACCTGTGTTATTAATGTAATTTCTAATGTGCAGCATTTCTTTTTAAAGACATAGGTACAGATGGTCTAACTAGTATTACATGGTGACTATGTCATTCATAATAAAAAGAAAAAAACGATCAGTCCACTGCAGGTATGATAAACGTATCCAACACTTAATTCTTATGTGTACCCTAGATTGGAAGAGAAAGTTTTTCCGGGATCTGATTTTCAAAATTATATTTCCCATACTGATGAAGTTTCTACTCACTCCTGTAGCCAGGACTGGATAGACTATATACAGACGGTAGCTCTGTTGTGTGTGTGTCAACAAAATAGGATACTCCACACCCCAGTTCCACCACCATTCAGGATGCTCTGGGTCCTGAAGGCAGGCACATCATACAAAGAATAGCCCCGTGGCATGTTTAGCCATGTGTTTCTTTGACCCTTCTCTTTCTCTCTCCTTTGCTTAGTACATCTTACCAACTTCTTCCCCAGTTTAATCTGGAAATTTCAGCTGTGCACAGGGCTGAGAGATAAATGAAAACAATACATATTAGGTTGTAACGAGTTTGTGTACCATCTGTAAAGAATAGAAAAAAAATAGAAATAGAAAAAAATAAATAAATAAAACAGCTACTTGATAGGAAAAGCAACTCTGACCATCCTCCCTGAGATAGAAGAGCTACTTCCCTTTAAGAAGCTACTGCCCCGGCCACTATCAGGATCACAGGCCCTCCCTCCTTGACACAAACTCCACAGTTCTTCACTTAGGCACGAACTGTGGGAAGCGGAAAAAAGAAGAGAATGTATTTTTAAAGTGTGGACCTGAGGGGCTGCAGAGCAGAGATGAACAGAAGATGGAAGGTGAGATGACGGGGGTCTCTCACGCCCAGTCCTAGAGCAGCCAAGAGGTGACAGCTGCTGGTCGCTGCCCAGGCATCCTTTTGTATTACTGATGGGAGAGGCAACAGCATGCACTCCCTGCCCCGCCCACACACAGAGAAAGGGATACGCACACAGAGACACACACACAGACACACACAGACACACAGACACACACACACAGACACACACACACAGACACACACACACACAGACACACACACACACACACACACACACACACACACACACACACACACACACACACACACACACACACACACACACACACACACACACACAGAGATATCCCCTCCACTCCCAGCCCTGAGGATGTCCAGGCAGGACTGGAAATAGTCCTTGAAAAGGCCAAATGTTATAGCTGACAGGCACGTATTTTCTATACATGGAGAAAATGAAAAATAGCAAAGAATGACAGCCTAAAAGTGATTTTAGAAGTCTAATGCAGGACCATGGTGAATTAATGACCCATGTAAGCACTGGACAGGGGCCATCAGCCCCTAAAAGATCTCTCTCCAGGCAACGGCTCACCTTGAAAATGAAAGAAGCCTCAATAGCTATGCAGAACTAAAACTCTGGCATATTTATTTCCAACACTTATTGAAAAAAAACAGTATATTCTGCATGAAAGTGTTTAGTCATTCAGTCGTGTCAGACTGTTCGCAACCTTATGGAATGCAGGCCGCCAGGTTCCTGGGTCCGTGGAATTCTCCAGGCAAGCATACTGGAGTGGGTGGCCATTCCCTTCTCCAGGGGATCTTCCCGACCCAGGGATAGAAGCTGGATCTCCTACACTGCAGGTGGATTCTTTACCGTCTGAGTCCTATGTGCCAGGCTCTTCAGGCCTTGGAGACATTGCAGGTTCAGTTCCAGACTGCCCCAAGTGTCACAACAAAGCAAGTCAGATGAATTTTCTGTTCTCTCAGTGCACAAAAAAGTTACAGCTACACTGTAGTCTCTTCAGCATGCAATAGCATGAAATCTAAAACAAGACGCCCATACCTTAAAGAATACTTTATCGCTAGAAAATACGAACCATCATCTGGGTCTTCAGTGATTCATAACCTTTTTTGCAGTAACAGCATCAAAGGCCACAGGTCATAACACATTTAACAGTATGAAATCTGAAATTCTGCAGGCAGCCAAGAGGTGACAGCTGCTGGTCGCTGCCCAGGCATCCTTTTGTATTACTGATGGGAGAGGCAACAGCATGCACTCCCTGCCCCGCCCACACACAGAGAAAGGGATACGCACACAGAGACACACACACAGACACACACAGACACACAGACACACACACACAGACACACACACACACACACACACACACACACACACACACACACACACACACACACACACACACACACACACACACACACACACACACACACACACACACACACACACACACACACACAGAGATATCCCCTCCACTCCCAGCCCTGAGGATGTCCAGGCAGGACTGGAAATAGTCCTTGAAAAGGCCAAATGTTATAGCTGACAGGCACGTATTTTCTATACATGGAGAAAATGAAAAATAGCAAAGAATGACAGCCTAAAAGTGATTTTAGAAGTCTAATGCAGGACCATGGTGAATTAATGACCCATGTAAGCACTGGACAGGGGCCATCAGCCCCTAAAAGATCTCTCTCCAGGCAACGGCTCACCTTGAAAATGAAAGAAGCCTCAATAGCTATGCAGAACTAAAACTCTGGCATATTTATTTCCAACACTTATTGAAAAAAAACAGTATATTCTGCATGAAAGTGTTTAGTCATTCAGTCGTGTCAGACTGTTCGCAACCTTATGGAATGCAGGCCGCCAGGTTCCTGGGTCCGTGGAATTCTCCAGGCAAGCATACTGGAGTGGGTGGCCATTCCCTTCTCCAGGGGATCTTCCCGACCCAGGGATAGAAGCTGGATCTCCTACACTGCAGGTGGATTCTTTACCGTCTGAGTCCTATGTGCCAGGCTCTTCAGGCCTTGGAGACATTGCAGGTTCAGTTCCAGACTGCCCCAAGTGTCACAACAAAGCAAGTCAGATGAATTTTCTGTTCTCTCAGTGCACAAAAAAGTTACAGCTACACTGTAGTCTCTTCAGCATGCAATAGCATGAAATCTAAAACAAGACGCCCATACCTTAAAGAATACTTTATCGCTAGAAAATACGAACCATCATCTGGGTCTTCAGTGATTCATAACCTTTTTTGCAGTAACAGCATCAAAGGCCACAGGTCATAACACATTTAACAGTATGAAATCTGAAATTCTGCAGGCAGAATTCCCGAAGTGTGACGGAGACACGAAGTGAACAAACGCTGTCAGAAAAATGGCACCGACAGACCCGCTCGGCACCGTTGCCACAAACCTTCCATCTGTGAAAAACACTATCCGCAAAGCCCAACGAAGCAAAGAACAATAAAATGAGGTATGTCTGTATAGACTGTTTCATATAATCCTGCAGGGATCCTACAAAATATGCGCTATCTTTTTTCCAGCAGAAAAATTACGTGACTGTGTCACCCAAGATGTATCAACATGTGCAAGATGTCAGGCCTGACAGCGCTTCAGGACAAAGGCCCTGGACCTCCGACTGAGAATGTTCTGAGTTAGCAAGCTTTCTTTTGGAGAGCCAAAAACTAAGCACTGTAGCCTCTGTGGTCCTGTTAAAGGTCTAAGGCAGCCACAGACACCGTGTGAACAACCATTCTCCAATAAAAACAGAGGCCAACACGCCGCCTCCTGATACAGAAGAGGGGCCGGCGAGCTGCAGCCCTGGACCGGATTCAGTCTGCCCTTGGTTTTTGGAAACAAAGTTTTATTTCTGGTCTAGATCTAGAACATCATCTAGTCTACTACTCTTAGACAGGTGAAGGGCAATTCACTGTGTTAAAATGATGCCTTAGTTTCATAAAACATTCTCAGGGTATCCAGCGCTCATTTTTCTAAAACTTTCCTTTCCCCTAAACATAACTTTCTAATTCTCCAGGCAAGCATACTGGAGTCGGTGGCCATTCCCTTCTCCAGGGGATCTTCCCGACCCAGGGATAGAAGCTGGATCTCCTACACTGCAGGTGGATTCTTTACCGTCTGAGTCCTATGTGCCAGGCTCTTCAGGCCTTGGAGACATTGCAGGTTCAGTTCCAGACTGCCCCAAGTGTCACAACAAAGCAAGTCAGATGAATTTTCTGTTCTCTCAGTGCACAAAAAAGTTACAGCTACACTGTAGTCTCTTCAGCATGCAATAGCATGAAATCTAAAACAAGACGCCCATACCTTAAAGAATACTTTATCGCTAGAAAATACGAACCATCATCTGGGTCTTCAGTGATTCAAAACCCTTTTTTGCAGTAACAGCATCAAAGGCCACAGGTCATAACACATTTAACAGTATGAAATCTGAAATTCTGCAGGCAGAATTCCCGAAGTGTGACGGAGACACGAAGTGAACAAACGCTGTCAGAAAAATGGCACCGACAGACCCGCTCGGCACCGTTGCCACAAACCTTCCATCTGTGAAAAACACTATCCGCAAAGCCCAACGAAGCAAAGAACAATAAAATGAGGTATGTCTGTATAGACTGTTTCATATAATCCTGCAGGGATCCTACAAAATATGCGCTATCTTTTTTCCAGCAGAAAAATTACGTGACTGTGTCACCCAAGATGTATCAACATGTGCAAGATGTCAGGCCTGACAGCGCTTCAGGACAAAGGCCCTGGACCTCCGACTGAGAATGTTCTGAGTTAGCAAGCTTTCTTTTGGAGAGCCAAAAACTAAGCACTGTAGCCTCTGTGGTCCTGTTAAAGGTCTAAGGCAGCCACAGACACCGTGTGAACAACCATTCACCAAAACAAACAGAGACCAACACGCCGCCTCCTGAAACAGAAGAGGCGCCGGCGAGCTGCAGCCCTGGACCGAATTCAGTCTGCCCTTGGTTTTTGGAAACAAAGTTTTATTTCTGGTCTAGATCTAGAACATCATCTAGTCTACTACTCTTAGACAGGTGAAGGGCAATTCACTGTGTTAAAATGATGCCTTAGTTTCATAAAACATTCTCAGGGTATCCAGCGCTCATTTTTCTAACTTTCCTTCACAAACAACTTTCTAATTCCTAACCTGGGTCTGTGTGGTTCAACCACCCTGGTGGGAGAACCCTGATAAACATCTGGTGCCTGACAAATGACCTCTCCTTGCAAAGGAAAAGTCATTCTGCATCATTGATCAATCAGTGATGTGGTTTCTGGGAGACTCAAAACCTACGGGGTACTGAGAAAACAAAAAAGGAGAGCCTTAGCCTGAAAGGATGGTGACCAGAGACTGAGCTTGCCACGCATGACAGTTAATTCATCCATTCTAGCTTTTATGGAGCATTTACCCTGTGCTAGGCAGACATACTGATGAACTTCAGATCACAAAGACTGGCTTCTATCACCTTTATGTAGAGCAAATCTGTGCTGTTGTGTATCACACCATGAGACCTGAGCCAGAGACCACTTTCAAGCCAGACAAGGGACTCTGGCTTCCTGTTAAGAGCAGCAGAATCAGTAAACCCTAGGAGGGCAGGGACCTCGCCGGGTTCAGTGCCCAGAAGCAGCATGTGTTCTACAAGGTCTCGTGGCTCGTGTTGCTGTGCATTCCCCCACGGCTGCTGACAAACCGGGCATGCACGGCCTTGCCTGAAAGTCAGGTTTTGTAACTCACATTGTCAAGATAGAATGTCCCCTACCTGGACTGTCTGGTAATCCGAAGCGTCGATTCCTTTCACGGTCACCTCTCGGAAGACTTTGGGCTCCAGTTCCTCTTTGGTCAGATCACAGTGATAAATGATACCTAGAAGGAAGTAGAGGTCTTAGTTCAGTCCACAAACTCCCTAGACACCAGAGGGGCAAGGATCACAAAGCCATCAGCACTGCCATGTAAGGTCACTGTGCGAAGAGACCTCAGAACAGCCTGGCATGTGGACTATGCAATGCTAAACACAAGTGTTCACACTTCATCATTGCCACTGCGTGCAGCCTTCCTTTTTACAGGTCACTTATGTATTCATTTTAGATGATTCTAGTGCTTTCCAGAATTATGAGAAGAGGTAAACTTCAAACAACTTTCTAATTCCCTTTAAAACCTGGGTATCCAGCGCTCATTTCTAACTTTCCTTCACAAACAACTTTCTAATTCCTAACCTGGGTCTGTGTGGTTCAACCACCCTGGTGGGAGAACCCTGATAAACATCTGGTGCCTGACAAATGACCTCTCCTTGCAAAGGAAAAGTCATTCTGCATCATTGATCAATCAGTGATGTGGTTTCTGGGAGACTCAAAACCTACGGGGTACTGAGAAAACAAAAAAGGAGAGCCTTAGCCTGAAAGGATGGTGA
Source organism: Tragulus kanchil (assembly GCA_022376925.1). Classification (NCBI taxonomy): domain Eukaryota; kingdom Metazoa; phylum Chordata; class Mammalia; order Artiodactyla; family Tragulidae; genus Tragulus; species Tragulus kanchil. Next base: position 238,299,603 of record JAIOJX010000026.1, read on the forward strand.
CCAGAGACTGAGCTTGCCACGCATGACAGTTAATTCATCCATTCTAGCTTTTATGGAGCATTTACCCTGTGCTAGGCAGACATACTGATGAACTTCAGATCACAAAGACTGGCTTCTATCACCTTTATGTAGAGCAAATCTGTGCTGTTGTGTATCACACCATGAGACCTGAGCCAGAGACCACTTTCAAGCCAGACAAGGGACTCTGGCTTCCTGTTAAGAGCAGCAGAATCAGTAAACCCTAGGAGGGCAGGGACCTCGCCGGGTTCAGTGCCCAGAAGCAGCATGTGTTCTACAAGGTCTCGTGGCTCGTGTTGCTGTGCATTCCCCCCACGGCTGCTGACAAACCGGGGCATGCACGGCCTTGCCTGAAAGTCAGGTTTTGTAACTCACATTGTCAAGATAGAATGTCCCCTACCTGGACTGTCTGGTAATCCGAAGCGTCGATTCCTTTCACGGTCACCTCTCGGAAGACTTTGGGCTCCAGTTCCTCTTTGGTCAGATCACAGTGATAAATGATACCTAGAAGGAAGTAGAGGTCTTAGTTCAGTCCACAAACTCCCTAGACACCAGAGGGGCAAGGATCACAAAGCCATCAGCACTGCCATGTAAGGTCACTGTGCGAAGAGACCTCAGAACAGCCTGGCATGTGGACTATGCAATGCTAAACACAAGTGTTCACACTTCATCATTGCCACTGCGTGCAGCCTTCCTTTTTACAGGTCACTTATGTATTCATTTTAGATGATTCTAGTGCTTTCCAGAATTATGAGAAGAGGTAAAAGCTCCTGGCAGAGACTCAATAGGTCTTCCCAACGCCAGGCCATTTAGGAGTACAGGTCAAAGAAGAAGGGAAACTTCATGTAGGGCTGTGTAACCAGAGCAGTGATTAAGATGGAAAACTCAAGTGATCTGCCCAAAGTCAATAACCATTTGGGGGGGTCTCTTGATGGGCACTCTGAGCTTCTGCTTCCTGACACCCAACCCTCCATGGACACACATGTGGACCGCAATCAGGAATCAAAGACAGCCTTTTAGGGGAATGTTTTCAAGTTGCCTTTGAAATTCTGATTATCCCAGTAACTGTGCAAAGCACACACTGATGAATATACACCAGAAGATTTTAGCTATTTTAACGACTAATTAAAATCCCATTTCCTTAATTTAATGGTACTACATTCTAACATTTAAGAACTAAATCCTAGAAACAGTAAGTAAGATACATCATTACTGTTTGAAAACAATGACATTACTATAGTTTATGAAACAGAATTAGTCATCTGGAGTGGCTGGTGTGAAAATTGCCCTCCCACATAATACTTTAAACATACACTGTCAAGTATAAGAAAAATCAATTTAGAGATCCTGATATTTGTTGCAAAACCAGAAACTAAGCGATTACTCCCCCAGGGCACATTCACATTGATTGATCACGAGTTAAAATGGCAGCCTGCTTTCTTTTCAACTCCTCTCTGTGTGTATGGACTTCACTAACTGCCAAGAAACAGCACTCTGCTCCCCACCAGCAAAGAGCACTACGATTAGATTCCTTAATGACTGCCCTGCTAATCCCTACAAATGTTACCACAATTCCCAGGCTTACACATTGTTTTAAAGTTTATAATGGGGAATACGATTAACACTGACAGCGGGGAGATGTGCAATAGGAACGAGGTGCTGGCTTTCTGAGTTGAAAATGTCTTTGGAGATTTGTTGGAACAAATCTTAATATAAAAAATATCTCCAGACTATACTCTGGGCATACATTCTAAATTACCAGGTACACTGAGTACTGTACTCGGTAGGATAAATGTAGCCTTGAGGGTAAAGGCCATAACCTTCACATGTATGTTAATTTTTTTTGTACGTTAATTTTTGAAGAGCTTCTTCATTCATACCTGCCCCACTTCCTCAACACAGAAAAATACCTCTGAATCCTTGAAAAGAAAAAACCCAAACAGCCAGACAACAGCAACAAGAGACTGCAGAACAAGCAACGATCAGCCACAAAGCACAGGGAGCCTGGATTCCCAGCTCTGACCACCAGTTCCTGGGGCAGTACCCTGAGGCAAGTCACCAAAGGACTAGAACACAACTCCTAAGTGAAAGACAACAAGTAGGAAACACTCTGCTGGCTGTTTATCTAGAAAAACGGAGACATCAAAGCCTCTAACAGGAGAATAAAATAAGTATGCAGCAAGGGCTGGCTTCTGTTGGTAGAAAGGGTCACGTGCCTGATCTCTGTTCTTCTGTTTGGGGCAGAAGTGGCACTTTGGAGGAGGCTGGGTTAAACCTAAAGATACTGGTGCTTAATGTACTTGACGGATATTTTCTACTTACAGATGGATCTGGGTCACTCCAGGGGAGCGCACTGCATAGTCATGTTGTAACATGAATTCCTATAGTCTAATGATGCTTTGTGTCCTGTTTGAATTGGTTTGCTAAGTACAAGCATTGGGTAGGGGACTGCAGAAAACATCCTAGAGTCATGAATCAGAGAGGACTGGTCAGGTGATCTTTGGGAAGTGATTTCAAAGTTTAAAGGCAAAAGAGAACGGAACGACAGAAGCCCCCTAAGACCAGAGGACGTGTTCTGGACTTAAGGAGATGGGTCCCCTAATGAATACAGTGGTTTAACAACTGTACTCCAGAAAAAGGAAAAAGGGAGGGGGTGCCCAGCTCAGATATTCCTGCCGTAATTTGAAATACATGTAAGGAGGTGAAAGAAATGGGACTTAAGAGGAAGGTGCAACTCTAGCAGAAACGGAGAAAGGATCATCAGAGAAACCTGGAAAACTGCATATGCAGAGAGAAGGCAAAAACACTCTGTAAAGATGACCCATGCAGATGCTGTCTCATCCAATTACAGGTTGGGCTTTAAGGTTATTAAAAATAAAAAAAAACAATTAAAAAAACACACACACAAACAAAAACAAGTCTCTTAAATAGTTTTGCAGTCTTTGGTCATTTATCCAAAGGAGTTGAAAATGTGTCCACAGAAGAACCTGTACACAGGTTTACAGCAGCTTCATTCTTGACTGCCAAAAGCTGAAGGCAACTGAGATCTCCTTCAGCAGGTGAATATGTAAGTAAACGGTGAGAGATCCAGACAATGAAGTCTTGCTCAGTGCTACAAAGAAACAAGCCATCAAGTCATGGAACAACCTTAAATGCATATTGCTAAGTGAGGGAGCCAATCTGAAAAGTCTACATAATTGATTAACATGAGTGCAACTATACATCATTCTGGAAAAGACAAAGCTTGGGAGACAGTAAAAGTATCAGTGGTTGCCAGGGGCTAAGAGCAAAGGGGGAGAAAAGGGCCGAGTGCAGAGGCTTTTTAGGGCACTGATTCCATAAAAAATCATACTGATGGATACATGCTATCATATACTTCTCCCAACTTAGAATGTACAACGCCAAGAGTGAAAATCCAAAGGTAAGTAACAGACTGAGTAGTTATGAAGCGTCATGCAGGTTCATCTACTAAATAACTGTACCCCTGGGACAAGGGGATGGTGATAACGGGGAGACAGTGCTTGTCCAGGGGCAGGGAGGAGACGGGGAATCTCTGTGGACCTAAAACTGCTCATAAAGCATTTGTATGCCTTTCCCAAAGAGTCTGGGAAAGCTGCTTTGATTTTTTCTCCCGGTTTGTCAGAACCATTCATCTGGAATGGCTCCACTAGATTATGACAATACACATAAGTCTGGAGTGAGCCTTAGACAGCCCTCCAAGGTTCCATGAGTACAGTGTCACGTGGCCAACCACTAAGTGGTCTGAACCACGGGGAATAAGTACATTATGCTCCAGACTGCCCTGGCTGCCGGTTTCCTTCCAAATGGCTTTGCTCAAGACATGGCTTCATCACTTCCACGGGAAACACAGCCAGCAGGTGGGTACTTCCCAGGTGTCCACAGCAGCTGGCTGCAGGTACTTGACCCAAAATCCAATTACAGGTTGGGCTTTAAGGTTATTAAAAAAAAAAAACAATTAAAAAAACACACACACAAACAAAAACAAGTCTCTTAAATAGTTTTGCAGTCTTTGGTCATTTATCCAAAGGAGTTGAAAATGTGTCCACAGAAGAACCTGTACACAGGTTTACAGCAGCTTCATTCTTGACTGCCAAAAGCTGAAGGCAACTGAGATCTCCTTCAGCAGGTGAATATGTAAGTAAACGGTGAGAGATCCAGACAATGAAGTCTTGCTCAGTGCTACAAAGAAACAAGCCATCAAGTCATGGAACAACCTTAAATGCATATTGCTAAGTGAGGGAGCCAATCTGAAAAGTCTACATAATTGATTAACATGAGTGCAACTATACATCATTCTGGAAAAGACAAAGCTTGGGAGACAGTAAAAGTATCAGTGGTTGCCAGGGGCTAAGAGCAAAGGGGGAGAAAAGGGCCGAGTGCAGAGGCTTTTTAGGGCACTGATTCCATAAAAAATCATACTGATGGATACATGCTATCATATACTTCTCCCAACTTAGAATGTACAACGCCAAGAGTGAAAATCCAAAGGTAAGTAACAGACTGAGTAGTTATGACGCGTCATGCAGGTTCATCTACTAAATAACTGTACCCCTGGGACAAGGGGATGGTGATAACGGGGAGACAGTGCTTGTCCAGGGGCAGGGAGGAGACGGGGAATCTCTGTGGACCTAAAACTGCTCATAAAGCATTTGTATGCCTTTCCCAAAGAGTCTGGGAAAGCTGCTTTGATTTTTTCTCCCGGTTTGTCAGAACCATTCATCTGGAATGGCTCCACTAGATTATGACAATACACATAAGTCTGGAGTGAGCCTTAGACAGCCCTCCAAGGTTCCATGAGTACAGTGTCACGTGGCCAACCACTAAGTGGTCTGAACCACGGGGAATAAGTACATTATGCTCCAGACTGCCCTGGCTGCCGGTTTCCTTCCAAATGGCTTTGCTCAAGACATGGCTTCATCACTTCCACGGGAAACACAGCCAGCAGGTGGGTACTTCCCAGGTGTCCACAGCAGCTGGTGCTGCAGGTACTTTCCGCCCTGAAAATTTACTTATAATTTAGTGTCTGTTCTTTATTGCAGTAGTGGACAGCCAATCTTCAGAGACGAGTGCAAGACAGCCTTTGAGTGAACATGCTTGTATATGGATGTGTATATGTATATGTACACACTGACTATTCCTGCTTTCAGGAAATCTAGTGTATTTATTTATTTATATTTACATTTGGTTTCGAAGGTCTGAGCCTGGAAGCCCTGTTCTCTGATTTTAGGTATCAAACTACGTCCAGGAGAGACAAGGAAAATCTGGAGGCAAAATGAATTTGGAAAAGACAAAGGAGAAGAACAAAGCATTGCAGTGACAAATAAAGCTTGTTTGGGAGCTGCCTCTTGAACCAAGAACACACTTCTCTTTCCAGATTTCACAGCCAAAGTCACAGATAGTATTTCACTGCTTGGCACAGAAGACCTCATTTTATGCTAGGACAATGCGCCCTTTCATCTCCGGGTAATGATGAACTTGTCCCTGGACTAAATGGCCCCCTGGGGTCACCGAAGGTGGTTTATAGGCCTCTGGGGACTCTGGTTTTTATGAAGAGCATGTGAGTCAGCCCCACTCTGCTCTCCTCGTTGCCCTTATCTATTAAAACTGTTTAAAGGCTATGAGGCTTTCCAAAGTTCAGTTTCTGGAATAGTGTAAGTTGAAGGACAACGTGTGGACCCCGCAGTAGCGGGCTGAGAGGAGGAAAGCAATCTTCCTTGGTTCCTGTACACTGGCCGCACTGTGCCCCAGGCTTTGGGGGCGAAGGGGTGGGGGCGTGACATCCTGACGTGAGGTTCTTGATCCCACGTTCTGGACTCCTGGCCCTGGTTTCCCCATCTTGTAAGATTCTCTGAAAGGCACGTGGGTGAGTAAAGCTGAGGAGGTACCATCCATCCCATGTACAGAATATCATTCTTTTAGTTTTAATAACCTGGACAGCAACCTGTCATGGCGGTTAAGATGCCTTAAAGACTGCCTGCTCTGTGACTCAGAGGCATACAGGAAGACGTGGAGCAGGCATCACTGTCGTCTGCTGAACCGCGGAGGGAGGACAAGGCCATTTCTGTCCCTGCCTGGCTCTCTCCTACGTCTGCTGTACTAGCCAAAGACCAGATAACAGCAACAAAACCCGGTAGGACAAAAAGAACGACAAAGGAGTTTGAAAACAAATAAGGAGCATGCAGACAATTTTTCAGCCAGATTGTTTTCGGATAGCGTCTGCCCAGTCAACTGCAAAACTGCCAACTGGCCAGGCTCCTGGGACAAATCCGGTGTGTTATAGCTTCAGCTATAACAGAAACGCCAACTGGGCCAGGCTTTCCCATGAGTTATGACTTAAATGGAGCAGAACAAGGAAAATCTCAAAATGAATTTGGAAAAGACAAAGGAGAAGAACAAAGCATTGCAGTGACAAATAAAGCTTGTTTGGGAGCTGCCTCTTGAACCAAGAACACACTTCTCTTTCCAGATTTCACAGCCAAAGTCACAGATAGTATTTCACTGCTTGGCACAGAAGACCTCATTTTATGCTAGGACAATGCGCCCTTTCATCTCCGGGTAATGATGAACTTGTCCCTGGACTAAATGGCCCCCTGGGGTCACCGAAGGTGGTTTATAGGCCTCTGGGGACTCTGGTTTTTATGAAGAGCATGTGAGTCAGCCCCACTCTGCTCTCCTCGTTGCCCTTATCTATTAAAACTGTTTAAAGGCTATGAGGCTTTCCAAAGTTCAGTTTCTGGAATAGTGTAAGTTGAAGGACAACGTGTGGACCCCGCAGTAGCGGGCTGAGAGGAGGAAAGCAATCTTCCTTGGTTCCTGTACACTGGCCGCACTGTGCCCCAGGCTTTGGGGGCGAAGGGGTGGGGGCGTGACATCCTGACGTGAGGTTCTTGATCCCACGTTCTGGACTCCTGGCCCTGGTTTCCCCATCTTGTAAGATTCTCTGAAAGGCACGTGGGTGAGTAAAGCTGAGGAGGTACCATCCATCCCATGTACAGAATATCATTCTTTTAGTTTTAATAACCTGGACAGCAACCTGTCATGGCGGTTAAGATGCCTTAAAGACTGCCTGCTCTGTGACTCAGAGGCATACAGGAAGACGTGGAGCAGGCATCACTGTCGTCTGCTGAACCGCGGAGGGAGGACAAGGCCATTTCTGTCCCTGCCTGGCTCTCTCCTACGTCTGCTGTACTAGCCAAAGACCAGATAACAGCAACAAAACCCGGTAGGACAAAAAGAACGACAAAGGAGTTTGAAAAACAAATAAGGAGCATGCAGACAATTTTTCAGCCAGATTGTTTTCGGGATAGCGTCTGCCCAGTCAACTGCAAAACTGCCAACTGGCCAGGCTCCTGGGACAAATCCGGGTGTGTGTTATAGCTTCAGCTATAACAGAAACGCTGCACGCAGCCAAGTGGAGAAACAGGAACAAACCCAGACGGCAAAATGAGTGTGACCAACTTAAAGAAACAGTTATAAAAAGAGTTATGTTTACTTTGGGGAAAATTACCTGATACCGTACAACTGCAATTTACAAGTGATTTTTTTCCTTTTCTGCTAGAACTAAGTAACAAGTATTTTTTCCCCTTCATATGATGTAAGGCTGTATTTTTAGAATTTTATTTAAATCCAGTTTAACAAAAGCAGAATGTATTCTCAGTTTTAAAACAGCTTTTAAATGTCAGATGTAACTACGGATTTTTATTTAAGACTTGCAGTTATCTGAGCTGTGTGTGTTTGATATATATAGACTAAAGGCTGAAGCTCAGGTTTTACTTGTTCATACTCATCTTTCAGAACCAGATAGAACAACAGTTGGTCCTGTCCCTGGAAGAGAGACTCGGGATATAAGATTAATGAGAGAGCAGTTTTAGGTGTTCATGTTTCCCTTTGCCCCGAGCGTCCATTTTACTGGTTCAGTGTAAGTAATTCTGGCTGTAACATATACCATATGTGATTTTCAATAACTCAGCATTCTATTTCAGCTTCTCAAAAAAACCCAAATAGGGGTTTTTAAACTGGACAACGTTGGTGGAAAGACTCTCACCTGGAGATAAAAAGGAAGTAAACTGATAGAAGATTTCTGTGTCCTTCTTCTGACCGCTGTAGCCTACGACGCTGCCGACCTCAAGTGGGAAGGTCTTGAGGAGAGCACCGGTGGCCAAGTCGTGAAGCTGCAGGGTGTTCTTCACATCATGGAGGTAGCACAGCACCAGGAAGTTCGACCGGACGCAAGCTACCCACTCTGAAAAGATAAGGACAGATACATCCAAATGTGGCTTTGAAAATCAGCCAGAAACATATTCGTTTCCCGAAACAATGATTCTGGAGCTCTATTCCCTGCGCTCGGCAGCACTGAGGCTGGATGAGTGCCTTTATCACTGGCTGTAACCATTCATTATGTGTTCAACATATCCCTTTACTAAATCATTACTGTCGTCATGGCCAGGAGTAATAACGTATTCTCCCCCTGGGACCAGAAGCCTTTGGTAATCTAGATAATGTAGATAATACAAATGACCCTGCTTACCTATTTTGTGTCCTCTATCATGCTACATGAGGTAGAGAAGGAAAACAACTGAACTTAAATCATGAGCCCCATCGGCCAAGATAGTGTATTCAAGCAAAAATGTATCCAATTCTGGCTTGGTATGTGACAGACAGCTTCCATGAGGCTGGACAGACCAGCAAGGAAATGAGGTTACTTCTGCCCTTTGAGACACAATCATGTAAAAATACAAGTAGTGGGGGCTTTCCTTATGGTCTAGTGGTTATGAATCTGCCTGCCAATGCAGGGAACACAGGTTTGATCCCTGGTCGACTAAGATCCCACATGTCCCAAAGCAACTAAGCCCAAGCACCTAGAACCTGCACTCTGTCCACAACAAAGAGTAGCCTTCACTTGCTGCAACTAGACAAAGCCCTCGAGCAGCAACAGAGACCCAGCACAGTCAAAAATAAATGAATAAATAAATCTCACTCGAGTATTCTTGCGTGGAGAATTCCAGGGTCAGAGGAGCCTGGAGGGCTACAGTCCACAGGGTCGCAAAACATTGGACATGACTGAGCAACTAACACACTTGAGAAAGTGTTGAATTCCACCTGGGGGACCATGAAGGTGGGGGTGCCTGGGTGGTGCTGGGGACAGGGCAGCTCTCTGGGGGGCAAGAAGGTGGGAAAATGCGACTCGAAGAAAGAAAGCCAGAGCTGTGGATGAGGAGGGAGAAAATGAATATGAATGAATGGGGAAAGGAGGAAGAGCCAGGAATAAAGCAGCAAGGGAGTGGGGAGGGAGACTGGGAAGAGAACCAGTGACAGGCCCATTTCCAAGAAGAAAACCACTGCCCCATCGGGGGTGAGTGGGGGTGGTGGGTCTGATGGGGGTTCAGTGACCAGGTGGGGGGCAGTTTAGCTCTGACTCAGCTGTTACCAAGGAGCTACTGTGGAAGAGAAGGGTGACAAACACAGAGGGTGACATCAGTGACGGGTGTGCACATCCGACGGCTGATCAGAGAAGAGCGGACGTGGAGGGGGAGGGGGACCAGAACGCAGGACTGCAAGGAGTCGAGTGGAGGACCAAATGAGCCGGAGCATCAAAGGCCTGTACAAGGGCGGCCAAGAACCGAAAGGCATCTCCAGGGAGAGCTGCCAGGACGTGGTGGGATGGGGACCCTAGAGGCAGGGAGAGACAGGCGTCCCCGGTGCCCAGGCGCGGCTTCGGTGTCGTAATGAAGCTGGGAGAGTGGAGGCGAGTGAGCAGAGGAGGAAGCGGGGCAGGGAAGAGGGTGAGACAATCCGCTGTGCTTGGAGGAGATCAGCCAGCGGTAAGGACAGGCCAACCAGAGACAGAGGCCATGGTAAGTGTAAGTGAGCTGCAGGGCGCACTCAGGGAGTAGGTCAGGAAGGTGGAGAAGATGAGCCTCTCCTGGGTTTTGTGATATGGAGCAGGGCAAGGAGCTCTTAGTGTTACTCGCTCAGTCGTGTCTGGCTCTTTGGGATCCCATGAACTGTAGCCTGCCAGGCCGGGCACCAACACTAGAGTGGGTTGCCATTCCCTTCTCCAGGGGATCTTCCCAACTCAGGGATCAAACCAGGGTCTCCTGCACTGCAGGCAGATTCTTTACCACCTGAGCCACCAGGGAAGCCCTCAGGAGCTTTTAACACTGCTTATTTTTATAACCCAGGATAATAGTTCTCACATATAACATTATCAATGCTCAAAAAGACAGGGGCCAGAGAGAGATCTGAGGGTCATCAGGGCCCCTGGTCTCAACAGGATGTTTAGATTCCTACTGCAAACTTTTCCTCAAGTCAGGATATAAAACAGAACCCTTACATCTAAAAGTCACTTGCTCACCTGCCAACAGGATTTTTTAAAAGTACTTCAGTCGAGCAATATATTTCATGCGATTTTAATGTTTTAAAGAAAAGGGGTAAAAAAGGAAGTAAATTATTTCTGTCCAAAAATAATCAATCTGTGTTAACTATGAGTACATTAGAATTCTAAAACAGACCAAGTGAATAAGAACAGGACAAGGTGATTTATAGAGTGTCATGAACAACTGACTTTACAGCTGTACTTGACGGTGTGCACATCCGACGGCTGATCAGAGAAGAGCGGACGTGGAGGGGGAGGGGGACCAGAACGCAGGACTGCAAGGAGTCGAGTGGAGGACCAAATGAGCCGGAGCATCAAAGGCCTGTACAAGGGCGGCCAAGAACCGAAAGGCATCTCCAGGGAGAGCTGCCAGGACGTGGTGGGATGGGGACCCTAGAGGCAGGGAGAGACAGGCGTCCCCGGTGCCCAGGCGCGGCTTCGGTGTCGTAATGAAGCTGGGAGAGTGGAGGCGAGTGAGCAGAGGAGGAAGCGGGGCAGGGAAGAGGGTGAGACAATCCGCTGTGCTTGGAGGAGATCAGCCAGCGGTAAGGACAGGCCAACCAGAGACAGAGGCCATGGTAAGTGTAAGTGAGCTGCAGGGCGCACTCAGGGAGTAGGTCAGGAAGGTGGAGAAGATGAGCCTCTCCTGGGTTTTGTGATATGGAGCAGGGCAAGGAGCTCTTAGTGTTACTCGCTCAGTCGTGTCTGGCTCTTTGGGATCCCATGAACTGTAGCCTGCCAGGCCGGGCACCAACACTAGAGTGGGTTGCCATTCCCTTCTCCAGGGGATCTTCCCAACTCAGGGATCAAACCAGGGTCTCCTGCACTGCAGGCAGATTCTTTACCACCTGAGCCACCAGGGAAGCCCTCAGGAGCTTTTAACACTGCTTATTTTTATAACCCAGGATAATAGTTCTCACATATAACATTATCAATGCTCAAAAAGACAGGGGCCAGAGAGAGATCTGAGGGTCATCAGGGCCCCTGGTCTCAACAGGATGTTTAGATTCCTACTGCAAACTTTTCCTCAAGTCAGGATATAAAACAGAACCCTTACATCTAAAAGTCACTTGCTCACCTGCCAACAGGATTTTTTAAAAGTACTTCAGTCGAGCAATATATTTCATGCGATTTTAATGTTTTAAAGAAAAGGGGTAAAAAAGGAAGTAAATTATTTCTGTCCAAAAATAATCAATCTGTGTTAACTATGAGTACATTAGAATTCTAAAACAGACCAAGTGAATAAGAACAGGACAAGGTGATTTATAGAGTGTCATGAACAACTGACTTTACAGCTGTACTTGATGAGTCGTCTCTAGTTTTTATTCTCAGCAGGGCGTTCCATGCTAATGATATACGGCAAATTCAACTATGCTTCTCTCTGAATTGATGAGTTCCAGTGAATATTGAAGGTTTCCCCTTTCCAGTCTAAAGAACATATAACCTTTCAGAGGGACAGCTATAAAAATACACTACCCCTCCCACAAATCTCAGAGCCTTGATTTGCATTTCATTAGGACTCTAGGTGAGACAGGATGTCGCCTTCAGGTAGAGTTAAAACTTTTGAGGAAGGGGGATCTAAAAGGCAGAACATTCACACGCCTCAGGAAATATTTGTATCTCTTGATGGTTCCCAGCAAGAGAATCACTGCTCGAACCTGACTGGCACCTGAAAACACCCAGGGCACCGAGGACCGAGGGCCCCTCCAGCGGCGCTCAGGAAGCATGCCCGAAGTGCTGGATCTCAGCACCCACTGTGGGAATATCTTGTCTCAGTTGGCACCGGAACCACCAGGCTACCCAAGTCACTGCAAACCAGTTTCCTGGCCTGACTATGTTAACAGAGAAGGCAGGAAACCTGTTCTAAGACTCTTGAGTCTTTCATCTCATATCTGAGAGTTGGAGAGTGAATGCAAGGTTTTGAGAAGATGGAGAGATTTCTTTGGAAAGAGCGCCTGTCCTGCTCTAAGTCCCCTCCCCACCAGAAGAGCCCAGCTGAGGGAGACAGAGCTCCGGTGCCTAATTGAAGCTGAGAAGCAGGTCTGGACAGCAGAAGAGCCTGGGACGTTGGGCTGTGGTCCTGGGGCTGCAGATGAGGGTTGTGAAGATAAGGGCATGGACGGGGCTGCCTTGGGTCCCGTCTGATAGGACCACCCGAGGTGTGGGAGGCCTCGGTACTGAAGTGGGTGGAAGGGTGAGCTGGTTGTCCAGGGGCAGAGGGGGGTGCCCGAGGGAAGTGCTCCCCTAGACTCAGCTGTAATCATGTGCCCAGCACTGACTCGACCAGCAAGGTCAGCTTTAAATGAGTACATTAGAATTCTAAAACAGACCAAGTGAATAAGAACAGGACAAGGTGATTTATAGAGTGTCATGAACAACTGACTTTACAGCTGTACTTGATGAGTCGTCTCTAGTTTTTATTCTCAGCAGGGCGTTCCATGCTAATGATATACGGCAAATTCAACTATGCTTCTCTCTGAATTGATGAGTTCCAGTGAATATTGAAGGTTTCCCCTTTCCAGTCTAAAGAACATATAACCTTTCAGAGGGACAGCTATAAAAATACACTACCCCTCCCACAAATCTCAGAGCCTTGATTTGCATTTCATTAGGACTCTAGGTGAGACAGGATGTCGCCTTCAGGTAGAGTTAAAACTTTTGAGGAAGGGGGATCTAAAAGGCAGAACATTCACACGCCTCAGGAAATATTTGTATCTCTTGATGGTTCCCAGCAAGAGAATCACTGCTCGAACCTGACTGGCACCTGAAAACACCCAGGGCACCGAGGACCGAGGGCCCCTCCAGCGGCGCTCAGGAAGCATGCCCGAAGTGCTGGATCTCAGCACCCACTGTGGGAATATCTTGTCTCAGTTGGCACCGGAACCACCAGGCTACCCAAGTCACTGCAAACCAGTTTCCTGGCCTGACTATGTTAACAGAGAAGGCAGGAAACCTGTTCTAAGACTCTTGAGTCTTTCATCTCATATCTGAGAGTTGGAGAGTGAATGCAAGGTTTTGAGAAGATGGAGAGATTTCTTTGGAAAGAGCGCCTGTCCTGCTCTAAGTCCCCTCCCCACCAGAAGAGCCCAGCTGAGGGAGACAGAGCTCCGGTGCCTAATTGAAGCTGAGAAGCAGGTCTGGACAGCAGAAGAGCCTGGGACGTTGGGCTGTGGTCCTGGGGCTGCAGATGAGGGTTGTGAAGATAAGGGCATGGACGGGGCTGCCTTGGGTCCCGTCTGATAGGACCACCCGAGGTGTGGGAGGCCTCGGTACTGAAGTGGGTGGAAGGGTGAGCTGGTTGTCCAGGGGCAGAGGGGGGTGCCCGAGGGAAGTGCTCCCCTAGACTCAGCTGTAATCATGTGCCCAGCACTGACTCGACCAGCAAGGTCAGGCTGAGCTACCTGCAGGAAGGGACCATGCTGCCTTGGGCTGGGGAGGGGGTTTCCTTGCTTTTCCAGGCTGGGCCCCTGGATCTGAGTCCAAGAGGTGAGCTTTCATTCACTGAAAACCCATGTCGGGACAGCTTCATCTGACACAGGGCCATTCAGCAGCTCTCAAAGGAAGTGTTTTCCTCATTGTACACCTGCATCCTCTCCTCGAGATGGCTGGCCCTAGGTTGCATCCCCAGTCCAGCCATCAGCAGATGCTCACCCTGACAAGCAACCCTTCACTGGTTTGAAGGCACCCGCCTCCCCTTGTGGGTCAAAAAACTGCAGCAAAATGAGTGAGTCTCATTTTAAATGAAATCCAGCTTTCAGTCAATAAGTAACTTATAGAGCAGTAGATTATTTTTGGAACATCACGGAGAAAATGAGTAAAAGGGAACCAAAAGGCGCTCTGAAACATGACAGATTCAGAAGTGACCTCTCAAGAGGTTACTTTAGGGCACACAGCAGCCAGTGCAATGGATTTCAATTAAATTCAACAACAGTGTCTCTTCTCTTCTGGTGGGAGCGCTAAAAATCCACCCTAAAGTCTATAATAGGTATAATATGAATAGCCAAAGGTTATTCAGAAGCTAAAAGCTATGGATTTTGAATTCAAACGGTTTTTTAAAAATGAAACATTAGTGCTTATATAGTTAAGAAATAAGCGCTACCTTTGAAGGCCTGGATTCACACCTTTACAATTTTTATGAAGACCCGACAGTACTAATAGGACAGTACTTATTATAACATGTCATCTGGTAAACCCTTGGCTGCTCTGTTGAGACTTTTCAGGATGAGAGCTTGAATGTTCTTCATCTTGTAACTGGTCACCAGAGAATGAGAGATGAACCAACTTCTTTACATTCTTATCAGAAACAAAAGCACCACCTCTAAGCAGCACGCGTGCTTACCTAGGACGTCTTTTTCGTGCTCAGGAACCAGCACCTTCCACTTGGACTCCTCGGGATCTGTGAAGTCAATGTTGATCAGGCGGTAGTTAGGAGAATGGCGATTTGTCTTGAACGTGAAGACTGTGCCCTCGTTGGTCACGTAGTCATACTCTCCTTCGAAGTTGTCAATCAGCTTCACCCATTTCAGGATTCCTGGTGAGAGACCAAGCATCTCCGTTATCTCTCTGGGGTCTGAAATGGTGTGGCTTGTGTGTAGAGAGGGGACGGACCTTTTTCTGTCTGCAGAACACAAAGCAGATACAGTAGTTGGGAGATCTAAGGCATGAAACACAGAGAGGATGAGTGTGGGTGAGTTTTAAGGTTTCCAAAAAACGCAAAGGAAGCTTTTCCAGAAAAACCTGGCACTAAAGAGGAGTGGAGGATTCTGCCTGAGGAATCTGTCTAAACTGCTGTAATCTAGCACATTTCCTCCTGCCTGAGCAGGTCTCAGATCTAAGGGCATCGTTCTACCTCTACTACCATCACTCCACCCCAAGTCTTCATTTCCCTCTGGTTATGAGCAGTGGCTCACAACTGGGGATGATGACATCCCACTCCCCCGCCCCCTCCAAGGGACTCCTGGAAACCTGCAGACATTGTGGTGGTTACAACTTGGAAAGTAAGAGGAGGTCTGCTACCAGCATCTAAGGGGTAAAGGCCAGAGAAGCTGCTTCAAGGCACTGGGCAGCCACTTCGGCCTATGCCTTGCCCACTGAGCCAACCTCAGATGCTCCAATTTTTTCAATAGTAAATACGACAGTACTTAACACATGATATGTGGTTGGCTGAATCCATGGATGCAGAGGGAGCACGTATCCAGGGGGCCGACTATAACCTCCAAGTGGTTCAAGGGTCACCTGTACCTAATTTGCTTGTTTATAATTTGTCTTTTTTTATTCACTGCTTGATACTCAGCACCCAAACAGAGGGGCACCTTCAAAGGTACAAAACTGGTATTACATGCAAAGAAACACTTTCCAGTCCTTCTGTTCTAAGAACTAGTCTGCAGAAGGTCATCACTACAAATAAATCTTACATGCATCCACCATCACCATCATTTAAACAGCTCACTAAATGCCACTTCTAATGTTTAAAAAAAATCCACTGGGAAGATATCTGGTTCATAACATATCAGACATAAATGTTCAGAGGACATCTCAAAAATTTTATAAATGAAAGAGCTCTATGAGTTCTAAACTGCCCAAAGGCAATGTAAGATCTCAGCTATTCTCCAATGAATCTCCTACCTTCAATTTTACAGGAAAACTGCTATATTAATTTGGATAGTTCATTTACATTCCTGGCAATTTAACGTTCATTATCTCATTCATCTCCATAACATAGTATCTTTATACAATTTGTTGTTGAATTAATCAGGGAGAATATAATCCCATGGTAGTTTTTCAGTTAGACATACAGGATTAAAACTTCAGCTTTAACCACTATTTAGCTGTGTGACCTTGAACAAACTATGCTTTTCTGAACCTCATTTTCTCAACTCTTGATGAGAAAGAGTAAGTAAATGAGAAAGTTATTGTAATGTAACTACTAACACCCACCCCACAACAAACACTCAACATACATTATTTTAAAATAAACTATTGGGAATTAAAAATAATTAGATAGGCAGTTAAAAAAAACTTCAGCTTTCCCACATATTAGTAATACCTATTAGAGAACACGATGGGACAGCAGGGACCTTGTTTACATTAGAAGCAAAATTAATGAAATACTTAGGATTGTACTTAGCGAGAAATGTGGACTCTGTGAGAAAAACTCTAAAATTTTTTCTAAGTAATCTTAAAAAACAATAAAACAAAAGCCAAATAACTGGAAATACAAACCACATTCCTAGATGGGAAGACTTAATATTTCAAAAATGCAAATAATCCAGAAGGAATCTATAAACTTAACACAATTCCGATCACATTTTAGGGACCTGTGTTACTGGAACGACAAGACCATTCTAATGTTCACTGGGAAGAACAGCCCTTAGGGACAAGGGATAAATTTTTGATGACAAAGATGGAGAAGCTCTATACAGACAGTAAAAACAAGACCTGGAGCTGACTGTGGCGTAGACCATGAACCCCTTATTGCAAAACTCAGGCTTAAATTGAAGAAAGTAGGGATAACACCGGGCCATTCTGGGAAGATCCCACGTGTTGCAGAACGGTTGGACCGGTGTTTTCAATTAGGAGCCAGCGCTCTGGAGTGCATGTGCCCAGAGCCGGTGCTCTGCAAGGAGAGAGGCCACTGCAATGGGAGGCCCACCCAGGCTGAACAAAAAAGATGGATGAAAGATAAATAAATAAAAAATCAATAAAATAGAGGCCAACATTAAAAAAAAAATAAAACAAATCTATCCTAAGAAAAGAAATGCAAGACTGCACAGTATCTTACAAATAGCTGAGGAGGCCTTACAAACAGCTGAGAGGAGAAGAAAAGCAAAAAGGCCAGGGAGAAAGGTAAGATATAGCCAACAGAATGCAGAGTTCCAGAGAACAGCGAGGAGAGAAAAGAAGGCCTTTTTAAATGAACAATGCAAATAAACAGAAGAATGGGAAAGACTAGACATCTCATCAAGAAAATGAGATATCAAAGGAACATTTCATGAAGGACGGGAAGGATACAGGACAGAAATGGTAAGGATCTAACAGAAGCAGAAGAGATTAAGGAGAGGTGGCAAAAATATACAGAAGAACCATACCAGAAAGGTCTTAATGACCTGGATAACCACAATAGGGTGGTCACTCATTTAGAGCTGGACATCATGGAGTGTGACATCAAGTGGGCCTTAGGAAGCATCACTACAAACAAAGCTAGCAGAGGTGATGGAATTCCAGCTGAGCTATTTCAAATCCTAAAAGATGATGCTGTTCAAGTGTTGCACTCAATACGTTAGTGAATATGGAAAACTCAGCAGTGGCCTCAGGATTGGAAAAGGTCAGTTTCCTTTCCAATCTCAAACAAAGGCAACACCAAAGACTGTTCAAACTACCTTATGATTATGCTCATTTCACAAGACAGCAATGTTATACTTAAATACCTTCAAGCTAGGCTTCAGAGGTACATGAACTGAGAACTTGTAGATGTAGGAGCTGGGTTTAGAAACGGCAAGAGGAACAGAGATCAAACTGCCAACATTCATTGGATTATGGAAAAAGCAAGGGAATTCTGCTTCACTGACTACCCTTAAGCCTTTGACTGTGTGGATCACAGTGAACTGTGGAAATTAAAGAGACAGGAGTACCAGACTACCTTACCTATCCATTAAGTAATTTGTTAATCTTTTGTTCAAATCTATATATTTATTGATTTATAGGGCTTTTTTAATCAGTTCAAGTCTGTTAAAATGTTTATGATTATAGAGTTGTCTGTCATTACTTGTATTTCTGTTAATTTTTACTCTATTTTGCAATCATTCTGTTAGATACATACACAGAATTATTCTACCTAAATAAAACTGAATTGAACGTTTTGAGTATAAAGTTTTGTCAAGCGATGCATGCTGCTTTCAAGTCTGCTCCGACATTAAGACTGCAACATCATTTTCATTTGTGTATGTCTGGCCAGTTGTCCTCTGAAGAATGGATGGTCCCAATCTGCTCTTCTCCATGTCTCCTAAGTACTCATATGCTCCCATCTTTCTGTGGGCTGCATTCTACGCAATTTCTGTTTATATTCACTTCCGAGCTCTCCATTTTTGTCTCTTTTCTTTAACCTAATAACTTAATTTTTAATATTTATCATACTTTGAGAAGTTCTACTTAGTCCTCTTCCAAATTTATAATACCTTATTTCTTACTTGTATTTCCAAGCTTCTCATTTTATTTTATTTTTAAAGTGCATTTACACACTTATTCTACATTCAAATTTGATAATTCCATTCTGGTGTGAATCTGGCTCTATTTCTTGTGCTGGTGAGTTTCTTCACCTGATCTGTGATTTCTGACTATGAACTCATTTCCCTTGAAACGCTATCTTTTAGAATTCTTGGAGGCTTGCGTTGAAATGACATTATTTCAGACAAGATTTGTATCTGGCTTCTGTTTGTTTCTTGGGAGGCAACCAACCTGGGAGAACTTAAATAATTTGGGGCCCCACAGAGACAATGAAGCCAATGTGCACACACGTGAAAGTCAACCCTTCCCATGTTTTAGGAGAACTCACTTGCTGCCTCCAAGCTGGAGACAGGCAGGTCTCCTTACTATAGGATTATGAAAAGGCTGGGTTTAGAAACGGCAAGAGGAACAGAGATCAAACTGCCAACATTCATTGGATTATGGAAAAAGCAAGGGAATTCTGCTTCACTGACTACCCTTAAGCCTTTGACTGTGTGGATCACAGTGAACTGTGGAAATTAAAGAGACAGGAGTACCAGACTACCTTACCTATCCATTAAGTAATTTGTTAATCTTTTGTTCAAATCTATATATTTATTGATTTATAGGGCTTTTTTAATCAGTTCAAGTCTGTTAAAATGTTTATGATTATAGAGTTGTCTGTCATTACTTGTATTTCTGTTAATTTTTACTCTATTTTGCAATCATTCTGTTAGATACATACACAGAATTATTCTACCTAAATAAAACTGAATTGAACGTTTTGAGTATAAAGTTTTGTCAAGCGATGCATGCTGCTTTCAAGTCTGCTCCGACATTAAGACTGCAACATCATTTTCATTTGTGTATGTCTGGCCAGTTGTCCTCTGAAGAATGGATGGTCCCAATCTGCTCTTCTCCATGTCTCCTAAGTACTCATATGCTCCCATCTTTCTGTGGGCTGCATTCTACGCAATTTCTGTTTATATTCACTTCCGAGCTCTCCATTTTTGTCTCTTTTCTTTAACCTAATAACTTAATTTTTAATATTTATCATACTTTGAGAAGTTCTACTTAGTCCTCTTCCAAATTTATAATACCTTATTTCTTACTTGTATTTCCAAGCTTCTCATTTTATTTTATTTTTAAAGTGCATTTACACACTTATTCTACATTCAAATTTGATAATTCCATTCTGGTGTGAATCTGGCTCTATTTCTTGTGCTGGTGAGTTTCTTCACCTGATCTGTGATTTCTGACTATGAACTCATTTCCCTTGAAACGCTATCTTTTAGAATTCTTGGAGGCTTGCGTTGAAATGACATTATTTCAGACAAGATTTGTATCTGGCTTCTGTTTGTTTCTTGGGAGGCAACCAACCTGGGAGAACTTAAATAATTTGGGGCCCCACAGAGACAATGAAGCCAATGTGCACACACGTGAAAGTCAACCCTTCCCATGTTTTAGGAGAACTCACTTGCTGCCTCCAAGCTGGAGACAGGCAGGTCTCCTTACTATACACCTGCCTCTCCTGGACTCCACACCCCACAGCGGGCAGGTTTACTTCTCAATAATCCTTACATCACCACCAAAGGGAAGCTCAGACTCAAGGCCGAGCAGAAACATTCTGAGACAATCCAGCTTACAACCTAGGATTCCTGCTTTCATTTTGTCCTTGCTCTCTATGATTTTTCCTCTTTCATGCCTACTAGCAATACATTTAGTAGATGCTCTGTTGACTTTTCACAACATTTCAGTTGTTTCAATTAGATTATTTAGAGTATATCATTTGCTACACTTCCACAAATCAAAGTCCTTACAAATAATTTTCATAAGCAATTAAGTTCTGCATCTGAGCCATGCATTTTTTTTTTCCAGTGACAAACTGCTGACCTCAAAAGCACACAGGTGACCCACTCAAGGACAACTGCATCTCAGTTTACATTAAAAAACATTTTAAAGGAAGAGAAACCCAAAGATGATGCCTTATAAGACAAAGTAAAAAAGTTACTTGGCAAAGCAAAATTCACAGGTAATTGGAAAGCTACATTTGTTTATAATAAGAATGATGAAACACCATTTTCTGGACTGTGACATTTATAAACCCGAAGTCTTAGTTCAGGGAAATGTCAGATTCTGTAAATGTTCCCCTGACAATAAAACATTTCCTGATGTGAAACCTTTATTTCTCAAAGTAACCACCTTATGGTTTCTGACTAAAAAGGTCTGTATTTCCAAGCTTCTCATTTTATTTTATTTTTAAAGTGCATTTACACACTTATTCTACATTCAAATTTGATAATTCCATTCTGGTGTGAATCTGGCTCTATTTCTTGTGCTGGTGAGTTTCTTCACCTGATCTGTGATTTCTGACTATGAACTCATTTCCCTTGAAACGCTATCTTTTAGAATTCTTGGAGGCTTGCGTTGAAATGACATTATTTCAGACAAGATTTGTATCTGGCTTCTGTTTGTTTCTTGGGAGGCAACCAACCTGGGAGAACTTAAATAATTTGGGGCCCCACAGAGACAATGAAGCCAATGTGCACACACGTGAAAGTCAACCCTTCCCATGTTTTAGGAGAACTCACTTGCTGCCTCCAAGCTGGAGACAGGCAGGTCTCCTTACTATACACCTGCCTCTCCTGGACTCCACACCCCACAGCGGGCAGGTTTACTTCTCAATAATCCTTACATCACCACCAAAGGGAAGCTCAGACTCAAGGCCGAGCAGAAACATTCTGAGACAATCCAGCTTACAACCTAGGATTCCTGCTTTCATTTTGTCCTTGCTCTCTATGATTTTTCCTCTTTCATGCCTACTAGCAATACATTTAGTAGATGCTCTGTTGACTTTTCACAACATTTCAGTTGTTTCAATTAGATTATTTAGAGTATATCATTTGCTACACTTCCACAAATCAAAGTCCTTACAAATAATTTTCATAAGCAATTAAGTTCTGCATCTGAGCCATGCATTTTTTTTTTCCAGTGACAAACTGCTGACCTCAAAAGCACACAGGTGACCCACTCAAGGACAACTGCATCTCAGTTTACATTAAAAAACATTTTAAAGGAAGAGAAACCCAAAGATGATGCCTTATAAGACAAAGTAAAAAAGTTACTTGGCAAAGCAAAATTCACAGGTAATTGGAAAGCTACATTTGTTTATAATAAGAATGATGAAACACCATTTTCTGGACTGTGACATTTATAAACCCGAAGTCTTAGTTCAGGGAAATGTCAGATTCTGTAAATGTTCCCCTGACAATAAAACATTTCCTGATGTGAAACCTTTATTTCTCAAAGTAACCACCTTATGGTTTCTGACTAAAAAGGTCTTGTAGCCCTTGAAGTGGTATTTATTATGACCCTACCTTCCCCTGCCTATAAAAAAGTCACTGAAACATCCACCAAAGGCAAAACACAGGATAAATTTCCTTCAGTACTCTGTATAGTCCAATGAGCCTGAAGATGGTGTGCACTTGTTTTAAATAATCAAAGCCCCAAAGAGCACCAAAACAATACAGAAAAGTTTGTGGTTATTACCTGCCACCATTTCCTGAAACATTGACTTCAGTCATAAATACACACAAGGCAGACTTAGGACCGTGGCCAGATTTATACGATAAACACAGAAGTCCAACTACAATATGAAAAGCTGTTCAAGTATAGGTTCACAGGGCAGCATGCTTAAAATGAGGGCACACGAAATCCTCTGGCTCTCTGGAAACACATGCTCCTTAGGCTTTGGCCACAGGAAAAAGCAAGAGAAATGATATTCCAGTTGAACAATGAGGGTCATTCAGCTTTGTTATTCACAAATTAAAACATTATTGATGGAAAGTTACTTAAAAATAGAAAGTTACTTAAAAAAAAAGAGAGAGAGATGTGTCTAGACTCTCAGACATCTCACTTTTGCCTACCTCGTCTGAGGTCTTTTTGTGTGAAGTGGTATTTTTTCCTTTGCATTCAACAGAATTTGATTTCTAAAATTCTCTACACTGAAGTTAACACTACTTTTTATAAATCTGCTTGTTGGTAAGGGAAAGATTTGTTTACTAAATGAAGGTGAGCTTCAAGTAAGCCCTCTAAAGCTTTCTCTAAGAGCTATTTATTACTTATACTGCATTCTTTAAAACCAGTGCTATTCATTCTATTTCACAGAAAATACTGTATAAGCTCTCTCATAACGAGCAGCTGAAAGTGCACTTGCAGCTGACAGAACATGGAGGGCTTGGCCTCTGACCACAGTAGCAAATGCAGAGCACACCGGCTCATGCTCAAGGATCAAGGAGAGCAGAAGGCTGCTGTCTTCTCTGGCCTGATGTCTTCCTTCCGTCACACTTGCCACATGGGGATGGCTGAAACAACGGTTTGGGAAGTCTTAGTTCAGGGAAATGTCAGATTCTGTAAATGTTCCCCTGACAATAAAACATTTCCTGATGTGAAACCTTTATTTCTCAAAGTAACCACCTTATGGTTTCTGACTAAAAAGGTCTTGTAGCCCTTGAAGTGGTATTTATTATGACCCTACCTTCCCCTGCCTATAAAAAAGCCACTGAAACATCCACCAAAGGCAAAACACAGGATAAATTTCCTTCAGTACTCTGTATAGTCCAATGAGCCTGAAGATGGTGTGCACTTGTTTTAAATAATCAAAGCCCCAAAGAGCACCAAAACAATACAGAAAAGTTTGTGGTTATTACCTGCCACCATTTCCTGAAACATTGACTTCAGTCATAAATACACACAAGGCAGACTTAGGACCGTGGCCAGATTTATACGATAAACACAGAAGTCCAACTACAATATGAAAAGCTGTTCAAGTATAGGTTCACAGGGCAGCATGCTTAAAATGAGGGCACACGAAATCCTCTGGCTCTCTGGAAACACATGCTCCTTAGGCTTTGGCCACAGGAAAAAGCAAGAGAAATGATATTCCAGTTGAACAATGAGGGTCATTCAGCTTTGTTATTCACAAATTAAAACATTATTGATGGAAAGTTACTTAAAAATAGAAAGTTACTTAAAAAAAAAGAGAGAGAGATGTGTCTAGACTCTCAGACATCTCACTTTTGCCTACCTCGTCTGAGGTCTTTTTGTGTGAAGTGGTATTTTTTCCTTTGCATTCAACAGAATTTGATTTCTAAAATTCTCTACACTGAAGTTAACACTACTTTTTATAAATCTGCTTGTTGGTAAGGGAAAGATTTGTTTACTAAATGAAGGTGAGCTTCAAGTAAGCCCTCTAAAGCTTTCTCTAAGAGCTATTTATTACTTATACTGCATTCTTTAAAACCAGTGCTATTCATTCTATTTCACAGAAAATACTGTATAAGCTCTCTCATAACGAGCAGCTGAAAGTGCACTTGCAGCTGACAGAACATGGAGGGCTTGGCCTCTGACCACAGTAGCAAATGCAGAGCACACCGGCTCATGCTCAAGGATCAAGGAGAGCAGAAGGCTGCTGTCTTCTCTGGCCTGATGTCTTCCTTCCGTCACACCTGCCACATGGGGATGGCTGAAACAACGGTTTGGGATTCAACAGACTTGAGTCTGAATCTTTCAACAGCATCCGGGAAAACTACCTGGCCTCACCCTCCCCAGTTTCCTCAGGTTCCTTAGCAGTTGTTGAAAAGATAAGGGGCTAGCTAGAACCTGGCACACAGGAAATGCTAAGTAAACAAGACTCAGTACCACCCCTAAATAACCCCAACATTCCTCAAATGACAAAGACATGCACAATGAAGCCTCAGAACAGGACTATTTATCTGCTAACAGTGAATGTATAAAACCTAGTTTTCATCTCTCAGGGCACCCAGCCATTTACCTAGAAAAAAAAGACTAGAAAAAAAACCCCTTTATAATCACTAATTTAAAAATCGGTAAAATTATTCATTTTGCCCCCGTTACTTCATATTTTACTTCAAAATTTATGTTTTGTTTCTTAGTTTTATACTGTCTTTTGATGTCCCAATTCTTTGGGGTTGTTGGTATTCCCTTTCTGAAATGCAAAGTTTTTTCTGATAACTTCCTGTCTCTCATTAGAAGCCCTCCTCCTTGGTCTGACTTTTTTTTTTTTTTTTTTTGGCCTCTTTTTATTGATTTGTTATTTATTTATTTTCATCCATCTTTATTTTTTGGCCTGGGTGGGCCTCCCATTGCAGTGGTCTCTCTTGTTGCAGAGTGCTGGCTTGTAATTGGACACACCGGTCCAGCCACTCCACGGCACATGGGATCTTCCTGGGCCAGGGATTGAACCGGCACGCCTTGCACTGCAAGATGGACTCTTTACCCACTGGACCACCAGGGAAGTCCTGGTTTGACTTTTTAACCTCTCTGATGGCTTTGCCAAACTTGAGACAACTCATTTGTTTCAAGCTTCCTGAATATTTATCTCCCCACTTTCTTCACTACCTTTGAAAGATGCCAAGCCCCACCAAGCATGAATATGGGAGTTAAAACTATCCTCGATCCGGGTCCATGACTTCAGCTGACAGAACATGGAGGGCTTGGCCTCTGACCACAGTAGCAAATGCAGAGCACACCGGCTCATGCTCAAGGATCAAGGAGAGCAGAAGGCTGCTGTCTTCTCTGGCCTGATGTCTTCCTTCCGTCACACCTGCCACATGGGGATGGCTGAAACAACGGTTTGGGATTCAACAGACTTGAGTCTGAATCTTTCAACAGCATCCGGAAAGCTACCTGGCCTCACCCTCCCCAGTTTCCTCAGGTTCCTTAGCAGTTGTTGAAAAGATAAGGGGCTAGCTAGAACCTGGCACACAGGAAATGCTAAGTAAACAAGACTCAGTACCACCCCTAAATAACCCCAACATTCCTCAAATGACAAAGACATGCACAATGAAGCCTCAGAACAGGACTATTTATCTGCTAACAGTGAATGTATAAAACCTAGTTTTCATCTCTCAGGGCACCCAGCCATTTACCTAGAAAAAAAAGACTAGAAAAAACCCTTTATAATCACTAATTTAAAAATCGGTAAAATTATTCATTTTGCCCCCGTTACTTCATATTTTACTTCAAAATTTATGTTTTGTTTCTTAGTTTTATACTGTCTTTTGATGTCCCAATTCTTTGGGGTTGTTGGTATTCCCTTTCTGAAATGCAAAGTTTTTTCTGATAACTTCCTGTCTCTCATTAGAAGCCCTCCTCCTTGGTCTGACTTTTTGGTTTTTGGCCTCTTTTTATTGATTTGTTATTTATTTATTTTCATCCATCTTTATTTTTTGGCCTGGGTGGGCCTCCCATTGCAGTGGTCTCTCTTGTTGCAGAGTGCTGGCTTGTAATTGGACACACCGGTCCAGCCACTCCACGGCACATGGGATCTTCCTGGGCCAGGGATTGAACCGGCACGCCTTGCACTGCAAGATGGACTCTTTACCCACTGGACCACCAGGGAAGTCCTGGTTTGACTTTTTAACCTCTCTGATGGCTTTGCCAAACTTGAGACAACTCATTTGTTTCAAGCTTCCTGAATATTTATCTCCCCACTTTCTTCACTACCTTTGAAAGATGCCAAGCCCCACCAAGCATGAATATGGGAGTTAAAACTATCCTCGAGGGCTTCCCTGGTGGTCCAGTGGGTAAAGAGTCTGCCTTGTGGTACAAGGGGCACCGGTTTGATCCCTGGCCTGGGAAGATCCCACATGTTGTGGAACAATTGGACCAGAGCACCCAATTATGAGCCAGCGCTTTGGAGCGCATGCGCCCAGAGCTGGTGCTCTGCAACGAGAGAGGCCACTGCAATGGGAGGCCCACACGGGCCAAAGAATAAAGATGGATGAAAAATAAATAAATAGAAAATCAGTAAAAAGAGGTCAAAATTAAAAAAAAAAAAGAAACAGTCATAATCGAAATGTATCCTGTATACATAACTTTCCTTAAAAAAAAAAAAAAAATTACTGGAGTGGGTTGATCATTCCTTCTCCAGAGGATCTTCGTGACCCAGGGCTTGTACCCAGGTCTCCTGCATTGCAGGCATATTCTTTATCTTCTGAGCCACCAGGGATACATACCACATCTTTTTTTTTATTGCCATATAATTGATATACAATATTGTGCCAATCTCTGCTGTACAGCAAAATGACTTAGTTATATACATACATACATTCTTTTTTAATCTCTTCCATTATCACAAATTGAGTATAGATTTGATATAGGATTTTATCCTAATGTAATAGTTTTTATTATATTATTTTACATCACTTACTTTTTAAAAAAATATTTTTGCGTTTTTTTTTTTTTTTTGCTTTTAAGTCCTCACTTATTTTTCATTCATCTTTATTCTTCGGCATGTGTGGGCCTCCCATCATAGTGGCCTCTCTCATTGCAGAACACTGGCTCTGGGTGCACACGCAGAGGGGCACCAATTTGATCCCTGGCACAGGAGGATCCCATGTGCCGTGGAGCAGCTGGACCGGTGTGTCCAATTGCGGGCCAGTGTTCTGGAGTGCATGAGTCCGGAGCCGGTGCTCTGCAATGAGAGAGGCCACTGCAATAGGAGGCCCACGCGGGCCAAAGAATTAAGATGGATAAAAATAAATAAATAAATAAACAATAAAAGAGGCCAAAATTAAAAAAAAAAAAAAACCTGTCCCAGATACCTAGAAACAAGAGGTCACCTCCTTGCATTGCCAGAGATGGCTGAGTGAATAATGTAAGTGTCTGATCAACACTGACCTTCCTTCTGTAATTCTATGTTAGCATGTAGTGTACAGTGATCTCTTAAGCAGGAGAAAGCCAGTTTTCTTTAATGACAAGGTGAATGCTAAAAATATCATCAATCTAAAATGATCAAGTTTGCAGAAAATAAGTAAAAAGCCGAGAGATAGGTTAGCAAAGTCTGGATGAAGCATAAGATTAAGCTACTGTTTCCCTACAAAAGTTAGCACGTCAGCATCACATATCTATTTCCCCCAAATTCTCCCTAAATGCTGCGACATGAGCCAAGACCACTTCAGGTCTGTCTTAAGGATGGCTACACTGAAGCAGAATGGTGTTAACGTTACCAACAACAAAGATTATAGACGGTCAGAGTTCTTTGAACCTAACACCTACTCCTTACGGAATCGATTTAAAACCTTCTGATAAAGTTATACATTTATTCAGAATGGGGCCAAAATGGTCAGAGTGTCTTTTACTTCTGATGATCCTATACAAAAGGGAATAAAGTATATGACTGTCTAGGGAAAAATGAAAGAACCTAAAAGAAAAGGGAACAAACACAAAATGAACAACTGAGAGAAGTTCCGTGGAGTGAGGAGTTTCCAAACCCCAGAGCGGTCCTGACTCTGGGCCTGGGCGTGTGTGCTCAGTGACGGGGCCGCTGATAAGCCCTGACGCTGAGCGCTGGTGCCTCGGGGCCTCCGTCCATTTGGCGGGGACAGCCTGTCAGCACTGCTGCCAGCACAGTGCCCGGCACAAAGTGCAGCATCGATACAGGTCTGCTTCGTAACTCGATATAACGCTCACACATCCTGCATTTCAGACTGGAACTTATACACATTTCTTGATAAAGACAACAGAAGCAACCAAATTTAAAAGAAGTTAGCAGTCTATTCCACTTTTCCGAAAAGAATATTTAGAAATACAACATATAAAGTTCAATATGTATAAAAGCAAGTTGAAAACCATCTTTTTGTACTTTTAGTGTATACTCTAAGTTTTCATGAAAAATTTTTAAAAGTTTATATATTGGCAAGAAAAGGGAAAACTGTGAGACCTGATATTTAACGGTAATGTAGAAAGTATATGAACATTTATTATAAATGTAGTCATATGAAACAACTTTATGTGTTTATAATATTTACAACAAATTTAGGAAATAAAGTATATATATGTGTCTATATATGTGTGTATGTGTGTGTATTTATATTTATACTATTTATATTTATATTTCAAGGGTCAAACTCAGCTGCCTTTTCCACTGCAGCACTAATACAATGTCATGCTGCCTGGTGTCCTAAATGATACTTGGTACCTCTTATCTTCAATTATAAACAAGAGAAGCAGAAACCTGCTCATATAACACACAGGACTAGAGAAACATGGTCTGTACTTTTTCATTGTTCTCAGGATTTAACAGAGAGCAAAACTTTAACTGAAAAAAGTGAGGAGGCCAGAAGGGTCAACATTCAAAACACTCAGAATGTACTAACAGATTTTCGTTACCAACAACAAAGAATAGACGGGAACAAACCATTACGGAATCGATTTAAAACCTTCTGATAAAGTTATACATTTATGCAGAATGGGGCCAAAATGGGCACAGTGTCTTTTACTTCTGATTATCCTATACAAAAGTGAATAAAGTATATGACTTTCGAGAGAAAAAGTAAAGAACCTAAAAGAAAAGGGAACAAACACAAAATGAACAACTGAGAGAAGTTCCGTGGAGTGAGGAGTTTCCAAACCCCAGAGCGGTCCTGACTCTGGGCCTGGGCGTGTGTGCTCAGTGACGGGGCCGCTGATAAGCCCTGACGCTGAACGCTGGTGCCTCGGGGCCTCCGTCCATTTGGCGGGGACAGCCTGTCAGCACTGCTGCCAGCACAGTGCCCGGCACAAAGTGCAGCATCGATACAGGTCTGCTTCGTAACTCGATATAACGCTCACACATCCTGCATTTCAGACTGGAACTTATACACATTTCTTGATAAAGACAACAGAAGCAACTAAATTTAAAAGAAGTTAGCAGTCTATTCCACTTTTCCGAAAAGAATATTTAGAAATACAACATATAAAGTTCAATATGTATAAAAGCAAGTTGAAAACCATCTTTTTGTACTTTTAGTGTATACTCTAAGTTTTCATGAAAAATTTTTAAAAGTTTATATATTGGCAAGAAAAGGGAAAACTGTGAGACCTGATATTTAACGGTAATGTAGAAAGTATATGAACATTTATTATAAATGTAGTCATATGAAACAACTTTATGTGTTTATAATATTTACAACAAATTTAGGAAATAAAGTATATATATGTGTCTATATATGTGTGTATGTGTGTGTATTTATATTTATACTATTTATATTTATATTTCAAGGGTCAAACTCAGCTGCCTTTTCCACTGCAGCACTAATACAATGTCATGCTGCCTGGTGTCCTAAATGATACTTGGTACCTCTTATCTTCAATTATAAACAAGAGAAGCAGAAACCTGCTCATATAACACACAGGACTAGAGAAACATGGTCTGTACTTTTTCATTGTTCTCAGGATTTAACAGAGAGCAAAACTTTAACTGAAAAAAGTGAGGAGGCCAGAAGGGTCAACATTCAAAACACTCAGAAGTAAATGAACAGGGTGGCTTCTAAAGCAGGGCCACCTGACCCCAGGATCTCTAAAGAGGCAGGGGAAGCTTCTGGAGACAAGCTGGAGCCCACCTACTATGAGTCTGTGTCAAAGAAAAGTTACTCTGACACTTGTTAAAATGGTAATGGAGACTTTATTCAAGACTACTTCAATAAGGGAGACAGCTCAGACTGAACGCAAATGCAAAAACAAGAGCTGGAGATTTGTAGCCAATGTGCCAAATGAGGGGTTGGTGGATCAGGAATTACTAAGAGAAGACACCAGGATAGGGCGATTCTTGGTAAAGGCAGGTCAAGCACATGCTGGATGGTGGAGGATAGGAATCTGTTTCATATCAAGGTTATAGGACTGTCTATAAGCTGACTTAGCAGGATTCTCACTAACAACTACAGCTGGGCAATGTGGGCCCAGCAAGGTGAGTGGGGGACAAGGAAGTGAGACTGAAGCCCATCTAAGAAGAGGCTCAGAGGACGCTGACTAATAATCCCCCAGTCACATACTCCAATCCTTTGCAACAATATCTCCTATTGGGCCCACTTCTCTGGTTAAAGCTTGACAGATACATTCATTAACCAGCAAAATTTACAAACATAAAACACCCAGAAATAACTTTAGTAAGAAATATGTTGTTCCTATGTAACTCAGAGGTACAGTCCCCCCAAAATGTAAAGATTTACACATAGTCCTAGCCAAGCATATACCTTTTAGATTTTATTTTAGCTTACAGATTTTGTTCAGATCATGACAAAATAAATATCTTAAAGTTCCTCTCAAAGGTATTTTTATTTAAAAAAAAAAATGGCAATTTGGAAAATAATAACAGCTAAACTTACTGAGTGTTTACTCTGTTCTAGGCCTTTCACTTACTCTATACAAAAATCATCTCAGAAACAGAGAAGGTGCTGGGAAAATTGGACAGCTACATGCAAAAAAATGAAGTTGGAACATTCCCTGACACCATACACAAAGATCAACTCAAAATGGATTAAAGACCTAAATGTAAGACCAGAAACCATCAAACTCTTAGAGGAGAATATAGGCAAAACGCTCAAGCACATAAATCAAACCAAGATGTTCTCTGGCCCACCTACTAGAATAGTGGAACTAAAACCAAAAATTAACATGTGGGACCTAATGAAACTTAAAAGTTTTTGTACAGCAAAAGAAATTACAAAAAAGCTGAACAGACACCCCACAGAATGGGAGAAAATCATAGCAAATGAAACAACAGACAAAGAATTAATCTCCAAAATCTACAAACAACTCAGACAACTCAGTACCGGAAAAATGAACAATCCAATCAAAAAATGGGAAAGGGACCTAAAGAGACACCTCTCCAAAGGGGACATACAGATAGCCCCAAAACACATGAAACGATGCTCAACTTCACTTATAATTAGAGAAATGCAAATCAAAACTACAATGAGATATCACCTCACACCAGTCAGAATGGCCATCATCCACAAATCGACAAATAAATGCTGGAGAGGGTGCAGAGAAAAGGGAACACTCCTGCATTGCTGGTGGGAATGTAGATTGATATAGCCTCTATGGAAGGATAGTATGGAGATTACTTTAAAAACTAAAAATAGAAGCACCATATGACCCAGCAATCCCACTCTTAGGCTTATACCCTGATGAAATCAAATCTGAAAGAAGCACCTGTACCCCAATGTTCACTGCAGCTCTCTATACAATAGCTAGAACATGGAAGGAACCTAGATGCCCATCGACGAACGAATGGATACATAAGCGCTGGTACATATATACAATGAAATACTACACAGCTGTAAAGAGAAATGCAGAAGAATCAGCCCTAATGAGGTGGCTGGATCTAGAATCTATCATAAAAAGTGAAGTCAGTCAGAAAGAGAAGGACAGGGCTTCCCTTTGTGGTCCAGTGGGTAAGGACACCGCCTTGCAGTGCAAGGGGCACCAGTTCGATCCCTGGCCTGGGAAGATCCCACGTGCCGTGGAGTGGCTGGACCGATGTGTCCAATTACTGAGCCTAAAAATGAAGTTGGAACATTCCCTGACACCATACACAAAGATCAACTCAAAATGGATTAAAGACCTAAATGTAAGACCAGAAACCATCAAACTCTTAGAGGAGAATATAGGCAAAACGCTCAAGCACATAAATCAAACCAAGATGTTCTCTGGCCCACCTACTAGAATAGTGGAACTAAAACCAAAAATTAACATGTGGGACCTAATGAAACTTAAAAGTTTTTGTACAGCAAAAGAAATTACAAAAAAGCTGAACAGACACCCCACAGAATGGGAGAAAATCATAGCAAATGAAACAACAGACAAAGAATTAATCTCCAAAATCTACAAACAACTCAGACAACTCAGTACCGGAAAAATGAACAATCCAATCAAAAAATGGGAAAGGGACCTAAAGAGACACCTCTCCAAAGGGGACATACAGATAGCCCCAAAACACATGAAACGATGCTCAACTTCACTTATAATTAGAGAAATGCAAATCAAAACTACAATGAGATATCACCTCACACCAGTCAGAATGGCCATCATCCACAAATCGACAAATAAATGCTGGAGAGGGTGCAGAGAAAAGGGAACACTCCTGCATTGCTGGTGGGAATGTAGATTGATATAGCCTCTATGGAAGGATAGTATGGAGATTACTTTAAAAACTAAAAATAGAAGCACCATATGACCCAGCAATCCCACTCTTAGGCTTATACCCTGATGAAATCAAATCTGAAAGAAGCACCTGTACCCCAATGTTCACTGCAGCTCTCTATACAATAGCTAGAACATGGAAGGAACCTAGATGCCCATCGACGAACGAATGGATACATAAGCGCTGGTACATATATACAATGAAATACTACACAGCTGTAAAGAGAAATGCAGAAGAATCAGCCCTAATGAGGTGGCTGGATCTAGAATCTATCATAAAAAGTGAAGTCAGTCAGAAAGAGAAGGACAGGGCTTCCCTTTGTGGTCCAGTGGGTGAGGACGTCGCCTTGCAGTGCAGGGGGCGCCGGTTCGATCCCTGGACTGGGAAGATCCCACGTGCCGTGGAGTGGCTGGACCGATGTGTCCAATTACTGAGCCGGAGCTCTGGAGCGCATGCGCCCAGAGCCAGTGCTCTGCGACGATAGACGCCATCGCGATGGGAGGCCCACAGGAGCCGAAGAACAAAGATGGATGAAAATAGAGAAATGAAAGACCAATAGAAGTGGCCCGCCTGCTCCCCTCTCTCCCCAACCCGACCCCTGCCCAAAATGAATAAATCTTTAAAAAAAAAAAAAAGAAAGAGAAGGACAAGTACAATATACTAACACACATATATGGAATCTAGTAGGATGGTGATGATGGCACACGCAGTGAAGCGACGGAAAGACAGACATGGACAGTGGACATATGGGCATTGTGGGGAAGGAACAGTGGGTGAGAGGTGTAAAGGATGTAGCATGAAGGCCTGTACTATCATATAGCTATAGTCATTGCTCTGTGAGAAAAGGGGATCCTGCAGGGGTGCTGTGTGACGGTCTGGAGGGGCAGGATGGGGGGGATATACATATGACTAATCTGAGAACATACATATCTGTAAACAACAAAACTCTGTAAAAGTTAAAAGTACAATAAAAGTTAAAAAAAAAAAAAAAGATACAGAGAAGGCAATAGTCACATAAGTCAATGGAAGATCAAGTTCAGAACGGAGGCCAGGAGTTGCCTTATTTTGTAAATAATGTCTTCCAATCTGAATGTATTACAACCTCCGGAATTTCTTAGATGCTTCCCTTTTTCCTTCCTCATGTTCATTCATGGCTGCCTCATTGAAAATCTTATTTATGAGGGCCCACTGCACTTCTGCACTGCCTTCCTTCTGGAATCCCAATCTCTGGCTATCATACCCTCCTCGCTAACTCCTCACGAATGCTGAAAAACTGGGGCAGGGAGAGGTGGCGGGGAAAGAAAGATGAGGACCCTCAGAGGTCAGGAAGAAAACAGAGGCACTAGCACCTGCTACTGTCATTCAAAGCAGCACAATCTATCAGGAAATCAGAGACAGCAACTGGGAGATCAGTGTCTGCATATGTGGATGAAACTGTCTTCTCTGTATCTGGAGTAAATTAAGAAATTTGTGTATCTTTTAATAACAAGCCTACTGTTCAGGCGCTAAGTCATGTCTGATTCTTTGCAACCCCATGAAATGCAGCACACAAGGCTTCCTTGCCCTTCGCTATCTCCCTGAGTTTGTGAAAACTCATTATCACTGAGTCAGTGATGCCATTCAACCATCTCATCTCCTGTCGCCCCCTTCTCCTCTTGCCCTCAATCTTTCCCAGCACCAGGGGCTTTTCCAATGAGTCATCTCTTCACATCAGGTGGCCAAAGTATTGGAGCTTCAGCTTCAGCATCAGTCTTTCCAATGAATATTCAGGGCTGATTTTCTTTAAGATTGACTGATTTGATCTCCTTGCTGTCCAAGGGACTCTCAACAGTCTTCCCCAGCACTACACAGTTCAAAAGCATCAATTCTTCAGCACTAAGCCTTCTTTATTATGGTCCAACTCTCACATGTACACATGACTACTGGGAAAACCAAAGCTTTGACTATGTGGACCTTTGTCATGCAAAGTGTTGTCTCTGCTTTTTAATGCACTGTCTAGGCTTGTCATAGCTTTTCTTCCAAGAAGCAAAAGGCTTTTAATTTTGGGGCTGCAGTCACTGTCCGCATTGAATTTGAGTCCAATAATATGAAGTCTGACACTGTTGCCACATTTTCCCCATTTATTTGCCATGAAGTGGTAGAACCAGATACCATGATCTTCATTTTTTGAATGCTGAAGGTGAAGTCCCTTCCACCATCCTAGAACCATGCAGGAACAGTAGGTAGGACTCAGATTCAACCTTTCATGCTCAGCTCTGTGCAGAGTTAGACTTGCAACACAGATAAGCAATTCTTGAGTGATAGTGTGTGTGTGTATCAGAGAATGTAACAACCAATGTGGTGGGTACAATTTTCTTAAGATCAAAATGAGTGTATCTTGTTTTTTTTCAAACAGAAAAAAAAATGTAGCTTTATTCAGTGGATATATATTTAACCTTAAAATAAAGGTTGTCAACTTCATCCTGCTTTATGATGCTCTAAAGCAGCACAATCTATCAGGAAATCAGAGACAGCAACTGGGAGATCAGTGTCTGCATATGTGGATGAAACTGTCTTCTCTGTATCTGGAGTAAATTAAGAAATTTGTGTATCTTTTAATAACAAGCCTACTGTTCAGGCGCTAAGTCATGTCTGATTCTTTGCAACCCCATGAAATGCAGCACACAAGGCTTCCTTGCCCTTCGCTATCTCCCTGAGTTTGTGAAAACTCATTATCACTGAGTCAGTGATGCCATTCAACCATCTCATCTCCTGTCGCCCCCTTCTCCTCTTGCCCTCAATCTTTCCCAGCACCAGGGGCTTTTCCAATGAGTCATCTCTTCACATCAGGTGGCCAAAGTATTGGAGCTTCAGCTTCAGCATCAGTCTTTCCAATGAATATTCAGGGCTGATTTTCTTTAAGATTGACTGATTTGATCTCCTTGCTGTCCAAGGGACTCTCAACAGTCTTCCCCAGCACTACACAGTTCAAAAGCATCAATTCTTCAGCACTAAGCCTTCTTTATTATGGTCCAACTCTCACATGTACACATGACTACTGGGAAAACCAAAGCTTTGACTATGTGGACCTTTGTCATGCAAAGTGTTGTCTCTGCTTTTTAATGCACTGTCTAGGCTTGTCATAGCTTTTCTTCCAAGAAGCAAAAGGCTTTTAATTTTGGGGCTGCAGTCACTGTCCGCATTGAATTTGAGTCCAATAATATGAAGTCTGACACTGTTGCCACATTTTCCCCATTTATTTGCCATGAAGTGGTAGAACCAGATACCATGATCTTCATTTTTTGAATGCTGAAGGTGAAGTCCCTTCCACCATCCTAGAACCATGCAGGAACAGTAGGTAGGACTCAGATTCAACCTTTCATGCTCAGCTCTGTGCAGAGTTAGACTTGCAACACAGATAAGCAATTCTTGAGTGATAGTGTGTGTGTGTGTCAGAGAATGTAACAACCAATGTGGTGGGTACAATTTTCTTAAGATCAAAATGAGTGTATCTTGTTTTTTTTCAAACAGAAAAAAAAATGTAGCTTTATTCAGTGGATATATATTTAACCTTAAAATAAAGGTTGTCAACTTCATCCTGCTTTATGATGCTCTATAACAGCTCAGAATGTTAGGATGTGGATCTGTTTCAGAGAAGTTTAAAAGTGACGCAGTGCCCAAACAATAATAATCTAAAATGACAAATATTTTGTGATCATAATTTAACACAGATAAAATAAGAGAATCTAATCAACAGTTTGACATGCACTAAACACTGTATATACTGAAAATTTGTGTCAACTATCTCTAAAATATGGAACTTACCAGGTGGCGCCAATGGTAAAGAATCTGCCTGCCAATGCAGGAGACTCAATAATCAATCATGAGTTCGATTCATGGGTCGGGAAGATCTCCTGCAATAGGAAATGGCAACCCACTCCAGTATTCTTGGCTGGGAAATCCCAGTGACAGAGTAGCCTGGCAGGGTACAGTCCATGGGGTCTCAAAGAGTCAGAAACAACTGAGGGACTGAACACACACATCTCTAAAATATATTTATTCTACATTAACCAGAACATGGGGCAAATGTGCCATTATCTGGGTGCTGAGGGCTTCTCCAGTGGCTTAGCAGTAAAGAATCTGCCTGCAATGCAGGAGACGCGGGTTCGGTCCTTGGGTTGGGAAGATCCCCTGGAGGAAGGCATGGCAAATTTCTTCCAGTATTCTTGCTGGGAAAATCC
Source organism: Tragulus kanchil (assembly GCA_022376925.1). Lineage (NCBI taxonomy): Eukaryota > Metazoa > Chordata > Mammalia > Artiodactyla > Tragulidae > Tragulus > Tragulus kanchil. The sequence goes on from JAIOJX010000026.1 coordinate 238,336,426, forward strand.
CATGGACAGAAAAGCCTGGTGGGCTGCAGTCCATAGGGCTGCAAAGAGTCAGACGCAACTGAATCAACTGAACCTAATCATGAGGACTGGGTGCTCATGGTACCCTCGATAGATTTTGGGTTTGGGAATTCTCAGCATAGTAAATAATACTGCTGCTAAAAAGCTTTAATGCTTGATGATGGTGTTGGCATGATATAAATGTTGGAGAAAAACAACATTTAAAATGGGCCATCTCCAGAATTTGCAACTGGCTAGTCCTATGCTATCTTGATATCTACAGTTCCAGGAAGCAAGATCAGGCTAATGTTGCACGTGTGTCCAGTAGTGAGAAGTTGCCTTGGGATCACATTTGAACTTGATAAACTGTCACTGGTATTCTATCTCTTTCCCGTGACAGTCTACACCACTATATCCAGTCATAATGCTTTACAGACCAAAGGGCCAGTTTCTCCTGAAACACTCATCTGCAATACAGACAGAATACTTTCACAGATAGAAGCACGTAAAAATATGGTTAGGGCTTCCCTGGTGGTCCAGTGGGTAAGGACACTGCCTTGCAGTGCAAGGGGCGCCAGTTCGATCCCTGGCCTGGGAAGATCCCACGTGCCGCAGAACGGCTGGACCGATGTGTCTAATTACCGAGCCAGAGCTCTGGAGCGCGTGCGCCCAGAGCCGGTGCTCTGAAACAACAGAGGCCGCCGCGATGGGAGGCGCACACGGGCCAAAGAACAAAGATGGATGAAAATGGACATATGAAAGACCAATAGACGTGGCCCGCCTGCTCCCCTCCCTCTCCACCCCACCCCCACCAAAATAAATAAATAAATAAATCTTTAGAAAAAGAAAAGAAAAAGAATCACCCAACTTTAATGTTTCCCTGTCTAAAAAAAAAAATATGGTTAGCCTCAATCTACAAAGAAAATGCTAAAGCCAATAGGAGCTTCATTCAATGTTTTTCTCATTTTAAGGAATAATGTTGAAAGAAAAAACACCATAAGAACTTAGATGACACGATTAAATGGAAGAAGATTTCTTGGGAAATCGATTAGAAGGCCAACATAATTGCTTTTTAATGGAGCTTTCTGGAACAATCATCTGTGTTTGAAAGACAGCTTACCAGTGATGCCATTGGGCTCCTGCTGGAGGTCACAGTACCAGAGTCGGTTTACAGGGTCACATCCTTCCCTTATTGACAACAAGACATAGCGACCGTCGTCAGATAACTATGAAGGAAACAAAATAGCACAAGGAACTTAGTAGAATATATTTTGCGTGAGAACACCATTACACATTAGGTGAAGAAAAAAAAAATTCACTGGTGTATCTTTACCCCAAACTTATGACTGGATAAGAAAGTTAGAAAAAAGATAACATCAATTTTAACTTATTTTTCTGTTAATCAGTTTAACAAAATATCGTGAAGCATTAACGTTGAAAATATCAGTATCTGCACCCCAATGATTCAACATGATTTTTATTTATATCTCTTTCCCGTGACAGTCTACACCACTATATCCAGTCATAATGCTTTACAGACCAAAGGGCCAGTTTCTCCTGAAACACTCATCTGCAATACAGACAGAATACTTTCACAGATAGAAGCACGTAAAATATGGTTAGGGCTTCCCTGGTGGTCCAGTGGGTAAGGACACTGCCTTGCAGTGCAAGGGGCGCCAGTTCGATCCCTGGCCTGGGAAGATCCCACGTGCCGCAGAACGGCTGGACCGATGTGTCTAATTACCGAGCCAGAGCTCTGGAGCGCGTGCGCCCAGAGCCGGTGCTCTGAAACAACAGAGGCCGCCGCGATGGGAGGCGCACACGGGCCAAAGAACAAAGATGGATGAAAATGGACATATGAAAGACCAATAGACGTGGCCCGCCTGCTCCCCTCCCTCTCCACCCCACCCCCACCAAAATAAATAAATAAATAAATCTTTAGAAAAAGAAAAGAAAAAGAATCACCCAACTTTAATGTTTCCCTGTCTAAAAAAAAAAATATGGTTAGCCTCAATCTACAAAGAAAATGCTAAAGCCAATAGGAGCTTCATTCAATGTTTTTCTCATTTTAAGGAATAATGTTGAAAGAAAAAACACCATAAGAACTTAGATGACACGATTAAATGGAAGAAGATTTCTTGGGAAATCGATTAGAAGGCCAACATAATTGCTTTTTAATGGAGCTTTCTGGAACAATCATCTGTGTTTGAAAGACAGCTTACCAGTGATGCCATTGGGCTCCTGCTGGAGGTCACAGTACCAGAGTCGGTTTACAGGGTCACATCCTTCCCTTATTGACAACAAGACATAGCGACCGTCGTCAGATAACTATGAAGGAAACAAAATAGCACAAGGAACTTAGTAGAATATATTTTGCGTGAGAACACCATTACACATTAGGTGAAGAAAAAAAAAATTCACTGGTGTATCTTTACCCCAAACTTATGACTGGATAAGAAAGTTAGAAAAAAGATAACATCAATTTTAACTTATTTTTCTGTTAATCAGTTTAACAAAATATAGTGAAGCATTTAAGTTGAAAATATCAGTATATGCACCCAAATGATTCAACATGATTTTTATTTATATTTTTTACAGTCAATAACACTATAATAATTTTGTATGGTGACAGGTGGTTACTGGACTTGCCATGGTGATCATTTTGTAATGTATTTGACTGTTGGATGACTATGTCATAAACTTGAAACTAATTTAATATTCTATGCCAATTACAATTCAATTTTTTTTAAGCCTAAAAAAATAAAGTCTATTCTTCAGTTGAAAAATAACTGCAATCTGTCACTCTGAATATTAATGTGCTTCATTTGAATTTCTTTCATGGGTTACACACTCTAAAAGTTGTACTAAATGAGTAAGAATTAGAAAAATGCACGTGAATGCACAAAAGTTCATGTGTGGTTCATACTATTCACATTAAAAAATTCCTACTGAATACAAGAACAACCTTTCATGTGTATCTTTAGTCTTCTATACACAAGGCAGCAGAGATAAAAGGCCTGTGCCTCAGCAGATTTCTTTTAAAACATTACGCAGAAGACTATTAGGTAGCCAAAAGAACATTGATATATACTAATGCAATACATAACTTTGTTTTAACTTGTCAAAATTGATATAAGTAGAATCAGATTATATATATCCCTTTGCATCTAATATTTTCATTCATTATAATTTTAAAAATTAATCAAGGCTGATACACTTTTATTTGCTTCTCTGGCTTTATCTGCTGTACAATATTCCACTCTAGAAAAACACTACAACGAACTGGCCCATTTTCCCACCACATGAGCACTTAGATTATTTCCATTTTCTTCATTTGTGGTTTTGTCCTTATTACAAAGAACACTTTTGTGGCTTCATATACATTTCCTGGGATACATAACTACAAGCAAAACAGCTTAGTGGTAAAACAAGCGCATATTAACTTCACTAGATGTTGCCAAATAATGTTCCTAAGTGACTGTACTGACTTCCACTCCCACATTAGCAGTCCTATTTCCCATATCCCATTCTGAAGCTGAATTTTATGTGCCAGTTTAGCTAGGCCACCTAGATATTTGGTCAAAAATTATTCTAAATGTTTCTGTGAAGGTGTTTTATTTGGAGGAGGTTAACATTTAAACTAGTGGACCCTGAGTAAAGCTGATTACCCACCATAATGTGGTAAGCCTCAACCAATCAGTTAAAGGCCTTAATAGAAAAGGTTGACCTCCTCTAGCCAGCAGTAATTCTGCCAGCAGATAGCCCCTTGACTTGCACTGAAATTCCTGGGTTTCTAGCTTGCCAGCCTACCCTGTGGATTTTGGAAGTGTCAAGCTTCCACTTTGTATGTGTGTGTATACATATAGTATGCTCAGTTGCTCATTTGTGTCCAACTCTTTGCCACCCTTTCAGTTCACCAGGCTCCTCTATCCATGGGATTTTCCTGGTGAGAACAGTGGTGTGGGCAGTCATTTCCTCTTCTAGGGTATCTTCATGACCCAGGGATGGAACCCACATCTCCTGCACTGCAGGCGAATTCTTTACTTCTGAGCCACTGGGGAAGGCCTCCATGTATATATTTTAGATGTACATTTATCCTGTTGGTTCTGTTTCTCTGGAGAGCCCTAACTAATGCACTTACCAACAAGCACGATTCTTTCATTTATTCATAAAATAAACATTGGCTGAGCAGCCATTATGACTGAGACATTTTCCTAAGTGCTAAAGATAAATCAGTGAATAAATCAAGGAGGGTAGTGGAAGAGACGCACACATAAACATGGAGTGATGCAGTATACTGAGGCTTCCATGGAGGCCCAGTGGTGAAGCATCCACCTGTCAAAGCAGAAGACTCAGGCTCACACCCTGGGTCAGGAAGATTCCCCAGAGAAGGAAACGGCAACCCACTCCAGTATTCTTTTCTGGAAAATCCCATGGATAGAAGGAGCCTGGCAGGCTACATTCCATTGGGTGGCAAGAGCTGGATAGGACTTAGCAGCTAAACAACACCACCACAGTGTATTATAAAATGGTAAATGCTACACAGAACATGAACAGGTCTGAATAAGGGAGGCAGGGAGTGTGGCCAGGGACTGTGGCTGTCAGGGAGGCTTTATAAGATGTCTTCCCACTGTCTTCTGACCTTTCATTATTTCAGATGAAGTCATTCCTTATGTTTCTCTCCTATATAGTGTGTTTTCTTATCTGGCTGCTTTTAAAACTTTTTTATTATCTTTGATTTTCTGCAAATTGATTATAATGTGCTTTACACGGGACATTAACTAGCCTCCTTTAGATTTGCTGAGCTTCTTGAATACTTGGCTTTGTCTATTTAAGCAAATTTATAACACTTTTGGCTGTTTTTTTCCTCATATAACTTTTGTGACCTCTTACCGCTAGCCTATTTAAGCAAATTTTATAACGTGTCAAGCTTCCACTTTGTATGTGTGTGTATACATATAGTATGCTCAGTTGCTCATTTGTGTCCAACTCTTTGCCACCCTTTCAGTTCACCAGGCTCCTCTATCCATGGGATTTTCCTGGTGAGAACAGTGGTGTGGGCAGTCATTTCCTCTTCTAGGGTATCTTCATGACCCAGGGATGGAACCCACATCTCCTGCACTGCAGGCGAATTCTTTACTTCTGAGCCACTGGGGAAGGCCTCCATGTATATATTTTAGATGTACATTTATCCTGTTGGTTCTGTTTCTCTGGAGAGCCCTAACTAATGCACTTACCAACAAGCACGATTCTTTCATTTATTCATAAAATAAACATTGGCTGAGCAGCCATTATGACTGAGACATTTTCCTAAGTGCTAAAGATAAATCAGTGAATAAATCAAGGAGGGTAGTGGAAGAGACGCACACATAAACATGGAGTGATGCAGTATACTGAGGCTTCCATGGAGGCCCAGTGGTGAAGCATCCACCTGTCAAAGCAGAAGACTCAGGCTCACACCCTGGGTCAGGAAGATTCCCCAGAGAAGGAAAGGGCAACCCACTCCAGTATTCTTTTCTGGAAAATCCCATGGATAGAAGGAGCCTGGCAGGCTACATTCCATTGGGTGGCAAGAGCTGGATAGGACTTAGCAGCTAAACAACACCACCACAGTGTATTATAAAATGGTAAATGCTACACAGAACATGAACAGGTCTGAATAAGGGAGGCAGGGAGTGTGGCCAGGGACTGTGGCTGTCAGGGAGGCTTTATAAGATGTCTTCCCACTGTCTTCTGACCTTTCATTATTTCAGATGAAGTCATTCCTTATGTTTCTCTCCTATATAGTGTGTTTTCTTATCTGGCTGCTTTTAAAACTTTTTTATTATCTTTGATTTTCTGCAAATTGATTATAATGTGCTTTACACGGGACATTAACTAGCCTCCTTTAGATTTGCTGAGCTTCTTGAATACTTGGCTTTGTCTATTTAAGCAAATTTATAACACTTTTGGCTGTTTTTTTCCTCATATAACTTTTGTGACCTCTTACCGCTAGCCTAGGACTCCATATAATGTCAGGTCACTTAGGATTGTTCTGCAGTTCAATAAGACTGTGTTCATCTTTGTTTCCTTTTTTTTTTTTTTCTTTCTGGGGCTTAGTTTCAATGTGCTGGCTTCAAATTTACGGGTATTCACTTTTACAAAAAGTAATCCGTTATTAAACTCAAGCAAAGAACTTGATTCAGATAGTTTTTCACTTTTAGAAGAATATTTGGTTATTTTTATATTTTCTATTTCTTTATTCATTTACATTAACATTTCCTAAAATCCTCTTATTTTCATAATTGCTTTTGAACAATCCATATCTGTTAATTCTACTACCTGTCATCTCCAGATCTGTTTTATTGACTAACTTCTCACTGATTACAAATTAATTTTCTTGCTTTTTTACACATCTAACAATTTTCTAAAATTGGATTTTGAACTCATCTGAATCCGATCTGGATTTTTTTTTTTTTCTGTTAAGTTTGGAGATCATTAATTTGGTGGATCAGCTTCATTCATTCAAGGCTTATTTTCAAACTTTTGGGGGAAAGTCTCCAGTCCTACTGCAAAGGCAAGGATGGCCATTCTGGGGTCTCTGCTTAATACCCTGGCTGTCCACAAGGCCTATGCACTTTAACTCATTAGAATGAGAAAGTGTTCCACTTGTTAAATCTCTGGTAGTTGTCAGCTTACAAGTCCCTGATGGTTCTGAGCTTGAATCATGGACCCTCATTCTGTCCACACACTGCTTAATAGTCAGGTCTGAATAAGGGAGGCAGGGAGTGTGGCCAGGGACTGTGGCTGTCAGGGAGGCTTTATAAGATGTCTTCCCACTGTCTTCTGACCTTTCATTATTTCAGATGAAGTCATTCCTTATGTTTCTCTCCTATATAGTGTGTTTTCTTATCTGGCTGCTTTTAAAACTTTTTTATTATCTTTGATTTTCTGCAAATTGATTATAATGTGCTTTACACGGGACATTAACTAGCCTCCTTTAGATTTGCTGAGCTTCTTGAATACTTGGCTTTGTCTATTTAAGCAAATTTATAACACTTTTGGCTGTTTTTTTCCTCATATAACTTTTGTGACCTCTTACCGCTAGCCTAGGACTCCATATAATGTCAGGTCACTTAGGATTGTTCTGCAGTTCAATAAGACTGTGTTCATCTTTGTTTCCTTTTTTTTTTTTTTCTTTCTTTCTGGGGCTTAGTTTCAATGTGCTGGCTTCAAATTTACGGGTATTCACTTTTACAAAAAGTAATCCGTTATTAAACTCAAGCAAAGAACTTGATTCAGATAGTTTTTCACTTTTAGAAGAATATTTGGTTATTTTTATATTTTCTATTTCTTTATTCATTTACATTAACATTTCCTAAAATCCTCTTATTTTCATAATTGCTTTTGAACAATCCATATCTGTTAATTCTACTACCTGTCATCTCCAGATCTGTTTTATTGACTAACTTCTCACTGATTACAAATTAATTTTCTTGCTTTTTTACACATCTAACAATTTTCTAAAATTGGATTTTGAACTCATCTGAATCCGATCTGGATTTTTTTTTTTTCTGTTAAGTTTGGAGATCATTAATTTGGTGGATCAGCTTCATTCATTCAAGGCTTATTTTCAAACTTTTGGGGGAAAGTCTCCAGTCCTACTGCAAAGGCAAGGATGGCCATTCTGGGGTCTCTGCTTAATACCCTGGCTGTCCACAAGGCCTATGCACTTTAACTCATTAGAATGAGAAAGTGTTCCACTTGTTAAATCTCTGGTAGTTGTCAGCTTACAAGTCCCTGATGGTTCTGAGCTTGAATCATGGACCCTCATTCTGTCCACACACTGCTTAATAGTCAGTCTGAAATGCAGAGGAACACCAAGGAGGTATCTGGGACTCCTAATGGGTGGTTCCTTTGGTATTGTGCCTGCAAATTCCAGGGGCCTCATTCTTCCTGAATTCCAATCTTTGGATCCCTAGTTCAATGAGACTGTAATATCCTTGGGGTGGGTGTGAGGGGTTCTGCCAGCTTGTGCCAGAGTCAGAAAATTCTCCCAAGCAGAAAGTTGGGGAACACAGGATAGAGTCTCTCTCACAGATCACAGTCCTTTGAAACCTGTATCAGTATCTCTAACAGATGCTCTATTTTGTATAGTTTTGTATCTGTTTATGGTCGCAGGGCTGGCCCAGAACCTGTGACACTGTTATGGCCAGAAGCAAAAACTTGTCATTATGTTGTTATTTAACTCATTTTAAATTTTTTGTTGGATACATTTTTAGAGTATATTATTGTACATGTTTAAAATACACAGATGTAAAGATTAAGAATGTAACTGAGGAATAAACAGATAATATTTATGATTAATAAAAAAACCTAACAATGGGGGCTTCCCTGGTGGTCCAGTGGGTAAGGACACCGCCTTGCAGTGCAAGGGGCGCTGGTTCCATCCCTGGCCTGGGAAGATCTCACGTGCCGCGGAGCAGCTGGACTGATGTGTCCAATTACCGATCCGGAGCTCTGGAGCACATGCGCCCAGAGCTGGTGCTCTGCGACAAGAGAGGCCGCTGCGACGGGAGGCCCACATGGGCCAAAGAACAAAAGATGGATGAAAATAGATAAATGAAAGACCAATAGAATTTTCTAACATTTTCTAAAATTGGATTTTGAACTCATCTGAATCGGATCTGGATTTTTTTTTATCTGTTAAGTTTGGAGATCATTAATTTGGTGGATCAGCTTCATTCATTCAAGGCTTATTTTCAAACTTTTGGGGGAAAGTCTCCAGTCCTACTGCAAAGGCAAGGATGGCCATTCTGGGGTCTCTGCTTAATACCCTGGCTGTCCACAAGGCCTATGCACTTTAACTCATTAGAATGAGAAAGTGTTCCACTTGTTAAATCTCTGGTAGTTGTCAGCTTACAAGTCCCTGATGGTTCTGAGCTTGAATCATGGACCCTCATTCTGTCCACACACTGCTTAATAGTCAGTCTGAAATGCAGAGGAACACCAAGGAGGTATCTGGGACTCCTAATGGGTGGTTCCTTTGGTATTGTGCCTGCAAATTCCAGGGGCCTCATTCTTCCTGAATTCCAATCTTTGGATCCCTAGTTCAATGAGACTGTAATATCCTTGGGGTGGGTGTGAGGGGTTCTGCCAGCTTGTGCCAGAGTCAGAAAATTCTCCCAAGCAGAAAGTTGGGGGGATCACAGGATAGAGTCTCTCTCACAGATCACAGTCCTTTGAAACCTGTATCAGTATCTCTAACAGATGCTCTATTTTGTATAGTTTTGTATCTGTTTATGGTCGCAGGGCTGGCCCAGAACCTGTGACACTGTTATGGCCAGAAGCAAAAACTTGTCATTATGTTGTTATTTAACTCATTTTAAATTTTTTGTTGGATACATTTTTAGAGTATATTATTGTACATGTTTAAAATACACAGATGTAAAGATTAAGAATGTAACTGAGGAATAAACAGATAATATTTATGATTAATAAAAAAACCTAACAATGGGGGCTTCCCTGGTGGTCCAGTGGGTAAGGACACCGCCTTGCAGTGCAAGGGGCGCTGGTTCCATCCCTGGCCTGGGAAGATCTCACGTGCCGCGGAGCAGCTGGACTGATGTGTCCAATTACCGATCCGGAGCTCTGGAGCACATGCGCCCAGAGCTGGTGCTCTGCGACAAGAGAGGCCGCTGCGACGGGAGGCCCACATGGGCCAAAGAACAAAAGATGGATGAAAATAGATAAATGAAAGACCAATAGAAGTGGCCCACCTGCCCCCCTCCTCCCCAACCTGCCCCCCTCTACTCCCCAAAATAAAACCTTAAAAAAAACACCTAACAATGATATAGTTTCTCTCATCTCATTACATAGCAGGGTATTTTAGGGTTCTATGCACTAGCAGTATCAAGCTTTTAGACTTGGAGGAATTAGATTCCAGCTCTTGAGAAATGTTCATTCACTTTCTATCAGCAGGTCTGTAAACCAACTGTTTGTCTAACAAATCTTCTGTAGAAAAAACTATTTTAAAGCACAGAGGTAATCTGTACTTATGAAATAGAAGTGGGATTCTAATAAGTATAGTTTAATAAAAAGATTCTAGAAAAGTCCTGTTTAGGGCTTCCCCTGGTGGTCCAGTGGGTAAGGACACCGCCTTGCAGTGCAAGGGGCGCTGGTTCGATCCCTGGCCTGGGAAGATCCCACGTGCCGTGGAGCGGCTGGACCGATGTGTTCAATTACCGAGCCGGAGCTCTGGAGCGCATGCGCCCAGAGCTGGCGCTGCGACGACAGAGGCCACCGCGATGGGAGGCCCACATGGGCCAAAGAACAAAGATGGATGAAAATAAAGAAATGAAAGACCAATAGAAGTGGCCCGCCCGCTCCCCCCACTCCCCAACCCGACCCCCGCCCAAAATAAATAAATAAATAAATCTTTAAAAAAAAAAAGAAATAAAGAGAAAAGTCCTGTTTAATTTCACTGTTCTTTCTTGGTGACATTTTGCCTGAGTTCTGACGCAGTCTCCTTTCTAAAAGTAACGAATCATATTTTCTTGTATGAGTTTTGGTCACAAACTACACGTGACCCCAGATAACTCAGGTACACTCCCTTCATCTCTTTCTAGGTTCCTTATGGTCTTTTCAAACATCATCAAATGGTTTTAGAGAAACTGCACATACATTTATGATTTCCACAAATTCTTTTCTTCATTCTCATCCTTAATGTATTTCCAAATTACCTGTCATTATGTTTTAAGTGGGTCTCTTGTAAATGAACATCTGAGTTGATTGAGTTTAAAAAATTCAATCAAAGAACCTGTATTGTCTTTTTAATTGTTATTGCTTCTACATCTTAGTTTTGGCATTCTAATTACCTTTGCCTTTCCCTTCTCCTTTCCTTTTTATAATGTTTGAGTGCAAACTTTCAATTATATAAACTTTTTAATAAACTTTCCCCCTTCATTGACTACTTCAGGACTTAAATACTGCTTCCAGTCTTTTATAGATTTTCCTTAAGCTCTTCATATACATAGCTAACAAACCAGTGTCTAGAAATTCGGTTTCACCTTATTTTTAAACAATCCTCTATTATTAAGGATATCATTAGCAACCTCACAACTTTATTAAGTGCAATGGAAAGTAGCCTCATTAATACTACTTCATACTTTTGTTCTCTGGTCCTTTAAATGGAGACAGACTCTTTACAGCTTAGTGCTCAGGAGTCATGCTATATCAATCATAAATGATGGCTAATTCAGCTGCAGGGATTCAGCCAACAGAATGAGAGGGCTGTAAAACTCACTGCGAGAGCCACACCAAACCTTCGATGACAGATGTCTCAAGCACATCGAATGAGTTTTTCTCAGCATTGCTGGCTGCACTGGATGGCTGTGGCAGTTTAAATTTAATCTAAGGCAGGAAGTTCCAAGGGAATCGCTGTTGGGATGCCAATTAAGTCAGTCTCTCTTTCTCACAATCCAGATATTCCATAGCCACTGAGCAAATCTGCTCAACTGTAAACAACTCTGAATTTTCAAACGCTCAAGGCCACATGTTTAATTTCACTGTTCTTTCTTGGTGACATTTTGCCTGAGTTCTGACGCAGTCTCCTTTCTAAAAGTAACGAATCATATTTTCTTGTATGAGTTTTGGTCACAAACTACACGTGACCCCAGATAACTCAGGTACACTCCCTTCATCTCTTTCTAGGTTCCTTATGGTCTTTTCAAACATCATCAAATGGTTTTAGAGAAACTGCACATACATTTATGATTTCCACAAATTCTTTTCTTCATTCTCATCCTTAATGTATTTCCAAATTACCTGTCATTATGTTTTAAGTGGGTCTCTTGTAAATGAACATCTGAGTTGATTGAGTTTAAAAAATTCAATCAAAGAACCTGTATTGTCTTTTTAATTGTTATTGCTTCTACATCTTAGTTTTGGCATTCTAATTACCTTTGCCTTTCCCTTCTCCTTTCCTTTTTATAATGTTTGAGTGCAAACTTTCAATTATATAAACTTTTTAATAAACTTTCCCCCTTCATTGACTACTTCAGGACTTAAATACTGCTTCCAGTCTTTTATAGATTTTCCTTAAGCTCTTCATATACATAGCTAACAAACCAGTGTCTAGAAATTCGGTTTCACCTTATTTTTAAACAATCCTCTATTATTAAGGATATCATTAGCAACCTCACAACTTTATTAAGTGCAATGGAAAGTAGCCTCATTAATACTACTTCATACTTTTGTTCTCTGGTCCTTTAAATGGAGACAGACTCTTTACAGCTTAGTGCTCAGGAGTCATGCTATATCAATCATAAATGATGGCTAATTCAGCTGCAGGGATTCAGCCAACAGAATGAGAGGGCTGTAAAACTCACTGCGAGAGCCACACCAAACCTTCGATGACAGATGTCTCAAGCACATCGAATGAGTTTTTCTCAGCATTGCTGGCTGCACTGGATGGCTGTGGCAGTTTAAATTTAATCTAAGGCAGGAAGTTCCAAGGGAATCGCTGTTGGGATGCCAATTAAGTCAGTCTCTCTTTCTCACAATCCAGATATTCCATAGCCACTGAGCAAATCTGCTCAACTGTAAACAACTCTGAATTTTCAAACGCTCAAGGCCACAAATTTCACAAACATTTCCTAAGTCATTGTTGTCTCAAAATATATACATGAGAAATATATATTCTCCCACCAAAATTTTATCAGTAACAATGCATAGACAACCATGGCCTCCTACTCAAGACTATTTCAAGACAGTTTAAAAAATAAATTTTGGGAATTACTGGGAAGGGAAGACAAAAATACCGTTGATTGAGGAGGAGACCTTAAACTTCAACAGAAGAAAGCGACCTTCCTGAAATCCACACAAAAGGAAAACAGAAAAGCAAGAGAGTCAAGGCCCTCCCCGGCCTTCATGAACCATATAAACTCCAGTTCACAAAACAATGCTTTTCTTTAAACAATATGACATCAGCTAGAAAAGCCCTGTTTTCTGGAAGCAATTTATCTTACTTAAAAGCAATGAATTTTTGCAACAGGGGTGCAACAAGGCTAGTCTGACTGATTAGGAAATATGTAATTCTTAAATCACAGCTTCCTTTCACGTTGTGTATATATATTTTAAGCAAATTTTCCTTAAGTCAAAATAACTATTAAAATTTGCCTTTTGTATAAATATTAATGAAACAAAATTCAAAGAACTACTGTAAATAAAATATTTACATTTGTTGATACTAAGCCCATTGATTATATGTCAAACAATACCAACAGGATGAAAGCTACAACTCATGACCATTCTTACTACTGACAATTCTTTTTAAAAGAGTGCATTTCCCTTTAGACACAAGGTACCTTGACAATCGAACTGTATAAAGTCAACTGTTGAATTATACTAGAGTCCTGATTAAATATTAGAAAATGTTAATTAAGGAACAAAGAAACAGTATCTATTGATATTATTAATATCTTCCAGACCCAGGGACCAAACCTGCGCCTCCCACACTGCAGGCAGATTCTTTACCATCTGAACCACCAGGGAAGGCTACCATATACCATATATTTGGAAATGTGCTGGCACTTAACTATTCATTATCCATAACCAGATGATCTTGACAGATTAAAAACAAAGCCAAAGTCATCCTCCCTTGCTCTGGGGTGGATGTGGTGGCTGAGATTAACAGGAGAATCCACCGCCAGCACCTTTCCATCCGCTTTACCTAAAACACAATTTAACATGCGCCACCGAACACAAGCATCCACTCTATAGGGGGTGGGGGGTCAGAGCTGAAGGTATTTCTTCAGCCAACATTTACTGAGAGTCTGCTGCAGCCGAACCAGGCTCTGGAACTCACAGATCAGCAGAACAGGGCTTCCAGAGCTCAGGCTCAGGTGGGAAAGTTAGACACACGCACACACACTCATGCGCAGATACACACATGTAACACACAGTAACACTGTAAACATTAATACTGAAAAACCAAACAGGGAGGGGAGCTGGAAGAAGAGTGAGAAGGAATGGTGTCTAACGGGTTCTTAAAAGAGAAGCCGAATTCCCCTAACAATGGTGGCTTGACCTTTTCCATTTCCACAACTGCTGTGATGGCACCGTACCTGGTTCAGAGAGCTATGCCTACACATAGTCCTTCTCAAGTACACACCTCACCGACAGATAGCAGCCTGAGGAGTGGATGCTGTGGCACTCATTCCCCAACTGTGGGGCCCTGGGAGCAGACAGCTCTCAGCTGAGAGCCACCCCTCCCAAGGCCACTCATCCTTTTGGGCTTATCTCACACGCAATGACTAATTAATGCAGAGGTGGGCTTCCCTCGTAGCTCAGACAGTAAAAGAATCCGCCTGCCAATGTGAGAGACTCAGGTTCGAGCCCTGGGTCAGGAAGATCTCCCAGAAAAGAAAACAGCAACCCACTACAGTGTTCTTGCCTGGAGAATCCCATGGACAGAGGAATGTGGTGAGGGTACAGACCATGGGGTCATAAAGAGTCAGACACAACTGAGCAAGACTAACATAATATAAAGGCCTAGATCCCTCACTGCTAGCTAGGCAAACGCTGAAAGGCTAATCATCCACCTCTGAGAAGGGCTTGCCTTCTGCTCTTGAGGACCACCTGGCCCCGGCACGCTGTAAGGTGGACGCAGGCTAAGGGCTTCCAGGTATTTGGGGAAATAAATGTGTGAACTGTGCTGCTCAGGAAGAGGGCTGCTGAACAGTTAATGCTCAAGCCCCAAACTAACCAACAAAAAAGGGGGGGGTGAAGCAGAGTTTCCTGAGGAACATGGGGCTTCACTGTGCCTTCCCTAAAAGGCCACACTGAGCACATCATTGTCTGCAGGGTTTTTCTGTGCATGAACCTATTAGGGGTGGGGGGTCAGAGCTGAAGGTATTTCTTCAGCCAACATTTACTGAGAGTCTGCTGCAGCCGAACCAGGCTCTGGAACTCACAGATCAGCAGAACAGGGCTTCCAGAGCTCAGGCTCAGGTGGGAAAGTTAGACACACGCACACACACTCATGCGCAGATACACACATGTAACACACAGTAACACTGTAAACATTAATACTGAAAAACCAAACAGGGAGGGGAGCTGGAAGAAGAGTGAGAAGGAATGGTGTCTAACGGGTTCTTAAAAGAGAAGCCGAATTCCCCTAACAATGGTGGCTTGACCTTTTCCATTTCCACAACTGCTGTGATGGCACCGTACCTGGTTCAGAGAGCTATGCCTACACATAGTCCTTCTCAAGTACACACCTCACCGACAGATAGCAGCCTGAGGAGTGGATGCTGTGGCACTCATTCCCCAACTGTGGGGCCCTGGGAGCAGACAGCTCTCAGCTGAGAGCCACCCCTCCCAAGGCCACTCATCCTTTTGGGCTTATCTCACACGCAATGACTAATTAATGCAGAGGTGGGCTTCCCTCGTAGCTCAGACAGTAAAAGAATCCGCCTGCCAATGTGAGAGACTCAGGTTCGAGCCCTGGGTCAGGAAGATCTCCCAGAAAAGAAAACAGCAACCCACTACAGTGTTCTTGCCTGGAGAATCCCATGGACAGAGGAATGTGGTGAGGGTACAGACCATGGGGTCATAAAGAGTCAGACACAACTGAGCAAGACTAACATAATATAAAGGCCTAGATCCCTCACTGCTAGCTAGGCAAACGCTGAAAGGCTAATCATCCACCTCTGAGAAGGGCTTGCCTTCTGCTCTTGAGGACCACCTGGCCCCGGCACGCTGTAAGGTGGACGCAGGCTAAGGGCTTCCAGGTATTTGGGGAAATAAATGTGTGAACTGTGCTGCTCAGGAAGAGGGCTGCTGAACAGTTAATGCTCAAGCCCCAATCTACCCAACAAAAAAGGGGCGGGTGAAGCAGAGTTTCCTGAGGAACATGGGGCTTCACTGTGCCTTCCCTAAAAGGCCACACTGAGCACATCATTGTCTGCAGGGTTTTTCTGTGCATGAACCTCAGCAGAGGAAGGGGGAGTATAGAAAGGAACATGCGAGCGCCCACGATGAGTCAAGGCAATGACTTCTCATGTTGACACGTGTGCAACATATACAAACGTGTATACACACACAGGTGACCCTTGAGTAACACGAGTCCACTTACACACACACTCTTCTCAGTAGTAGATACTACAGCATTACAAGGCCCAGGGTTGGTTGAATCTGTGGATGTGAACAGTGGACACAGAAGAACCACATAAAGGGCTGGTAAGTTATGAGTCCCCCTAACCCCTCACTGTCCAAGGGTCAGCTGTATACACATATCTTAATTACTAGGGATCGCAGTAAATATATGGAGACGGTTTATGGAGACATGTGATAAATATTAAGCTCAGGATTTATTGTTTAGTTGCTCAGTCGTGCCCAACTCTTTTGCGACTCCATGAACTGGAGCGCTCCAGGCTTCTCTGTCCATGAGATTTTCCAGGCAAGGATACTGGAGTAGATTGACATTTTCTCCTCCAGGGGATCATCCCAACTCAGGGATCAAACCCACGTCTCCTGCTTGGCAGGAGGATTCTTTACTGCTGAGCCACCAAGGAAGCCCAAGATCAGGATTATCTTTGTTAAAAAACAAACCTTTCCCATTTCCAACTCCTTCAAAGAATTAGGTACAAGAGAATTAGGTCCTCAGTGTAGGATTCGGTTGGATAATCACAAAGAGGCTGGGCATTTTCTCCTTTTCTAAAGAGAGATGATATATATTTTCAGAATCTACACTCTAGAGCACCCTCTGCTGGGAAAAGGGCCTCAAAATGCTTGCTCTGTGTGTTTTTTCTAACGCTTTACAAATCGCTTTAAAAGTTCAAGAGGCAGGACACATATGTATACACGATGGCTGATTAATGTTGATGTTCGGCAGTAAACAACACACCTCTGTAAAACAAAAAAAATGGGAGATGTCCAAAAAAACCTTCTAAGGCAGGACCTTTCCTACCCTCCCACAACCCTGCCTTCCAACAGAAATCTGGCTGTCTACCTTCCATAATAATTGACATCAGGCGGGTGAAGCAGAGTTTCCTGAGGAACATGGGGCTTCACTGTGCCTTCCCTAAAAGGCCACACTGAGCACATCATTGTCTGCAGGGTTTTTCTGTGCATGAACCTCAGAGAGGAAGGGGAGTATAGAAAGGAACATGCGAGCGCCCACGATGAGTCAAGGCAATGACTTCTCATGTTGACACGTGTGCAACATATACAAACGTGTATACACACACAGGTGACCCTTGAGTAACACGAGTCCACTTACACACACACTCTTCTCAGTAGTAGATACTACAGCATTACAAGGCCCAGGGTTGGTTGAATCTGTGGATGTGAACAGTGGACACAGAAGAACCACATAAAGGGCTGGTAAGTTATGAGTCCCCCTAACCCCTCACTGTCCAAGGGTCAGCTGTATACACATATCTTAATTACTAGGGATCGCAGTAAATATATGGAGACGGTTTATGGAGACATGTGATAAATATTAAGCTCAGGATTTATTGTTTAGTTGCTCAGTCGTGCCCAACTCTTTTGCGACTCCATGAACTGGAGCGCTCCAGGCTTCTCTGTCCATGAGATTTTCCAGGCAAGGATACTGGAGTAGATTGACATTTTCTCCTCCAGGGGATCATCCCAACTCAGGGATCAAACCCACGTCTCCTGCTTGGCAGGAGGATTCTTTACTGCTGAGCCACCAAGGAAGCCCAAGATCAGGATTATCTTTGTTAAAAAACAAACCTTTCCCATTTCCAACTCCTTCAAAGAATTAGGTACAAGAGAATTAGGTCCTCAGTGTAGGATTCGGTTGGATAATCACAAAGAGGCTGGGCATTTTCTCCTTTTCTAAAGAGAGATGATATATATTTTCAGAATCTACACTCTAGAGCACCCTCTGCTGGGAAAAGGGCCTCAAAATGCTTGCTCTGTGTGTTTTTTCTAACGCTTTACAAATCGCTTTAAAAGTTCAAGAGGCAGGACACATATGTATACACGATGGCTGATTAATGTTGATGTTCGGCAGTAAACAACACACCTCTGTAAAACAAAAAAAATGGGAGATGTCCAAAAAAACCTTCTAAGGCAGGACCTTTCCTACCCTCCCACAACCCTGCCTTCCAACAGAAATCTGGCTGTCTACCTTCCATAATAATTGACATCACTGTCCCTCCAAGCCAAATGCCAGGTAGGTGTTTCTGGTCACCCCCAGGGCATGAGGGAGTGGCCGCTCCTGTGATCCCAGGAGCTGGAGGCGGGCAGGGACCGAGGGCAGCAGGCCTCAGTGGGCAGGTGCGGCAGCGGCGGTGAACACTGTCTGCATGTCCAGGACGGAGGCACCCGTGGACATGGGTTCCCCTGGAACAAGAGGTCCCAGGAGGGTAGCTGGTGGGTAGCTTCAGGCAGCTGGAAAGGTCCCTGCTGAAGAAGGAGGGAAACCGGGTGGCCAGCAGACAGACAAGAACCTCAAGGAAATCCTGCTGAGATTAGGGAAAGGGGAGGATGATGCCAAAGGTCAGCCAGAGAGTTTCTTGTCCATATGAGGAACACAAAGTCAAGAGGTACCCCAGAATCGAGGGGACCTCACTGCAAAAGGAGGCCACAAAGAGCTGATGCCCAGACACGCGCCATGACTGCGAGCTGCCAGGAGTCACAGACACAGAGCTCTGAAGGAGCAAACGTTTCCTCCTCCTTCTCCAGCTCTTCCCCGGCATGGCCACTGCAGAAACTAAAGCACTGCGAATGGTTGAGGGGAGAGAACCGGTGATGCTGTCATTGCTCCAGATGGCCACTTCGCTGCCCCTGCCCGCTGCCTATAAAACTGAAATTATGTTGCTGTCTAACCATTCCCCACTCTCCTCTTGACCCTTCATACTCCCTCCTTCCTGTTCCCATCGCCCATTCCCAAGGAACTGATGATCTGCTTTGTGCCATTAGAGACTAGTTAGCATTTTCTAGGGTGTTATATAAATGGAATAAAACACTGTGTATTCCCTCTTTTCTAGCTTCTTTCATGAAGCATAATTATTCCAAGATTCATCCCTGTTGTTGAGTGAATCAATAGTTCATTTCCACAGTGGTGCAGCCACTATGGAAAACAGTATGGGAGTTCCTAAAAAAACCTTCTAAGGCAGGACCTTTCCTACCCTCCCACAACCCTGCCTTCCAACAAAATCTGGCTGTCTACCTTCCATAATAATTGACATCACTGTCCCTCCAAGCCAAATGCCAGGTAGGTGTTTCTGGTCACCCCCAGGGCATGAGGGAGTGGCCGCTCCTGTGATCCCAGGAGCTGGAGGCGGGCAGGGACCGAGGGCAGCAGGCCTCAGTGGGCAGGTGCGGCAGCGGCGGTGAACACTGTCTGCATGTCCAGGACGGAGGCACCCGTGGACATGGGTTCCCCTGGAACAAGAGGTCCCAGGAGGGTAGCTGGTGGGTAGCTTCAGGCAGCTGGAAAGGTCCCTGCTGAAGAAGGAGGGAAACCGGGTGGCCAGCAGACAGACAAGAACCTCAAGGAAATCCTGCTGAGATTAGGGAAAGGGGAGGATGATGCCAAAGGTCAGCCAGAGAGTTTCTTGTCCATATGAGGAACACAAAGTCAAGAGGTACCCCAGAATCGAGGGGACCTCACTGCAAAAGGAGGCCACAAAGAGCTGATGCCCAGACACGCGCCATGACTGCGAGCTGCCAGGAGTCACAGACACAGAGCTCTGAAGGAGCAAACGTTTCCTCCTCCTTCTCCAGCTCTTCCCCGGCATGGCCACTGCAGAAACTAAAGCACTGCGAATGGTTGAGGGGAGAGAACCGGTGATGCTGTCATTGCTCCAGATGGCCACTTCGCTGCCCCTGCCCGCTGCCTATAAAACTGAAATTATGTTGCTGTCTAACCATTCCCCACTCTCCTCTTGACCCTTCATACTCCCTCCTTCCTGTTCCCATCGCCCATTCCCAAGGAACTGATGATCTGCTTTGTGCCATTAGAGACTAGTTAGCATTTTCTAGGGTGTTATATAAATGGAATAAAACACTGTGTATTCCCTCTTTTCTAGCTTCTTTCATGAAGCATAATTATTCCAAGATTCATCCCTGTTGTTGAGTGAATCAATAGTTCATTTCCACAGTGGTGCAGCCACTATGGAAAACAGTATGGGAGTTCCTAAAAAAAAAACCCTAAAAACAGAATTGCCATATGATCCAGCCATCACACTCCTGGCTATATATACAGACAAAACTATACTTTGAAAAGATACATGCCCCCTGATGTTCACAGCAACACTATTTACAATAGCCAAGACATGGAAGCAACCTAAATGCCTGACAGATGAATGGATAAAGAAGATGTGGGGTTTATACATAATGGAATATTACTCAGCCACAAAAAGAAGGAAACAATGCCATTTGCAGCTAAACTGATGGACCTAGCCATTATCATACTAAGTGAAGTAAGTCAAAAAGAGAAAGACAGGGCTTCCCTGGTGGTCTGAGTAGAGTCCGCCTTGCAATGCAAGGGGTACCAGTTTGATTCCTGGCCCGGGAAGATTCCACGTGCTGAGGAGTGGCTGGACTGATGTGTTCAACTACGAGCCAGCGCTCTGGAGTGCATGCAACCAGAGTTGGTGCTCTGCAACGAGAGAGGTCACTGCAATGGGAGGCCCACACAGGCCAAAGAATAAAGATGTATGAAAATAAATGAATAAAAACAAAGAAAAGAGGCCAAAAATTAAAAAAGAGAGAGAAAGATAAATATCACATGACGTCACTTAATGTGGAATCTAAAACAAATGAACTTCTCTACAAAACGGAAACAGACTTACAGAGAACAGACTTGTGGTCACCAAGGAAGATGGAGTAGGGAGAGAGGGATGGATCGAAAGTTTCAGACTAGCATATGCAAACTCTTAGATATATGTATAATTGAATCACTTTGATGTACACGAGAAACTAACACAATAAGACTTCAATAAGATAAATTAAAAGTCCATCCCTTTTCATCCCTTACTAGTATTCCAGCATAGGGATGTACTGCAATTGATTCATGCACGCACTTGTTAGTGGATATGTGGGGTGTGTCGGTTTGGGGCTATCATGAACAAAGCCACTATGACTTCTCATCTCCAAGTTTTTGTTTTGGGAAAAATATAACTAAAAGGAGGGAACAAATAATATCCACTCCACTTCTGGTCCCCCATGCACTCATGAAACCTAAGCTGGGGAGTGGGAGGCAGTAAGTAAATTTGCAGAGCTGATATTTTGTTTTGAGCTGCAATGGACCTTTAGTAGGGCTTCCCTGGTGGCTCAACAGTAAAGAATATGCCTGCAAAGCAGAAGCCTCAGGGAATACGAGTTCAATTCCTGTGTTGGGGAGATTCCCTGGAGGAGGGCATGAGAACCCACTTCAGTATTCTTGCTTGGAGAAATCCATGGACAGAGAAGCCTTGCAGACTACAGTCCACAGGGTCTCATACAGTCACTAGACATGACTGAAGGACTTTAGCCATGTGGTTCTAATACTGTGAAGTGTCCAGAAAGCTTTGGGTTCTGCCAGGTTGAAGACACTGTCCTGGGAAGAGATGCTGCCCTGGGCAACAGAGGGAAAACTCAAGCTGCTTCGTTAGAGCAACTTAATGGGAAGCTCAAGGCAAGAAGGACCTGTCGACACAGGATGGCAGAGGAGGTTTCTGTAAAGGAAGGAGACGAGTCATGAGGAGGTGGCATCTAGGATATCAAAGGAAGTCCTGAGTGACCCTGGAATGCCACAGCCAGAAGGGGGGAGGGCAGCACAACAAAGAAATCGAACACCTCCACACACTCAGCTGGTCCCTACCACCTGCAGCTCCGACCACACTCACAAAGCCCAATGCTCCAGGGGCTCTGAGCCATTAGGATAAATTCTCCACCCATAGACCCAAAAAGAGCTCTGAGAAAACTCAGGCAACAGACTTGGAGAGATGGGGACTTGCCCAAGGCCACATAGACAGGACTAGAACTAAAATCTGATTTCCACTCCAGTCCACCCAATGACTAACCCTCCAGACAGAGACACTGTTAAGGGCTTTCACAAAATACTAGATTCACAATGACAATCCTAAAAGCAACGACTGAAAAATACAAGCAACAACTGTGGCCCATGCATCTGGGGTGTGCTTATAATTGGGACTACTGCTTTCCTCTAAAGTACAGGTCACTAAATAAAAACTGTTAGGGGACTTTCTGGTGGTCCAGTGGTTAAGACTCCACACTTCCACTGTGAGGGGCACAGGTTTGATTCCTAGTCAGGAAGCTAAGATCCTGCATGCCACAAGGTGAAGTCAATAAAATAATAATAATAATAAAGGCTATTAGGACACCACCTGCTTCACTTCCAGTAAATGCCCTGCACACTCATCCGTCCACCCGGCATGGGTGCTTCTGGTCCAGCCAGACTACAGTACACTTCTTGGCGTTCATCATCCTTCCTTGACAGGTACAAGAAACTCCCACATCGAGACTTTTTTGCACAACCTAGATTTTTCTGACCTGAAACTGAATCATCAATTCAGGGTGGGCCTAAGGCTTCTGTAGGCTCAGACCTACAGCACCCATGTCTAAGGACGAAAGTGCTCTTCCATGGAGCAAGAAGGTTCTCTCAGCAAGACCTGCCCAACTCATCCTGGCCACAGAAACGGTGACATCTAACAAAACCCCTCAAGCAGCTGGAATACAACCTAATGAAATCTACACCCAGTTTGTGTCTACTAAGCCTACCGGTTTGCTACAACTTCCTCTGCACAATCTGCTCATCAGGGCCCCGATCCAGGGTAACGTTCCTTAGGACACGCTGCGCACGTGGGTTTCTGCTTTCTCTGTCACCACTTCCTTTATTGCTTCTGTGCCGTACAGAGACAGCTCTTCATTCACTGCCACTCTTGAAGTGGCCATTCCTGCCGCTTTTGTGTGACCTCTTACCTTCTGACAAGGGAGGCAGAGTGCATGGTGGTTAAGAAGACACAGGCTGTGGGATAAATTCTCCACCCATAGACCCAAAAGAGCTCTGAGAAAACTCAGGCAACAGACTTGGAGAGATGGGGACTTGCCCAAGGCCACATAGACAGGACTAGAACTAAAATCTGATTTCCACTCCAGTCCACCCAATGACTAACCCTCCAGACAGAGACACTGTTAAGGGCTTTCACAAAATACTAGATTCACAATGACAATCCTAAAAGCAACGACTGAAAAATACAAGCAACAACTGTGGCCCATGCATCTGGGGTGTGCTTATAATTGGGACTACTGCTTTCCTCTAAAGTACAGGTCACTAAATAAAAACTGTTAGGGGACTTTCTGGTGGTCCAGTGGTTAAGACTCCACACTTCCACTGTGAGGGGCACAGGTTTGATTCCTAGTCAGGAAGCTAAGATCCTGCATGCCACAAGGTGAAGTCAATAAAATAATAATAATAATAAAGGCTATTAGGACACCACCTGCTTCACTTCCAGTAAATGCCCTGCACACTCATCCGTCCACCCGGCATGGGTGCTTCTGGTCCAGCCAGACTACAGTACACTTCTTGGCGTTCATCATCCTTCCTTGACAGGTACAAGAAACTCCCACATCGAGACTTTTTTGCACAACCTAGATTTTTCTGACCTGAAACTGAATCATCAATTCAGGGTGGGCCTAAGGCTTCTGTAGGCTCAGACCTACAGCACCCATGTCTAAGTGACGAAAGTGCTCTTCCATGGAGCAAGAAGGTTCTCTCAGCAAGACCTGCCCAACTCATCCTGGCCACAGAAACGGTGACATCTAACAAAACCCCTCAAGCAGCTGGAATACAACCTAATGAAATCTACACCCAGTTTGTGTCTACTAAGCCTACCGGTTTGCTACAACTTCCTCTGCACAATCTGCTCATCAGGGCCCCGATCCAGGGTAACGTTCCTTAGGACACGCTGCGCACGTGGGTTTCTGCTTTCTCTGTCACCACTTCCTTTATTGCTTCTGTGCCGTACAGAGACAGCTCTTCATTCACTGCCACTCTTGAAGTGGCCATTCCTGCCGCTTTTGTGTGACCTCTTACCTTCTGACAAGGGAGGCAGAGTGCATGGTGGTTAAGAAGACACAGGCTGTGGGTCTAACACACCTAGCTGGCATTCCAGCCATGGACTTGCAAGTTAATCACCCTCGCAGTATTTTCTTTGTCCATGCAATGGAACGATCACTGCCCACTAAAGGTTATGGTAAAGGTTATACTAGACAAGTTACACAGAATGAATGTCTACTGAGAGAATGGTAGAAGGATCACCCAAACTATTTAAATTTGCTTTTCTTTTCAGTTGCCTACACACAAAATTGAATATATATAATTTAACAATGCATTTAAGATATGTCTTGACTATATTTTTAAAAACTGGCTACTAATAACAGTATTATTCACCATCAAGCTGTAGAAACACTCCAAGTGTCCACTGACAGATGACTGGACAAAGTGTAGTACCTGTATACAATCGAGTATGATTCAGTTTTTAAAAGGAAGGAAATTCTGACACATGCTACAACATGGAGATAAACCTTGAAGATATTATGCAAAGTCAAATAGTCACAAACAGATGAACTCTATACAGTGATATTTATATGACGTACACAGAACAGTCAAATCTATAGAGAGAGAAGGCAGAATGGTGGCTTCCAGGGCCTGGGGGGAGGGGGGACGGAGAGTTGACACTGGGTGGGCACAGAGCTTCTGTTTCACAAGATGAGAGAATTCTAGAGACAAATGGGGGTGATGGTTGCCCAATAATGCGAACGTACTCAGGGCAACAGAACTCTATAAATGATTAAACTGACAAATTTTCTGTTGATGATTAAACTGATACATTTTATGTTAACTATATTTTACCACCATTAAAAAAAAAAAAATCACGGCTTCAACCAAATGCTAGTAAAGAGATCTAAGCAACGAATTACATGTGCATCCTATGGTGAGGATTGCTTTCTTTTAGACTAATATGCTAAAATAGATCAGTATTCAGGAATTTGTTTTTAGTTGTACCTCACCGTATCAATGAAATAATTTTACCTTGATTAAAATACATCTGCTATCATGCTTCTCCATCAACATCTCTTCCGAAAAGAAACACATGACCAAATGTGACACATTTTGGGGGGTAACATATTTACCTCCCTAATTGTTTCACTCAAATGAAGGAAAAAATGTGTATTTTTTTAAAAATAAACACCTACTATCTGCAGAATGCAGAAGCCTTAGGTATGAGGAGAAGCTGGATTAAGAAGAAAACTCAGTGTAACAATCTACAAATAGAGTCAGAAAACCACTAATAACAAACATGTGACAAAAATGAAAATAGTAACTACACAAGAAAAGCTGGTAGGGTGAGGAATTAGGTAGAGCAGAAAAAGCATGAGAAAGGTGCATAATTTCAGGTAACAATATATGAGTCCTATAAATTCGCTGTTAAAATATTATGTAAAAGTCTGGCAAACCTTTTCTAGTAAGGGCCAGAAAGTAGTCTCAGGTTTCTGGGTCATGTGGCCTCCTGTGGCAAGAAGCCACCTCTGCTGTTCTAGCCTGAAAGTAGCCACGGACACCAAGCAAACAAATGGGTGTGGCTGAGCTCCAAGAGGACTGTATTTACAAAAGCTGGCAGCAGGGCAGACTCCAGCTGAGGGCAGTAGCTTGGTTCTAGAGAAGCAAAATAAATAAGAGGACAACGTGGACTAAAGTGTATCAACAAACAAGGACTAAAATGGTGTACATTCCTATTCTATCCCCTAGTGAATCAGACCTATACATGCAAGTCCAAATCTAAAATGTCCCTTTCAGGAACACTCCTGCATTGTTGGTGGGAATGTAAATTGATACAACCACTATGGAAGACAGTATGGAGATTCCTCAAAAAGCTAAGAATAGAAGCACCGTATGGCCCAGCAATTCCACTATTAGGCTTATACTCTGATGAAGTCAAAATTGAAAGAGACACCTGTATCCCAATGTTCACTGCAGCTCTCTGTACAATAGCTAGAACATGGAAGCAACCTAGATGGCCATCAACGAACGAAAGGATAAAGAAGCTCTGGAACATATATACAATGGAGTACTTCTCAGCCGCAAAAAGAAACACAGAAGATTCAGTCCTAATGAGATGGATGAATCTAGAACCTATTATACAAAGTGAAGTAAGTCAAAAAGAGAAGGACAAATATAGTATACTAACACATATATATGGAATCTAGTAAGATTGTACTGATAAATACACATGCAGAGTATCGATGGAAAAAGTCAGAGAACAGACTTACTGGACACCAGGGAGAGGGAACAGTGGATGAGAGAGATGGAAAGAAGAGCATGGAGCCCTATACTAGCATATGTAAAAGAGATAACTATTGTCAGTGTGCTGTGGGTGAGGGGTCTGTGATGGGTAAGGGGGCTATGTGATAGTCTGGAGGGATGGGATGGGGGGGATGGGATAGACATATGACTAACCTGAGACTATACATAATTTCAGGTAACAATATATGAGTCCTATAAATTCGCTGTTAAAATATTATGTAAAAGTCTGGCAA
The DNA here is from genome assembly GCA_022376925.1 of Tragulus kanchil. Lineage (NCBI taxonomy): Eukaryota > Metazoa > Chordata > Mammalia > Artiodactyla > Tragulidae > Tragulus > Tragulus kanchil. The sequence continues at coordinate 238,362,982 of JAIOJX010000026.1, forward strand.
ACCTTTTCTAGTAAGGGCCAGAAAGTAGTCTCAGGTTTCTGGGTCATGTGGCCTCCTGTGGCAAGAAGCCACCTCTGCTGTTCTAGCCTGAAAGTAGCCACGGACACCAAGCAAACAAATGGGTGTGGCTGAGCTCCAAGAGGACTGTATTTACAAAAGCTGGCAGCAGGGCAGACTCCAGCTGAGGGCAGTAGCTTGGTTCTAGAGAAGCAAAATAAATAAGAGGACAACGTGGACTAAAGTGTATCAACAAACAAGGACTAAAATGGTGTACATTCCTATTCTATCCCCTAGTGAATCAGACCTATACATGCAAGTCCAAATCTAAAATGTCCCTTTCAGGAACACTCCTGCATTGTTGGTGGGAATGTAAATTGATACAACCACTATGGAAGACAGTATGGAGATTCCTCAAAAAGCTAAGAATAGAAGCACCGTATGGCCCAGCAATTCCACTATTAGGCTTATACTCTGATGAAGTCAAAATTGAAAGAGACACCTGTATCCCAATGTTCACTGCAGCTCTCTGTACAATAGCTAGAACATGGAAGCAACCTAGATGGCCATCAACGAACGAAAGGATAAAGAAGCTCTGGAACATATATACAATGGAGTACTTCTCAGCCGCAAAAAGAAACACAGAAGATTCAGTCCTAATGAGATGGATGAATCTAGAACCTATTATACAAAGTGAAGTAAGTCAAAAAGAGAAGGACAAATATAGTATACTAACACATATATATGGAATCTAGTAAGATTGTACTGATAAATACACATGCAGAGTATCGATGGAAAAAGTCAGAGAACAGACTTACTGGACACCAGGGAGAGGGAACAGTGGATGAGAGAGATGGAAAGAAGAGCATGGAGCCCTATACTAGCATATGTAAAAGAGATAACTATTGTCAGTGTGCTGTGGGTGAGGGGTCTGTGATGGGTAAGGGGGCTATGTGATAGTCTGGAGGGATGGGATGGGGGGGATGGGATAGACATATGACTAACCTGAGACTATACATATTTGTCAACAACAAAACTCTGCAAAAGCAAAACACCAAAACTAAAAAAAAAAGGTAAAAATAAATAAATAAGAATAAAATGCCCCTTTCATACCAAAGTTCTAACTGTATCCCAGAGAAGACAGAAGAGGATCAACAGAATAAAAAGTTTCTAGTGAATTGCTCATTCCCACTGAAAACAGGATGACAGTCCTCCTATATGAAAAGACTCACAATACTTTTATTTCTTAAAAAATATATATTTCTTAGTGACCAGAAATGAGTCAACCAGAGTCTAATTCTTACGCTAAGTACCGCTAAGGCTTTTTTTTTTTTTTTTAATTTTGGCCTCTTTCATTGTTTCTTTTTTGTTTGTTTATTTTTCATCCATCTTTATCCTTTGGCCTGTGTGGGCCTCCCATTGCAGTGGCCTCTCTTGTTGCAGAGCACTGGCTCTGGGCACATGTGCTCCAGAGTGCTGGCTCGTAATTGGACACACCAGTCCAGCCCCTCTGCAGCATGTGGGATCCTCCTGGGCCAGGGATTGAACTGGTGTGCCTTGCATTGCAAAGCAGACTCACTACCCACTGGACCATCCTCTAAGTTTTTTTTTTACAGCTGATTCTCAAGATGCAGCATAAAATCTGGGACAATAACTACAAAGACACATTACTTCATCAGAGGCTGGTTACCACATGACAGGAAGCTATGAACCATCTATGAGATGTGCAAATATCCAAAAGAGACACATTTTAATGTGAAAACAAACAAGAAGCATGAAAAGCACAGTCATATAAAAAAGAAAGGCACACACACTCTTCCTGTCATTCTCACTTGTGTACAAAGAAAATTTGGGGATGGAAACTCTCCTCACCTCTAAGAATTAGGATTTAAGTTTTGAAATGTTCACATTTTACTTTGTGTTACTTTGCACCTTTACATTTTTACCATAAACATGCCTTATTTTTAATATTAAGACTTTTATGTTGAGATTTCAGGTAAAAGATTTATCACCTTCATTATTAAGACTCCATTTGAGATCTAAAATTTTTGACAAAAGAATATTCACTCAAAGGACTTCCACTATCCATAACGATCACAACATAAGGAGAATATTTATACACACAATCCATGAAAAATGCTATTTGTGGGTAATAATTCACTCATGGTAATACAGATCAGAATAAAATGCCCCTTTCATACCAAAGTTCTAACTGTATCCCAGAGAAGACAGAAGAGGATCAACAGAATAAAAAGTTTCTAGTGAATTGCTCATTCCCACTGAAAACAGGATGACAGTCCTCCTATATGAAAAGACTCACAATACTTTTATTTCTTAAAAAATATATATTTCTTAGTGACCAGAAATGAGTCAACCAGAGTCTAATTCTTACGCTAAGTACCGCTAAGGCTTTTTTTTTTTTTTTTTAATTTTGGCCTCTTTCATTGTTTCTTTTTTGTTTGTTTATTTTTCATCCATCTTTATCCTTTGGCCTGTGTGGGCCTCCCATTGCAGTGGCCTCTCTTGTTGCAGAGCACTGGCTCTGGGCACATGTGCTCCAGAGTGCTGGCTCGTAATTGGACACACCAGTCCAGCCCCTCTGCAGCATGTGGGATCCTCCTGGGCCAGGGATTGAACTGGTGTGCCTTGCATTGCAAAGCAGACTCACTACCCACTGGACCATCCTCTAAGTTTTTTTTTTTTACAGCTGATTCTCAAGATGCAGCATAAAATCTGGGACAATAACTACAAAGACACATTACTTCATCAGAGGCTGGTTACCACATGACAGGAAGCTATGAACCATCTATGAGATGTGCAAATATCCAAAAGAGACACATTTTAATGTGAAAACAAACAAGAAGCATGAAAAGCACAGTCATATAAAAAAGAAAGGCACACACACTCTTCCTGTCATTCTCACTTGTGTACAAAGAAAATTTGGGGATGGAAACTCTCCTCACCTCTAAGAATTAGGATTTAAGTTTTGAAATGTTCACATTTTACTTTGTGTTACTTTGCACCTTTACATTTTTACCATAAACATGCCTTATTTTTAATATTAAGACTTTTATGTTGAGATTTCAGGTAAAAGATTTATCACCTTCATTATTAAGACTCCATTTGAGATCTAAAATTTTTGACAAAAGAATATTCACTCAAAGGACTTCCACTATCCATAACGATCACAACATAAGGAGAATATTTATACACACAATCCATGAAAAATGCTATTTGTGGGTAAAATTTCATGGTAATACCATACCTCAGCGCCACCCATCCACTTAGGCTCATCAGGAAACTCAGCACACAAAATATCTTCTGACTGATTTGTCCCCAACACATGGTAGCAGAGCTTTTGGTGGAGATTGGTGGATGTTTCTGTGCCTGAAGGGGTTAAAAATGTATGCTGGGGGTTAAAAATGTACACTGAAATGCAGCTGAAAGCTTTAAGAAAATCTATTCCTCCCATACTGTACAATGCTAGAAGCATTTAAAAAGCTAAGTATCTGGTTACAAGATTTCAGGTTACAAGGTTAATATACAACAGACATATAATCAACATACAACAATATACAACAGACATAATAATCACCTTCCTATATATTAGCAATGAACAAGTAAAATGTGAAATTGAAAACACAGTGCCATTTACACTAGCAGTCCCCAGAGTGGAATGCTTTGGTATAAATCTAATAAAATATATATCTACAGGAGGAAAACTACAAAACTGATAAAAGAAATCAAAAGAATAAATAGAAAGATAAAAATTCTTTTCACTTGATCTACTGATTCACTGCAATTCCAATCAAAATCTCAGCCAGTTATTTTGTGGATATGGATAAACTGATCCTAAAGTTTATGTGCAGGCAAAAGACTTAGAAGAGCCAACACAGGATGGAAGAAGAGAAGAAAGTTGGAGAACTGAGACTATTCAAGATTTACAGTAAAGCATCAAGACAGTGTGGTATCAGCCAAAGAACAGACAAACAGATCAAGAGAACAGAGAGACCCACCTAAAAATAGTCTACTGATATCTGATAAAGAAACAAAAGCAATACTATGGAGAAAAGACAGTCTCTTCAACAAGCAGTGCTGGAACAATTGGGCATTCCCATCCAAAAAATGAATTAAGACACAGGCCTACAGACTTCACAAAAATTTTACCATAAACATTTTTAATATTAAGACTTTTATGTTGAGATTTCAGGTAAAAGATTTATCACCTTCATTATTAAGACTCCATTTGAGATCTAAAATTTTTGACAAAAGAATATTCACTCAAAGGACTTCCACTATCCATAACGATCACAACATAAGGAGAATATTTATACACACAATCCATGAAAAATGCTATTTGTGGGTAAAATTTCATGGTAATACCATACCTCAGCGCCACCCATCCACTTAGGCTCATCAGGAAACTCAGCACACAAAATATCTTCTGACTGATTTGTCCCCAACACATGGTAGCAGAGCTTTTGGTGGAGATTGGTGGATGTTTCTGTGCCTGAAGGGGTTAAAAATGTATGCTGGGGGTTAAAAATGTACACTGAAATGCAGCTGAAAGCTTTAAGAAAATCTATTCCTCCCATACTGTACAATGCTAGAAGCATTTAAAAAGCTAAGTATCTGGTTACAAGATTTCAGGTTACAAGGTTAATATACAACAGACATATAATCAACATACAACAATATACAACAGACATAATAATCACCTTCCTATATATTAGCAATGAACAAGTAAAATGTGAAATTGAAAACACAGTGCCATTTACACTAGCAGTCCCCAGAGTGGAATGCTTTGGTATAAATCTAATAAAATATATATCTACAGGAGGAAAACTACAAAACTGATAAAAGAAATCAAAAGAATAAATAGAAAGATAAAAATTCTTTTCACTTGATCTACTGATTCACTGCAATTCCAATCAAAATCTCAGTCAGTTATTTTGTGGATATGGATAAACTGATCCTAAAGTTTATGTGCAGGCAAAAGACTTAGAAGAGCCAACACAGGATGGAAGAAGAGAAGAAAGTTGGAGAACTGAGACTATTCAAGATTTACAGTAAAGCATCAAGACAGTGTGGTATCAGCCAAAGAACAGACAAACAGATCAAGAGAACAGAGAGACCCACCTAAAAATAGTCTACTGATATCTGATAAAGAAACAAAAGCAATACTATGGAGAAAAGACAGTCTCTTCAACAAGCAGTGCTGGAACAATTGGGCATTCCCATCCAAAAAATGAATTAAGACACAGGCCTACAGACTTCACAAAAATTAACCCAAAATGGATCACAGACTTTAAAATGTAAATGCAATTAAGAAGCTCCTATAGGAGGGGCTTCCCTCAAGGTTAGGACTCTGCTTCCACTGCAGAGGGTTTGATCCCTAGCTGGGGGCCTAAGATCCCACAGACTAGGTGGACAAAAGAAAACCTAGAAAAAACTCACCCAAAACTCCTAAGAGATAAGAGAAACCTAGATGACCTTGGTAACGTTTTAGATACAACATCGAAGGCATGAAAGAAATAATTCATAAGCCAGATTTCATTAAAATTAAAACTTTCTGCTCCACCAAAGTCACTGTCACAGAATTAAAAGACAAGCCACAAACAGGGAGAAAATATCTGCAAAAGACACATCTGATAAAGGACTGTTCTCTAAAATATACAAATAATTTTTAAAATTCAACAATAAGAAAACAAAGAACCCGATTTTAAAAAGAGTCAAAGATCTTAACAGTGCTTAGTTTCACCAAAGAAGATACACAGATGGAAAATCAACATATGAAAAGATGCATTGAAGCATAAGTCAAGGGAATGCAAATTAAAACACACCTATTAGAATGGCCAGAAAACACAACACCAAATGGTGGCCAAGATGCAGAACAGGAATTTTCATTCATTACTAGTGGGAATGCAATGGTATGTCCATCTCCCAAGACAGTTCAACAGTTTCTTACAAAACTAAACTTAAGGGCTTCCCTGGTGGTCCAGTAAGTAAAGACACCGCCTTGCAGTGCAAGGAGCACTGGTTTGATCCTTGGCATGGGAAGATCCACATACTATGGAGCAGCTGGACTGGTGTGTCTAATTATCAGCCAACGCTCTGGTGCACATGCGCCCAGAGCCAGTGCTCTGCAAGGAGAGAGGCCACTGCAATGGGAGGTCCACACACACCAAAGAATGAAAGATGGATGAAAATAAATACAAAAATAAAAGAGGCATGATGGGGGCAGCGGGGGGCCGGGAAACAAACGAAAAAGATACAGAAACTATGCGTCCTAGTATTTACCCAAATGAGCTAAAAATTCATACCCACACAAAACTTGTACACCGGTGTTAAGAGCAGATTTATTCATAACTGACAAAACTTGGAAGCAACCAAGGTGTCCTTCATAGGTGACTGGATAAACAAGTATATTTAGACAATGGAATATTATTCAGTGCTAAAAAGAATTGAGCTAGCAAGCCATAAAAACACATGGGGGAAAACTTAAATGCATTACGTGAGAGAAGTCCATCAGAAAGGCTATATATTGATGAGTCCAACACTACGACATTCTGGAAAAGGCAAAGCTACAGAGACAGTAAAAACATCAGTGGCTGCCTGGGGCTGGCAGGGATGCCCAGGCGGAACAGAGGATTATCAAGGCAGTGAAAACACTATGATACCACAATGCAGGATACGTATTATTATGTTTGCCCAAACCAATGGAATGTATGACCCCAAGAGTGAACTCTGATGTTCACCATGGATCTGGGGTGATTATGATGTGTCCACATAGACTCATCTACTGTGCCTCTGTTGGGAAGGCTGATAATGGGGGAGGCTGTGCATGGGTGAGGAGCACAGCGTATATAGGAAGTCTTGGTACCTTCTGCTCTGTTCTTCTGTAAACTTAAAGCTGCTCTACAAGATTAAGCCTACCCATTGCTACAGAGAACAAACTGGTGGTTGACAGAGGGCATGGGGGTGGGGATGGGAAGATGGGCAATACAGTTAAACAGGATTAGAGGCGCAACCTTCCCATTCCAAAGTAAGTGTCACAAGAATGTAACATATAGCATAGAGAATTCAGCCAACAATTTGGTAATAACTCTGTACTAGTGACAGATGATAACTAGACTTACGATGGTGATCATTTTGTAATGCATAAAAATGTCAAGTAACCAAAGAAAAAAAAGAGATTAATCTATTTTAAAAAAAGAAAAGGGGGTTAAGGTTCAGTATCAGTTGGGTTTCATCCTGGAAATAATCACACATATTTGCTGATTTTGGAGGCTGATACTAAACAGTATCGGGCTTCTAGGACAATGAAGGAAAAAGGAAGATGATACCATAATATAAAAAGGGAAAAGTTGAATAGTAGTTGGTGATTTTCCGTGGGTTTTCTAGGAACACAGGTAAGAAGCCCAGGACCAGAACTGTTTAGTCTTATTCGTAAGTCCACTACACAACCTGACAGGAGGACAGCAAAATGACAGCAAGGAGAAGATGCTGGCTTCCTTAAATCAACCAGTGATGAATTATCACTATTTCCACCGATGGAAGTTGAGGTTAAATAATAATTTTCATGTTTTTTACAAGTTAACTAGATAATACTGTTCTCTAACAAGAAACAGCCAGTGACATGGTTCTGGTCTCCTGGACTTGGAAACAGCCAACAGTTCCTCACTCAGCAGCCCTCTTAACACAGGCAGCTACTTCAGTACACAGAGCACAGAGATCTTTCTTTATAGCCAACGTCCTTGAATAAAAAGGCTGCTCTTAGCTCCTCCCATAGTTCACTGGTTGAACTAAGAAAAAGATACTGCAGTAATCTAATTGAAGACAGCAAAAGCTAAAAGTAGCCAAAAGAGACAAAAAGCATTATAGCCTTAATCCCAATTCAAAGGGGTGGCTGGGTGGGGCGCAGAGAGAGCAGTGTATCATAAGATGCCAAAGACACAGCACCTTCTGAGAAGGGGACAGCAGGTGCAGGAGAAAACACTAGACCAGCCATGCATCCAGCGAGCTCCAGGCCCTGCACCCCAGCTGCATCTCTCCAGCAAAGAGATGGTAAAACCCACCTGTAAAGACCAACCGCGACAACATGAACATGTGGTACACCACACGGAAATACGGAGCAGCATAAAGAAGACTATGCTTACAGTTGTACCAGCAAGCTACAGGGCCCATCCTGCCTGGGAAGGTGAGGGGTGAAGGGGGAAAGCGGACCAGCTGCACACGACAGGATCTCTGTGCAGCTGAAGAGGAGAACAAAGGCATGTCCCGGAAGTTAACAAGGACAAATGTGTCAAGACCAATGTGACCAACAGATGACCTGTTACTTCTGAGTAGAGGAAGAGATGCGATGATGGCAAAATTGTATCGTCACTCAGTATCATTAAAAAAGTTGGCTAAAAAAAATCCATGAGGGTTTCCCTGGTGGTCCAGTGGGCAAGGAAACTGCCTTGCAACGCAAGGGGCACCAGTTCAGTACCTGGAGGGGAAGATCCCACGTGCCGTGGAGCAGCTGGACCGGTGTGTCCAATTACGAGCCAGTACTCTGGAGCGCATGCGCCCAGGTCCGATGCTCTGCAATCAGAGAGGCCACTGCGATGGGAGGCCCACACAGGCCGAAGAAAATATATAAACAAACAAAAAGAATCAAAAAGAGGCTAAAATTTTAAAAAAGTAAATAAAAATCCATGACCCTCTTCATCTGTGGAGAATGGACACTGCAATAAAAATCGCTCCAATTTTTTCCAGTTCCCTGTATTTGTCTCCCTACCCCAGGAAGAGCAGTTGCCCTGTGACTTGCTTTGGCCAAAAAGAAAGCCATGAAGTGATGTTCCAATAGCAAGCCCAGTCGTCAAGAAGGTCGTGGCTACAGGCTCTTCCTCTTGGAGCACTGCCTCGCACACAGGGCTGGCCTGCTGGAGGAGGACAGACCAGGTGGGGCAGAACAGAGGCCCTGGACATGTTAAACTGACCGGCAGCTGATGACAGGGACACGGCAGAATTCAGCTAAGTCCAGAACTGCCTGGCCAACCTTGCAGATTCACAAGCAAAAATAAACGGTCATTATTGTGAACTACAACGGTTTGGCAGGACCTGTCACACAACAATGCTAACAGACACAATGTCCTTTGAGGAAACATGGTTCTAGGCCAGGCAATGTCTATGTAGGGTAAAGCTTCTCTCAGTCATGTGAAGACGCACTTCCTTTTATGAACAAGGTGCTTCATCAGGGGTCTCAACTTACCGTCGCTTTTCCCATCCTGCTGTGGGTACGCATTGTAGAACATTCCCTTCCCATCATGGGTCCAGGCCATGCAGCTGAACTTGACTCTTTCGAGCACGTCGGGAAGCTCTTTGGCACCATCGACTTTCATGAACTTGATAGTCACCCAGTCTGAGCCGCTGGCACTCAGACCATAGGCAAAATATTCGCCATCTTCACTGAATGCATAGCCTAAGGGACACATGAGAAATCGTCAAACCGTGAACATGGGAACACAGCTCTAGTCGTGCGCACTGCCCACTGTGCTGACAAAGCTGTCTCTGTCACACGTGGAGGCAGAAAGGGGCAACAGGAGAAGGCAGGCAACTCTTGGGGCTAATCCAAGTCTTACAGGAACTTGCCTTATGACTTTGGACAAATTTCCTAACCTTTCCAGGTCTTAGTTTCTTCATCGGTAAAATGATATACTGAATTATATGACCACTAAGATGCTTCCATTTAAAAAGTTCTATAATTCAATCAGCAGTTCATTTAAAAGCAAATCCATGACCCTCTTCATCTGTGGAGAATGGACACTGCAATAAAAATCGCTCCAATTTTTTCCAGTTCCCTGTATTTGTCTCCCTACCCCAGGAAAAGCAGTTGCCCTGTGACTTGCTTTGGCCAAAAAGAAAGCCATGAAGTGATGTTCCAATAGCAAGCCCAGTCGTCAAGAAGGTCGTGGCTACAGGCTCTTCCTCTTGGAGCACTGCCTCGCACACAGGGCTGGCCTGCTGGAGGAGGACAGACCAGGTGGGGCAGAACAGAGGCCCTGGACATGTTAAACTGACCGGCAGCTGATGACAGGGACACGGCAGAATTCAGCTAAGTCCAGAACTGCCTGGCCAACCTTGCAGATTCACAAGCAAAAATAAACGGTCATTATTGTGAACTACAACGGTTTGGCAGGACCTGTCACACAACAATGCTAACAGACACAATGTCCTTTGAGGAAACATGGTTCTAGGCCAGGCAATGTCTATGTAGGGTAAAGCTTCTCTCAGTCATGTGAAGACGCACTTCCTTTTATGAACAAGGTGCTTCATCAGGGTCTCAACTTACCGTCGCTTTTCCCATCCTGCTGTGGGTACGCATTGTAGAACATTCCCTTCCCATCATGGGTCCAGGCCATGCAGCTGAACTTGACTCTTTCGAGCACGTCGGGAAGCTCTTTGGCACCATCGACTTTCATGAACTTGATAGTCACCCAGTCTGAGCCGCTGGCACTCAGACCATAGGCAAAATATTCGCCATCTTCACTGAATGCATAGCCTAAGGGACACATGAGAAATCGTCAAACCGTGAACATGGGAACACAGCTCTAGTCGTGCGCACTGCCCACTGTGCTGACAAAGCTGTCTCTGTCACACGTGGAGGCAGAAAGGGGCAACAGGAGAAGGCAGGCAACTCTTGGGGCTAATCCAAGTCTTACAGGAACTTGCCTTATGACTTTGGACAAATTTCCTAACCTTTCCAGGTCTTAGTTTCTTCATCGGTAAAATGATATACTGAATTATATGACCACTAAGATGCTTCCATTTAAAAAGTTCTATAATTCAATCAGCAGTTCATTTAAAAGCAAAGCTCATTCGGGACTTCAGCATATTTTATTTATAGTCAGAAGGAGGGGAAAAGGAGTAAGGAAACTGTTTTAAGAGTAATGACTGAATGTAAGGAACTACATTGGAGCCATTACCTAATTTTTGGAATGGATTCCAAACTACTTGAAATCACTCCTGACAACCTCATTTTCTGAGCAATGCTGGCACTCAAGGATTAGTGTCCACACCACCTGACAACTCAAAGCCCAGGTAAACGTTAAAACCTGAGGGTTTGCAATAAAGACTCATGCACTGGATATTCCGAAAGTGACCATGAAGAAATAAGGGAAGCAACACCACTGAGACTAACAGTGTCCCACTCTTTGGGGTTGTCACAGACAGAATGTTCTAACCACTGTGAAATGCTTCTTGACAAATACTTATGTTTCCACTGGCTTTTATGATTATAAAGAACATGTATTATTTGGCACCAAGTACTGACAGTAGAGACTTTCTCTTAAGATGTCTGCTAAACTTCACTGGAGGCTGAAAGTCCTCCTAAGAAACCAAACCATTTTCATAAGTGCCCTACTATCTTGAAAGGACTTTCTACTAGTGAAAAATAAAATTAAAATTTCATAAAGCCTATTTAATCACCTACAGTTCCTATAAAGTATCCGGGCTCATTAGGTATATGGAGAAAAGAGTCAAGAAAGTAATGGAGTGAACATTCAGTTTTTAGTGTATATAAGTTATATACAAATTTTAAAAGTTCAGTGAAAATTTAAATATTTTGACTTTGAAATGCATATTTTTTTAAATAAAAAGCATACACTATCAAAAGAATCTGAATGTCTACTGCACTCTAACACCCTATAATATGGTCTTCAGAAAACTCAAAGACTGAGACCAGGTCCCATGTAAACATGCATCATCAGCATGACAGAAACAAGTTTCTACAAAGCTGTCTCTGTCACACGTGGAGGCAGAAAGGGGCAACAGGAGAAGGCAGGCAACTCTTGGGGCTAATCCAAGTCTTACAGGAACTTGCCTTATGACTTTGGACAAATTTCCTAACCTTTCCAGGTCTTAGTTTCTTCATCGGTAAAATGATATACTGAATTATATGACCACTAAGATGCTTCCATTTAAAAAGTTCTATAATTCAATCAGCAGTTCATTTAAAAGCAAAGCTCATTCGGGACTTCAGCATATTTTATTTATAGTCAGAAGGAGGGGAAAAGGAGTAAGGAAACTGTTTTAAGAGTAATGACTGAATGTAAGGAACTACATTGGAGCCATTACCTAATTTTTGGAATGGATTCCAAACTACTTGAAATCACTCCTGACAACCTCATTTTCTGAGCAATGCTGGCACTCAAGGATTAGTGTCCACACCACCTGACAACTCAAAGCCCAGGTAAACGTTAAAACCTGAGGGTTTGCAATAAAGACTCATGCACTGGATATTCCGAAAGTGACCATGAAGAAATAAGGGAAGCAACACCACTGAGACTAACAGTGTCCCACTCTTTGGGGTTGTCACAGACAGAATGTTCTAACCACTGTGAAATGCTTCTTGACAAATACTTATGTTTCCACTGGCTTTTATGATTATAAAGAACATGTATTATTTGGCACCAAGTACTGACAGTAGAGACTTTCTCTTAAGATGTCTGCTAAACTTCACTGGAGGCTGAAAGTCCTCCTAAGAAACCAAACCATTTTCATAAGTGCCCTACTATCTTGAAAGGACTTTCTACTAGTGAAAAATAAAATTAAAATTTCATAAAGCCTATTTAATCACCTACAGTTCCTATAAAGTATCCGGGCTCATTAGGTATATGGAGAAAAGAGTCAAGAAAGTAATGGAGTGAACATTCAGTTTTTAGTGTATATAAGTTATATACAAATTTTAAAAGTTCAGTGAAAATTTAAATATTTTGACTTTGAAATGCATATTTTTTTAAATAAAAAGCATACACTATCAAAAGAATCTGAATGTCTACTGCACTGTAACACCCCTATAATATGGTCTTCAGAAAACTCAAAGACTGAGACCAGGTCCCATGTCTAATTTACCATGTCATCCATCAGGGCCTGGATGTGACAAGCATGACAGAAACAAGTTTCTGGAATGAATTAGTGGAGTGAGAAATGAGACCCTGCTATAATGAAGTCCTTCTGGATCAGCTGCAAGATAGATTTAAGTCAAAATAAGTTTCTATTTCAGGTATAGTATTGCATAGCATCAGTGTATTAAATTCTTTCACAACTCCAAGATAGAATTCAGCGAAGAATACTTACAATAAGCTGGCTGGTATCTTATTTCCAACACTGATTATGATTACTCTCAGTACTCATTAGACATCATCATTATTTATATACACAGCCTCATGGGGGAGAGGAGGAGGAAGCACTAAACGACTGATTGGCTTTATAAAGGGATCTCTGCACATGTCTGCTGAAATAGGGCCCTTTAATTCTCACCTAACTGATTAAAGAACCCCAGGGCTCCAACTGCTCAATTTTGTAGGGCTGAATCTACACTTGTTCTTTTTCAAAAAAAACCAGAATCTGCTAAAGAGGAAATGCTGAGCCAACTCAACTAAAAACATCTGGAATACTAGCCAGGGTGTACAATTTTTAAATCATAGAAGCAGGGTTTAGACAATTTCCTTACCCTAAACAAAACTAAAAATATTTAGAACACTAGCCAGAGTGTACAATTTTAAGCCATAGAAGCAGGGCATAGACAATTTCCTCACCCTAGAAGTGGTGCTTATGGCACAAAGCTGGAAGAAATCTTAGGCCTGTGGGGGTTTTCTTGGAGGAAGTTATTTAAGAAACATAGCAACTGCATGCATATTTTCGCAACTTATTCATTCAGCTTTTAAACTTGCTCAGGGGACAAGGTACTAAGTTGTCTAACTTCTATAAGACTATTTTTTATACTTTCAATTCTAACATAGTAACAACTAAATTTTAAAATGCTTATCCCTTTTTCTTATCAAGGAAGTAGATTTCATATTCTTTCCTGTTTTATATGTATAGTTAAACCATTCTTTGTACAACTTAAATTTCTTACAGAAAAGAATTAATTTTTTTCCAAACACAGATAGGTCTCAGGCATGCTATAGAAAGTGGTGACGATCCTTCAAGATCCCAGAAGCCTTAAGAGCTAACGTACATCCAGCATGAACTATTTTCTAGCTCTGCTTCCTGCTGTCAGCAGGAGGTGTAACTACTCAGGTGTTCTAATCAGCTTTCCTGATACTGCATGTGCGTCTGTTCCACAATACGGTTCCCACACTGTCTGGTCTTTCAGAGCTGGGACGGCTGCACCCCATCAGAGCTGTGAGCGAGTCTCACCTCGGAGTGCCACCGTGCCATCGTCGGACAGTATGTTGGGGTCGAGGAATACTCTGGCTTCACCCTCTAAGGAATCCTGTACATATAACACTCGTTGGTTCTGCAAACCTGTATTGTAAAAATAGAAATACCTGCGGGACAGAGAAGGTCTTTGTTTAGCTGTGGAGTAAAACTGAACACATGTAACCAAAAGGTAAAAAAATATCCAAAGGTACAACTGCACACAGGCCATGCCAGGGGACTAGAGGGTACCTAGAGCTTCTTACTTGAATTGCTTTAGGTCTTCAAATAGTTTAACTCTGCATATCAGCTAAATGAAGTCTGCTTTATGTGCTAGAATAAAAACTGATATTCAAATATAGCAGTCAAGTTTTTCTTTTCAATGGAGAAGACAGCAGATTCACTATAATGAAGCACTGGTTCCTTTCCTTAGCCAGGCTGCTAGGGCAAGGGGTGGGTAAACCCTCTCTGTAATGAGCAAGACTGCAAATTATTTAGGCTTTAGGCAGTATACAGACTCAATTCTGCAGTTGTGGTACAAAAGCAGCCATGAATAACACACAAGCCAAAGACCATGGCTGTGTGCCATTTAAACTTCATTTGCAAAACAGGGGGTGGGCGAGACTTGGCATGCAGAGCATACTTTGCTGATCCCTGTGTAGGGGGAGTCTAATAATGTCTAAAGTCAATCTGTGGCAGTGTTTCCAAAAGGCGAACAAGAGATTGATGTTTTAAGGGGGTGCCAGAGGGAGAGGAACAAGACAGCGAACTAATGGGTGCTCCCTCCTGGCGCATTTCCATTCTTGGATGGAAGAAATGCATCTAATAAAGTCTTTTCAAGCAGCATAAGCCAAAGAGGATTAACTTTAGAGGCAAACAAATCTTCCCTGCTGTCCATGAATCCTGCTATCTCACCAATTACTAGCCACCAGACAACCCTTATTTCCTACAATCCAGATTTCATCCAAGGACATCTCTCTGCTAAATTCCTTAGTCTTTCTTTTCAGAATGTGGAGGGCAGACCAAAAAGTACTATTTCCATATTCCAGCACAGAAATTAATTGATTTTTCTAATGATGTTTATAAACTGGTAAGTTACATGGAATACGTACTGTAAGACTTAAGAATGCATTAGAAAAGCAAAAATTAAATTAAATGAGAGCCACTTTACATACCTTTTCCCTTTCTTGAAGTGGCAGCTGTACTTGGGATAGTCGTACAGTTCAGTCATTCTCTCTTTGTATAAACCTCTAATAGGACATTGTTCAAGAAAAGGCACCGTGATCTTGTTCTGGGCCTCCACAAAAGCCTGGAGAGGAAATTTAAATAAACAAAAGCACATCAGATATAAAATTTTCCATGTGGAGTGTTATGCACTAATACGTATCAGCAAGCTTCAGCAATGTTGCTTTTGGGACTACCTCTGATAGCGACAAAAGCATTATGTGGAAGAGACACCTGCACCCCCACGTTCACAGCGGCATGACCTACAACTGTCATGACATGGAAACAACCAAAGTGTCCGCTGACGTATGAGTGAATGAAGAAAATGTGGAATATATGCAGACAATCCAGTACAACTCTGTCACAAAAACGTAGGAAATTCTGCCATTTGTGACAACATGGATGGAACTTGAGGACATTAAGTTGAACACAGAAAGACAAATACTGTATAATCTCACTCACATGTAGACTAACATACAGCAGAAACAAAATCCACAACCTCACAGAAAAATCAGACTCGTAGTTGCCGGAGGCAGGAGAAAAGAGAAGTAGGAACTGGTGGAAGGTGGTCAAAGGTACAGACTTCCAGTTATAGGATAAGTAAGTGCTAGATATGCCATGTACAGCATGATGACACGGATGACACCTACACTGCTGTATGATATAGAATAAAATCCTAAGAGCTCTCATCCTGAGGAAAAAAACACATTCTTTTTCTTTCTTGTGCTATTGTATGAGATGATGCATGTCAACTAAACTTGTCCTGGTGATAACTTCATGATACATGTATGTCAAATCATTATGCTGTACACCATAAACTTACAGTGCTATACAACACTTATATCTCAATAAAACCAGGATAAAAGATTAAAAAAATATATATCAGCAAGGGGAGACTGGGAGGGCGGCACAGGAGGGAGGAGTCGGGGATATACATATGACTTATCAGGGAATATACATATTTGTAAACAACAAAACTCTGGAAAAGCAAAAAGCAAAATAAAAATAATTAAGTAATTTTAAAAATCAGCAAAAGCATGCTTGCCCTCAATAAATAACAATAAGACCTCCAGGGCACTATGTACCAACAAGTATTAACTCATTTAGAACTCATAAGCCTATGGAGAAGATTCCTTTTCAGCCCAACTTTCTGGACAGGGAGACTGAGTCAGAGAATGATTAAAAAGGTGCTAAACATCGTGCAGCTGGGAAGTGGCACAGCCAATTCTTGAATCTCCGCTCTTACCAAACGTGCTACACCGCTCCTCGGATCACACACTGTCAAGAAACAGCACTCGCCCTTCCCCAAGTCTCCCAGCTTCTTAGCAGCTGGTGATCTCCAAACATCAGAGTTAAAGAAACCAGGTTAGCAACGATCAATTTTGGTTTTGACAGTCTTTCAAAGACCTATTACCCTTGTCAACCTCATAGAACTTTGATAAATGTTGAAACTAAAGAATATTTCAAAAAAAAAAAAATGAAATGTAAACTGGATGGCACTGCCCGAGTCTGTTGACCATAAGGGTTCATGAGAAGAGTCTGAGGGGGCCTCAGGAGGTCAGCAGACCCTGGCAGCAAAGACAGAGGAAGCAGCGCTTTCTACTACTGGTCAGTTGTATCCAAGCATAACCTGTTTATAACTAAGAAGTCAGAAAGTTTATAATACTATAATAATAATACTCATACTATAAGATCTGCACTTCATAATAATTCACATCTGGCTATTAAAAACAAAGCGAGAATAAACGGATCAGCTTTAAATTCAATCAAAGGTTGAATCAGTTGTCTATGTGAAGGTAAACCCTTCTGACAGATGAAAATTTCAGGAAATTAGTAGCTTACTTTATTCGAAATGGTCCACAAAACAAAGGGGTGACTGTCAGAGGCCATCCAGATCTATGGGCCAACTCAATTCAAAATGTTCTTTAAACGGGCTCTCCTATACAAACGACTGAACCCACAATTCTAAAACTTGTAGAACCACAATTCTGTGTTGAGAAAAACCTGCTCTAAAACTTAAGGTTTATAATGCACTTAAAAACAAGCGGGAAACAGTTTGAGGTATGAATACATTGAACCACCGTTTTGCAAGAGGATCAGTTCAAGAGAAGTAAAACTGTGTGGGTCACATTTCTCATTCCATTCAAACAGAAAATAAGACTTACGGAGTCCCACAGAAATACAACTCCAACTGCCTATCCTGAGGCACTGGCACGCCTCACCCTGGCCTGCTCTCCCGTGGCACTCGAGCTTAGGATAGGCTTGTTATGTTCAGCAGCTGGGTGGGGGGCCATGGTGGAATACCTAACTGAGCCCTGGGTGACTCACACCATCTAACGCCTTTCTTAGATGGTCCTTTACCGGAAAAGCTTGCTGACCCCACTCTGTCTCACTAAAAAGTGTCAACGGGACACTTTTTGTTCTTTAGTTACAAAATCGACGCACAGCTGCGAAGTCACAGGGGGCAGCACTCAGGAGACTAGTAAGTGTGTGCATTACCTGATTTCAAGAGGGTAGCCAGTGGGAGCTTGTGACATGACCTTGAGCGCCTCCCTCCTGTCCCTGGCCTCAGTCCACTGACTCCCCTCCCAGGCTTCGTCTCTGCTGGGCCACCTGACGGCAATGTTTGTGCCCCCTGGTCTGCGGGAGGTGGGAGCCTAAGCATCTCAAGCCCCATTTACCGCTGGCTCCCCCATCACCCTGGGTGTGCAGCTTTACAGACAAGGAAATTGAGGCAGGTGATATAAAGGTCACCTGGGCAGGGTCACTCAGTGAGTTACCAAGAGTGCTAAAGCCAGAGTTATGTTCTTCCTGCTGTTGTAACAATGCCTGAGGTTGACCCCTTGCCTGCTACTGGCTGTGGAGAACAAAGCTGACCCATCAGGGAGGAGTGGGACCTCCTTGGCCTCCTGTGACTTCCTCCTGCTTGACGTAGGTGGAGCAAGGCAGGCCCATCAGGCTGCTGGAGCGTCAACACAGATAAGAACCTAGAGCACGTCAGTATTGTGGATGGAGGGCAGCAAATCCATCTGTCAGAGTGGAGCGGACGTTCTACCAGGGAGGGCTGCAGACAGCAGTGGAGGGCACAGCCAGGGTGACCGTGGGGCGAAGCGGCCACTCAAGGGAGCACCCACAACTCGCGCAGCCCCAGAACCACTGCCGCCCCCTCCACGGTGAGCACAGGAGCTGGGAGGGAGCGCCACAGTGTGATGTTGCTGTGATGTCTCGGTTATATTTTACGAAGATATCAAGGCCCCAAGGATGTTTAAAAACCATCATTCACCACCGATCCTGGGCAACCCTGGGAGAGAGTGTCCTTACTTCCAGCAGGGCGGCCAGGCAGGCTCTTCTGAGGCTCTAAAGGGAGGTCTGACAGGCAAGAGGGAGCAAGTCAGTAAAGACAAGAAGAGCGTGCCAGACTGAGGAAATTACAGGTGCAGGGCCCCGAGCAGGAGGCGCTGGGCAGGTGAGAAAAGGAGGCTGGGGAGGCTAGGGGTGAGTGAGAGAGACTGAGGCCCAGTCAGGGGGCTAGAACACATGGCCCCTGGTGGGAAGATTCATGTCAGAATCTTAAATGCAAGTAAAAATAAGCTATGATAGAGACTGTGAGGGTGAGGAGACAGTTATACAATCTGGTTTACCTTTGAAAAGAGTTCCTCTTGTTCTGAGTGGAGAACAGACTATGAGGGAGCAAAAGTGGCCACAGCGAGGCTGGTCAGGCAGCTGGGGCAGTGCTCCGTGAGAGACAAGGCCACGTGGAATGGCTGGTCTCAAGAAGGAGCAGGGATGCAGAAGAGCGGAGTAATGGAGTGGGACAGAGAAGACGGGCAAGCCCACGCTCAGGTCTGGATCGGATGGCTGGTTACCAGAGGGGCCTCAGCAGGACATTCAAGCTACCAAGGGTGCCTACCTTGAGACTCCAGCAGACTGAGGATCCCGAAGGACCTCTTCCACTGGGAAGTCCTCTGAGGAGGGAGCCCTGGAAACTTCATTTCCCTAACCCTTCTGAACTGTGCTGTCTGAGGCAGCAGCGAGGCCTGACCCCGACTCTAGGAGGACCACAGTGGCTCCATGAATCAGAGATGCTCTACTCAGTTTCCCTGGAAAGGCAGAACTGTGCTCACCCATGGTTTCTAGATGCTGTCTGGCCTCTCTGGGTACAGTCACCACTGCTGCCACGGAACCCATCGCACACGAAAGCAGACACACTGGTTTTTTCTCACATACAACGTTCAAAGAACCATTAGATCAGCCATAACAACGCTACTAAATAGCCAGGCTCCTTATACTCAATATGTCCCCCACAAATGTTAGTCATTGACTAGAGCAATATTTAAAGAGGTCACCATTTTGAGTTCCAATACCTAGATACAAGGTTCAAGTTCTTAACAGTCACAATGTACATCTCTATAACAGGAGCAGTCTTCTTCATGAAGGTGCAGATAAATCTTTAGTTAAGGGGTCTCAAAGAATACGAGGAACGGCTTTTTGGTCATTTATGGATTTAAACACCTGGCTACGTGGTCTGAAAATTAGAACAAATTTGGGGGAAAGGGAGAAGAGATGTAAGGATAATGAAAAACTGGAGGAATTGCACAATGATAAAGAAGCAGGGTGAGGAGAATTAAATTCTCCTTGTCCCTCAGGAGTCCCAGAATCCAAACTCACACTCCAGGGAATTATTAAAATCGTTGAAACCCAAAAGCCCATGAAATGATACCAGTAGCTGAGCCTTTAAAGAGGATCACAGTTTAGATTTTATTGCTGTCAGTACAAGAAGGCTAAAAGGAGGGGCAGGGAGCAAAAGTGGCAGAAGAGCGGCATTTAAATGGAATGGCTGGTCTCAAGAAGGAGCAGGGATGCAGAAGAGCGGAGTAATGGAGTGGGACAGAGAAGACGGGCAAGCCCACGCTCAGGTCTGGATCGGATGGCTGGTTACCAGAGGGGCCTCAGCAGGACATTCAAGCTACCAAGGGTGCCTACCTTGAGACTCCAGCAGACTGAGGATCCCGAAGGACCTCTTCCACTGGGAAGTCCTCTGAGGAGGGAGCCCTGGAAACTTCATTTCCCTAACCCTTCTGAACTGTGCTGTCTGAGGCAGCAGCGAGGCCTGACCCCGACTCTAGGAGGACCACAGTGGCTCCATGAATCAGAGATGCTCTACTCAGTTTCCCTGGAAAGGCAGAACTGTGCTCACCCATGGTTTCTAGATGCTGTCTGGCCTCTCTGGGTACAGTCACCACTGCTGCCACGGAACCCATCGCACACGAAAGCAGACACACTGGTTTTTTCTCACATACAACGTTCAAAGAACCATTAGATCAGCCATAACAACGCTACTAAATAGCCAGGCTCCTTATACTCAATATGTCCCCCACAAATGTTAGTCATTGACTAGAGCAATATTTAAAGAGGTCACCATTTTGAGTTCCAATACCTAGATACAAGGTTCAAGTTCTTAACAGTCACAATGTACATCTCTATAACAGGAGCAGTCTTCTTCATGAAGGTGCAGATAAATCTTTAGTTAAGGGGTCTCAAAGAATACGAGGAACGGCTTTTTGGTCATTTATGGATTTAAACACCTGGCTACGTGGTCTGAAAATTAGAACAAATTTGGGGGAAAGGGAGAAGAGATGTAAGGATAATGAAAAACTGGAGGAATTGCACAATGATAAAGAAGCAGGGTGAGGAGAATTAAATTCTCCTTGTCCCTCAGGAGTCCCAGAATCCAAACTCACACTCCAGGGAATTATTAAAATCGTTGAAACCCAAAAGCCCATGAAATGATACCAGTAGCTGAGCCTTTAAAGAGGATCACAGTTTAGATTTTATAGCTGTGGACGAGTCTGAACACATTTTTCTAAGAATAGTTGCTCAAAGCTAAGAAATTCAATTCACATTTCATTTTGCCTTTGCTATTGGAAACCTTCAAAGGGAAGTTTCAGCTATGCAAGACGATTAAATTCCAGAGATCTGCTGTACAACACGGCGTTAACAATATTATACCGTACACATGAAATGCCGTTAAGAGAGCAGAGCTAATGTTAAATGTTCTTACCATAACTGGAAAAAAAGCAAAGCTACCTGGTAAAGTGTGGCTCAGTTTGGGAGCTGGAAATACCTTAACCTTCACTGTCTTCAGAAATATTTTCAAGTTGTCCTCACATGTACTGTACTTCAATACACAAAATATCTCAAGTCCTTTCATAAGCACAATTCTTACATGTATGTATAAAAGGATGCATACAGTTACTTATTAAATAGATAAAATATATACAGAACACTGGGCTTCCCTGGGGGCTCGATGATAAAGAATCTGCCTGCTAATGCAGGAGAGGTGGGTTTGATCCCTGGTCCAGGAAGATTCCCAGGAGAAGGAAATGACAACTCACTCCAGTATTCTTGCCTGGAGAATCCCATGGACAGAGGAGCCTGGTGGGCTATAGTCCATGAGGTCACAAAGCGTCAGACATGACAACTAAATGGTAACAACAATGCAGAACATCAAGACAGACAACAGGATTAAACAGATGAATCTCATGCATAAAGATAAAAGCTAAAGGAAAACAAATGAAGGGGAATTACTCCCAGAATAGGGTGGAGTGGACCTCAGGAAGTGGGACAGGAAGGCAGTCCAATGACCAAGAAGGAACGCTTTTTGGTCATTTATGGATTTAAACACCTGGCTACGTGGTCTGAAAATTAGAACAAATTTGGGGGAAAGGGAGAAGAGATGTAAGGATAATGAAAAACTGGAGGAATTGCACAATGATAAAGAAGCAGGGTGAGGAGAATTAAATTCTCCTTGTCCCTCAGGAGTCCCAGAATCCAAACTCACACTCCAGGGAATTATTAAAATCGTTGAAACCCAAAAGCCCATGAAATGATACCAGTAGCTGAGCCTTTAAAGAGGATCACAGTTTAGATTTTATAGCTGTGGACGAGTCTGAACACATTTTTCTAAGAATAGTTGCTCAAAGCTAAGAAATTCAATTCACATTTCATTTTGCCTTTGCTATTGGAAACCTTCAAAGGGAAGTTTCAGCTATGCAAGACGATTAAATTCCAGAGATCTGCTGTACAACACGGCGTTAACAATATTATACCGTACACATGAAATGCCGTTAAGAGAGCAGAGCTAATGTTAAATGTTCTTACCATAACTGGAAAAAAAGCAAAGCTACCTGGTAAAGTGTGGCTCAGTTTGGGAGCTGGAAATACCTTAACCTTCACTGTCTTCAGAAATATTTTCAAGTTGTCCTCACATGTACTGTACTTCAATACACAAAATATCTCAAGTCCTTTCATAAGCACAATTCTTACATGTATGTATAAAAGGATGCATACAGTTACTTATTAAATAGATAAAATATATACAGAACACTGGGCTTCCCTGGGGGCTCGATGATAAAGAATCTGCCTGCTAATGCAGGAGAGGTGGGTTTGATCCCTGGTCCAGGAAGATTCCCAGGAGAAGGAAATGACAACTCACTCCAGTATTCTTGCCTGGAGAATCCCATGGACAGAGGAGCCTGGTGGGCTATAGTCCATGAGGTCACAAAGCGTCAGACATGACAACTAAATGGTAACAACAATGCAGAACATCAAGACAGACAACAGGATTAAACAGATGAATCTCATGCATAAAGATAAAAGCTAAAGGAAAACAAATGAAGGGGAATTACTCCCAGAATAGGGTGGAGTGGACCTCAGGAAGTGGGACAGGAAGGCAGTCCAATGACCAAGAAGGACTTCCAGTTGGATGACCAACTGTGGCATGGGTCCCACCCTGGTGAAACCTGGAATGGTGCTAAGTACATCCTGCAAACCTGGAGGAGTTTCAGCTGCAAATTATATAACACACAGACGGGTCTGTGTATATGTGCATATACAATATGCATGTATATATACACACATACACACATGCACACAAACATATATATATATATATATAAAGAGCTGAGTGGCTCTAGTCTACAGCACAGGTTAAAGCAACTATGGTTAAAGCAAGTGGCTGGCGTCACAGCATGGCCTGGCAGAAAACCCTGATTGTAGTCATGTATGACGAGCGAACAGCATCCTGGAGGCCAAGGGGGAAGCCCCTGGGCTGGACCCCTCTCCCTGCTGGGAGTGTAGCAGAATTCAGACAGGACTCTCCAAGTGTGGGGATATATCCCTAAAAAGGAGGACAAGAGGGGGCATGGCTCGTCTGAGAGGCTGCAGGACCCAGGGCCAGGAGGGCTGGCGATCACACGGAAAAGCAGAGGCAGGTCAGGCCAGAATGAGAGGCAGGAAACCGGTCTGGAATTGAGGCTAAGGAGGAGTGGAATCACATACTTACCAAGACAAACTTAGGAACTGACACCCCCAAAATGAGAAAACAGTGCCCCACATTCTCCAGTGCTCTCTGAACATTTACAAACATTACCAGTACATCAGACAACAAAAGAAACCTTAAATCCCAAGAGAAACTTGTCCTGGTTATGGTTCTAACTACAGCGCCGTCACCTCACCCACGGAGGTGCCTTCTCTTTCTGGCCCCACAAACCCCACAAACCCCTTGAGGCTTGTCTTCAAACCTGAAAATCCCAGAGAGGCTGCAGAGAAAGTAGAGATCATCAAGAGAAGGATTTACTTTCCATTTGTGTGGTCAGCGACTTCAACAGATACTGAGTTTTTAGCTAACAATTCTTCTGTTCTGAGCTATTGAAATCTTTTGTTTTCACAATTTGAAAATGTTACATAGGAATAAAATATTTCCAGGTAGTTTTAAATGTACCAAAAATGTCTGAAATGTGAAAATATTGGAACCCCAAACTTGTGAGAAAGTAACTGAATATACAACTGTATAGATTTATTTGAAAATACCTGAAATTTAAATTCTGTCAAAAAATAAATAACTGAATAAATAAAAGAAGGAAGAAAAAAAGAATAGAATGGGTCCCTCTCTTCTCTCTGGGATCATCTGCTCTCAGGTCAGGAAGGCCCCACTGAGCTTCCTGCTGCATGTGGGTGATAGACAGGTGAAGCCTTCCAACAGCCCAGCCAGGCCCCTCTTTCCACCTTCTCTGCCTGTCCCCATGAGGGCAAATCAACTTGTTCCCCCACTGGGCAAGTTGCCACCAATAAAAGGGAAAGGAAGCAGAAAGTCTCATTCTGACCTTAGAGTCAAGCTTTGTTCTCAGATCCCTCTATTACCAGGTAGCTTGTTCTTCAGCGTACACACTACTGACCAGAAGCCTGGCAAGGACAGAGGTGATCCACACATCGAGTTCAAATTCAACTAAAACTCCAACCAGGAAGAAGTTAAACACCACGCTGGAATAATTCTTGTATCAATGAGGAAATCCAAACTATAACAGGCTGGCGATCACAGGCAAAAGCAGAGGCAGGTCAGGCCAGAATGAGAGGCAGGAAACCGGTCTGGAATTGAGGCTAAGGAGGAGTGGAATCACATACTTACCAAGACAAACTTAGGAACTGACACCCCCAAAATGAGAAAACAGTGCCCCACATTCTCCAGTGCTCTCTGAACATTTACAAACATTACCAGTACATCAGACAACAAAAGAAACCTTAAATCCCAAGAGAAACTTGTCCTGGTTATGGTTCTAACTACAGCGCCGTCACCTCACCCACGGAGGTGCCTTCTCTTTCTGGCCCCACAAACCCCACAAACCCCTTGAGGCTTGTCTTCAAACCTGAAAATCCCAGAGAGGCTGCAGAGAAAGTAGAGATCATCAAGAGAAGGATTTACTTTCCATTTGTGTGGTCAGCGACTTCAACAGATACTGAGTTTTTAGCTAACAATTCTTCTGTTCTGAGCTATTGAAATCTTTTGTTTTCACAATTTGAAAATGTTACATAGGAATAAAATATTTCCAGGTAGTTTTAAATGTACCAAAAATGTCTGAAATGTGAAAATATTGGAACCCCAAACTTGTGAGAAAGTAACTGAATATACAACTGTATAGATTTATTTGAAAATACCTGAAATTTAAATTCTGTCAAAAAATAAATAACTGAATAAATAAAAGAAGGAAGAAAAAAAAGAATAGAATGGGTCCCTCTCTTCTCTCTGGGATCATCTGCTCTCAGGTCAGGAAGGCCCCACTGAGCTTCCTGCTGCATGTGGGTGATAGACAGGTGAAGCCTTCCAACAGCCCAGCCAGGCCCCTCTTTCCACCTTCTCTGCCTGTCCCCATGAGGGCAAATCAACTTGTTCCCCCACTGGGCAAGTTGCCACCAATAAAAGGGAAAGGAAGCAGAAAGTCTCATTCTGACCTTAGAGTCAAGCTTTGTTCTCAGATCCCTCTATTACCAGGTAGCTTGTTCTTCAGCGTACACACTACTGACCAGAAGCCTGGCAAGGACAGAGGTGATCCACACATCGAGTTCAAATTCAACTAAAACTCCAACCAGGAAGAAGTTAAACACCTACGCTGGAATAATTCTTGTATCAATGAGGAAATCCAAACTATAACAGGCATATTTCAAAAATAAGAAAAATGAAATCATTAGGAATTAAAGTTCTTCTTGTTGTTCCATTGTTAAGGCATGTCTGATTCTTTGCAACCCCGTGGACTGCGGCACGTCAGGCCTCCTTGTCCCTCACCATCTCCCAGAGTTTGCCCAAGTTCATGCCCATTGAGTCAGTGATGCCATCCAACTACCTCGTCCTCCGTCATCCTCTTCTCCTTTTGCCATTAAAGTCCTCAGAATGTGGCAAAAGCATTTGGAGCTGACATCTGCTTTCTCTGGGCACCTCAGGAAGTCCTCCTGATAAACCGGGGGTACGGTGGGAAGGCAGAGGTGTGACCTCTGCTAGCCATCGGAGCACCCCTCCCCAAGATCCAGGGATCCATCCAGGGCCGGGCAGGACGCTCATGGTCGGTCCAGGGGCTTGTTTCACGGCTTCCACACATTCTGGGGCAGCGGACCTGATCTAGTCCACAGCACAGTTTCAGGAATGTACCTGGAGCAGGCTCAGCGGGGAGTGTCAGGGCCTGGGTGTGCCATGTGCAGAAGGACAGCATCACACTGTGACTGGTGAGGCCCCTCCAGCCCGGGGAAGGCGCCCTGTACTCAGACAGTAAGGCTAGGTCCTGTCACACCTTCAAGAAGTGGAGGCTTACTCTCTCTCTCTTAGTTAAATTTCACCATTTCTGGGTGCCAGGAGCTCACACTAAATGTCATAAATAATGTTAGTGACACCTTTTCTATATTCTAGCTATGCTAACTCCTTTCAACAGTCATCACATAAGTCAGCCCTGTTCATTTCCATAAGCAGAGGCCTTCATCAGTTCTTCTAAACATGTAACAGTCAATAAAGGAGTTATGAACCCAGGCCAAGCAACCAGAATCCTTCTTCAGGAACTGAGGTGAACCATGGAAGAAGAGGTTTCATCTCACAGGATTTGGGGTTGTCAGGGCTATGTAAAACCTGGAGGCACAAGGCCCATCCTTCCCTACCATGTGGGAGACGCTGCTGGAAAACAAAACAGTTAGAGAAAAGCAGATGACCCAAGAGACAGAGAGACAGGTTTTCAGAAATGCAGTCCTAGGTGAAGCTCTGCCTAAACACATTACTGATATTCAGTGACTTGAGCCACTCAGCTCTTATTCTTTAATATATGCAAAGGTGCCACTTGTCCCAAGTCCTGACTGGTACAGCTCTTCCAGGAGCCTCTGAGCTTGAGAACTAGCAGGCTGGAAAAGGAGGCATCAACCAGAAGCTTGCCCCAAGGATGGATGGGTGAGCCTAGAAAAAGTGATCTCCACCAAAGACTCATCAGTAAGTGGGAAAGGATGAAATTTAACATTCAAATCAAAAAGTTTTAAGGTAACACAGAAAATAAATCAATGAGCTAGAAAATTAAAGAGTACAACTTACAGATTCTAGAACCAACCATTCCTTTCTAAAGACAAACAAAAAAACCCCCACATTCAACCCAAGTTCTGGCTAACCTAATCATAAAGGGGAAAGAAGTTACAGATACTGGAAATTTGAAATGATAAAGAGACACAAACAAGGAGAGTAAAATCATTGTAAGAAAAATTTCGGAGAACTCCATGCTAGTAAGCTTTAAAATCTCAATGACTCGGACAATTTCCTAGGAAATACAAATGACTAAAACTGACTCAAATGAAAGGAGATCCGAACAGAGCCCAAGAACTAACAGCAGTAGCAGAATTTGTCCCAGATAGTTCTAAAGCTTTAAATTAGAAGCAGATACTCCCTGTGCTATTTAACATACTTAATAATAAATGCAATGGCAAGCACTTATTGAGCATTTACTTGTGTCTACCACGCTGCTGCATGGTTCACAAACATTATCACTTGATTTTCTTTTTTCACAACTGTATAGTTTTCTTGAAATAATAAATTAGAGAACTGAAGCTTAGAGAGGTTGATAAGCATGACCAATGCCATATCTCTGATAAAACTGTGGAGCTGGGCTTCCCTCGTGGTCCAGTGGGTAAGGACACTGCCTTGTAGTGCAAGGTGCACCGGTTCGATCCCTGGCCTGGGAAGATCCCATGTGCCGCAGAGCGGCTGGGCCAACGTGCCCAACTACGAAGCTAGAGCTCCAGAGCGCATGCGCCCAGAGCCGGTGCTCTGCAAAGAGAGAGGCCACTACGATGGAAGGCCCACACAGGCCGAAAGAACAAAGATAAATAAATGAAAGATCAATAGAAGTGGCCAAAAACAAAAACAAAAAAATTACCTATGACAAAACAAACAAGCAAAAAACAAACTGTGGAGTTAAGATTCAAACCTCTCAACCTCTAAAGTTATTCATTAAATGACTATACACTCTTGCTTTCCCGTGAATAAACAGGTTCCAAGATCTTGAAAGGGCTCTCATCCACTGCTGGGCACAACGTAGAAAAAACGTTCTGGAAGAAGGGAGGCAAGTTGTGATACTATTGAATGTCTAGCTCAGTGGCGATGCATGCCCACACCAGGCAGTGCCAGTAGGGATAAAAACAAGAAGGACATGAGATTTTACAGAGGAAACTGGAGCTCCAGAGAATCACGTGCATGATTACACTGAGAGCAGCTCCAAACGGCAGAGTGCTGCCCAGTGCTGTAGAGGAGAGTCCCACAAGTCTACTATGACACACGCCTTGATTTCCCACAATGAGAAAATCAGAATCACAAACACTGTCCCTCCAATTCACAAAGATGCTCTTAACAAGTGAGGCATCTATGAGCATCTTAGTTCCATGAAAGCGCCCTCTATAAAACAAAGGTTAAAGTTATTACTGTTCTCTAATCATGTTTAAGCATTCCCTAAGGCAGTCTTCCCAAGCTTTCTGGATCTTAAGAATTACCTGGTAAGGTGCTTGGAAAACAGATTTTTATTCAAATCAGATGCTCCAGAAACAGAGCTTGGGCATGTCTATTTTTAACAAGTACCCAGGTGATTTTTGGATTTGCCAGGTGGCTCAGTGGGTAAAGAATCTATCTGCAATGCAGGAGACACAGGTTTGATCCCTGGGTTGGGAAGATTTCCTGGAGGAGGGCATGGCAACCCAGTCACCCCAGTATTCGTGCCTGGAGAATTCCATGGACTGAGGACCCTGGCAAGTTACAGGCCACAGGGTCACAAAGAGTTGGAGACAACTGAAGCGACTGAACACAAATGCACGCACAGGTGATTTTAATGAGTGAGTGCTTTCCCCCTGGACAGGGCAGATAGCTAAGAGAAAAGAAAGAGATTCAGAGAAGTCAGAGTTATCTTCATTCTTTAGTGGCTGCTTCTTTAATAACTGTTTTCTCTCTGATGTCAGCATTTCTCATAGAGAAAATGCAGATTATTGGACCCAAAGCTGAGTAGTGCTTAAGGGGAAAATATTAATGCCCAATGTACACAATCAGCTTAAGAATCTCATCAACAGTTTGGGGTCTGCTTTCCCTGGTGGTGAACCAATGGGGCAAGATGGGGTGAACCAATACTCAAGATGGGGCTCAGTCTCCTTTTGGCACTGATCTTCAGCAACTCACAGGTTACATGGCTCACCATCTTCAATCTCTGGTCTGTCTAGGATGGCATGTGATTACAAGGTGGTATGGGACCCCATCTCCACAGAGCTGTCCTGTCACTGCAGAAGCCAAAGACGGTCCCTAAGGCTTCTACCAAATCTGTTTTTCATTGCCACATTGTAGCCAAGGGATGAGCACATGTCTGCTGCCTGGCCAATCAAAATTCTCTCACGGGACGCAGCCATTGCACAGTGACCAAGGGCCGAATGACTGCAATCACTGATGCCATTAGCAGTGATGCCGGAGAGGGGGACACTTCCACCGTGGAGCTCTGGAACTCTCTGGCTCCTGCCTGCTCCAAGCCTCGCCCTCCAGGCCACCCCAGGAGCTGGCCGCATATTCTTTTCTCTGAATTCCTTACTCACCTAACATGGCCAGAATTCATTCGGCTACTTGCCTCAAACACCTTATTGCACAAAGAGAAAAGAGATAGGAAACGATGAGAGAAAGGACTGTTTAGAAAAGGGGACGGCCCGGGACCAGCAAATTCTATCACACTTTTCAAATGACCCCATGCATCAATCAAAAGGACAACTGTGGATTTCTCAGAAGTATTCTTTTGAACCATACTTTGAGGAGGGCATGGCAACCCAGTCACCCCAGTATTCGTGCCTGGAGAATTCCATGGACTGAGGACCCTGGCAAGTTACAGGCCACAGGGTCACAAAGAGTTGGAGACAACTGAAGCGACTGAACACAAATGCACGCACAGGTGATTTTAATGAGTGAGTGCTTTCCCCCTGGACAGGGCAGATAGCTAAGAGAAAAGAAAGAGATTCAGAGAAGTCAGAGTTATCTTCATTCTTTAGTGGCTGCTTCTTTAATAACTGTTTTCTCTCTGATGTCAGCATTTCTCATAGAGAAAATGCAGATTATTGGACCCAAAGCTGAGTAGTGCTTAAGGGGAAAATATTAATGCCCAATGTACACAATCAGCTTAAGAATCTCATCAACAGTTTGGGGTCTGCTTTCCCTGGTGGTGAACCAATGGGGCAAGATGGGGTGAACCAATACTCAAGATGGGGCTCAGTCTCCTTTTGGCACTGATCTTCAGCAACTCACAGGTTACATGGCTCACCATCTTCAATCTCTGGTCTGTCTAGGATGGCATGTGATTACAAGGTGGTATGGGACCCCATCTCCACAGAGCTGTCCTGTCACTGCAGAAGCCAAAGACGGTCCCTAAGGCTTCTACCAAATCTGTTTTTCATTGCCACATTGTAGCCAAGGGATGAGCACATGTCTGCTGCCTGGCCAATCAAAATTCTCTCACGGGACGCAGCCATTGCACAGTGACCAAGGGCCGAATGACTGCAATCACTGATGCCATTAGCAGTGATGCCGGAGAGGGGGACACTTCCACCGTGGAGCTCTGGAACTCTCTGGCTCCTGCCTGCTCCAAGCCTCGCCCTCCAGGCCACCCCAGGAGCTGGCCGCATATTCTTTTCTCTGAATTCCTTACTCACCTAACATGGCCAGAATTCATTCGGCTACTTGCCTCAAACACCTTATTGCACAAAGAGAAAAGAGATAGGAAACGATGAGAGAAAGGACTGTTTAGAAAAGGGGACGGCCCGGGACCAGCAAATTCTATCACACTTTTCAAATGACCCCATGCATCAATCAAAAGGACAACTGTGGATTTCTCAGAAGTATTCTTTTGAACCATACTAGGCTAAACATTTCTGTAGGAGGTAGTGAGACATTTTAAGGCCTTAGAAGTCCTGGAGACTGAGACAATGCATGGTAATGTAAAGCATGTTCTGTAGAGAAGAACAACACAGTAGTCATTCTCACTCCAGGTCCTTGCATGAAATTTTAATAATGGAGGGCAGGGCATTTCACAGTAGGTTCAGAAAACACCAATTAAAAGAGGCCTCACCTAATAGCTTCAAGGTAATCTTTGGCCTAGTTTAATCACTGCATTTTAGAACAATAAAACCACCCTTTGAAGTCCTAATTCCACGGGCAGAGGTGGGGCTACAATGCTCAAAATAAGCAAATTTTCTAAAAAACTAGAATTCAAAAGGAAAATCCTGCTTTGTTTTGTGGGTGACAAAGACAGACGCATCTTTAAAGTTCAACCTTCTGAGGAAGCAAATAAGTAGACTCAAGTCTGAAGGTCTGTATCTCAATATGTTGAAGCAGCAGCACCAAAGCTGTCCCACCGTTGTACAGAGCTCTGCTGGGCGCAGAACAAGATTTTTACATGTATCTTCTCAGTCGGGTGTTGTTAAAGCCTTGGCACTCCATGAGCTGAATGTGACTCTATTCATTTTATAGATGAAGAAAAGGGGGCTTCCCTGGTGGTCCAGTGGGTAAGGACACCGCCTTGCAGTGCAAGGGGCGCCGGTGCGAGCCCTGGCCTGGGAAGATCCCACGTGCCGTGGAGCGGCTGGACTGATGTGTCCAATTACCGAGCTGGAGATCTGGGGCGCGTGCGCCCAGAGCCGGTGCTCTGCGACAACAGAGGCCACTGCGATGGGAGGCCCACAGGAGCCAAAGAACAAAGATGGATGAAAATACAGAAATGAAAGACCAATAGAAGTGGCCCGCCTGCTCCCCTCCCTCCCCACCCCACCCCACAAAATAAGTAAATAAATAAATAAATAGATGAAGAAAAGGAATCCCAGGTAAGGTACCTGGCTGTGCTCACAGGACAAGAAAATGGAAGACCAGGGGATGCGACTTCAGTCCTGCCTGGCAAACACTCTGTCCCTCCTCCTCTCGTCCCGACAAAAGCAACACTAGCCACGCCTGGAAGTTCACGGCACAGAAGGGTGTTCAGAGTTCATCCCGAAGTCTTCTAAAAACCACTGTAAACCCAAACCAGCCTTCTATGCTGTGAACTAGGTCCACTGTTCCGCAGTTCCCAGGCCGCCTCCCCTGCTGTCTGATGGCTCAGAGACACTGAAGTGGCCCTGCCTGTGAGCCTAAGTCCTAAGAGCAAGCTTTCACTCTGGTGGCTGGGCCGCCTCACAGCCTGAGGGGGAGAAGACAGTGGACAAACAGACCTCTGCTCCCCCAGCTCCCCCTCAGTTCCCGCCCACGCTGGCTCTGTCCCGAGCTCTGTGTGGGCTCGGAAGACCACACCACACTGGGAGACCTGGCCAGGCGGACACGAGCACAGAGCAGCAGCTCCTCACGCTCCGCCCTTTTAGGACTGATCCTAAAGCATGAAAACAAAAACAAGCAGAAAACCACACATCAGGATAGTCGAAAGGATTCCAGGGAAAGGAGTCAACCGCCCTAAACTCTGCTTTCCACTGAACCTCTGTGACATTAACATCAGTTCAGTTCACCCAGTCATGTCTGACTTTTTGTGACCCCGTGGACTGCAACACGCCAGGCTTCCCTGTCCTTCACCGTCCCCCGGTGTTTGCTCAAACTCATGTCCATGGAGTCAGTGCTGCCATCCTACCATCTTATCCTGTCAGTCCTTTCTCCTTCTGCCTTCTATTTTTTCCAGCATCAGGGAAAATACATTTTGACATTAAAACACCTACACAGAAGTCCTAGGCTATTTCACATCCTAGAGCTGTCAGAAGTCCTTTGAGATTTAACTCTTTCTTGCTAGAGGAACAGTGTAGGCAGGGGAGGAGAAAGCTGGTGTTTCCAGCTTCCTTACCTGTAAGACTGAAGGACTGTTCTGCTCGCTACTTTCACAGCCCCTTCTCAAAAGGTGTAATGGGCAGCCCCGAACTATTCCTCCAAATGGGGTACAGGGATGGGGTGCAAATAAGATCCTCTCTGAAACAATGATAATTTTTTAGAAGGAATCAACATTTTTTTCTGTTTTTGCTGGTTCCTATTAAGAGTTCTTCTCTCACGATCCACAAAGCAAATGGAGCTGTTGATACCATCATTTAGCCCAGGACAGCTCTCAGGGAAGGGGAAAAAAATTAGACTTTTTGATACCTGTAGCTCATATCCCACATTTGCTCACCTTCAGGACAGGGAGGACAGGACAGGGCTTCAGAGGAAGCCAGATACAATGACAGCAGCGACCCCTATAAATTCTTCCTTTTTGAGAGTATCTCCACTTCACTAAGGAATATTCTGGAATATTCAATCAAGAGGCTGAAGCCATAATAAGATGGAGTGAAAAGGGAGACTCTTCACAAGGTGACAAGGATGTTGCCTCTATCTGGACTTGAGGGATACAGAACGAAGCCCAGGGAGGCACGAAGGAGAGGAGATGGTCCCATGTGGACACATGGCAGCAGGATGGGCAGGGAGGCCAGGGGACAGAAATGTGCATTTGGTACTCTCCCAGGGACCCCAGAGCAGGGCAGCCGCTGCAGTGACAAGAGCAGGTAAGCAAGCTCCAGGGGACTGGCAGCAGGGCGAGGCGGAGCGGGCCGCGCAGTCCCCTTGCCCGCATACACAGGAGCCTCCCCTATGCCCCAGGACGTGGGGTCCACCTGCCCAGTGAAGAACACAGGAGGATGGCGAAGTCACGGGATCCGGCACTTGAGCCACTTCTGTTCACAAAGAGGGACGAAAGATGGGACGAGGGAAGAAGGGGCTTTGGCCACAGGGAGGGGCCTGCAGACTGGCTTATGGACAGGAAGAGAGATGGCCCATGATAAGATCTGAAACGAGATCTGAACAGGGCTCACCCAAAGGTGGCCAAGGTACCGAGAGGAAGAAGAGATGACAAAGACCTAAGGCAGAGTGTGGGGCTTGGGGTTCACTTGTTTGTCCCCAGAAACTTGGGAAGTTAAAAGATTAGGAAGTGAATCACCTGCTCATTACTGTCAGTGGGTGGAGGATGAGCATCTGGCTATCAGAAGTCTGGAGGCTCAAGTTAACCTTGGTGTCGAAATCTCAGGGAGCATCAAGGCTGCAACACACTTCCTTGCGTGACGCGCGAGGGACAAGCTGGACGAGCCTGCTGAAGGGGAAGTCTGGGCTAACCACCTGTCGGACCTATCTGTCTTCAAATCCTTTTTAATGACTACAGGCCTGCCCCTTACCGTCTCCCTTCCAAGGGCTCCCTGCTGTCCCATTCGACCCCAGTGAGACTTCACGATGGCTCAGACCCCTCCAGAGCACATCACACTCAGAAAGTGCTTTTAACCCACAGCCTTCCCTTTATCTTACTTTTGCCAAGTTTGTATTTCCATAGAGATTCTTCTAGAACAGAGACTAAACAACAATAAACTATGAAGGCACTTTATAGAGCTGTCACCCCGAGAGTGCTGCAAGTGTGCATCCTTCTTCCTCTTCGTACAAGGATGTTGCCTCTATCTGGACTTGAGGGATACAGAACGAACCCAGGGCACGAAGGAGAGGAGATGGTCCCATGTGGACACATGGCAGCAGGATGGGCAGGGAGGCCAGGGGACAGAAATGTGCATTTGGTACTCTCCCAGGGACCCCAGAGCAGGGCAGCCGCTGCAGTGACAAGAGCAGGTAAGCAAGCTCCAGGGGACTGGCAGCAGGGCGAGGCGGAGCGGGCCGCGCAGTCCCCTTGCCCGCATACACAGGAGCCTCCCCTATGCCCCAGGACGTGGGGTCCACCTGCCCAGTGAAGAACACAGGAGGATGGCGAAGTCACGGGATCCGGCACTTGAGCCACTTCTGTTCACAAAGAGGGACGAAAGATGGGACGAGGGAAGAAGGGGCTTTGGCCACAGGGAGGGGCCTGCAGACTGGCTTATGGACAGGAAGAGAGATGGCCCATGATAAGATCTGAAACGAGATCTGAACAGGGCTCACCCAAAGGTGGCCAAGGTACCGAGAGGAAGAAGAGATGACAAAGACCTAAGGCAGAGTGTGGGGCTTGGGGTTCACTTGTTTGTCCCCAGAAACTTGGGAAGTTAAAAGATTAGGAAGTGAATCACCTGCTCATTACTGTCAGTGGGTGGAGGATGAGCATCTGGCTATCAGAAGTCTGGAGGCTCAAGTTAACCTTGGTGTCGAAATCTCAGGGAGCATCAAGGCTGCAACACACTTCCTTGCGTGACGCGCGAGGGACAAGCTGGACGAGCCTGCTGAAGGGGAAGTCTGGGCTAACCACCTGTCGGACCTATCTGTCTTCAAATCCTTTTTAATGACTACAGGCCTGCCCCTTACCGTCTCCCTTCCAAGGGCTCCCTGCTGTCCCATTCGACCCCAGTGAGACTTCACGATGGCTCAGACCCCTCCAGAGCACATCACACTCAGAAAGTGCTTTTAACCCACAGCCTTCCCTTTATCTTACTTTTGCCAAGTTTGTATTTCCATAGAGATTCTTCTAGAACAGAGACTAAACAACAATAAACTATGAAGGCACTTTATAGAGCTGTCACCCCGAGAGTGCTGCAAGTGTGCATCCTTCTTCCTCTTCGTGCTCCATCATGAGCACTGTCCACAGCAGCGCAGTCTTTACAGCCCAGCACTGGGACAGATGCAGGGGCCACTTCAGCAAGCAGACCTACCAGGTTCGAGCTAAGTGCTAAACTATCGCTGGAAATGGAGATGTTCCATTTTTCACTATTAAAAATAATACCCCAAACGGGCCTTCTATCTGAAGTGACACAATTTACTCTCCCAGGATTTTTCCTTAACTATTTGTTGTTGCTGTCAGATGGCTTGATTTCTCATTATTGATGGTACACATGAGTGCTATTGATTTTATATTTCTCCATACATACTCACTTCACTGAATTCATTAATTCTGGTTTCCGTCATTTCCCTTAAGTTTTCTAGATGCATAATCACAGGATCTTTAAGGAATGATAATTTGATTTTCTCCTCTATGAATTTTAGTTTATGTCCCATTGCACTGGTCAGAGTTTTGCAAATAAATGAAATCAGCATGGACAGAGATATTCCAGCCTAGTGTTTAGGTTATTTTGAATAGTTATTATTGAAGTCATTACTATTTTTAGCTATGGATTTTCTTTAATTCTTAAAACATTGCCTAGGTTAACTATATAGGTCTATTTAACCTATGAATATAATAATATTAAGCTAAATTCTGTGACAAATTCTCCTTTTTACCTGCTAACATTACTTACAGTCTTCACACCTGTGTTCACAGGAAAGATTGATCCATATCCTCACTGTCCAGTATTGGTAGCCATTAGCCACATGTGTTAACTAAGCACCTGATATGTGGCTGCTCTGAACAGATATGTGCTGTAATTGTGAAATACACACTGGATTTTGAAAGCTTAGTTTAAAAAAAGAATGCAAAATATCTTAGTAATATTTTATATTGATTACATGTTGCGATGTTATTATAACTAATTGCATCTGTTTCTTTTTACTTTTTTAACGTGGCTACTAGAAACCTTAGAGTCATGTATGTGGCTTACATGACACAGCTACTAGACAGTGCTGGCCCTTTTTTCAGCATAACTCTGATGAGTTTTGAACAGAGACTAAACAACAATAAACTATGAAGGCACTTTATAGAGCTGTCACCCCGAGAGTGCTGCAAGTGTGCATCCTTCTTCCTCTTCGTGCTCCATCATGAGCACTGTCCACAGCGCAGTCTTTACAGCCCAGCACTGGGACAGATGCAGGGGCCACTTCAGCAAGCAGACCTACCAGGTTCGAGCTAAGTGCTAAACTATCGCTGGAAATGGAGATGTTCCATTTTTCACTATTAAAAATAATACCCCAAACGGGCCTTCTATCTGAAGTGACACAATTTACTCTCCCAGGATTTTTCCTTAACTATTTGTTGTTGCTGTCAGATGGCTTGATTTCTCATTATTGATGGTACACATGAGTGCTATTGATTTTATATTTCTCCATACATACTCACTTCACTGAATTCATTAATTCTGGTTTCCGTCATTTCCCTTAAGTTTTCTAGATGCATAATCACAGGATCTTTAAGGAATGATAATTTGATTTTCTCCTCTATGAATTTTAGTTTATGTCCCATTGCACTGGTCAGAGTTTTGCAAATAAATGAAATCAGCATGGACAGAGATATTCCAGCCTAGTGTTTAGGTTATTTTGAATAGTTATTATTGAAGTCATTACTATTTTTAGCTATGGATTTTCTTTAATTCTTAAAACATTGCCTAGGTTAACTATATAGGTCTATTTAACCTATGAATATAATAATATTAAGCTAAATTCTGTGACAAATTCTCCTTTTTACCTGCTAACATTACTTACAGTCTTCACACCTGTGTTCACAGGAAAGATTGATCCATATCCTCACTGTCCAGTATTGGTAGCCATTAGCCACATGTGTTAACTAAGCACCTGATATGTGGCTGCTCTGAACAGATATGTGCTGTAATTGTGAAATACACACTGGATTTTGAAAGCTTAGTTTAAAAAAAGAATGCAAAATATCTTAGTAATATTTTATATTGATTACATGTTGCGATGTTATTATAACTAATTGCATCTGTTTCTTTTTACTTTTTTAACGTGGCTACTAGAAACCTTAGAGTCATGTATGTGGCTTACATGACACAGCTACTAGACAGTGCTGGCCTACTGTTTCTTCTTTACAGCATAACTCTGATGAGTTTTTATATCAAGGTTGAAATGATCTCAAAGAAACAACTGAGATGCACAGGATATTCTACAAACTGGAACATTTGCTGTAAAACAGGGTTATGTGGGATCTGACAGCTTGAAAGGATTCACCCAGATTCAAGTGGCCCCTACCACAGTCTTTGAGAATTTTCAACTTAGACGTTAGAAGTCTGTGCTGTTATTTTTTTTTTCTTTTTCCCCATCATGCCTCTTTCATTTATATGTACTTTCATCGATCTTTTTACTCCTTGGCATTTGTGGACCTCCCATTGCAGTGGCCTCTCATTGCAGAGCACCCGCTCTGGGCACATGCACTCCAGTGCGCCACCTCGTAAATGGACACACAGGTCCAATCGCTCCACGGCTCGTGGGATCTTCCCAGGCCAGGGATCGAACTGGTGCCCCTTGCACAGCAAGGCGGACTCTTAACCCTCTGGACCATCAGAGAAGCCCTTTCTTTTATTTATTTTTTTTTTTGCTGATATTTTTTAAATAAAAGATAAAGCCTCAAATGCCAGGAACTCTCTGAATTGAATCAGCTATACTAAATACAAGTTTAAATCAAAGACTTACAGATAGCATTTCAGATCTTAGTATAAATGAGCTATCAATGCTCATCACTTCCGGGCTGGTTTTTATTGAAAATGGAACGAGCAGCTTTTCTTTGTTTCAGAGGCTACATGAAGATTTTCCTCTTTACACCGAGGTATGGCGAATACACCCACCTCTGTGTGCGTGCCTCTAACTGCGAGTAGAAAATGTTCCAGCTGTTCTTCTGCTCATTAGAAAAACACACCCTATCTTTTCAGTCTGAAGCCCAAATTTCACTCTTCATATCTCAGATGACAACTAGCACGTGTCAATAACAAGACTGCTTCAAGAGGAGGAGGCAGGGGCAGGTACGAGCAGCACAGCCCTGACACCTGTGGAGCATGGCCGGACAGGTGGGCGTGGAGGCGGGCACGGAGGCGCCGCCCAGGGGGCCCGCAGGAGGGCCCACACAGTCCTGCAGCAAGCCCGGGCATGGCTATATGTCCACAGTCGCCCTTCCCAAAGCTCCTACACCCAGAGTTTTGATCTTCTAATGTGACACTGATCATCACTCGATCCCACTCTTACTGGCTGAATGACCTTGGACATGTTATTTAATCATTCTCATTCAAGTTCTTCCTCTGTGAAATGGGGAAAATACAAAGATCTTTTTCAGGATTTGAGAACTGAATGAGACAGCGTATGCAAAGCTACCAGTGAAGGGCTCAGCATACAGTAAACACCCATTAGATGCATACCATGAAAATAACAGTGTATACACCAACATCATTAGTGTCTATCCAATGTTGACTACAAGATCACTAATTAGCAAAGCTCCACCTACTAGTTAAGTGGCTTGTCACCACAGGACCGGCCATCATCAATTAAGGAATAGCAAAATGTGCACACAGTCAAGTGTAAACAAAAACTGGGTCATTTCTGACGTAGCTGAATCAATCAATCCCCATCAAAGGCTAAAGAAATCCAGGTCAGGCCCAACTCCTCAGACAAAGCAGTTGGCAAAGAGACAGTCTTGAGGGCAGTTTTCCAGAGAGGCACAGGAAGTTCACCTGCTTCCCTCCTGCTCTCCATCCACCACAGGCTGTGTGGCTGCCCGTGACTCTGTTTCCAGGTTCAATCGGTCTCAGCCCGGCCCACAGCTGCAGGGCCAAGGTCGTCAGTCGCAGAGCTGAGGTGAGGACGCAGCCCGACACCTGTTCCCACCGTTCCTCGCCTCACCTGCAGAGCTAGAGCCTCCACCTGCTCAAGTCACCCATCTGTTTCTCATCTGCTGCCCGCCAACCCCTATAACCCACTGCTTCACCAAAGAAGAAATGAAAACCCAAATATCAATCATTCTCACCCATGAGACCTTTGTCTTTCTTGAAGGAAATAGGGAAAGGATGAGAATGAGAGACTAAAAATACAAGTAAAAACCACCAGAAAAATCTCAAAATGGTCGTGTGCTTACTTCAAGGACAAAGGGATAGGGAAGCAGTTTTAGGAGTTTCTGGACTGGGCAGGGGAGGAGAGAAATGCGAGCCACAAAGAAGAGCCAGTGTTCTGGGAATGAAGGAGGAAAAGGAGCTGACATGAGGCTTCCTCCAGCAGGAGCAACCTCTTTCTGCCTCTGCCACCTCCTCCTCCATGTATCACTGTGCCTGGCTCACCCTTCATTCCACTCCAAGGTGAAGCTTTTCCCATGAAGGCACTGGAGTCCACAACCCCTGACCAGGGAGCATGAAAGAGCTGAAGGGAGGGGAAAACGATCTTTTCAGGATTTGAGAACTGAATGAGACAGCGTGCAAAGCTACCAGTGAAGGGCTCAGCATACAGTAAACACCCATTAGATGCATACCATGAAAATAACAGTGTATACACCAACATCATTAGTGTCTATCCAATGTTGACTACAAGATCACTAATTAGCAAAGCTCCACCTACTAGTTAAGTGGCTTGTCACCACAGGACCGGCCATCATCAATTAAGGAATAGCAAAATGTGCACACAGTCAAGTGTAAACAAAAACTGGGTCATTTCTGACGTAGCTGAATCAATCAATCCCCATCAAAGGCTAAAGAAATCCAGGTCAGGCCCAACTCCTCAGACAAAGCAGTTGGCAAAGAGACAGTCTTGAGGGCAGTTTTCCAGAGAGGCACAGGAAGTTCACCTGCTTCCCTCCTGCTCTCCATCCACCACAGGCTGTGTGGCTGCCCGTGACTCTGTTTCCAGGTTCAATCGGTCTCAGCCCGGCCCACAGCTGCAGGGCCAAGGTCGTCAGTCGCAGAGCTGAGGTGAGGACGCAGCCCGACACCTGTTCCCACCGTTCCTCGCCTCACCTGCAGAGCTAGAGCCTCCACCTGCTCAAGTCACCCATCTGTTTCTCATCTGCTGCCCGCCAACCCCTATAACCCACTGCTTCACCAAAGAAGAAATGAAAACCCAAATATCAATCATTCTCACCCATGAGACCTTTGTCTTTCTTGAAGGAAATAGGGAAAGGATGAGAATGAGAGACTAAAAATACAAGTAAAAACCACCAGAAAAATCTCAAAATGGTCGTGTGCTTACTTCAAGGACAAAGGGATAGGGAAGCAGTTTTAGGAGTTTCTGGACTGGGCAGGGGAGGAGAGAAATGCGAGCCACAAAGAAGAGCCAGTGTTCTGGGAATGAAGGAGGAAAAGGAGCTGACATGAGGCTTCCTCCAGCAGGAGCAACCTCTTTCTGCCTCTGCCACCTCCTCCTCCATGTATCACTGTGCCTGGCTCACCCTTCATTCCACTCCAAGGTGAAGCTTTTCCCAAAGGACATGAAGGCACTGGAGTCCACAACCCCCCTGACCAGGGAGCATGAAAGAGCTGAAGCGGCAGGGGCTGGGGAGTGGGAGGCGGGGGTAGGCACCCCTATCCCACTAGCCAGGGCCATATCAGAAGTGAATGCCTTCCTGGAAAATCTGAGTTGTTCTCCAGAGAACACAGGTATATACAAGCGGCAAAGGACCAAGATTCAAGAACAGTTAAAACGCAGGCTTTTAGAAAACGGCCTAGAAAACCACTCAGCAGGCATTCGCTTTTTTTTTTCCTAATGGGAAATGCACTCTGGGATTCTAAAGGAGCTCAAATAAAACTCCTGGAGTGTTGAGCATATTAGAAACTCTACACATATTTTTACGTATGAAGCTAATATGGATATAAATAAAAGAGCCAAAGAACTTGGAGTGGATCGGAGAAACACTATTCTCTCATCCATGTAAACCTAACCACATACAGCATAGGTAAATAATGAATCTCCAATGACAAGTCCTGGGCACTCCAAGAAGGAAAAAGATATCCATCAGACATCGCACTTAGGGGTAAGCAATCATTAACAAAAGGAGACTTCAGCTCAAAATACTACATTTCTCCCAAAGAATAGGAAAACTTCATAGTTTTACATAGAGTAGAAAATTCTCCCCTTCATCCCCTTATAAAATATAAGAAGATACTGATAATTTAGTTTACTTATAATTTAGTTGTTGTACTATTGTTGCATTAACATCGTAAGTAATCTAAGACCAGCATTCAGTTTCCAAGACCTGGTACTACTTTTTAAATATCTTTTCTTTCCTTTGGAAAAAATGGAAGCAAGGAATGTTTTCCTTCTGATAGTTATTTTCTAGGTTTTTATTTTTCTTTGGTAAAAATCTGTTTTCCTTCTTTCAAATATTTTCATTTCAAACAGCTGGTTCATCAGTGACCCTAAAAACCATAAACATTATCCAAAACAAGTATGTGAGCTTCTGTGGGACTAAAAATGCGTTCACCCTTTTCCCATGAATCATTTCACAGACAGCCGTAGCAAAACAAGCCTATTCACTATCCACTGCAGGCGACCCAGGACAATACCAGCAGTGAAAAGCCATCATCACTGATGTCTACAGTTTGGTCTGAGCTACATACGAAGATCACCTTTTCTTTCACTATAAAGCCCTCACTTACCTTTGTCTGCTCGCTGTCTGGGTCTTCAAGCCAAGCATAGGGGTC
The DNA here is from genome assembly GCA_022376925.1 of Tragulus kanchil. Taxonomy (NCBI): domain Eukaryota; kingdom Metazoa; phylum Chordata; class Mammalia; order Artiodactyla; family Tragulidae; genus Tragulus; species Tragulus kanchil. Next base: position 238,405,492 of record JAIOJX010000026.1, read on the forward strand.
ACAGATTTTATGGCCATGATAATCTTGTACCTGCAAAAGACAAAATATGGGATTAGATAGCTAGTGTTTAACCCCAATTAAATCACTGGTTTCCCAATGTGATAGAGATAGGAAAGGGGCAGTCTGAACTAGTCCAATTGGCTCACTGGCAACGTGTCTGCCCAAATTACCACATGAACCAATGTTGGCAGGTTCTCAAAGGTGTCAAGCCACCGTTCATGAAAAGAATGTTTTAGCTGGAAACGGAAGAGAGATGAAAGGTCAAAACAGGAACAGCTCTGTCTGTACAACACAAAACAAAGGCCTGCCGCTGTGCTAAAGAAACCTGAAAACGTGCTGGTGGCCAACCACTGAATGACACAGTGCAGTGGGGCCACGGGAAGGGCACGTTTGGGAGGCAGCCACCACACACGTGCGCACTGCCCTGTCCTTGCTAAGCTTACAGATGCTGAGAAGTCTTCTGACAGTGTACAGCGTGATCAGTTTTTCCTTTAAACGGACAGAAAGCAAGTGAACCTAATGTGTGATGCGTAATGGATGTCAGCTGAGAAAGCTGACTTGCACACAATGAAAGAACATTTCCACAGCTAAGTTGCATTAACATCGTAAGTAATCTAAGACCAGCATTCAGTTTCCAAGACCTGGTACTACTTTTTAAATATCTTTTCTTTCCTTTGGAAAAAATGGAAGCAAGGAATGTTTTCCTTCTGATAGTTATTTTCTAGGTTTTTATTTTTCTTTGGTAAAAATCTGTTTTCCTTCTTTCAAATATTTTCATTTCAAACAGCTGGTTCATCAGTGACCCTAAAAACCATAAACATTATCCAAAACAAGTATGTGAGCTTCTGTGGGACTAAAAATGCGTTCACCCTTTTCCCATGAATCATTTCACAGACAGCCGTAGCAAAACAAGCCTATTCACTATCCACTGCAGGCGACCCAGGACAATACCAGCAGTGAAAAGCCATCATCACTGATGTCTACAGTTTGGTCTGAGCTACATACGAAGATCACCTTTTCTTTCACTATAAAGCCCTCACTTACCTTTGTCTGCTCGCTGTCTGGGTCTTCAAGCCAAGCATAGGGGTCACAGATTTTATGGCCATGATAATCTTGTACCTGCAAAAGACAAAATATGGGATTAGATAGCTAGTGTTTAACCCCAATTAAATCACTGGTTTCCCAATGTGATAGAGATAGGAAAGGGGCAGTCTGAACTAGTCCAATTGGCTCACTGGCAACGTGTCTGCCCAAATTACCACATGAACCAATGTTGGCAGGTTCTCAAAGGTGTCAAGCCACCGTTCATGAAAAGAATGTTTTAGCTGGAAACGGAAGAGAGATGAAAGGTCAAAACAGGAACAGCTCTGTCTGTACAACACAAAACAAAGGCCTGCCGCTGTGCTAAAGAAACCTGAAAACGTGCTGGTGGCCAACCACTGAATGACACAGTGCAGTGGGGCCACGGGAAGGGCACGTTTGGGAGGCAGCCACCACACACGTGCGCACTGCCCTGTCCTTGCTAAGCTTACAGATGCTGAGAAGTCTTCTGACAGTGTACAGCGTGATCAGTTTTTCCTTTAAACGGACAGAAAGCAAGTGAACCTAATGTGTGATGACGTAATGGATGTCAGCTGAGAAAGCTGACTTGCACACAATGAAAGAACATTTCCACAGCTGAAGCTTCTTTTCTGCTAAGGGCTGCAAGGAAAAGCTTTCTTTCACTGTGTAGAAAAGGAGGCACACAGGCATGACTTATTCAGGCTACACTGATTTTTATTTATTTATTTGGCTGCACCAGATCTTAGTTGACACATGGGATCTTTTCTCTAGTTGCAGTGTGTGGGCCTTTAGTGGTAGAAGGTGGGATCTTAGTTCCCTGACCTGGGATTGAACCTGGGCCCCCTGCATCAGGAGCACAAGAGTCTTACCACTAGACCACCGGGGAAGCTCCCGGACTACCCTGACATTTGATGAGATAAAACTGCTGACTGCCAGAGGGGCCTGGCTGAGGGGACATCTCCATGAGCAAACTCCTGGGCTTGGCCTCAGGGACTGACCAAGTCTCAAACAAGACTCGGAAAGCAACTGGAAGTGACCACACACCATGTGATTATGCCTAAAGAAACTGCCTACAGGTAAATACCCCAACCACACTAGCTTAATTAATCAAATGGCAACTGATGGACGACATGTTGCCAATGAGTCTCTGTCAACAACTTTACAACATTCCAGTTGGGCTTCCCGTGTACAGTGGTCTGGAAGACTGTCAGTATCTAGGATATGTTGCACTTGCCTCCTTGTTTTGCTCTATAATCCCAGAAGGTAAAGGCTATTCGCTAAGGAAAGAAAACTCTCTCTCTTGGAAAAAGAAAACCTGCTGTTTTTACTATTCTTCAAAATTCCAATGTGGCTGCTGGCCAACTGAGACACTCTCCCCCAAATCTCAAACCCCCAGCTTTCTGCAAGGGGTCAGCATCTGTCCTCACCTGGTGCTGGGGGAGAGAGCAGCTGGGGACATGCACATCTGGAAGGGACAGGTGGTTCAGATGGAACATGCGAACTGTTCTCAGCAAATAATAACTGACAAAACCAGATAAAAGCCTTCCTGATGAGTATTCCTCAAATTATCAATTTTCAATCCTTACCAAAAGCCTCTCTAAATTTTAGCTGATTATCACCAATGATGAAAAGGTTTCTGTCTTCTCATATGCAAGTCTCTTATATTTTACAGGTTACAAAACATTCCTTTAAACGGACAGAAAGCAAGTGAACCTAATGTGTGATGACGTAATGGATGTCAGCTGAGAAAGCTGACTTGCACACAATGAAAGAACATTTCCACAGCTGAAGCTTCTTTTCTGCTAAGGGCTGCAAGGAAAAGCTTTCTTTCACTGTGTAGAAAAGGAGGCACACAGGCATGACTTATTCAGGCTACACTGATTTTTATTTATTTATTTGGCTGCACCAGATCTTAGTTGACACATGGGATCTTTTCTCTAGTTGCAGTGTGTGGGCCTTTAGTGGTAGAAGGTGGGATCTTAGTTCCCTGACCTGGGATTGAACCTGGGCCCCCTGCATCAGGAGCACAAGAGTCTTACCACTAGACCACCGGGGAAGCTCCCGGACTACCCTGACATTTGATGAGATAAAACTGCTGACTGCCAGAGGGGCCTGGCTGAGGGGACATCTCCATGAGCAAACTCCTGGGCTTGGCCTCAGGGACTGACCAAGTCTCAAACAAGACTCGGAAAGCAACTGGAAGTGACCACACACCATGTGATTATGCCTAAAGAAACTGCCTACAGGTAAATACCCCAACCACACTAGCTTAATTAATCAAATGGCAACTGATGGACGACATGTTGCCAATGAGTCTCTGTCAACAACTTTACAACATTCCAGTTGGGCTTCCCGTGTACAGTGGTCTGGAAGACTGTCAGTATCTAGGATATGTTGCACTTGCCTCCTTGTTTTGCTCTATAATCCCAGAAGGTAAAGGCTATTCGCTAAGGAAAGAAAACTCTCTCTCTTGGAAAAAGAAAACCTGCTGTTTTTACTATTCTTCAAAATTCCAATGTGGCTGCTGGCCAACTGAGACACTCTCCCCCAAATCTCAAACCCCCAGCTTTCTGCAAGGGGTCAGCATCTGTCCTCACCTGGTGCTGGGGGAGAGAGCAGCTGGGGACATGCACATCTGGAAGGGACAGGTGGTTCAGATGGAACATGCGAACTGTTCTCAGCAAATAATAACTGACAAAACCAGATAAAAGCCTTCCTGATGAGTATTCCTCAAATTATCAATTTTCAATCCTTACCAAAAGCCTCTCTAAATTTTAGCTGATTATCACCAATGATGAAAAGGTTTCTGTCTTCTCATATGCAAGTCTCTTATATTTTACAGGTTACAAAACATTCTTATAATAACAACCAGCTTTTCTCTGACAACAGGAATCAAAAAAATGTAAAGTTGTGCAAGATCTTCCAACCCAGTATTTTTAGGAGTGATGTCAAACACAAGTTGGGACCATGCCCAGGGCCATACCCAGTTCAGAATCAGAACTGAAACTCAAAACAATCTGCCAAAACCTTTTCTCCAAATATTTCTTGGAAGGGATAGACTGGACACTATAAAAATGTTCCTCGATTATGATGCTGCTAAACCTCAGACATCCCAGAAACTTAACTCTTCCTAAAATGATTAAGTGCAAATCTTAGTTTTATGTCTAAGTGAAAGTGTTGCCACGTGTTAGGCCCAAAGCAATGAACGTCTGTGGAATATCCATACTGTTGTGCCTTATGCTCGAAAGCAACTTTGTAAGAGAGCTGATGGTGTTCCTACTTTACAGACTGCAGAATGTAATTCACAGAGATTGGAAGAGTAAAGCCCATGAATTTACTGTGAGCTAAACACTGCACCACAGACACATTATGTGATCTGGTCCTCACTGTGAGTTTACTACCAGCTCATTTTCCCAGATAAGGAAACTGAAGCTGGACAGAGTTAAAGCAACCGACAAAGGTCAGATGGTTAATAAAAGTGGAAAGGAGGACCATGACCCACCTTGAGCTGACCCTAAAGCTTGCAGACTTGATCCCTTGCTGATGAAGCCGACCAGTTATGAACTAGCAGGTGCATAGCTGGGCCTTCATTCAGAACCCAGTGTATCCTACACTGGACTGCCTCTAAGCAAACAGCGCCAACTTCCCAGTACCAGCATTATCATCAGAAGCAGACTGAAGTCAGTTACTGAGTAGACATTTTTAACCAGGACAGGAAACTGATCCCCTTTAGGACAATCCCAGGAGCCAAGTACCTTCCCTCTCACCAATTCACCTGCCCCCTACATTTTCCTAAGACCATACCCTATAAAGAGGGTGATCTCATAGCCATTCTCTGAACTCGAGTTATACAGGACCTGATTCTCCCATATCTGATTTAAGTTTGCAAACCATTCCTTATTTTCCCAAGATGTTTTAAAAATAAAGAGTCCTGATAAGACACTATCTTGCTATTCAATATTTCACTTGTACTGTTCATTAGTTCGCCTGCAGCCTTCAGGACAAAGTAAACACAGCAGGCAGAGCCCTTCAAACCTCGCCCCATTTTATTATTCCCCTTTCCGGCCCGCATCTGAGCTTACACACCACAGACGTTCTGGTCACAATGGCCTTCCTGCCATCCTAAAGCAAATGCAACTCCATGACTGTCCAGTCCTACATAACTATGATTCAAGCCATGTGGCCAGGAATGTCCTTTCTACCATAACCAACACACCAATTTCCAGGCTCAATGTTCATACCGTCTCCGCCTGCTGATGGAAATTAATCCCATCCTACTGTCTTCTTCGCTCACCCCGCACACTCTTCTAACTGCCGTAGCAGGCCTGAATTTCCTGATGGCAACACTCTCAGGGGATGGGCTGCAGTATCACACTGGAACAGCATGGGTTTCAAAAATCTGCTCGCTAAAGCAGAAATCCATCCAAAAGGACCGTATACGCCAACCCCATATTCTAGAAGGAGACAGCTTGGTATGTGGCTGGAACATGCTCAGGGGAGAGAGACAGAGAGCTACAGCAATCGCTAGCACCTGCTTGGAGGGAAACAAACCTATCCTGGAAATCAAGGCTACAGCTTGGGCAAATGTGTAAGTCAAGCCTACGTTAGTAATGAGGACTCTGTCACAGGAAAAAGACACTCCCCACAGGCTGTCAGGGCTGGGATGAGTACCCTGTGGGACCCACAGAGCAGGGTCCAGCTGCGCCAGTGCTGCATTTCTCTTGCCTTGAGGCTGGTCATGATTCCTTTGATGCAAAGAAACTGTAGAATATTAAAACCCACGATATACTCTTTCGAGTTAACTGTTCATCATCTTTCTGATGTCTTCATAAAATCCTCACTTAACCCTTTCAAGAACTGTCAAACACAGATTACATGAACTGCAGGGGTTTGGTAACCCCAAAAGGGCAAAGCTAAGCAAGAAGCATGCCTCCTCCTTTAAATAAAACAAATCTAAAACGGCACGTACCAAACCACACAATAGTTCTTTATAATTTTCTCTCTCCTGAAAACTCAAAGATCCTTAAGAACCAGCCCAAGATATTTATGCCTTGCCATTACTCATGTCTGGCACATTGCAGGGCCAGGGCATCCCCTGAATGAATGAATGATTGATACTCTTACTCCAGCAGAAGCAAGTAACCTCTGTGGTTAGCCGAGCCAGCCCAAATAGTTCACATATCGGAGGGAAGGCCTCTAACAGGCAAATGCAACTCCATGACTGTCCAGTCCTACATAACTATGATTCAAGCCATGTGGCCAGGAATGTCCTTTCTACCATAACCAACACACCAATTTCCAGGCTCAATGTTCATACCGTCTCCGCCTGCTGATGGAAATTAATCCCATCCTACTGTCTTCTTCGCTCACCCCGCACACTCTTCTAACTGCCGTAGCAGGCCTGAATTTCCTGATGGCAACACTCTCAGGGGATGGGCTGCAGTATCACACTGGAACAGCATGGGTTTCAAAAATCTGCTCGCTAAAGCAGAAATCCATCCAAAAGGACCGTATACGCCAACCCCATATTCTAGAAGGAGACAGCTTGGTATGTGGCTGGAACATGCTCAGGGGAGAGAGACAGAGAGCTACAGCAATCGCTAGCACCTGCTTGGAGGGAAACAAACCTATCCTGGAAATCAAGGCTACAGCTTGGGCAAATGTGTAAGTCAAGCCTACGTTAGTAATGAGGACTCTGTCACAGGAAAAAGACACTCCCCACAGGCTGTCAGGGCTGGGATGAGTACCCTGTGGGACCCACAGAGCAGGGTCCAGCTGCGCCAGTGCTGCATTTCTCTTGCCTTGAGGCTGGTCATGATTCCTTTGATGCAAAGAAACTGTAGAATATTAAAACCCACGATATACTCTTTCGAGTTAACTGTTCATCATCTTTCTGATGTCTTCATAAAATCCTCACTTAACCCTTTCAAGAACTGTCAAACACAGATTACATGAACTGCAGGGGTTTGGTAACCCCAAAAGGGCAAAGCTAAGCAAGAAGCATGCCTCCTCCTTTAAATAAAACAAATCTAAAACGGCACGTACCAAACCACACAATAGTTCTTTATAATTTTCTCTCTCCTGAAAACTCAAAGATCCTTAAGAACCAGCCCAAGATATTTATGCCTTGCCATTACTCATGTCTGGCACATTGCAGGGCCAGGGCATCCCCTGAATGAATGAATGATTGATACTCTTACTCCAGCAGAAGCAAGTAACCTCTGTGGTTAGCCGAGCCAGCCCAAATAGTTCACATATCGGAGGGAAGGCCTCTAACAGGCAAGGAATCTGCCAAGGGGCATCCCGGGAGGCAGAGACAAAATCAGAACTAGCACTCAGGCCTTCTTACTTGGTCCGTCCTCTTTTCCACTCCGGCTGAATCACTTTACTCCTGTACACAAAGGAAACAACTCTTGAACCACAGAACAGAGCTTCTTGGACTGTTAAGAGTAAATTTAATGAGCAAGCAGCTGAACCGACAGAGAAAACATGGTTACCAGATGGCCACACGTGAAAGAAACCTTGAATGCATCAGTGCCCCTTGGAAGTCTTGACCTTTCCTCTAAAGCCCCAGTACCTTTTACTCAAAATGAGTTGTGCTTTAAAGTGCTGACTTTTAAATCAGGTCAAAGCAAGCTGAAAAAAACTAGACTATATTATACAAAAATCTTTTTATTCGGATTCTATTTTAAGTCATCTGGGGAATTTGGCTATTCCTACCGCACTCATGCCCACAACATTTGGATTTACTCCAGTTCTCAAGATGCCAAACAAATTTTTACATGCAAAAAAAAAAAAAGTGCCCAGAATTCCATCTCAACAGGGACTCTGAGGTCATCTAGAGCTGAGGAAAACGGTAGCTATCCCCTACACTAGGCAAAACTTCTTCTGCAAAAGGCCACCCCCTTTTTAAGGCCTCCTCTCGCCCCCACCAACTCTGTTCTGGTTTAGAAACACGCCGATGAGCACTGCCACACCACGGGCCCTGCTCCACTCTGATCTCCGCCCTGCGTCCTCAGCGCCCGCCGCCCAGCACCCGGCAGGGAAAGCGCTCGACACACGTTTTAAAATCGAATGAATGCCATTGCCATTACTCATTTGTACCCCCTGGCATCCTCCTTTAAATAAAACAAATCTAAAACGGCACGACAAACCACACAATAGTTCTTTATAATTTCTCTCTCCTGAAAACTCAAAGATCCTTAAGAACCAGCCCAAGATATTTATGCCTTGCCATTACTCATGTCTGGCACATTGCAGGGCCAGGGCATCCCCTGAATGAATGAATGATTGATACTCTTACTCCAGCAGAAGCAAGTAACCTCTGTGGTTAGCCGAGCCAGCCCAAATAGTTCACATATCGGAGGGAAGGCCTCTAACAGGCAAGGAATCTGCCAAGGGGCATCCCGGGAGGCAGAGACAAAATCAGAACTAGCACTCAGGCCTTCTTACTTGGTCCGTCCTCTTTTCCACTCCGGCTGAATCACTTTACTCCTGTACACAAAGGAAACAACTCTTGAACCACAGAACAGAGCTTCTTGGACTGTTAAGAGTAAATTTAATGAGCAAGCAGCTGAACCGACAGAGAAAACATGGTTACCAGATGGCCACACGTGAAAGAAACCTTGAATGCATCAGTGCCCCTTGGAAGTCTTGACCTTTCCTCTAAAGCCCCAGTACCTTTTACTCAAAATGAGTTGTGCTTTAAAGTGCTGACTTTTAAATCAGGTCAAAGCAAGCTGAAAAACTAGACTATATTATACAAAAATCTTTTTATTCGGATTCTATTTTAAGTCATCTGGGGAATTTGGCTATTCCTACCGCACTCATGCCCACAACATTTGGATTTACTCCAGTTCTCAAGATGCCAAACAAATTTTTACATGCAAAAAAAAAAAAAGTGCCCAGAATTCCATCTCAACAGGGACTCTGAGGTCATCTAGAGCTGAGGAAAACGGTAGCTATCCCCTACACTAGGCAAAACTTCTTCTGCAAAAGGCCACCCCCTTTTTAAGGCCTCCTCTCGCCCCCACCAACTCTGTTCTGGTTTAGAAACACGCCGATGAGCACTGCCACACCACGGGCCCTGCTCCACTCTGATCTCCGCCCTGCGTCCTCAGCGCCCGCCGCCCAGCACCCGGCAGGGAAAGCGCTCGACACACGTTTTAAAATCGAATGAATGAACTTCAACTCTAAGTATTTTTAAGTCGTGACTTGAAAAAGTTTGCTTTTGTCTTATAATTGGACATCACCTACACGCATACCCACTTTCTCCTACCACCATATTTAACCCAGAGCCGCCTCCAAGCAAAAATGCAGTGACACGTTCTGTCTTCCCACTCCCTTAAGACGCCCATTCCCACCTGAGTGTGTGCCCTTGACCCCGACGATCCTAGGAATCGGTCCATGGGGGGCTGACCACCGGCTCCGCCGCCAGCAGGCGGAGGGGGACAGCCACCCGGGCCCCCGCGTCCCGGAGGAGCCCCCTGCCCGGCCTCACAGACAAAGGCCGAGGGGGAGGGGAGGGCAGGGGTGAGGGGCTGCCGCCGGTGGGGCGTGGGCCGGGCGCGGCGGGGTACTCACGGCGGTCTCGTCGCGGTACACGTCGGGGTACTGGAAGGACAGCATGGCCGGGGGCACGAGGGAACGGCGGGGGCTCTCGGGCGGTCGCGAGCCGGCTGCGGGGCGAGGCGGGGGCCGGGAAGGCGGCGGCGGCGGCGGCGGGCTGCTCTCGAACGGGGCTCTCGGCCGAGACTCAGTTCGGACCGGCGGCGCGGCGGCTCGGATTTGCGGGAAGCAGGAAGCAGCTGTCGGCGAGGCCGGAGCCCCTCCCCGGCAGGCGGGCCCAGCGGCAAGAGGGAGCGGGCGGCGCCGAGCGTGCGCCAGGCCGGGCGCACAGCTCCCTCTGCAGGAGCGCCGGCCGAGCCCGCGCCGGCCCGGCCCGCGGCCCAGCGCGCCGCGCGAGCTCAGCACCCACCCCTGGACCACCGCGCCGGGTGCCCCCCGCCGCGCCAGCAGGGCCACGGCGCCGGGTACACGCCGGGGAGGGACCTGCGCGAGCCGGGCACACGCCCAACACGCTGGCCCCGACCCCGGGGCCGGGCACACGTGCTATCACACCACGCCTCCTGTCCCCTCCTTCCCTCCTTCCCTCCCTGAAGTCCCCCTGCTGGTCGCTTCGCCATTGCAGCACTTGCCGGATCTCCCTCAGAATAAGCAGGGTTTGCTAATTTGATTCTCCCATCGAATTGAATGTTCTTGCTTCCGGGACTGGGTGGGGGCGGCGAAGGGAGACCTGGCCTCTCCTTCAGCCTTGAGAAGAGAGGACTTAAGGTGACCTAATTTCCACTCTCTGTGACCCTGGACTTGGAAGGGAAATAATAATGGATCTTGAGGACCACTCTTATCCTCAGCACCCCTGGTGGGTGCTACAGTTGGACAGCTGGATTATTTAGGGGCGATGAGGTGTGAGTAGTACAATTGATGACTCCTTGGGCTTCCCAGGTGGCTCAGTGGTAAAGAACGGCCTGTCGATGCAGGTGAGGCAGGCTCAATCCCTGGGTTGAAAAGATTCCTTGGAAAAGGAAATGGCAACCCATTCTGGTATTCTTGCCTGGAAGGTCCCATGGATAGAGGAACCTGGCCGACTACAGCCCATGGGTTCGCAAAGAGTGGAATACGACTTAGCAACTGAGCATGCACACGTATCTCAAATTTCCCAGTTGAGATGGGACCAAAGAGGGAGAACTCGAAATCATCTAGTTTTTTTTTTTTTTTTTTCTAAACATTTATTTTATTTATTTATCTTTTTTGAGGGGTGGGGTGGGGAGGGAGGGGGACGGGCGGGTCACTTCTATTGGTCTTTCATTTGTCTATTTTCATCCATGTTTGTTCTTTGGCCCGTGTGGGCCTCCCATCGCGGTGACCTCTGTCGTCTCAGGGCGCCTGCTCTGGGCGCATGCCCTTCAGAGCTCCGGCTCAGTAATTGGACACATCGGTCCAGACGCTCCGTGGCTCGTGGGATCTTCCCAGGCCAGGGATCGAACCCTTGCACTGCAAGGCGGTGTCCTTACCCACTGGAACACCAGGGGAATCCCCATCTAGGGTTTTTTGTTCATTCTCCTGGTTCCTTTATCTGCATACCTTTTGTGCCAATGTGTTTGTTTACTGAGCATCTTTTATCATGGGGTGAGGGCAGGGTGGGAGGTATTAGATGCTTGACCTCAAACTCATGAAATTTTAATATATATATATTCCTCCTTGGGCAGGTGATATGTGTTCTGGCCTTGCTCTCTGGACTATCAAGAAGATTTTTAGCTCCAGCTATCAGATCTGTGGTGTGTGTCCAGTGTGTTTGGACCCCTGGCTTCTTAAAGGTCCTGGAAGAGCGCCTGGGTGCGACCAGAAAGTCTTCCAACATCCTGAATTCCAGGGGAACATGCTAACTATGGTAACCTGTGTCTTCTATTTCGTTTTTACAATCATCTCAGTTCTATACCTCACCCATAATATATGGTGAGATGTCTGATAATCATGTTTTGCATTTGTTTCCAGACCCACCTTCTTTGGGCCACCTCAATTCTAGGAGAGTTCACACTGTGGATACCAACTTTGTACAATCAAGCACAGGAACTTGGCACTCTGCAACCTAGTCACCACCCCTCCTGCCTTGCCTGCCTGTCCCCTGGGCCCAGGGGCTGCCAGGCATTGTCTTATACTTCTGCCACTTGTGGTTGGTTTTAAAGAGCAACGAACACCTGACCCAGTAGATTCCCTAACAGTGACAACAACAGTAATAGTTAATGCTTGTTGACTGCTTCTTATACACTTATGTAAACTTTATGAGATAAGAACTAATATTATCCCAGCTTTGCAGTTGAGGAAAACTGAGGCTGTCTTTAATCCAGGAGTTTACAAATAATGGGGAAAAAAAAGATTCAAACCCAGATTGCTCTGAGGCCAGCACTCATTCTTAACCACTGTGATGGTCTCCCACTTCACAAGTAAGTGGTAGTATGTGATCTAAAGCACAGCTGTTAATAGGTGGAACTTCCCAAGGGCATCATGTTAACAGGACCTAAGGTAGACATTATAGGAATTGTGGTACCCAAAACACAAATCACAGCTCAAGTATCATCTGCTAGTCCCCTCCAGGCCACCCCTCCCCCTATTCCTCATCCTGGTGCCCAGCTCTTGTAGGCCCTGCAATCCAAAGGTCTGTGGCCCAGGCAGTGCAGTGAGCCACCAGCAGGAGAGAGTCTGCACCTTCAGTGAGGTGGTGCAGAGGAAGACATGTCCCTCCCACCCGACGGGCTGATCACGTGCTACCTACGTTTGCCATGTACTTGATGTGTGTCTCCTTTAATCCTCCTAACAAAATCCCTTTTGCAAAATGAGGAAGAGGACCCTCAGGAGCTTTAAAGCGAATTGTCCAACATCATCACATGGCTAAGACAGAGCCAAGATTCAAATTACTCAATTGACTGCAGAGTCCACACTCTTCCTTGATTATCCAGAGTGAAGAGAAGGGAGGTATTTGGGCCATCTCAGACATGGAAGCGCCACCTCCAGAATGAACTCCAGAGTGCCCTTTGACCTCCGTCACTGCACGCTGTTGCCAGGGGGCTTACAGAATTAATTGCACAACTCCTGCTCTAACTGAGAACAACTCATTCCCACAACACAAGGCCTTAGGATAGGAGCTAGCAGAGACATAGACAGACCTCCAGGGAAGCCATCAGCCTCTCTCCTCCAGTGCCTGACCTCAGACTTTGTAGTCCACTCCATTAACCGGAGTCACCCTCCTACGGAGGCAGGCTTGTGATCATCTACTGTTGCCTGGCTGTCTCAGCCCAACTCCAAGTTCTTGTCAAAGCATTCCCCCGCAACCAACCAGACTTGATTTCTGGTAAATGCACAAAGATGCATAGCCAACGAAGTAAATGTAGACTAAAATCCACCTAGCTCTCCTCTTGCCACTGTGCATACAGGCTATATTCACCTGGAGGAAGGGCTGTCTGTATAGGCTCATTAAGGTCCAACAGCAGGAGCTGCATCTGCCCTGGGGAAGCCCATTTCTCTAATTCACATAAGAGTGCCGTCTTGTTAGCTGTGTGTGCTGTGCTAAGTCACTTCAGTCACGTCCAACTCTTGCAACCCTGACAGGCTCCTCTGTCCAGCATCCTTAACGATTAATGCCTTGAGTGCTTGTGCAGATAACCCATTCTTTAGTTGGATTCTGGTTTCCAGGTAACTAGCTGATGTACTGATTGACTGGTGGAGTACTGTCATTTCCAACTATGTTCCCCCCAAGATTTGTTACATTTTCCAGTGTTACTCTTAAGGGAAATCCTCATATATTCCTGTTATATCTAATATCTGCAATGCATCATGAAGTATGAAATATCAACAGCACCTAAGAGTGAGGGGTTCTCTTTTTACCACTCCCCCCTACAACTGTTTCACTGGCTTTGAATGTGTCCTTATATCATCACTTGGATTCAGTGGTTTCAAAGAATTCTGAGATTCTTTAATTCCAATCAAGAACACAAGTGAAGATGTAGACCTCAAAGCTAACTCTGGAATTAAGAATGAGATTGCCTTTCCCTGGGGGAGTGCTGTCCACATCTTGGGAACAGATGGATGTGAGAGTGGGAGGTGAGATAGTACTTGTTTACTGCAAGGGCTTTCTCTATAGTTTTCTAACCAACCACAAGCACAGATTTGGCTGAGAGGCCAAATTCATAGATCTGATCTCTTCTAGGAACTGTAGCTCTTCCCTTCTAATATCCCTCTCTCAATATAGCCATGTGGTTAACAGGTTATGTGAGGTGTCTGGAATCACAGCAGTGAAGTCTCCACCCCCTCCTCCCCTTCTCAACTGAATTAAATACCAGAATGAGAGGACAGGACTGAATTAAATCCAGATAAAGAACTTGGGCAAAGAAAGTGGATCAAGAATGAATCTGGGGTATTTTCCCCTTCAACTTATGGAACTTAGTTTCACCACTTCTCATGAGGTTCTCAAGTTAGGTGTTTCCAAATCAGGAAAGAGAACTCTCTGTTTCCTCTTCTGTTATGAGGAGAAAAATCAGGTGAGGCCCCTACCTGTAAAATAAACTTGTTTTACAAGGAAAGATGAAATGATCTATTTGTCCGTTTCAAATTTAGGACTTAATACCTTTTAGCAAATATAATATGCACTACAAAATGTGTGTTTCAAAATTATTGGCTGTAAAAGTAAAGATAGGAGATTACAAAAGAACAGAGAGGAAAAGAAAATGAGATCGACAAAGCAGGATGGAGAGACAGCATCCCAGATTTGATGTGATTAAGAAAGATTTAAAAAAAAGCACGAAAGATAATATGGAGACACAATAAACACATGACAACACATACAGAAAACCAGTGTTGGACACAGAGTCTTGCATGAAACAGCACCTTATTATATGACATTTAGAATATTAATGTTAAAAATTGTAAGTTCTGTTGAAACTTTTACAACTCTGGGTAGTGATGATGGAGCTGCTGGTGTTTTTCTCATGATTGACAATAAACAGTGCATCTGGCCTGCGCACAGAGGTTGTCTGCCTTGTTCAGTACCTCTGAGCCTGCCTGGGCTTCCTGAGTAGCAACTGGACTGTCTTTCCACTTACTGTTGCTTCTCTTCTGCACTCCTAATGTCTTTTCAGCTATATCATCACTTGGATTCAGTGGTTTCAAAGAATTCTGAGATTCTTTAATTCCAATCAAGAACACAAGTGAAGATGTAGACCTCAAAGCTAACTCTGGAATTAAGAATGAGATTGCCTTTCCCTGGGGGAGTGCTGTCCACATCTTGGGAACAGATGGATGTGAGAGTGGGAGGTGAGATAGTACTTGTTTACTGCAAGGGCTTTCTCTATAGTTTTCTAACCAACCACAAGCACAGATTTGGCTGAGAGGCCAAATTCATAGATCTGATCTCTTCTAGGAACTGTAGCTCTTCCCTTCTAATATCCCTCTCTCAATATAGCCATGTGGTTAACAGGTTATGTGAGGTGTCTGGAATCACAGCAGTGAAGTCTCCACCCCCTCCTCCCCTTCTCAACTGAATTAAATACCAGAATGAGAGGACAGGACTGAATTAAATCCAGATAAAGAACTTGGGCAAAGAAAGTGGATCAAGAATGAATCTGGGGTATTTTCCCCTTCAACTTATGGAACTTAGTTTCACCACTTCTCATGAGGTTCTCAAGTTAGGTGTTTCCAAATCAGGAAAGAGAACTCTCTGTTTCCTCTTCTGTTATGAGGAGAAAAATCAGGTGAGGCCCCTACCTGTAAAATAAACTTGTTTTACAAGGAAAGATGAAATGATCTATTTGTCCGTTTCAAATTTAGGACTTAATACCTTTTAGCAAATATAATATGCACTACAAAATGTGTGTTTCAAAATTATTGGCTGTAAAAGTAAAGATAGGAGATTACAAAAGAACAGAGAGGAAAAGAAAATGAGATCGACAAAGCAGGATGGAGAGACAGCATCCCAGATTTGATGTGATTAAGAAAGATTTAAAAAAAAACACGAAAGATAATATGGAGACACAATAAACACATGACAACACATACAGAAAACCAGTGTTGGACACAGAGTCTTGCATGAAACAGCACCTTATTATATGACATTTAGAATATTAATGTTAAAAATTGTAAGTTCTGTTGAAACTTTTACAACTCTGGGTAGTGATGATGGAGCTGCTGGTGTTTTTCTCATGATTGACAATAAACAGTGCATCTGGCCTGCGCACAGAGGTTGTCTGCCTTGTTCAGTACCTCTGAGCCTGCCTGGGCTTCCTGAGTAGCAACTGGACTGTCTTTCCACTTACTGTTGCTTCTCTTCTGCACTCCTTGCAGGTATGATCAATTAACTAATCCAGAAGAATTAAATCTACATTCAAGTTCACCATGCTGGTCATACTTGGCATTTATAGTTTAACCATTTCACTATAGGTTGCAGCATAGTATAATGGCCTCTAAGAAAGAATTAGTGTTGACTTACTTCATTCTGTGTGACAGGCTCCAGATTCATCCACCTTCCTAGAACTGACTCAAATTCATTATTTTTTATGGCTGAGTAATTTTCCATCATATATATATATATACCACATCTTCTTTATCCATTCATCTGTCAGTGGACTTCTCGGTTGTTTCCATGCTCTGGCTATTGTAAATAATGCTGCTATGAACACTGAGGTACATGTGTCTTTTTGTTTGTTTTTTTGATTCATTTTTGTATTACTTTTATTTTGCTTTTACAGAGTTTTGTTGTTTACAGCGATATATAATCCCAAATTGGTCATAGGTATATCTTTGTCCCCTCCCACCTAAGCCCCCACATGTGTGTCTTTTTTGATAATGGTTTTCTCAGGGTATATGCCCAGCATATGGTAGATTGATTTGAATTGTTGTATGGCAGAAACCAACATGGCACTAAAAATTATATATATATATATATATATATATATATATATATATTCTTTTTTTTAAAGACTTACTTATGGGATACATTCGTCTTCAGTTCACTACTCTCTGCACTTACAGAGATTCAAGGTCCTATAACCTACAGAGTTTAGTGCTAGCCGGTTCAAGTGTTGTCTTATCCCCTAGGACAGTCTAGGCTCTTGAAGTCCTGTGCTGCAGGTAGCTCACATTCCATGAAAAGGTAGCTTACGGAATTTCCAACTCTCTACTGGCCTTACTGTTTTCCTCCTTTCCTGTGGGGAGGATGAGGAAAGCACTACGTGGAGGCTTCCAGCTGGACAATAAGCCAGAGTAGATACTTCCCACTTAAAAAAAATGTGAATACACTGCCAGGCTCTCGGGGAAACCTTCCTCAGTCTTTCCAAACAGACTGGCTATTAAAAAAATACAAGTGGGCTTCCCTGGTGGTCCAGTGGATAAAGAGTCAGCCTTGCAGTGCAGGGGGCACTGGTTCAATCCCTGGCCTGAGAAGATCCCACGTGCCGCAGAGCTGCTGAACTGGTGTGTCCAACAAGGAGCCAGCACTCTGGAGCACATGTGCTCAGCGCTGGTGCTCTGCAACAAAGGAGGCCACTGCAATGGGAGGCCCACACATGCCAAAGAATAAAAAAATGGATGAAAATACATATAAATTAAAAAAGAGGCATGATGGAGAAAAGAAAAAAAAAATTAAAAAAAAAAAAAAAAAAACAAGTGAAAACAGAAGAGTAAGAAGCAATAGAGTCACCAGGATAAAGACCTCCAGGGTGATTCATCTGCACTGTGTTCTGTGTATATGTTACTCTCAGGATTTGTACAGTTTAGTTTCCATATACACACCCCAGAAAGACTGCCCTCAAAACAGATGACTATATCTGAGTTGTCTGTTATTAAGAGGTCATCTTTGATGGAAAGCATCCTAATATAGGGGCTTCCCAGGTGACTCAATCTGCCTGCCAATACAGGAGACTCAGGTTTGATCCATGGATTGGGAAGATCCCCTGCAGGAGGAAATGACAACCCACTCCAATGTTATTGCCTGAGAAATTCCGAGGACAGAGGAACCTGGTGGGCTACGGTCCATCGGGTCTGAAAAGAGTTAGACACAACTTAGTGACTAAACAACAGCAACACCCTAATGTAGGCTCGGAAGTTTTCTACGAATTAACCCAACCACAGCTTAACTCACAATCACAGATCATGGAAAGAACCAATATTGGCTTTAGTCTGTTAGCACTCTGCTGCATTTTCACACTCTTTTGAAATCCTTGCATTCGAAGAGGCTGTGAGTCTGAAAACTTTCCTAAATGCCCATAGCAGCTGGTTTCTGGCTAGGTTCTGAAGGGGAAGAAGGAGAGAGACTACTTTTGGGTTTTTTTGCTTAGATGCTGGCAACAGCTGCAGGTCTCAGCCACAGCACAGTTGGATCTGCAGAAGGGAACCTTCTGCACCTACTCGGTCAACATTTGTTGTTCATTTCAAAGGCACTGTGGACTCCCAGGCTCTTGCAATGTCTGTGGGAGTGCACGCTGTGGGCTTCCTGTGTAGGTGGCTGGATGAGTGCTGGTGGGGCTGGTGTAGGCAGCATCGTGGGGCCTGCCTGATGCCACGTATTCCTTTGCTCCTCCAACCTTAGGAGAGTGCCTCAGGACAGCGATTAACCTCTAGGTAATGTCCCTTTTCCTTTTTCAATCTTTCCGGCCCAACATACTTGTATAACAAATTGCCTGTGTTAAATTCCCTGTTTAGGGCTTCCTGGTGGTCCAGTGGATGGAGAGTTCGCCTTGCCATGCAGGGAGCACCAGTTCGATCTCTGGCCTGGGAAGATCCCACGTGCCGTGGAGTGGCTGGACTGGGTGTCTAATTGCGAGCCAGTGCTCTGGAGCGCATGTGCCCAGAGCCGGTGCTCTTCAGTGAGAGAGGCCGCTGTAATGGGAGGCCCACACAGGACAGGGAATGAAAATGGATGACAATAAATAAAAAACCACTAAAAGAGGCCAAAATTTTTTTAAAAAATTCCCTGTTTGAAGTATCTGGCATGATTATTTTCTATCTAGGCATTTCTTAAACTACGAGTAAGAATAATTAACAAGCAATGTTTAGACTCTCTGAGGCGTTAGATATTGGAAAGATCAAATATATAGTAGAATGCCAAGGTATGAAGTGTTTCCAGAAGAAAAATGCCATCCCTGGAATAGTAAGTTATGAGAAAGATATAATAGTAGAATGCCAGGTCTGGGGAAAGTTTTCTGAACACCCTAATGTAGGCTCGGAAGTTTTCTACGAATTAACCCAACCACAGCTTAACTCACAATCACAGATCATGGAAAGAACCAATATTGGCTTTAGTCTGTTAGCACTCTGCTGCATTTTCACACTCTTTTGAAATCCTTGCATTCGAAGAGGCTGTGAGTCTGAAAACTTTCCTAAATGCCCATAGCAGCTGGTTTCTGGCTAGGTTCTGAAGGGGAAGAAGGAGAGAGACTACTTTTGGGTTTTTTTGCTTAGATGCTGGCAACAGCTGCAGGTCTCAGCCACAGCACAGTTGGATCTGCAGAAGGGAACCTTCTGCACCTACTCGGTCAACATTTGTTGTTCATTTCAAAGGCACTGTGGACTCCCAGGCTCTTGCAATGTCTGTGGGAGTGCACGCTGTGGGCTTCCTGTGTAGGTGGCTGGATGAGTGCTGGTGGGGCTGGTGTAGGCAGCATCGTGGGGCCTGCCTGATGCCACGTATTCCTTTGCTCCTCCAACCTTAGGAGAGTGCCTCAGGACAGCGATTAACCTCTAGGTAATGTCCCTTTTCCTTTTTCAATCTTTCCGGCCCAACATACTTGTATAACAAATTGCCTGTGTTAAATTCCCTGTTTAGGGCTTCCCTGGTGGTCCAGTGGATGGAGAGTTCGCCTTGCCGTGCAGGGAGCACCAGTTCGATCTCTGGCCTGGGAAGATCCCACGTGCCGTGGAGTGGCTGGACTGGGTGTCTAATTGCGAGCCAGTGCTCTGGAGCGCATGTGCCCAGAGCCGGTGCTCTTCAGTGAGAGAGGCCGCTGTAATGGGAGGCCCACACAGGACAGGGAATGAAAATGGATGACAATAAATAAAAAACCACTAAAAGAGGCCAAAATTTTTTTAAAAAATTCCCTGTTTGAAGTATCTGGCATGATTATTTTCTATCTAGGCATTTCTTAAACTACGAGTAAGAATAATTAACAAGCAATGTTTAGACTCTCTGAGAGCGTTAGATATTGGAAAGATCAAATATATAGTAGAATGCCAAGGTATGAAGTGTTTCCAGAAGAAAAAATGCCATCCCTGGAATAGTAAGTTATGAGAAAGTATTAAAATGACCAACTGGATTTGGAAAAAATAAAATACCACTTTTAAAAATGAAAAACGATTTTGGTGAAATTAGAAGGACATGGATAGAATCATATTAGAAAAGTCAGTGAATCAAAAGGTAGCTCTGAAAAAATGACACTGAAAGCCACACAGAGAGACAAAGAGGTGGAAAATATGAAAGAAAAAGGATAAATAGTCAATATATAGAAAGCAGAAAAAACCATTTGATCATCTTTATATGTTAAGAGAACAAAATTCCATATTCATTCATGAAAAAAGCTCAAGGAAAAGCAGGAATAGAAGAGAATATCCATAACCTGATTTAGGTAACTATAAAAAACAAAACAAAGACCCCAAATCCCAACCCTCCAAACAACTATCATTTAAAATATGGAAACAGAAGTATTCCCTGTATAATCTCGAATAAGAATAAGTATGTTGCAATCACTGCCTCTGTTCAGCATTGCACTGGGGGATTGGAAAAGAGAAAACAAAACTGTCAATTTTATATAACTGTTTACTCAGAGAACAAAAATTCTGCTAAGAAATTATTTAAACTAATAAGAGAGTTGCTCACTGTGGCTGATACATGACTGATGTGCCAAAGTCAACTGCATTTCTATATACTTGAACAAATCGAAAAATTAACTTAAAAAACCGTCTCACACTAGCAACAGGAAGTATAAAGGGAATAAGTCTGAAAAAAGAGGTGTAAGATTGGACCACAGAAAACTAGAGTACTTGCCTAAAGGACATGAGAGAAAGCCTAAATAAATGGAGAAGTATCTCATGTTCATGGCTTGCCACATTTAATATTGAAAAGATGTCTATTGTCTACAAGTTGATTTGTAGATACATTTCAACCATGATTAAAATCTCAATACTTATTTATTTTTTGGTGGAACTTGACAAACTGATTCCATAATTTATAGAGAAGAGTAAAAAAGGTAAGAACTGTCAAAACACTTCTGAGGAAGGAAAGAGGGTTTTTTCTATCAAAAATTAATATATATAAAAAATTAATATAAAGCAACAGTAAGTGAGATGGTATGGTATATAAACAGGGATAGAAAAGTAGAATAGTCTAGAATAGCCAGAAATAATTGCACAAATCCAGGGAACTTTGATATGCGATCCTGGTGCTATTGGTACTGTACATTAGTCGAGACTGGAGGCACTACAGTTGATGCTTGAATGACAGGGGTGTGAACTGCGCTGGACCACTTAAATGTGAATAGTTTTCCATAAACATATCAGAAAAACTTCTGGTTATTTGTGACAATTTGAAAAAACTCACAGATGAACAATGTAGCCTAAAAATATTTTAAAAATTAAGAAAAAGTATATCATGATTGCATAAAATATTGAAGGTAGTAGTCTGTCCTTACAAAGGCACAAGGTAGTATTTAACGTTAATAATGTGTTAGTTTTCTTGCTGTTTTATAACTTTGCTCTCCCAAAATCACGTTAGTGTGTAGTATGCCTCTCTGTGTGTCATAGCTGGAAAAACTGCTTATCAAGTCTATTATCACAAGTAAGTGATTTTTTTTTTTTGAGGTTTTTTCTTTCTTTTTTTTTTTCCAGCACAGGTGGGGAGGGAGCTGGGCAGGCGAGCCACTTCTGTTGGTCTTTCATTTATCTATTTTCATCCATCTTTGTTCTCTGGCCCGTGTGGGCCTCCCATTGCAGTGGCTTCTGTTGTCGCTGAGCACCGGCTCTGGGAGCATGCGCTCCAAAACTCCAGTAATTGGACACATGGGTCCAGCCGCTCCGCGGCACGTGGGATCTTCCAGGGATCAAACCGGCGCCCCTTGCACTGCAAGGGGGTGTCCTTACCCACTGGACCACCAGGGAAGCCTGTAAGTGATTTTTAAAAACATGTAACAGTGTGTCCAATATTTTATTATTAATACGACTGCAATACTGTAGACCATAAAAATTTTAAAAGGATTCATTCATGAATGTATAGGCTACACTACCTTCAAGCAATCTTATTACTTATACTAGGTTACCACACAGCAGCTTTTTTATTGTCAGTGCATAAATTGTTACACCTGTAAATAAATATGAATTTCTTTCTCACATTATCTTTCCATTTTTTGATATCTTGTGCTAATAATACTTACACTGCCTACAGTATTTTATATCCTATAAGACAATATCGATGTAGGTACTGAAGAAATAAGACGATTCATCTTGCAAACAGATGTTGTGAATTTATGGCATAAATACACTACAGTACTTTCAATGTATTTCCTCTTGCTTATGATTTCCTTCATAACATTTTCCTTTGCTCTAACTTTATTGTAAGAATATAGGATATAATACATATAGCTTATGAAATATGTGTTAATTGACTGTTCATGTTATTGATAAAGCTTCGTCAGTAGTAGGATGTTAGTAAAGATTTGGGGGAGTTAAAAGCTGTATGTCGGGACTTCCCTGGTGGTCCAGGGGGTAAGTGCAAGGGGCGCCAGTTCAATCCCTGGCCTGGGAAGATCCCACGTGCCGTTCCGTGGAGTGGTTGGACCGATGTGTCCAATTACCGAACCAGGGCTCTGGAGCGCATGAGCCCAGAGCCGGTGCTCAGCGACAACAGAGGCCACTGCGATGGGAGGCCCACATGGGCCAGAGAACAAAGATGGATGAAAATAGATAAATGAAAGACCAATAGAAGTGGCCCGCGGGCCGCCCTCCCTCCCCAACCTGCCCCTCCTCCAAAAAATTAATAATAATAATAAAAAAAGCTGTATGTGGATTCTTTATTGCATAGGGATCAGTGTCCATAGCCCCTATGTTGTTCAAGAGTCAACTGTATTTAATAAACAGAGTCAGAATAAATATTTATCTATTAGGAAAAACTAAGACTGTTTTCCTGCCTCATATCATACCAAAATAAACTCCAAAAATAAATCAAACAATAAAAGTACCCCAAAATAAACTCCAAAGGGATTAAAACTTAAATTTCAAAAGCAAAATGTTAAGACTTCTAAACAAAAACACCAATTAATTTCTTTCTTAACTATGGCCAGAAAAAATTTTCTTAAACATGGCATAGAAAGAGGCCCTCATAATGGACACATTAACTTGACTGCATGAAAACAAAGAACTTCTTGACATCAAAGGACTCTTTGAAGAGAATGAAAAGGCAGGACACAAACAGAGAAAAGATATTTGCTACACATAAAAATAACTTCCTCTTGGATTGAAAAATGAACAAATAACCCAATGGAAGAATGGTTAAAACAAAAATCAGAAGATTAAGGATAGAATTGAAACATACATGGTCAATAAACACCCGAGCTGAACAATGGTATTAATAATCAGGGAACTAGAAATCATGACCACAATGAAGTCTCATTTTACACCCATTCAGTTATCAAAATATAAGAAATGTGATGATACTAAATGTAGAAGATGATGTAGATTCTCAAGTAATGCTGATGCAATGACCGCATAATAAAAACCTCATACAATCGTAAAATATAAATCATATAGTAAGAATATAATGAACAGGAACAAATTCACAATCCAAACAGGAGTTTTAACAATTTTCTTAGTAATTAGAGAGTAAGCAGTTCAGTAAAAATACAGAAGGATTGAATACAATAATTAACACTCCTGATGTACTGCTTTTTTCTTTTTCCCAGAATGTAACTTTTATATTTAGTGGAAGTTAATCAGTAATGCTTAATTTTCACTCTTTTGAGAGTCTGTTAGCCCTGGGGGATACTGCGCCCAGCCAGCCAGCCAGCACCCGTCCTGGAATGCCTCAGGTCAAGCAGCCAGTCGTGTGGGGACCCAGCCCCATGAACCAGTGGGCCAGTACCAGCACTGGGCTCCCCCTGCTCCATCCAAGCAATGCCCAGAGACTCATCTCTGCCTGCCAGCATGTTGGTAGCCTCTGTATGAAGCAGAGCCTAACAGCTAAGTGCCTAGCCCCACCTTCCAACACACCTACAGCAGTCAGCTCCAGGACAACAGAAGAGCCCATGTAGGGGAAGCCCCTATAAGATGTAGCTCTGGTGCACAGAGAGGAGTTGCTGTTGGTTCTCATAGGACATCTCCTATTCAAGGCCACTTTTCCAAGTTTGGGACACATAACCAACCTACCTAATACATAGAAATTTGGGATAGGAGTTAGGCAAAATGAGGAGATAGAAGAATATATTCCAAATTAAGAAATAAGATAAAGCCAGATGAAGAAATAAGTGAAGTGGATATAAGCAATTTACTCAATTAAGAGTTCAAGATAATGATCATAAAGCTGTTCAATGAATTTGGGAGAAGAATGGATGAATACAGCGAGGAGTTTAGCAAAGAGTGAGAAAATACAAAAAGGAACCAAAAAAGAGCTGAAGAATGCAATAATTGAAATTAAAAACATACTAGAAGGAATCAACAGTAGATTACATGATATAGAGAAACAGGTTTTTATATAAATTTGTTTTTGTTGTTTAACTGCTAAGTCATATCTGACTTTTTGTGACACCATGCACTGTAGTCCATGGGATTTCTGAGACAATAATACTAGAATGGATTATCATCTGTTTCTGCAGGAGATCATCCTGACCCAGGGGTCAAACTCACATCTACTATAATGGCAGGTGTATTCTTTACCACTGAACCACCTAGGAAGACATTTGTAACAAATGGTGCTAAAACATGGAGTATAATAAAAAAATGCTAAAACAATGAAGTCAAGTGGGCTTTAGGAAGCATAACTAGGAATAAAACTAGCAGAGGTGATAGAATTCCAGTTGAGCTATTTTGAATCCTAAAAGATGATACTGTTAACAAGTGCTGCACTCAATATGTCAGCAAAAATGGAAAACTCAGCAGTGGCCACGGGACAGTCAGTTTTCATTCCAATACTAAAGAAAGGCAATGCCAAAGAATATTCGAACTACCACATAAGTGCATTTCTCACATGCTAGCAAGATAATGTTCAAAATCCTTCAAGCTAGGCTTCAACAGTATGTGAATTGAGAACTTCCAAATATGCAAACTGGACTTAGGAAAGACAGAGAAACCAGAGATCAAACTGCCAACATCCACTGGACCATAGAAAAAGCAAGACAATTCCAGGAAGACATCTAGTTCTGCATTATTGACTATGCTAAAGCCTTTCACTGTGTGGATCATAACAAACTGGAAAATTCTGAAAGAGATGGGACTACCAGACCACCTTACCTGCCTCCTGAGAAATTTCTGGCACATTGACATGGCAAAATAAGATAGAAGAATATATTCCAAATTAAGAAATAAGATAAAGCCAGATGAAGAAATAAGTGAAGTGGATATAAGCAATTTACTCAATTAAGAGTTCAAGATAATGATCATAAAGCTGTTCAATGAATTTGGGAGAAGAATGGATGAATACAGCGAGGAGTTTAGCAAAGAGTGAGAAAATACAAAAAGGAACCAAAAAAGAGCTGAAGAATGCAATAATTGAAATTAAAAACATACTAGAAGGAATCAACAGTAGATTACATGATATAGAGAAACAGGTTTTTATATAAATTTGTTTTTGTTGTTTAACTGCTAAGTCATATCTGACTTTTTGTGACACCATGCACTGTAGTCCATGGGATTTCTGAGACAATAATACTAGAATGGATTATCATCTGTTTCTGCAGGAGATCATCCTGACCCAGGGATCAAACTCACATCTACTATAATGGCAGGTGTATTCTTTACCACTGAACCACCTAGGAAGACATTTGTAACAAATGGTGCTAAAACATGGAGTATAATAAAAAAATGCTAAAACAATGAAGTCAAGTGGGCTTTAGGAAGCATAACTAGGAATAAAACTAGCAGAGGTGATAGAATTCCAGTTGAGCTATTTTGAATCCTAAAAGATGATACTGTTAACAAGTGCTGCACTCAATATGTCAGCAAAAATGGAAAACTCAGCAGTGGCCACGGGACAGTCAGTTTTCATTCCAATACTAAAGAAAGGCAATGCCAAAGAATATTCGAACTACCACATAAGTGCATTTCTCACATGCTAGCAAGATAATGTTCAAAATCCTTCAAGCTAGGCTTCAACAGTATGTGAATTGAGAACTTCCAAATATGCAAACTGGACTTAGGAAAGACAGAGAAACCAGAGATCAAACTGCCAACATCCACTGGACCATAGAAAAAGCAAGACAATTCCAGGAAGACATCTAGTTCTGCATTATTGACTATGCTAAAGCCTTTCACTGTGTGGATCATAACAAACTGGAAAATTCTGAAAGAGATGGGACTACCAGACCACCTTACCTGCCTCCTGAGAAATCTCTATTCAAGTCAAGAAGCAACAGTTAGAACCTGACATGGAACAATGGATTGGTTCAAAATTGGGAAGGGAGTACATTAAGGTGGTATATTGTCACCCTGCTTATTTAACTTATATGCAGAGTACATCATGCAAAATGCTGGTCTGGATGAATTACAACCTGGAATCAAGATTGGTAGGAGAAATATCAATAATCTCTGATATGCAGATGACACCATCCCAATGGCAGAAAGCGAAGAGGAACTAAACAGCCTCTTGATGAACATGAAAGAGGAGAGTGAAGAAAGCTGGCTTAAAATGCAACATTAAAAATCTAAGATCATGGTATCCAGTTCCATCACATCATGGCAAATGGATGGGGAGAAAATGGAAACAGTGACAGACTTTATTTTCTTAGGCTCCAAAATCACTGTGGATGGTGACTGCAGCCTTGAAATTAAAAGACAGTTGCTCCTTGGAAAACAGGGCATGACAAACCTAAACAGTGTATTAAAAAGCAGAGACATCACTTTGTAGTCAAAGCTATGGTCTTTCCAGAAGTCCTGTATGGATAGGAGAGTTGGACCATAAAAAAGGCTGAGCACCGAAGAACTGATGCC
Source organism: Tragulus kanchil (assembly GCA_022376925.1). Classification (NCBI taxonomy): domain Eukaryota; kingdom Metazoa; phylum Chordata; class Mammalia; order Artiodactyla; family Tragulidae; genus Tragulus; species Tragulus kanchil. Next base: position 238,432,282 of record JAIOJX010000026.1, read on the forward strand.
TTTGAACTGTGGTGCTAGAGAAGACTCTTGAGAGTCCCTTGGACAGAAAGGAGATCAAATTAGTCAATCCTAAAGGAAATAAACCCTGAATATTCATTGGAAGAACTAAGTGTGAAGCTGAAGCTCCAATACGCTGGTCACCTGATGTGAAGAACAGACTCATTGGACAAGACTCTGATGCTGGAAAAGATTGAGGGCAGGATGGGTAGGGTGTGACAGAGGTTGAGATGGTTGGATGGCATCATCAACTCAAAGGACACGAGTGTGAGTAAACTCCAGGAGATGGTAAAGGACAGGGGAGCCTGGCGTACTGCAGACCACAGGGTCACAAAGAGTTGGACATGACTGAGAGACTGAACAACAACTGCAACCACAAAACAATTATGTATTAATATAGAAAGTTTAAATGTGGACTTACAGTTCATATTATACATAGAAATAAATTCCAGGTAGATTAAAGACCTACCACAAAGAAAGAGCCATAAACTTTTTAAGACAGAACAGGGGCAAAAATCCTCTTAGTTTTAGGATGGGGAAAGATTTCTTAAACAGAAACCACGAAGTAAAAGAAAGATAATTCTAACTACATTAAAACTACGAACCTCATTCATCAAAGTACCTCATAAAGAGACTGAAAGGAAAAATCTCCATTTAAAACAATCGTATCTAAAGCACATATAACTATCAACACCTGGTATGCAGATTATGTTTTAAATATTCTGAGAAGTCAACAAGAAAGCATTATGAGCTCAGTAGAAAATGCACAAAAGATTAAATAGGCCCCTCATAAAGGAAGAAACCTAAATCAATTAACATATGGAAAGGTGCTTCACTAGTAATCTCAGAAATGCAAATGAAAACTACAGCGAGGAACCATGACAAACCCAACAGATTAGAAAAATTAATTCTGAAAACATCAAGTACAAGAGAGGATGTTGAACAAGGGGAAGTCTGCCCAGGTACTGCTGGTGCTGGCAGGGGTGGGCAGTGGTGGAGCGGCAGAGCCCAGATTGATACAACCATTGTGGAAAACAGTTCTGCTTTACCTGGTAAAGTTGAACATGCACATATACCACAACTGGAAACTCCATTAAAATTTCAATACCATTCTCCATTTTTTAGAGAAATGTATACATGTGTACCAGGATGCATGTACTAGAATATTTATAGTGGTATTTGAGCAGCATAGTACCAAAGTAGAAACAAAACATATGTCCATTACATATGTAGACTGAATAAACTTGGGTGTATACATACAGTGGCTTATATAATAACATATAACTTTAAAATAATTTAGCACTGCAACTGGGGAGTAGCCCCCACTCGCCACAACTAGAGAAAAGCCTGCGTGCAGCAACAACAGCCCAGTGTAGGCAAAAATAAGATTTTTAAAATAAATAAATTCAAAAAGTCAGTATTTTATTTTTACAGAAAGACAAAAATTGAAATAAAATTGATGAGATTGCTGGAACACAGGTAGACATTTCTTTAAAACTCAGATAACAATTCTCAAAGAGCCTTTTGAAACTAAGGGGGTAATATAAAAACGATGAGGAAGGCATGGCAAGCCACTCTAATATTCTTGCCTGAAGAATCCCATGGACAGAGGAGCCTGGTGGGCTGCAGTTCATGGGGTCGCATGCAGAGTCAGACATGACTGAGCGACTAAGCACAGCACACAGAAAACAATGAACAGACCTGCGTTTCCTCCCCTACCACCATTTTTTTCCCCAGAGGCAGCAGATGAATAAATAATTCATTACACTTTGAAAAATCAAGATGCCATAGTCTTTTATAGAGTGCTTTTGTGTGTATATGTGTGTATTCTTAACTACAAGAGTAAATCTCAGACAGTATTTGTTGATTTTTTATTCTCTGTCCATTCAGCTGAAAGCCACGGTGAAACTAATGGTTTTAAACTCATGTTTACCTAATCTTGAACTTCCTGGCATAACCCTGGTTTCAAAGACATAAGCAGCCCAAGACCACTCTTTGTGGTTGTTTTGTCAACTTCCTCATCGAGCAGTGGAGGGCATCCACCCACCAGCTAGCCTGCTAAACTGCTGCCAGCTCACAGTTTCCTTCATGAACTTTGTGACCAGAGACTGACCTGGTTGTCACGTGAGCACAGGGAAGGAGTGGAGCCCTCTTCTGGGCAAGTGGGTACTCCTCAGTAAAGTTGATACCACAACTGGAAACTCCATTAAAATTTCAATACCATTCTCCATTTTTTAGAGAAATGTATACATGTGTACCAGGATGCATGTACTAGAATATTTATAGTGGTATTTGAGCAGCATAGTACCAAAGTAGAAACAAAACATATGTCCATTACATATGTAGACTGAATAAACTTGGGTGTATACATACAGTGGCTTATATAATAACATATAACTTTAAAATAATTTAGCACTGCAACTGGGAGTAGCCCCACTCGCCACAACTAGAGAAAAGCCTGCGTGCAGCAACAACAGCCCAGTGTAGGCAAAAATAAGATTTTTAAAATAAATAAATTCAAAAAGTCAGTATTTTATTTTTACAGAAAGACAAAAATTGAAATAAAATTGATGAGATTGCTGGAACACAGGTAGACATTTCTTTAAAACTCAGATAACAATTCTCAAAGAGCCTTTTGAAACTAAGGGGGTAATATAAAAACGATGAGGAAGGCATGGCAAGCCACTCTAATATTCTTGCCTGAAGAATCCCATGGACAGAGGAGCCTGGTGGGCTGCAGTTCATGGGGTCGCATGCAGAGTCAGACATGACTGAGCGACTAAGCACAGCACACAGAAAACAATGAACAGACCTGCGTTTCCTCCCCTACCACCATTTTTTTTTCCCCCAGAGGCAGCAGATGAATAAATAATTCATTACACTTTGAAAAATCAAGATGCCATAGTCTTTTATAGAGTGCTTTTGTGTGTATATGTGTGTATTCTTAACTACAAGAGTAAATCTCAGACAGTATTTGTTGATTTTTTATTCTCTGTCCATTCAGCTGAAAGCCACGGTGAAACTAATGGTTTTAAACTCATGTTTACCTAATCTTGAACTTCCTGGCATAACCCTGGTTTCAAAGACATAAGCAGCCCAAGACCACTCTTTGTGGTTGTTTTGTCAACTTCCTCATCGAGCAGTGGAGGGCATCCACCCACCAGCTAGCCTGCTAAACTGCTGCCAGCTCACAGTTTCCTTCATGAACTTTGTGACCAGAGACTGACCTGGTTGTCACGTGAGCACAGGGAAGGAGTGGAGCCCTCTTCTGGGCAAGTGGGTACTCCTCAGATAGGATAAACTGGTGCTCAAACTGCAAAGCCACTCTACGGGATCAAGATCCAAGGCTTTGAGTCTGAAGCCTGCCAAATACGAGCACTCTAAAGGCAGACATCCAAGTGAGGGCCATGCTCAGCAACACGGGGGCCAGGGAAGTCAGAGCTTCTGTGAGTCTGAACTGTTAGAAGAGAACAAAGAGAAGCACAGGAGCGTCTTGAAGAAGGTCCTGCATGATGGATTACTGTTCGTGGTACCTAGAGAATTCACAACCAGCTCTGTGGTTCATTTAAGGTCCAGCAAGAAAGTAGGGCACGGATGCTTTCACAAGACATAAAAGCTCAGGGCTGACGCTCTAGTAAGCTGATTGCAGTGTAATGTAAAGAACCCCTACTTTTTTATCAACAGTATTCCATAAGCTGCCAGTAGGAAAATATGGAGCAGTAGCTCGGAGCCTCAGGATCTTTCTGCATACAGTGATTTTTAAGAGCTAGTGGCAGTCCAGGAGGCTTCTGAGTTTATGCTGGAGTTCCTGCATCCCCTCTTAACACTTTCTATCCATTGAGTCCAAGGATAACAAATTTGGATGCTACCAGGACCTTAGACTTAGGGTTCTGGGCTCAAAAGTTAAACTTTCATAGCAAATAAAGCTTACTTATTCCCCCTTTTCAATCCACCTATGGGGACTCGAAGCAAACAAATCTCTGATAACACATGAACTTCTTTTTCAGTTGGAAGCTTAATGATTTGGAATCCAGTGGGTAAAAAGACTGGGTTCTGGGTTCAAAAGTTAAACTTTCATAGCAAATAAAGCTTACTTATTCCCCCTTTTCAATCCACCTATGGGGACTCGAAGCAAACAAATCTCTGATAACACATGAACTTCTTTTTCAGTTGGAAGCTTAATGATTTGGAATCCAGTGGGTAAAAAGACTGGGTTCTGGGTTCAAAAGTTAAACTTTCATAGCAAATAAAGCTTACTTATTCCCCCTTTTCAATCCACCTATGGGGACTCGAAGCAAACAAATCTCTGATAACACATGAACTTCTTTTTCAGTTGGAAGCTTAATGATTTGGAATCCAGTGGGTAAAAAGACTGGGTTCTGGGTTCAAAAGTTAAACTTTCATAGCAAATATAGCTTACTTATTCCCCCTTTTCAATCTACCTATGGGAACTCAAAGCAAACAAATCTCTGATAACACATGAACTTCTTTTTCAGTTGGAAGCTTAATGATTTGGAATCCAGTGGGTAAAAAGGAAGCAATATCTTCATACTTCTCCCACCTTGGGTCAATGGAGGATCTTCATTTAAGTGGCTGGCAAGTAGGTGACTTGTAACAGTTTTTTAAGGTCCAAGACCTGCCTTCTGCCAAGTCTATGTCAGAGGGAGTGTGCAGGAGAGAGCAGAGGGTCAGGATCTCACTTGAGCCAGAAGGACCTCAGGTTCCAGTTGCAGACTCCTGGAAGGATGTCTGGGGCACATTTGTTGTTCTTTTCTCCCATCTATGGCTTAAGAAACAAGGGCTAACTGTCCGTATTCTTTGCAGTGGAGACTAATTTGTAATTGCAACCCTTCCACAGTCTACTCATCAGAATTCTGGACTCAATCCTGCTGATTTCTTTACCTTGTCAAGGTAGCTGCAATTTCACAGGCAATTCCCCACTCCTTGTTCACAAATAGGAGCTGTCTTCATATTCACATCTTAGCACCTAAGTCCCAGCCACCAGGGAGTCAAAGTTCACTATCTGCCCTCTGCTGGCCTGATTCAGAACTGGTGGCTCTGTTTCTTAAGCAGAGGTGGCTCTTACTGTTAAGCATTAGACTTCCTTTCAGGGGACGGTTCCACTTCACTGAGAACTTGGTAGCGCTAATACTATGGTACAGTCTACGAAAATGTACGAGATCATGAGGCTCTCAGGAGACTTCCCTTCTCAAGTCGGCTCACCTGATCATGGGTGAATCCCTCTGGGGACATTGTCTTCTAAGGCCATCTTCTGAGACTACTTCCTCTCTTGGTTCGCAAGTAGTTTACTTAGATCCTCAAAGTGGAGTTAGATGTTCCTTCCCTGAGATACTAACCCTGAAAGTTTACAGTGATACAGATTGCTTCCACTCTATTCTGATTAAGACAATTTCCATGAAAATGCACGTGCATACCACCTACAACTGCTGAGAGCACTCATCTCTCATCCTGTGTGTCTCAGCCAGGAATGCCTGTCTTCAGTTTGCTTCAGAAAGAATGTACAAATATTAAAAATATATCATCTACTATAAGGCTATCTCTTGTCACAAGACAATGCAAATTCATGGTATATTACTGAGAATTTACCTGATTTTACAAGATTTGCTGTAATAATTCAAAACCTTAACAAGAATAGGATTTTTTTGCTTCCTATTCTTAGCCCTTCAGAATCTGTTCTCTTCAAATATTTGAGTGTGTGTATATGAGTGTGCATAAACACCTATCCCATCAGTGAAATCAGCTTCTCTCTAACAGACTTTCATAAGTGTAAGAATTCCTGATCAGATTTTTATTTGCCAGCCTTCAGATTTGACAAGCCATTAAAATCTTCCCTCCTTCAGATTAACACCTTATCCACAATTCTAAATGTGTTGCTCTATTTAACTAAAGTATTTCCTGTGCATTTGTGTTAGTTATGAGGAACGTCCATTCCTCATATACATTTATTTCAATATGTTACATTGATCTTACTGGAGTTTTTCCAATTGTCAGTTAGGAAAAATTTTACTTCTTATGCATATAGAAGTACAACTAGGAAAATGGATTAAAGTCATTTTTAGGATAAAATGCAAACATTGGGTCAGGTGCCAAATTTTTGCCCAGATTTCTCCCTTAAATAATAAAATCTGAATCTTTTTCAAATCAGATAATCAGTTAGATATGAACAGGCAATGTCCATGTACAAGAGATTGAATTCAACAGTTGAATGATAAAAAGTAACAAATATGTTATTGTCCTGTTCTCACACATTCTCTCAGATTGTATATTCGGATTTGATGGCCACTTCAGGAGCTTTTCATTTAATACATACTAAATGAAATGTGCATACCACATTCTGGGCGCCACGCATCAGTCTGGAGATCCGGCTGGGAATATGACACAGCTCGTGTTCCCACGGGGCTGAGATTCAGGAGGGGAGATGGTGCAGTAGGACCTCTAGGACAGGGTGCTGTGCATGTGCAGAGGTCACCCAGCTCAGCCCTGGAGGAACAGAGAGCAGTCCCCCAGGGGAGCAATGGCCAAGATGCATGTGGAAGATTAGGTAGGAATTAACCAGGTACAGATTAGGAAGGGGAGGTGAAGCGGGAGGGGTGGGAGCATGCCTCAGGAAGCACCCACTGGGGATGCCAAGAGGTGAGGGACAGAGGTACGTGTGAGAGAGCATGGGCGTTCAGTACAGCGGGAACGCGTATGACTCTGCAGGGAGGGGAGGCAGGAGGAAGCTGGAGAAGGCAACTGGTCAAACCAGGCAGGGCTCCTATGTTCACTGTTGATAGGGAATTAGGAGAATCATGCGCTGGATTGAGTGTAAATAGCAAGTTGTGAGGCAGGCAGTGTCATGGATGTGATTAAGAATGATGAGAGCCAGTCAGGGTAGTCTTGCCACAGTACAAAGAAGTCCTAAATATCCAGTGGCTTAGAGAACAAGAAGTTTCTCCCCTTCTCACTTTAGAGGACTGAGTAGTTTCAGGTCAGCAGCTAGAGGTAGGAAAGGGAAGGTGGACTCTGTCCCAGGCAGAGATCCAGGCTGATGGAGTGATGCTGTTACTAACGCAGCTTCCAATGTCACCATCATAGGCAGAGAGAAGAGGACAAGGGAATGATGAGTAGGTGGCTTTTGTGGGTTAGGCCTGAAAGTAGCACATGGTGGTTCCGTCCACCTGCCATTGGTCAGAGCCCTGTCATGTGGCTACACAAACTACAGGGAACCAGGAAACATGGCGCTCAGCAATATGCCAGGATGAAGAGGATTTGGTGGGGAGGGGAACGGTGCTGGGGGGAAGAGCTGGTGGACTGTGAGTCAGAACTGTTGCTCACATTTTCCCTCACAGCCCTTTGTCTGCTTGTCTCTGATTATCTCACAGTCCTTGTCTTCTTTCATTTCCTAATTCCCTCCTGTAGATGCATATAGGTCCTCTTGGATGATTTATCTCAATGATAACCACCAGGCTTTCCTCAACTACATCCCATCCTTTGATCAGTCCCATCTGTCTCTCAGCATTGGTGGTGGTTTGCTTGCCCAGTTCCATCTGTTTTAAGGAAAGAGTCTGGCCCTGCTGGTCAGTAGGGGTAACCAGAAATGCTGGTTGGTGAATCAGTAGGTGGTGCTCTGGGTCAGCAAGACACCAATTCCAAAGCCACTCACGCAGTGAGGGCAAGGATGCAGTCACGCTCAGCAGAGCACAACAGCAGTGGCTCACTTGACCTACTTCCTCAAGACTCAGCTTTCAAAGGATGACCACACCCAGACTGACCAGTGGATTCTTGCAAACACGGATGTCAACATGCTCTGAACTGATGGCCAACAAAAATATTTCCTTTGTGTGGAGACTTTCTTTCTCTTGTGCTCAGGAAGTTCACTGTTGATAGGGAATTAGGAGAATCATGCGCTGGATTGAGTGTAAATAGCAAGTTGTGAGGCAGGCAGTGTCATGGATGTGATTAAGAATGATGAGAGCCAGTCAGGGTAGTCTTGCCACAGTACAAAGAAGTCCTAAATATCCAGTGGCTTAGAGAACAAGAAGTTTCTCCCCTTCTCACTTTAGAGGACTGAGTAGTTTCAGGTCAGCAGCTAGAGGTAGGAAAGGGAAGGTGGACTCTGTCCCAGGCAGAGATCCAGGCTGATGGAGTGATGCTGTTACTAACGCAGCTTCCAATGTCACCATCATAGGCAGAGAGAAGAGGACAAGGGAATGATGAGTAGGTGGCTTTTGTGGGTTAGGCCTGAAAGTAGCACATGGTGGTTCCGTCCACCTGCCATTGGTCAGAGCCCTGTCATGTGGCTACACAAACTACAGGGAACCAGGAAACATGGCGCTCAGCAATATGCCAGGATGAAGAGGATTTGGTGGGGAGGGGAACGGTGCTGGGGGGAAGAGCTGGTGGACTGTGAGTCAGAACTGTTGCTCACATTTTCCCTCACAGCCCTTTGTCTGCTTGTCTCTGATTATCTCACAGTCCTTGTCTTCTTTCATTTCCTAATTCCCTCCTGTAGATGCATATAGGTCCTCTTGGATGATTTATCTCAATGATAACCACCAGGCTTTCCTCAACTACATCCCATCCTTTGATCAGTCCCATCTGTCTCTCAGCATTGGTGGTGGTTTGCTTGCCCAGTTCCATCTGTTTTAAGGAAAGAGTCTGGCCCTGCTGGTCAGTAGGGGTAACCAGAAATGCTGGTTGGTGAATCAGTAGGTGGTGCTCTGGGTCAGCAAGACACCAATTCCAAAGCCACTCACGCAGTGAGGGCAAGGATGCAGTCACGCTCAGCAGAGCACAACAGCAGTGGCTCACTTGACCTACTTCCTCAAGACTCAGCTTTCAAAAGGATGACCACACCCAGACTGACCAGTGGATTCTTGCAAACACGGATGTCAACATGCTCTGAACTGATGGCCAACAAAAATATTTCCTTTGTGTGGAGACTTTCTTTCTCTTGTGCTCAGGAAGAGCAGAAAAGTTTGACCTGTCTGGTGTGGAGACCACTGTGGACTGCTGGTCTCGTGGTTTCTTAGGGAGGCAGAGAAGGAGGCGTGTGTATTGTTTTAATGGGAGGTGGAGTTGCTGCCTTCATAACCACTGATTAGTCCTATTTGCTATTAGGAAACCCTCGGGCTCTCCATCAAAGGTCTCGCTATTGGGTTCTTTCTTTCACTTGTGTGACTCTGGTAAGGTGTCCTTTCACTCAGGGATCGATGTGTTCTAGGTCATTTTTCGTAATACTGCAAAGGTGTGGAACAAAGTGGCCAGAGATTTGGAGATACCTGTCCCCATTGAGAGTTTCAAACTGACATTGGCAGAGAAGAGCAGGGATTTTGCTCATGTAGAATTTGTTAACTGTTTATGTCCCTTAGATCTGTCTCCTTTTTGTGCAAATTCAGATATTTAAAAGTCTATGCTTCTATTCATAGAGACCTCTACTGGCATGGTAAATAGGCGAAGTAATGCCTAGAAGACCCTGATACTGGGAAAGATTGATGGTAAAAGGACAAGGGGAAAATAGAGGATGAGATGGTTGGATGGCATCACCGACTCAATGGACATGAATCGGAGCAAAGTCTGGGAGATAGTGAGGAAGCCTGATGTGCTGCAGTCCATGAGATTGCAGAAAGTTGGACACAACTGAGCGACTGAACGACAATCATCTAGAAAAGGGATGTCTGCATGCTGGGCTTTTTATTTTTCCCTTCTTTTAATATAAAAGTCTCATAGAAATGCAAGTAAAGAATTGATTTTCCTTAAAGCCAGTTTAGGTTTGATAGTATATGAGACATTAGTATTGGATGTTGTCTAAAAACATCATACAGGGGGCTTCCCTGGTGGTCCGGTGGGTAAGGACACTGCCTTGCAGTGCAAGGGGCGCCAGTTCAATCCCTGGCCTGGGAAGATCCCACGTGCCGTGGAGCGGCTGGACTGATGTGTCCAATTACTGAGCCGGAGCTCTGGAGCGCATGTGCCCAGAGCCGGCGCTCTGCGACAACAGAGGCCACGGAGATGGGAGGCCCACACGGGCCAAAGAACAAAGATGGATGAAAATGGACAAATGAAAAACCAATAGAAGTGGCCCGCCCACCCCCCGCCAAAAAAAAAAAAAAAAATCATATAGTTATTAATGATCATCTGATTCCTAGCCATATTTTAAATTAAGTTAGCCATATGCCCATAGTAATTTTATCATTAGTAACGCTCATCTTTTATTCTGTCAGACTATTTTTTTAAAAAAAACCTTTCCCTAAACCATCTCTTCCGAGAAGCTCTCCTTCACTAACCTCCACTTGACTGGCATTTTATCTTTGTATTTTCCATTTGTATCCCATATATGACCAGGATGGTGGGTCAATCAGGATGACCAGGTGAGGTTGGGGGTACATATGCGTGTGTTCAGTTGTATACAACTCTTTGCAATCCCGTGGACTATAGCCAGCCAGGCTCCTCTGTTATGGAATTTTCCAGGCAAGAACACTGGAGCAGGTTGCCATTTCCTCCTCCAGGGGATCTTCCTGACCCAAGGATCAAGCCTTCATCTCTCACGCCTCCTATGTTGGCAGGTGGATTCGTCACCACTGTGCCACCTGGAAGCCCTTGTATTGAAGTAATAATCCCCAAATCTGAGTGCTTTACATTATTAAATGTGTTTCTCATTTTCACACGGTGTCCAGTATGTACCAGTAGGGGGCTCTGTTCATGTGTAGGTACTTATGGACCTCACCCACACTGACAGAAGTTCCATCCTAACAATGTGGTCCCTAATCATGTTAGGGGGACACAAACATAGTGAAATACACACTGGGCGTTTAAAGCTTCTAAATAAGTCTCAGGCAAGTAGAGAGGGTAGGTCAATACCTTTTTCATTTTACATATGAGAAAACCAAGGCTTGAGAGATTAAGATCTAACACCTTTTCTTTAGGTTATCATGACTGCAGGAGTTTTTATAATTAATTATGCACAAAATTTCAGCATCATGCTTGTAATTTTGGCTTCTGAGAGATGATACAGTGGGCGGCTGGACTGATGTGTCCAATTACTGAGCCGGAGCTCTGGGCGCATGGCCCAGAGCCGGCTCTACAACAGAGGCCACTGCGATGGGAGGCCCACACGGGCCAAAGAACAAAGATGGATGAAAATGGACAAATGAAAAACCAATAGAAGTGCCCCGCCCACCCCCCGCCAAAAAAAAAAAAAAATCATATAGTTATTAATGATCATCTGATTCCTAGCCATATTTTAAATTAAGTTAGCCATATGCCCATAGTAATTTTATCATTAGTAACGCTCATCTTTTATTCTGTCAGACTATTTTTTTAAAAAAAACCTTTCCCTAAACCATCTCTTCCGAGAAGCTCTCCTTCACTAACCTCCACTTGACTGGCATTTTATCTTTGTATTTTCCATTTGTATCCCATATATGACCAGGATGGTGGGTCAATCAGGATGACCAGGTGAGGTTGGGGGTACATATGCGTGTGTTCAGTTGTATACAACTCTTTGCAATCCCGTGGACTATAGCCAGCCAGGCTCCTCTGTTATGGAATTTTCCAGGCAAGAACACTGGAGCAGGTTGCCATTTCCTCCTCCAGGGGATCTTCCTGACCCAAGGATCAAGCCTTCATCTCTCACGCCTCCTATGTTGGCAGGTGGATTCGTCACCACTGTGCCACCTGGAAGCCCTTGTATTGAAGTAATAATCCCCAAATCTGAGTGCTTTACATTATTAAATGTGTTTCTCATTTTCACACGGTGTCCAGTATGTACCAGTAGGGGGCTCTGTTCATGTGTAGGTACTTATGGACCTCACCCACACTGACAGAAGTTCCATCCTAACAATGTGGTCCCTAATCATGTTAGGGGGACACAAACATAGTGAAATACACACTGGGCGTTTAAAGCTTCTAAATAAGTCTCAGGCAAGTAGAGAGGGTAGGTCAATACCTTTTTCATTTTACATATGAGAAAAACCAAGGCTTCGAGAGATTAAGATCTAACACCTTTTCTTTAGGTTATCATGACTGCAGGAGTTTTTATAATTAATTATGCACAAAATTTCAGCATCATGCTTGTAATGTTTGGATGAACAAATACCAATGCTGTAGCAGTAACCTGGTGCTCAGAGTCCAAGAAGCCAAACAACATCTCAATCATCAAGAGAACCCCAAGTTCTTTGAGGTTCCTTTTTCAACTAATTCTCAGAGGTGCTAATCAATCTGGTCAGGCAGGGACATCATGTGGTGCCCTGCCCTTTCCCTGACTCTCTGGGGTGATGGCTCCTGCAAGCATGAGATGCAACTGTTGAAGGCTGCGGGTCCCTCCCTTCCCACCCCCAGAGAGGATGGTGCCTGTAAAGTGGGCTGAGGCCTCAGAGAAGCCATCGCTTCTCACTGAGGAAGCCAGGGTCACAGTGTGAGGAACCCTTTTAGGTTTTACTGACTCTCTTGTTTTCACTCTTTCTCTTTCAGACTCTCACACAAGGACCTTTAGCCACTTGTGTGTCACAGTGTTGGGTGAGATGTGTGAACCTCAGCCCTCTTCTCTCAGAAAGGAAGACTCTTTCTCAGAAGGCCCTTCAGTCACTCCTGCGGTCACCTTCCCCCTCCCATCCAGACATGCCTGTCTTGGGTTGAACATCAAATCAAGTTGACTCCTTTGCTGCACTATTTAGAGAGGCTTAGACTTGTTTCTGCATATGGCGAAAATACAACCAGTTAATGTAATGGATTGAAAGACATCAGTATTTCAGGATTTGTGCAGCACACCATGCATTTCCGGGGTCCTGCCACCTCCACAAGGGAGAAGAACTGGTACAGGAAGATCAACATTTCAACCCCAAGGCCAACCCGGCAGTCTACTCTCAGGCTTGGGCCTTTTCAGCGACCTTGGGAAAGTCACTTAGCTCTCCTGAGCTCTTTTACTATTCATGTGCGTGCTCAGTCACTCAGTCATGTCTGATTCTTTTGTGACCCCATAGGCTACAGCCCCCAAGGCTGTGTATGGGGTTTCCCAGGCCAGAATACTGGAGTGGGTTGCCATTTCCTCCTCCAGGAGTTCTTTCCAACCCAGCGATCAAACTCAAATCTCCTGCGTCTCCTGCTTTGTAGGTGAATCCTTTATCTGCTGAGCCATCAAGGAAGACTTTATCATTCATAAAACGAAGGAAATACTAGGGACGAATTTTCGAGGAGTTTTTCAAGTTTGTGATTTGTGGTGACAAGATTTATTATTCACAATTATTGTCAACAGGTGGCAGCCAATGCTGTAGCAGTAACCTGGTGCTCAGAGTCCAAGAAGCCAAACAACATCTCAATCATCAAGAGAACCCCAAGTTCTTTGAGGTTCCTTTTTCAACTAATTCTCAGAGGTGCTAATCAATCTGGTCAGGCAGGGACATCATGTGGTGCCCTGCCCTTTCCCTGACTCTCTGGGGTGATGGCTCCTGCAAGCATGAGATGCAACTGTTGAAGGCTGCGGGTCCCTCCCTTCCCCACCCCGAGAGAGGATGGTGCCTGTAAAGTGGGCTGAGGCCTCAGAGAAGCCATCGCTTCTCACTGAGGAAGCCAGGGTCACAGTGTGAGGAACCCTTTTAGGTTTTACTGACTCTCTTGTTTTCACTCTTTCTCTTTCAGACTCTCACACAAGGACCTTTAGCCACTTGTGTGTCACAGTGTTGGGTGAGATGTGTGAACCTCAGCCCTCTTCTCTCAGAAAGGAAGACTCTTTCTCAGAAGGCCCTTCAGTCACTCCTGCGGTCACCTTCCCCCTCCCATCCAGACATGCCTGTCTTGGGTTGAACATCAAATCAAGTTGACTCCTTTGCTGCACTATTTAGAGAGGCTTAGACTTGTTTCTGCATATGGCGAAAATACAACCAGTTAATGTAATGGATTGAAAGACATCAGTATTTCAGGATTTGTGCAGCACACCATGCATTTCCGGGGTCCTGCCACCTCCACAAGGGAGAAGAACTGGTACAGGAAGATCAACATTTCAACTCCAAGGCCAAACCTGCAGTCTACTCTCAGGTTTGGGCCTTTTGAGCGACCTTGGGAAAGTCACTTAGCTCTCCTGAGCTCTTTTACTATTCATGTGCGTGCTCAGTCACTCAGTCATGTCTGATTCTTTTGTGACCCCATAGGCTACAGCCCCCAAGGCTGTGTATGGGGTTTCCCAGGCCAGAATACTGGAGTGGGTTGCCATTTCCTCCTCCAGGAGTTCTTTCCAACCCAGCGATCAAACTCAAATCTCCTGCGTCTCCTGCTTTGTAGGTGAATCCTTTATCTGCTGAGCCATCAAGGAAGACTTTATCATTCATAAAACGAAGGAAATACTAGGGACGAATTTTCGAGGAGTTTTTCAAGTTTGTGATTTGTGGTGACAAGATTTATTATTCACAATTATTGTCAACAGGTGGCAGCAAAAGTCCAGTCTCTGCTGAGTGAAGAGAAGCGAAAACTACCTACGTGCCTTTGACTTAGCCTCAAAATCTCAGAGAACATTTAGTTAATTTTGTTCATTTTAAACCTAATGAGGAAATTTAAGATTCACATTTAAAGACTCTGGGATAGAAAGAAAATAAGTACAATTTATGTTGTCACATGAATTGAAAAGTAAGATGACTATGTTTTATAAACAATTGAATTTAGATCTTTTTTCAAGTCATTCTGAGTGTGACTGTGGCTAAAGGTCTTAGGACACTAAAACTGCCATGTAAAGTAATATTTGGATGAGTCTTTTATATGTTTATTTTGACCACAGGTACAGAGGGACTGACTAACATCTTTAGGAGTTTCTTTTTTGCCTGCTATATAAGTTTGGCATATTTATATTAAATGTGTTGGAAGTAAGTTAACACAGATGACAACATACAGTGTCATTACATTTTACCATTAACTTAGATCTCATTAAAATTAATCCCAAAGAACTATTAAAAATATAAAGTCTTATTCATTTATTAAAATTTTGCTGATCTTAACAGTTTGAAGTGAATGGATCTGGGTAAGTACTACCATAAAAATAAATATGAAGTTTGAGATATGGAGCTTTCTGTTGTAAATTCACCATTGAAAAAAGTAAAAAAAAGGGGGATTGCAATCGTCTCAGGTTTTGGGCAGTCTACTCTCAGGTTTGGGCCTTTGAGCGACCTTGGGAAAGTCACTTAGCTCTCCTGAGCTCTTTTACTATTCATGTGCGTGCTCAGTCACTCAGTCATGTCTGATTCTTTTGTGACCCCATAGGCTACAGCCCCCAAGGCTGTGTATGGGGTTTCCCAGGCCAGAATACTGGAGTGGGTTGCCATTTCCTCCTCCAGGAGTTCTTTCCAACCCAGCGATCAAACTCAAATCTCCTGCGTCTCCTGCTTTGTAGGTGAATCCTTTATCTGCTGAGCCATCAAGGAAGACTTTATCATTCATAAAACGAAGGAAATACTAGGGACGAATTTTCGAGGAGTTTTTCAAGTTTGTGATTTGTGGTGACAAGATTTATTATTCACAATTATTGTCAACAGGTGGCAGCAAAAGTCCAGTCTCTGCTGAGTGAAGAGAAGCGAAAACTACCTACGTGCCTTTGACTTAGCCTCAAAATCTCAGAGAACATTTAGTTAATTTTGTTCATTTTAAACCTAATGAGGAAATTTAAGATTCACATTTAAAGACTCTGGGATAGAAAGAAAATAAGTACAATTTATGTTGTCACATGAATTGAAAAGTAAGATGACTATGTTTTATAAACAATTGAATTTAGATCTTTTTTCAAGTCATTCTGAGTGTGACTGTGGCTAAAGGTCTTAGGACACTAAAACTGCCATGTAAAGTAATATTTGGATGAGTCTTTTATATGTTTATTTTGACCACAGGTACAGAGGGACTGACTAACATCTTTAGGAGTTTCTTTTTTGCCTGCTATATAAGTTTGGCATATTTATATTAAATGTGTTGGAAGTAAGTTAACACAGATGACAACATACAGTGTCATTACATTTTACCATTAACTTAGATCTCATTAAAATTAATCCCAAAGAACTATTAAAAATATAAAGTCTTATTCATTTATTAAAATTTTGCTGATCTTAACAGTTTGAAGTGAATGGATCTGGGTAAGTACTACCATAAAAATAAATATGAAGTTTGGAGAGTATGGAGCTTTCTGTTGTAAATTCACCATTGAATCTCTTCAGCTATAAATTGGAACTTATACATCAGAAAAGGACACAGCAGAGAAGAAAGCATCAGAGAAGGATGCGTTTAAATAAATGTTAGAATATTTTTCAGAATTTTATATGAATCATGTATTCCTAATCCTAACAAGGATTGTACCTTGTATTTTTTTCAGTTTTCCTTTATTTGTTACCCTATAATCTTGATGGCCAACTTGATGATGGCTAATTAAACTGATATTTTTTTTAATATGGAGAACTTTATAAAGATTCAAACACTGCTAAAATATAATGTTATTACATTTCCCACTCAAGGTACCTGATTATCTAAATCACTTAAATTTACATGTTCACGTAAAATTCCCTCTTGTCCATCTGAAGATGAAGAAGAGATGTCAAGTGGGCAGCTGAATGAACAAGTCTGTAATTCAGGAAGTACTCAAAACTATAGTTTGTATACCTCCTCTTTAATTTTCAAAGGGTAACATACTATCTAAAAGTTCACATTATTAAAATTGTAAATTCCATTAAGAGACTGTCTACTTTCTAGCTTCAAGGCTTTTTTCCATAGCATTTTACCCAGTTCCATGTATCATGGTTTTATTCATATTCAACAAAATGGAATCAAGTGGTATAAATACATAAATTTGTAGGATTAGGAATACATGATTCATATACAATTCTGAACACACTAAAACTTCTATTGAAGTTCATCCTTCTCTGACGAGCCATAAATTCCCATTTTACAACTGAAGAGACTTAATGAGGAAATGATGGGCACAAAGTCCCATACTCTCCAAACATTAGTGCCTACTTTGATCCGTGCGACACAGTACACCTACTTCTTCCAGAGAGGATACAACGTAGTGTCTGTTGCTGCATTGCCCAATGAGGTGCCTGCTAGGTACGTGTGGTTAAAAGTTGGCATTACAGATTGTGAACATTTTACCATTAACTTAGATCTCATTAAAATTAATCCCAAAGAACTATTAAAAATATAAAGTCTTATTCATTTATTAAAATTTTGCTGATCTTAACAGTTTGAAGTGAATGGATCTGGGTAAGTACTACCATAAAAGTAAATATGAAGTTTGAGAGTATGGAGCTTTCTGTTGTAAATTCACCATTGAATCTCTTCAGCTATAAATTGGAACTTATACATCAGAAAAGGACACAGCAGAGAAGAAAGCATCAGAGAAGGATGCGTTTAAATAAATGTTAGAATATTTTTCAGAATTTTATATGAATCATGTATTCCTAATCCTAACAAGGATTGTACCTTGTATTTTTTTCAGTTTTCCTTTATTTGTTACCCTATAATCTTGATGGCCAACTTGATGATGGCTAATTAAACTGATATTTTTTTTAATATGGAGAACTTTATAAAGATTCAAACACTGCTAAAATATAATGTTATTACATTTCCCACTCAAGGTACCTGATTATCTAAATCACTTAAATTTACATGTTCACGTAAAATTCCCTCTTGTCCATCTGAAGATGAAGAAGAGATGTCAAGTGGGCAGCTGAATGAACAAGTCTGTAATTCAGGAAGTACTCAAAACTATAGTTTGTATACCTCCTCTTTAATTTTCAAAGGGTAACATACTATCTAAAAGTTCACATTATTAAAATTGTAAATTCCATTAAGAGACTGTCTACTTTCTAGCTTCAAGGCTTTTTTCCATAGCATTTTACCCAGTTCCATGTATCATGGTTTTATTCATATTCAACAAAATGGAATCAAGTGGTATAAATACATAAATTTGTAGGATTAGGAATACATGATTCATATACAATTCTGAACACACTAAAACTTCTATTGAAGTTCATCCTTCTCTGACGAGCCATAAATTCCCATTTTACAACTGAAGAGACTTAATGAGGAAATGATGGGCACAAAGTCCCATACTCTCCAAACATTAGTGCCTACTTTGATCCGTGCGACACAGTACACCTACTTCTTCCAGAGAGGATACAACGTAGTGTCTGTTGCTGCATTGCCCAATGAGGTGCCTGCTAGGTACGTGTGGTTACTTAATGTAAATTAAGTACAATTAAAATTTAGCTCCTCAGCCACATTTCAAGTGCCCAGTATCCATACACGGCTAGGAGGTACCACATTGGACCATATAACCCAAATAGAGTATATTTCCATCATTACAGAAAGTTCTCCTGGACAACACTGACTGAGGCTGGGGAACACTGCGGCCCTCTACCTGTGCAGGCAACATGCTTCCTCTGGATAATATCCCACTTTACACCTGGCAAAATACAAAATATACCTCGGAAGGAAATGACGCACTTTGAAATTTCTCAAAAGTTGGTGTTAATTATTGCTTGACAGGATGTGTCACGAGAAATAAAATATCATGACATCTTTGAAAGTAAATGTCTATTGATAAAATTCTCTTCTAAGGTAACTTTACATTATCTAATACACAATTTTTTTTCTTCTGTCTAAAAGGCCTTCTCTTTTGGATCTGATAAAGTGTATTTATCTAGCTGTTATTGTCACCGAATGGAAAACTTCGGCTGTAGTTGAATATGTTGCTTTTTGACCCACTTCATCTGGGACTGTCTTGGCTGTCTGCATTTCCGAAGTGCAAGCTCAGGACTTTTAATTATAGCAGATGCTTGTGATAATCTGGTTCTTGATCTGTGAGTGAATCTTATCAATGTGACTACTTATTCTACTTTAGAATAGTTGTGTTATAGAGAACAGACTTGTGGTTGCCAAGGGGGAAGGGGGGTGAGAAAGGAATGAACTGGGACTAGCAGATGCAAACTATTATACATAGGGTACATAAACAGCAAGGACCTATTGTTTAGCACAGGGAACGATATTCAATATCCTGTGATAAACTCTTATAGAAAAGAATATGAAAAAGCATGTGTGTGTATATATATCTATATCTGTATCTACATTTGAATCACTTTGCTATATAGCATAAATGAACACAACATTGTAAATGAACTATACTTTAATAAAGTAAATTAAAGAACAGTTGTGCTGAGATGGCCAACTCAGCTGCTTATTCTCCTTTGGGAACTGGAGTTGTGGAAACAGTTAAATTGAATATTTTCCCCACTGACAATATCTACCAATATCAACCCAATTATTTTGGGATGGTATGAAATTTCAGAATACTTCAGAACAGTATTGTCCCCCTTTTCCAGGTGAAAGTAACTCAGAGAGAGGCTCACAGTAAGGACGAATACATCTTTACTGGATGGCAGAATAATTCTACTATTTCAGATATAGTTCATGGTGAGCACATAGAATCTTTGAGTCCAGTACTTGATACTGTGATTGTTTTTTAATGACACCTCACAATGGCTGGCTTTATAATTTGCTCCCAATTTTATACTAAATAATAAAAACAGATTCCATCAATTCTAAATTATTTCAATTTAGTATCTAGAGTACTGGATGGGGAAATCAAGAAACCTGACTTACCTCTAGCATGGATTCACTGGATTCTCAAACTGCTGCTGCTGCTTAGTTGCTCAGTCATGTCTGACTCCTTGCGACCCCATGGACTGTAGCCCCTCAGGCTCCTCTGTTCCTGGGATTATCTAGGCAAGAGTACTAGAGTAGTTTTCCATGCCCTCCTCCAGGGCATCTTCCCAACTGGGGGATCAAATCCAGGTCTCCTGCGTTGCAGGCAGACTCTTTACCACTGAGCCACCAGGGAAGCCACTATATATGAGTCCATGGACTGTGGCCCACCAGGCCTGTCTGTTCATGGGATTTTCCAGGCAAGAATGCTGAAGTGGGTTGCCATTTCCTTCTCCAGGACTCTCAAGCTAAGGTGCTATAAAATCTAGTAACCTAGCCTAAGCAGTGGGATGCCCATATTCCTTTGCTTGGGAAAGTAGGAGGGGTTTAGAAAGCTTGCAGGACATACCAAAATATGGAGGAATATCAGAGCCGACTTTCTGCGTGTATTTTTTTGAATGATAATAAACATAAAACAATCATTATCTAACAGAGTGTTACCTACATGTTGAAAAAGAATTTTAGCCATCATTAGAGCTAAAAGAAATAGAAATACTTGGACTTCCTCTCATTTGAAACATCAACTCTGATGGGCATGGCATCAGTCCTAAGGAGAGAAGTCATGTGTGACTGTGCTCATTGAACAGTGGATGAGCTATATGATCACAACAGGTGGCCTTGATGAATGCATTTTAGCTACATCTTGAGAGATCCTCAGCCACTCCAAGAGGTGATTGGGGAATAGAGAAGAAAGTTCTTTCCCTGAAGCTAGTGTCTCACACTAGGTTCCTTTGGGGTCACTGAGGTAGGCCATATGTGGCTGAAAGGTATGGTAAGTTCCTTCTCTCCCTGGGATGTTCCTGGGTATAAGCAGGTATAACCTACTCAGACTTTAAGCCAGCAGAAATCTGAAGACCCCAGCTCTAATACTCCAGGGATATCAAGCAGCTTTAGAGCCGAGAATAAAGAAACACTAGTGATTTTTAAAATACTATATTCAGGTATATCAATATCTACATCACTTTAAATTTTAAGTTATTGAGAAATGTTGGGCAATTACACCACGTTTCAGCCTGTGAATCTGAAATTCCTAATTTTTCCTTAGGGACTAACTGATCAACATCCAGGGCAGACTGGGAGCAGATTGGTAGATATCTGAAGAATAGAATGCTTATATTTAGTTAGCATTTTGTTGCAGGGGGTCTCAAAGTTTAGGTGCTTGGAGTTAGGGACTTGCTTTCTGGGTTTGCATTCTGACTCTGCCTATATTTACTCAGTTCTATATTAGCTAATTCATAAAAGAGTGTGCAGACTATCTTCAAGATTTCTTTTTTTGTTGTTGTATTCAAATGCATTGAAAAAATGTCATAAAAGAATGTTTTTAGGTTATTACTAACCGACAAAGATGGCCACATATATTTCTCAATCAGAACTTTAATGCTTGAAGACGTCTTTGGTCTACCAGTATATTAAGGGGGCTTTTTAGGCCCAGAGGTGTTTAAAACCTACAAGGGGTTTTGGGAAAGTAGGAGGGGTTTAGAAAGCTTGCAGGACATACCAAAATATGGAGGAATATCAGAGCCGACTTTCTGCGTGTATTTTTTTGAATGATAATAAACATAAAACAATCATTATCTAACAGAGTGTTACCTACATGTTGAAAAAGAATTTTAGCCATCATTAGAGCTAAAAGAAATAGAAATACTTGGACTTCCTCTCATTTGAAACATCAACTCTGATGGGCATGGCATCAGTCCTAAGGAGAGAAGTCATGTGTGACTGTGCTCATTGAACAGTGGATGAGCTATATGATCACAACAGGTGGCCTTGATGAATGCATTTTAGCTACATCTTGAGAGATCCTCAGCCACTCCAAGAGGTGATTGGGGAATAGAGAAGAAAGTTCTTTCCCTGAAGCTAGTGTCTCACACTAGGTTCCTTTGGGGTCACTGAGGTAGGCCATATGTGGCTGAAAGGTATGGTAAGTTCCTTCTCTCCCTGGGATGTTCCTGGGTATAAGCAGGTATAACCTACTCAGACTTTAAGCCAGCAGAAATCTGAAGACCCCAGCTC
Organism: Tragulus kanchil; assembly: GCA_022376925.1. NCBI lineage: Eukaryota > Metazoa > Chordata > Mammalia > Artiodactyla > Tragulidae > Tragulus > Tragulus kanchil. The sequence goes on from JAIOJX010000026.1 coordinate 238,454,020, forward strand.
TAATACTCCAGGGATATCAAGCAGCTTTAGAGCCGAGAATAAAGAAACACTAGTGATTTTTAAAATACTATATTCAGGTATATCAATATCTACATCACTTTAAATTTTAAGTTATTGAGAAATGTTGGGCAATTACACCACGTTTCAGCCTGTGAATCTGAAATTCCTAATTTTTCCTTAGGGACTAACTGATCAACATCCAGGGCAGACTGGGAGCAGATTGGTAGATATCTGAAGAATAGAATGCTTATATTTAGTTAGCATTTTGTTGCAGGGGGTCTCAAAGTTTAGGTGCTTGGAGTTAGGGGACTTGCTTTCTGGGTTTGCATTCTGACTCTGCCTATATTTACTCAGTTCTATATTAGCTAATTCATAAAAGAGTGTGCGAGACTATCTTCAAGATTTCTTTTTTTGTTGTTGTATTCAAATGCATTGAAAAAATGTCATAAAAGAATGTTTTTAGGTTATTACTAACCGACAAAGATGGCCACATATATTTCTCAATCAGAACTTTAATGCTTGAAGACGTCTTTGGTCTCTAACCAGTATATTAAATTGCTTCTCCCCTATCCCGACTTCATTTGCTTTTAAAAATTAAAACTTTTATTTTAGAATAGTTTAAATATATAGAAAAGTATACACATACTAGTATATAAAGATACAACATAGAGAGCCCATGTACTTTCACCTATTGTTATCATCTTATATTACTATGGTATATTCATCATAATCAGTGAGCTAATTTTAATGCACTGCCATTCACTAAAGCTCATACTATATTCAGATTTCCTTAGTTTTTACCTGATGACTTTTTGTATTCTAGGAAAAACTCCATTCAGGATATAAAATACATTACATTTAGTTGTCTTGTCTCCTTTGGAAACTCTTGGCTGTGGGATTCTTAGACTTCCCTTGCTTTTAATCAATTTGACAAATATGTGGGTGGAGTACAGGTGAAGCTTTTATAGAATGTTCAACTGGAACTTGTCTGATGTGGTTCTCATGATTAGATTGGAATTAAGGGAGACTTTCTGGGAGTCTAGTTGTTAAGAATCAATGCTGTTGGGCTTCCCCTGGTGGTCCAGTGGGTAAGGACACCGCCTTGCAGTGCAAGGGGCGCCGGTTCGATCCCTGGCCTGGGAAGATCCCACGTGCCGCGGAGCGGCTGGACCGATGTGTCCAATTACCGAGCCGGAGCTCTGGGGCGCATGCGCCGAGAGCCGGCGCTCTGCGACGACAGAGGCCACCGCGATGGGAGGCCCACAGGAGCCAAAGAACAAAGACGGATGAAAATGGAGAAATGAAAGACCAATAAAAGTGGCCTGCCTGCTCCCCTCCCTCCACAACCTGACCCCCGCCCAAAAATAAATAAATAAAAATAAATCTTAAAAAAAAAAAAAAAGAATCAATGCTGTCATTGCAAAGGGCATAAGTTTGATAAGATTCTGCATGCTGTGCAGTATGGCAAAAAAAAAAAAAAGACTGGAATTATGGGTTTAGGGGGAAACCCAAATACTATCACATACTATCATACTATCATAGCTGCTGTTGACCTTGATCACCTGGGTGAAGTAATGTTTGCTACACACCTCCACTATAAAGTTACTTTTTTCCCCCGTCCGTTCCAAATTCCCTGGAAGAAAATCACTTTGATTGGCTCACAGGTAAGGGAATTTAACTCAGTTTCAAGCCACCATAAGCTGAATTTTATAGAAAAATTTCCTCAATGTTTAGCCACAGTTCTAAGATGATCAGGTAAGTTTCATAGCCAATAGTCTTGTAAGTTCTTACTAATCCTGAACAGAATTATTGGGGAGGAAAGAGAAGGACTATGCCTTGTCCTTTAATATTTTCTCCCTTCATCTGAGAGGAGTTGCACTCACTGTTAAGAAGTACCAAGCAATATGGTTCCCTGCCCCTGTCCCCTCAAGGTCTAGTGAAAACAAAATATCATTTTAAAGGTGGAGAAGAAATCAACTTCTTTTTCATTGCCTTTGCAAGGGGTTGGGGAGACCTGGGTGAGCAGCCTTTTCCTAAGGTCTAGCTGTGCAGATCAACACTGATACTCAAGAGTTTCTGTGCTTCATCACTCTTGACACTTCCTTCTGTCCCCACTTCCTTTTGTCCCAACCCCTTCAGGAACAACAAATTCTTTTTTTTTTTTTTTAATATTATTTCCATTGCTAGTTGGAATTTTTTTTAAAAAATATTTTATTTATATTTATTTGGCTGGATTGGCTCTCAGTTGTAGCATGTGGGCTCTAGTTCCCTGAACAGGGGTCGAACCTGGGCCCCCTGCATTGGGAGCACAGAGTCTTAGCCACTGGACCACCAGGGAATTCCCCGGAACAACAAATTCTCACAGTGTGGATGTTCATGCCCATATCAAAGACTGTCCATCTACCATTTTTAATGTTGAGGTAATATATGTTTTTCATAATAAAAAAAACACAATTCGGAGGTATGTTAAAAAAAAAAAGTAGAAGTCTCAGGTTTTGCATATGATAGAATTTGCTCTATTAATAAACTTGTATTCTTTTTGGCTTTTAATCAAATATGTTGGTGCTGCTTTATTAAACAAAGCCTACTATCAAACAGTAGACAGACAAAAGAGGGAAAAAAGCTGCTTAAAGTTTGACTTGGCCTGTTCTTTTGTTACTTAGGCAAGTCTTTTGTTGTTGTTGCTAAGCTGCTAATTAGTGTCAAACTGTTAGCAACCCCATGGAATTGTGACCCCAAGTATGCCAGGCTTCCTTGTCCTTCACTGTCTCCTGGAATTTGCGCAAATTCATGTCCACTGAGTTGGTGATGCTAACCATTTCATCCTCTGTCACCCTCTTATCCTCCTGCCCTCAATCTTTCTCACAATAGAGTCATTTCCAGTGAGTCGGATCTTCGTATCAGGTGGCCAAAGTATTGGAGCTTCAGCAACAGACCTTCCAATGAATGGTCAGGATTGATTTCATTTAGGATTGACTGGTCTGATCTCCTTTCAGTCCAAGGGACTCTAAGAAATCTTCTCCAGTACCACAACTGGAAAGCATCAATTTTTTGGTGCTCAGCCTTCTTTATGGTCCAACTCTCACACCTGAACATGACTATTGGAAAAACCATAGCTTTGACTACATGGGCCTTTCTTACCAAAGTAATGTCTCTGCTTTTTAACATGCTATCTAGGCTTTTCATAGTTTTTCTTTCAGGGAGCAAGCATATTTTAATTTCATGGCTACAGTAACTGTCCAATTTTGGAGCCCAAGAAATTAAAATCTGTCACTTCTTATACTTTTTCCCCTTCTATTTTCCGTGGAGACTGGACCAGTTGCTGTGATCTTCATTATTTTTTTTTAAATGTTGAGTTTCAAGCCAGCTTTCTCCACCCTCCTCTTTTACTTTCATCAAGAGGCTCTTCAGGTTCTCTTCACGTTATCCCATTAGCATGGCATCATCTATATGTCTGAAGTTGTTGATATTTTCCTGGCAATCTTCATTCTAGCTTGTGATTCATCCAGCCTGGCATTTCACATGATGTACTCTGCATATAAGTTAAATAAACAGGGTGATGACATACTGCCTTGATGTACTCCTTTCCCAAGTTTGAACCAGTTTGTTGTTCCATGTCTCGTTCTAATTGCTACTTTTTGACCCGTGTACTGGTTTCTCAGAAGACAGGTAAGGTGGCCTCATAATCCCATCTCTTTAAGAATTTTCCAGTTTGTTGTGATCCACATAGTCAAGGCTTCAGTGTGGTCAATGAAGCAGAAGTAGATGCTTATCTGCAATTCCCTTGGTTTCTCTATGATCCAACGTATGTTGTCAATTTGATCTCTGGTTCCTCTGCCTCATTGAAACCCAGCTTGTACACCTAGAAGTTCTGGGTTTACATACTGCTGAAGCCTAGCTTAAAGGAATTTGAACATAACCTTGCTAGCATATGAAATGAGTACAACTGTGCAGTAGTTTGAACAATCTTTGGCATTGCCCTTCTTGGAGACTGGAATGAAAACTGACATTTTCTAGTTCTGTCGCCATTCCTGAGTTTTCCAAATTTGCTGACATATTGAATGCAGCATTTTAACAGCATCATCTTTTAGGATTTTAAATAGCTCAGCTGGAATTCCATTACCTCCACTGGCTATGTTCATAGTAATGCTTCCTAAGGCGTACTTGACGTCACACTCCAGGGTGTCTGGCTCTAGGTGAGTGATGGTACCATCATGTACAATTCTTCCATATATTCCTGGCACTATTTCTAAATCTCTTTTGCTTCTGTTAGAAGAGATTCTAATCATTTCTGTCCTTTATCATGCCCATCTTTATGTGAAATATTCCCTTGACATCGTCAATGAATTTTCTAGATGAGATCTTTAGTCTTTCCCATTCTATTGATTTCCCCTATCTCTCTGCATTGTTCATCTAAGAAGGCCTTCTTACGCTCCTTATTTTTCTCTGGAACTCTGCATTCAGTTGGGTATGTCTTCTCCTGACCTTTTGTTTCTCTTCTTTTCTCAGTTATTTGTAAAGCCTCCTCAGACAACTGCTATATCTTCTTGCATTACTTTTTCTTTGAAATAGCTTTGGTTACTGCCTCGCATACATTACAAACCTCCATCCATAGTTCTTCAGGTACTTTGTCTATCAGGTCTAATTCCTTGAATATATTTATAACCTCCACTATATACTCACAAAGGATTTAATTTAGGTCATACCTGAATGGCTTAGTGCTTTTCCCTACTTTCTTCAATTTAAGCTTGAATTTTGCAATAAGGAGTTCATACTCTGAGTCATAGTCAGCTCCAGGTCTTGTTTTTACTGACACTATATAGAGTTTCTCCATCTTTGGCTACAAAGAACATACTTAATCTGATTTTGGTATTGAACACCATTTTTGGTATATGTCCATATGTAGAGTTATCTCTTGGGTTGTTGGAAAAGGATATTTTCTATGACCAATGTGTTCTCTTGACAAAACTCAGTCTTTACTCTGCTTCATTTTATAGTCATAGGCCAAATTTGTCTGTTAATCTGGGTATCTCTTGACTTCCTACTTTTGCATTAAAATTCACTATGCTGAAAAGGAAAACTTTTTGGTGTTGTGGGTCTTCATAGAACCTGTCAACTAACTCTTTGGCCTTAGTGATTGGGGCATAGACTTGGACTACTCTGGCAGTGAATAATTTGCCTGGGAAATGAACCGAGATCATTCTGTCATTTTTGAGATTGCATTCAAGTACTATAATTTGGACTCTCTTCTTGACTATGAGGGATACTCCATTTCTTCTAAGGGATTCTCACTCACAGTAGTAGATATAAGTGTCATCTGAATTAAATTCACTCATTTCCATCCTTTAGTTCACAGATTATTAAGATGTCAATGTTCTGTCCTTTATCATGCCCATCTTTATGTGAAATATTCCCTTGACATCGTCAATGAATTTTCTAGATGAGATCTTTAGTCTTTCCCATTCTATTGATTTCCCCTATCTCTCTGCATTGTTCATCTAAGAAGGCCTTCTTACGCTCCTTATTTTTCTCTGGAACTCTGCATTCAGTTGGGTATGTCTTCTCCTGACCTTTTGTTTCTCTTCTTTTCTCAGTTATTTGTAAAGCCTCCTCAGACAACTGCTATATCTTCTTGCATTACTTTTTCTTTGAAATAGCTTTGGTTACTGCCTCGCATACATTACAAACCTCCATCCATAGTTCTTCAGGTACTTTGTCTATCAGGTCTAATTCCTTGAATATATTTATAACCTCCACTATATACTCACAAAGGATTTAATTTAGGTCATACCTGAATGGCTTAGTGCTTTTCCCTACTTTCTTCAATTTAAGCTTGAATTTTGCAATAAGGAGTTCATACTCTGAGTCATAGTCAGCTCCAGGTCTTGTTTTTACTGACACTATATAGAGTTTCTCCATCTTTGGCTACAAAGAACATACTTAATCTGATTTTGGTATTGAACACCATTTTTGGTATATGTCCATATGTAGAGTTATCTCTTGGGTTGTTGGAAAAGGATATTTTCTATGACCAATGTGTTCTCTTGACAAAACTCAGTCTTTACTCTGCTTCATTTTATAGTCATAGGCCAAATTTGTCTGTTAATCTGGGTATCTCTTGACTTCCTACTTTTGCATTAAAATTCACTATGCTGAAAAGGAAAACTTTTTGGTGTTGTGGGTCTTCATAGAACCTGTCAACTAACTCTTTGGCCTTAGTGATTGGGGCATAGACTTGGACTACTCTGGCAGTGAATAATTTGCCTGGGAAATGAACCGAGATCATTCTGTCATTTTTGAGATTGCATTCAAGTACTATAATTTGGACTCTCTTCTTGACTATGAGGGATACTCCATTTCTTCTAAGGGATTCTCACTCACAGTAGTAGATATAAGTGTCATCTGAATTAAATTCACTCATTTCCATCCTTTAGTTCACAGATTATTAAGATGTCAATGTTCAGTCTTGCTATGTCCTGCTTATTATTCAGCTGCTAAGTCGTGTCTGACTCTTCAACCTATGGACTGCAGCATGCCAGGCTTACCTGTCCTTCACCATCTCCTGGAGTTTGCTCAAACCCATGTCCATAGAGTCGGTGATGTCATCCAACCCTCTCATCCTTTGTCATCCACTTCTCTTTCTGCCTTCAATTTTTTCCAGCCTCAGGGTCTTTTCCAATGAGTCAGCTCTTTGTATCAAGTGGCCAAAGTATTGGAACTTTAGCTTCAGCATCAGTCCTTCTAATGAATATTTATGGTTGATTTCCTTTAGGTTTGACTGATTTGATCTCCTTGCTGTCCAAGGAACTCTCAAGAGTCTTCTCCAGCACCACAATTCAAAGCATCTTCTGCTTGACCCATCCAATACTTCCATATATGGACCTAACATTTCAAGTTTTGATGCAATATTGTTCTTTACAGCGTACTTTCACCAGACACATTCACTGCTGAGCACTATTTCTGCTTTGGCCCAGCCATTTCATTCTTTATGGAGCTATCTGTAATTTCTCTCTGCCCTTGCTCTCTAAAATATTGAAAATCTTTTGACCTGGGCTGGGGCTTATCTTCCAGTATTATATAGTTTTGCCTTTTCATTCTGTCTATGGGGTTCTCTAGGCAAGCATACTGGAGTGGATTGCCATTTCCTCCTCCAGTGGACCACATTTTGTCAGAACCCTTCATTATGTCCCATTTGTCTTAGGTGGTCATGACTCATAGTTTCACTGAGTTATGAAAGTCCCTTTGTCACAACAAGGCTGTGATCCATGAAGGAGAAGCAAGTATTTATCGAACACCAGTCATATACAAGGTGCTAGCACATCTGTGTGGGTATAAATGGTGTAAAAAGAAATTATCTATCCTTAAAGGAGCTTCCATTGTTTTCCTGTAACTGTATGGACTAATTCTATTTTTTAAATGACTGGAATGATATGCTCCACTGATTATACCATAAGGGATTCTCACTCACAGTAGTAGATATAAGTGTCATCTGAATTAAATTCACTCATTTCCATCCTTTAGTTCACAGATTATTAAGATGTCAATGTTCAGTCTTGCTATGTCCTGCTTATTATTCAGCTGCTAAGTCGTGTCTGACTCTTCAACCTATGGACTGCAGCATGCCAGGCTTACCTGTCCTTCACCATCTCCTGGAGTTTGCTCAAACCCATGTCCATAGAGTCGGTGATGTCATCCAACCCTCTCATCCTTTGTCATCCACTTCTCTTTCTGCCTTCAATTTTTTCCAGCCTCAGGGTCTTTTCCAATGAGTCAGCTCTTTGTATCAAGTGGCCAAAGTATTGGAACTTTAGCTTCAGCATCAGTCCTTCTAATGAATATTTATGGTTGATTTCCTTTAGGTTTGACTGATTTGATCTCCTTGCTGTCCAAGGAACTCTCAAGAGTCTTCTCCAGCACCACAATTCAAAGCATCTTCTGCTTGACCCATCCAATACTTCCATATATGGACCTAACATTTCAAGTTTTGATGCAATATTGTTCTTTACAGCGTACTTTCACCAGACACATTCACTGCTGAGCACTATTTCTGCTTTGGCCCAGCCATTTCATTCTTTATGGAGCTATCTGTAATTTCTCTCTGCCCTTGCTCTCTAAAATATTGAAAATCTTTTGACCTGGGCTGGGGCTTATCTTCCAGTATTATATAGTTTTGCCTTTTCATTCTGTCTATGGGGTTCTCTAGGCAAGCATACTGGAGTGGATTGCCATTTCCTCCTCCAGTGGACCACATTTTGTCAGAACCCTTCATTATGTCCCATTTGTCTTAGGTGGTCATGACTCATAGTTTCACTGAGTTATGAAAGTCCCTTTGTCACAACAAGGCTGTGATCCATGAAGGAGAAGCAAGTATTTATCGAACACCAGTCATATACAAGGTGCTAGCACATCTGTGTGGGTATAAATGGTGTAAAAAGAAATTATCTATCCTTAAAGGAGCTTCCATTGTTTTCCTGTAACTGTATGGAATAATTCTATTTTTTTTTAAATGACTGGAATGATATGCTCCACTGATTATACCATAAGGGAGGATTACGAATCTAACATTTTAATCTTTTTAAGCATATTGTGTACACTACACTTAAAACTTTTGATGACAAAAGAGTTTCTACAGAATTCTATGGTAACTAATCTCTCAATAGCCCCTTGTCTACAGTGATGTAAGAAACTGTATTGTCAGCAATAGTTAAATGCACTAAACATAAATTAATCTTATTTTATCAAAATATTGTATTAAAATGTATGGTATTATAACAAAATATAATTTTGCTTAAATCAGCTTTGAATTATTATATCAGAAATGTCTAAAAGCCAAAAAAAAAAACCCATAGAATTAATTTACATTTGTTTACAGACTCTTTCAGTATATATAAAAATTATGTCATGATTGTAGTCTTTTATATATACAGGATTTTACAATATCTTTTACTCTTTGTTTTGTATGTATTGTTCATGTTGTCCCATAACACTGATTATTTTCATGGTGCCTAATATTCACAGTATTGATATTTTACTGTTAAATTAGACTCTTTTGTTAGATATTTGAAGTGTTTTCAGTTTAGTATATGTAACTCTGTTCTAAGCATACCTCTTTAGTTAGAGATATTTTCCAATAATACAGTTTTCTCCTCTTAAATTGTGTCTTTAAGGTTTGTTTCCATAAAGAAGATATTATATTGTTTGACATTTTATATGCTTTGTCAAGTTGTTCTCCAAAAGAAATGCTGCCTATTCACAAAGTTTGAACAGTAAATGTATACAATTCTTTTTCTGAAGTCCTCGAATACTATCATAATAAAATCCTGCAAGCACTAATTAATAAAACTCAGATTCACTTCTGATTTAAATCTTGGGGTTCTTTGGAAATCTCTCTTTACTTATGTAAGACACATGACATCAATTAAAAATCCCCCATGAGTTATGAAAGTCCCTTTGTCACAACAAGGCTGTGATCCATGAAGGAGAAGCAAGTATTTATCGAACACCAGTCATATACAAGGTGCTAGCACATCTGTGTGGGTATAAATGGTGTAAAAAGAAATTATCTATCCTTAAAGGAGCTTCCATTGTTTTCCTGTAACTGTATGGAATAATTCTATTTTTTAAATGACTGGAATGATATGCTCCACTGATTATACCATAAGGGAGGATTACGAATCTAACATTTTAATCTTTTTAAGCATATTGTGTACACTACACTTAAAACTTTTGATGACAAAAGAGTTTCTACAGAATTCTATGGTAACTAATCTCTCAATAGCCCCTTGTCTACAGTGATGTAAGAAACTGTATTGTCAGCAATAGTTAAATGCACTAAACATAAATTAATCTTATTTTATCAAAATATTGTATTAAAATGTATGGTATTATAACAAAATATAATTTTGCTTAAATCAGCTTTGAATTATTATATCAGAAATGTCTAAAAGCCAAAAAAAAAAACCCATAGAATTAATTTACATTTGTTTACAGACTCTTTCAGTATATATAAAAATTATGTCATGATTGTAGTCTTTTATATATACAGGATTTTACAATATCTTTTACTCTTTGTTTTGTATGTATTGTTCATGTTGTCCCATAACACTGATTATTTTCATGGTGCCTAATATTCACAGTATTGATATTTTACTGTTAAATTAGACTCTTTTGTTAGATATTTGAAGTGTTTTCAGTTTAGTATATGTAACTCTGTTCTAAGCATACCTCTTTAGTTAGAGATATTTTCCAATAATACAGTTTTCTCCTCTTAAATTGTGTCTTTAAGGTTTGTTTCCATAAAGAAGATATTATATTGTTTGACATTTTATATGCTTTGTCAAGTTGTTCTCCAAAAGAAATGCTGCCTATTCACAAAGTTTGAACAGTAAATGTATACAATTCTTTTTCTGAAGTCCTGCGAATACTATCATAATAAAATCCTGCAAGCACTAATTAATAAAACTCAGATTCACTTCTGATTTAAATCTTGGGGTTCTTTGGAAATCTCTCTTTACTTATGTAAGACACATGACATCAATTAATAGATCATGATTCTAACTCTAGGACTGTTCACAGGGAAGAGAACCCTCTTGCAGGTCACCTGAGAATCTCCACTGAGACTACGCCTGTTATCTCCCCCACCACCCCCACCTCTCATTCTTTCTTTCTTCCTAAATTAGATTCTGAGCTGCTGACATGGGAACAGGACCAACAAAAGTGAGGTAGAATAGCAAACACCAAAGTCACATGACCTCAAATGGCCTCTGACTCCCTGAGAGGAGCCTGTAGATTTGGGTTTTCTGCAGAGAAGAGGAGACAATGGTGCCATCTTCCAACCCTGGACACCTCACCTAAAGAGCAGAAGGAAATTATGCTCTTTTGGGACATCTCCCAATTGGTCTACCCCTCCCTAAATGAACATGTACAGTCATTGGTGTTGCTCATAAAAAGAATCAAGCTAATACAAAAGAAAAAAGAAGTTCCAGAATATATGGTGAGAAAGCAAATTGCTTAATAAAGTATCAACAATGTCAGCTCAGATTGCCTGGGTCACTCCATTGCTAACTAAAAATGCAAGAAGGCTTCCTTTCCAGATGCAGTTTTCTGAAGAGAGGTCTGAAGTGAACACTGTGTCCTCCAGTCTGAACTTTGACAATTATGTGAAATAAAGGGCAAAGAAAGGGTTATTGATAATAATAATTTATCAATGGGAGTGTGTTCTCTACCTTTCAATGTATCTTGAACCCTTCAAATGGTACCATTGTTTCCTTAGGAGGAGTTAGCCAGGGAACCTCCTGTCCCCCGGGAATCTTTGTTGCCTTGCTTGAAAAACATTTAAAACAAACAAGCCCTTTCTCTTCCTGTAGACAGTACAAGCAATATTAATGGTTATCTACCTGTGAGAAGCACAACAGTCTCATTTTACCTGACTTGAAAGGGTCATCTGTACTGTCAAGCCCAATTAACTTGTCTTACTCTCACACAAAGAAGGAAGGTTACCAAAAGGCCACATCTTGCCCTATATCTTGCTGCTCTGGCACAATGGCCTGATCAAAGGGCATCAAAGCATCATCTCAATAAAGGCAGATCGCTTTTTTTGAGGATACTGGCATAGTGCCATACATGGAAGCCTTTGGGTTATTACTGGGAGACTGACACCAAGAGGACCCCCCTGTCCCCCCAACACCAAAGGTTGAGAGAGTTCCTGGGCTACTTTTCAATTTTATAACAGGATTATAAACAATTGTGGTATATATCAAATGTTCATGGTTAATAAATTCATGCTTTTCATATAAGAGCAGTGCAATGTAACTGGGCTTTTCATAAGATAATTACCAGATTCATAAAATTATTTAATTTGAAGTATACTATACTTGTAATGGGACAGAAGCTTAAATTTGAATGATGAGCATCTTCTGCCAATTAAAGACCTCTTTTAGGGAAAAGGAACCCACAGTGCACATTTGAAGCCCTGGGTGAAGGAAAAAGTCTGAGTCAGTTGCGTGTCAAGGGCTTCCCTGGCTCCCCTGAGATGGGTCCTGTGTAAGCATGATTCAAGCAAGTCTCAAGAGTCACATTACCTATGCCAGTGCTGAAAATCTACTGGATACTCAAATATCTGTTGGTAAATGTGGTTCTGTTTCATAGATTTCTTAAGCTAAAAGGAAATAAGTGAAAAAAACAGTTATTCTCTTACTTCTAGGAAAGCTTGTCTTTAAGCCACCCTAGATGTTTAACTAGTGTGGTTCTTGCTTCCTTTAATGGCTCATTTCAGTGTTTATACATTTGAATTTTTGAAGAAAAATTAAATGGGATGACATTATTTGATCTGGAAAAAATGGAAACTTTGGTAGGGCTTCCAGATGTCCCATATGGCTGGGTTTTCTGGTAATTCTGTTTTTTAAAAGAACATACACACAACAAGTCACTCACAGGCACTTACACACATAACATTTCAGTCCAGAATAGACAGCACAGTGTTAGCACAAGTCTTGTCAAAATATGTACCATATTCTCCAGCTTTAGATCTGATAAATCTAGCAAGGATGAACATTGATAAGTGTCTTCAAGTATCTAAGTATTTTCTACATGAAGTTAAAAACTAGATTTTTTTTGTACTTCCATTAAGAATATAAAAGAATACGTGAATTTAAAGTAGGCTAGACAAAGAATACATTCTGGATAGGAAAACTGTTAAACTTCAGAATATATTGCCAAGAAAATTTGTGGAGTCGTGTCCTTTGAGGAGCATCTCAAAAACAACAGAAGATGGTTTTCTTTGATGCAAGTGCTTCTATCCTTACCCTGATACAAAAAAGGAATGAATGAAGAAAAATCGTTTTCCGTCTCTCAGAACTTTGGATAGACTGAGTCATGACTTGAACTATAGAAGTACAACTGAATGCATGTCTCTTCTTTTAATAAGATCAGAGTTGGAGTTCTGTTGACCTGAGGCATTTTGGAAATGAAAGTTCAATACCTAGGAAAGAGGAAAGGCCAACAAGAGATGAACCTGGGATTATTATCACCTAATTTAGCTGAAGGGAGGAGCTGGCAGAGGGGCACAATAGACCTCAACAGAACTTCGTACAGAAGCTCCTCATGTGTGATCCTTGGAGTGTGAGATGATGATCCTTCTGAGCAGGAGAAGCCCTCAGTTCATGCAATAAAGACAAAGAACAGAAGGCTGGACGACAGGAACTGAGCTTGGTACCTAATACCTTGACTCTCTTTGTCTTCCTTCCTTGCCTCTCTCCAAGTTAACAGGCTCAACTGCTGTTCCCAGTAAGTGCCAACACCGAGGTTCCGCATCAGGTAGGCTTAACAATTTTAGTAGATATTTATTGACAAAAAAAGAGGCTCATTTGAGTCAGTTCTAGTGAGGTGGATGAACCTAGATCCTGTAACACAGAGTGAAGTAAGTCAGAAAGGGAAAACAAATATTGTATACAAATGCATATATATATGGAACCTAGAAAAATGACACTGATTAGCCTATTTGCAGGGCAGGAATAGAGATGCAGACAGAGAACAGACTTTGGAAAGGAGGACGGAGATGGTGGAATGAACTGAGAGAGTAGCTTTAAAACACATACATTAGCATATGTAAAATAAATAGCTAATATGAAGTTGCTGTATAACATAGGGAGCTCAATATGGTATTCTGGGACAGCCTAGAGGCATGGGATAGAGAGAGGGGTAGGTTCAAGAGGGAGGGGACATATGTATGATTGATTCACTTTGTTCTATGGCAGAAGCCACCAATGCACTATTATAAAATAGTTATCCTCTAACTAAAAAATTTTCTTAATAACAATTTTAAATTAAAAAAAATTTTAACAAAAATTAAAAAAAGAGGCTTATAACCTAACTACTCAATGGATCTGTTGAACCAACGGTTTTGAGGATGTCTTTTGGCACCAATGTCTACTCTGGTAGGCAGGATTATGGTCCCCCAAAGATGTCCATGTCCTAAGCACTAAAGCCTATGAATATGTTATGTTATGTAGCGAAGGGAAATTAAGATTGCTAATCTGCTGACCTTCAATTAGAGAGATTATCCAGTTGGGTTCAATGTGATCCAACTGTAGGGTCCTTATAAGTGGAAGAGAAAGGCAGTAGAATAGGTAGGAGTGATGTGGTATGAGACTGACTGAACCTACTTTTGCTGGCTGTGGGAAGAGAGGCAGAGGACCAAAGTCAAGGAATGTGGGCAGCCTTTAAATGCTGAAAAAGCAAGGAACTGAGTTTTGTTCTAGACCTTTCACAAAGGGATGCAACCCTGTCGACATCTTGATTTAGCCCAATGGCACCCATGTTGGACTTCTACTCTACAGAAGAGCAAAATAATCAAATTTGCATTGTTTCAAGCCACTAAATTAGTGGTAATTTGTTACTGCAACTGTAGAAGACTAATACTCCTACACTGAAAATCCCAGTGACAGTCCTCCCACCATATGAAGCATTCCTTAGGAGGAACAGAACCACAGCCACAGTTATTTAGTGGCCTGTACACATGTGCCACTCACTCATGGCAATGAAGACATATTCGCAATGCTCCACTCTCCCATGTACAACCAACCTCAAAGCAAGATACACTTGCTTCTCCCATCTCTCCAGCAAAAGTCCTCCTCACTGTCCCCTAAATCATGATTTCACTTTTCTTTTTGTTCTGAGCTTTCACAAACAATTTATTTTGCTGGGGTCCCCAGGGTTAAATTCAAGCCCCTGTAAGTGCATGGTGATTCTAATCTTACTCCTTATGTTTAATTCAGGCTTAGGGCTGCAGTGAGAGGTGAGTTTTACAGTTGCAGTCATTTGAATTTAAACAAAATACAAATCATGTGCAACAAATATGTCAAACTTACATTTTAAGACAGAAAGTAAATGGCAGTTGAGACCAATTAAGAAGATAATTCATTCTCCTACTAGTTTTTGTGTGAGCAGTTTAGGTTCCTTGAACTAATAGTTAACAGTGAGAACTAAAAGTTATCTCTGTGGAAGGGAAAAGGGGATTATCCACCAAATGATTCCTTAGTTTTCTTTCTGTAAAATGAGAGTGAGGTTAGAACACTACCATGCTTTGGCACAAGGAACTGGCGGCGAGGCTATGAATGTTTTTGCGTCATGTCTTTGTGGAATAATAAACTGAAATATGAGTCAGGAATCCTCCCATCCATCCTCTATTCTTACTAAATGCTGCATTTCATGTTTCTTTAGCATTTTAGGTGCTATGATAACTAATGTTTATAGTGTGTTTACACAAATAGTCACATTTAATCTTCTTGTATTACAGATGAGAAAATGAAGCAAAAAAGTGATGAAGAAAGCTGCCCAGATGGATTCAGTTAGTACTTCGTGAATCAGATCTCTGGGACTTCATAGCCCCAGTTCTTAACTGTGGTACTTTATCACACCTCAAAGGATGCACTCGACCATGAGAAGAGACACATGTAAAACATGCAATAATTTTGCACAACATACATTCAGATAGGCAGGTCCCCTCTTATTAGTAATGTTTTTAACTTTCTTCTCACCTGCTCAAACCTTACTTAACAGTCGAACCCAAATCTTTCTGTATTCTCCCTAAGACCTTTCTCCTTACCTCACAAGCCCATCGGTAGGAGATGACTACTCATTACTGTATCCTTTGCAACATTCAGCTCAGGGCTTTGTATGTAGTAGGCAGTGGCTAGGGAGTGGAAATGCCCCTGGTCTTTGTCCCTGAAGAGCCAGAATTGAATCTGCTTTCTCCTTTACTGGTAGTATGGCTGGAGATTCAGTGACCACATCTATAAAGAAAAAGCTAAAAAACTGGTACGTATATACAATGGAATATTACTCAGTCATAAAAATAAGTGTATTTGAGTCCATTTGAATGAAGTGGATGAACCTAGAACCTATTATACAGAGGGAAGTAAGTCAGAAAGAGAAAGATAACTATTGTATACTAACACACACATATGGAATCTAGAAAGATAGTACTGATAAATGTACATGCAGAGCAGCAACGGAGAAACTGAAATAGAGAACAGACTTATGGACATTAGGGGGAGGGAGGAATGGGTGAGATGCATGGAAAGAGTAGCATGGAAACTTACATTACCAGATGTAAAATAGATAACTAATGGGGATATACTGTGAGACTAAGCGAACTCAAACAGGGGCTCTGTAACAACTTATACAGGTGGGAGGGAAAGTTCAAGAGGAAAGGAACATATGTATACCCACGACTGATTCAGGGTGATGTGTGGCAGTAAACAATAAAACTGTAAAAAAAAAATAAAGAAAGAAAAGAAAAAGTAAAAGAAAAAAAGGAAAAGGGAAAGAAGATGTATTTATCTCATAGATGACTGACTGAGATAAAATGAACTCTTGATTATATAAGTATTTTGTAAATTAAAGAATCATTCCAATAGGAGGGATGATAGTATTATCGAGTAAGATAGTCAAATATATTTTGTGTTGCATTTTTTAACTAGTCCTGAGACTGTAGAAGTATGGGCTAGTTTTATATGTGAGTACATTATCATGAATGCATTATACTGCCATTGAGGATGCCTGTGAGATCAGCACTGTCTGCCCCGGTAAAGAGACGTGAGCTTTCAAAACAAACTCCAAGTGTTTGTCTATTCAATAGACAATTGTGAGCAGCTCCACAGAGTCTCTGGCCTCAAATTAGAGCAAAAAGGGATTTGGTCCAGACATAAGGAAATGCTTCATGAATATAGAGACTGTGAAACCTACTATTAAGGGAAATTGTGGAGACAAATAACAGCCACAAATAAGTGACTTCATGCTGCCAAATTGACCAAGGAGAAAAAGAAACATGTTTATTTTTCAGAATGTGGATGTTCTGAAGCAATTAAATCTCTTCCCTCACTAAATTGACATATTTTTGGTCTTAATGGCACTATAAAATTAAATCCTTTAAAAGAGATTTAAAATATAAGAGATGGCATCTCTTCTGTGGAAGAAAGAAAAACAAAATGAAGAAACTATTAAAAATAGAACTATTCAAGAATACATATTGCAGACTACCATAAAAACGTATTCAAAGATAATAACGTCTCCAAGAAATGGTCTCAATGAAATTAAAACCATCCCACAAAGATCCCTTCTCTTTCCCCACCAGATGATCTTCCCCTGCCTCCTGCATCTGTCTCTCTGTCGACCTGAACACCCGCCACCCTTTTGCTAAGACTGCAGACCACAGCACCCTGCTTGGCTTAGTAAGTGGTCTTTGTCGAGAACGCAGAGTGGCTTTCAATATCTGTGTGGATGTTACATCAGAACAGGTGAAAGCCTAGTGCTGTTACAGACCTGGTTTCAGTCTAGCTCTACTTTGTATGTGCCTTTCAAAAGGATGGGGCCATTTCTGTGACGATTGATCACTGACAGCGAATGTAACCCGAGACCAGTTAGAGGTCACTGCCCAAGCTCCATGCCTTGCAATAAACTTATCAGGGCATCTCCTGAAATAATAGTCACTTCCCGGTCTCCTTCATCTTCTTCGCTCTTTGCCTTCCTCCCTCCTCCCCCAGCAACACCCACCCTTCCCTTTCAGGCACGTATCCTTCAGCAAGGTTCTCTTTTTTCTTGGGCTTTTCCTGTTTCCATCACAAAGCCCTCAATGTCCTCTACAGGGTATCTTCATCTAACCTGGAGTCAAAGGCCATTCTTGCCTCAGGAAAAAAGAAAAGAAAGTCCCCTAATTTTATGTCTTCCTTAATAAAGAAGAGGATGTAGTTTTAAAATAAGTGCTAAATGAATATATACTGAAGCAGATTTCTATATGAAGCAATGTCATTTCATAATTTCCTAACAGAATCACAGAGTGAAAAATGTTTCTATCAACATATGGAATCTGTCACGCAAGTAGCATTCTTTGACATTTCTTGGGTCATTGGCTCAAGAGCCATTTTTTTTCCCCTAAAATAGAGAAGTACATTATTCAACAAATGTTTCTAAGGAGTCTGCCAAAATGACTAGTAAAATGTGTGCCATCGTGACTCCAGGTCTCTTGACATTTCAGCCAATTATCTTGAGCAGTTGCCTGTCAAGTTCCAAGATCAGCAATTATGTGGGAATAAGTATGATTAGTCTTTTTACTGTAGCAAATGTAACTAGCTGATTGCCACAGACTACCATAAAACGTATTCAAAGATAATAACTCCAAGAAATGGTCTCAATGAAATTAAAACCATCCCACAAAGATCCCTTCTCTTTCCCCACCAGATGATCTTCCCCTGCCTCCTGCATCTGTCTCTCTGTCGACCTGAACACCCGCCACCCTTTTGCTAAGACTGCAGACCACAGCACCCTGCTTGGCTTAGTAAGTGGTCTTTGTCGAGAACGCAGAGTGGCTTTCAATATCTGTGTGGATGTTACATCAGAACAGGTGAAAGCCTAGTGCTGTTACAGACCTGGTTTCAGTCTAGCTCTACTTTGTATGTGCCTTTCAAAAGGATGGGGCCATTTCTGTGACGATTGATCACTGACAGCGAATGTAACCCGAGACCAGTTAGAGGTCACTGCCCAAGCTCCATGCCTTGCAATAAACTTATCAGGGCATCTCCTGAAATAATAGTCACTTCCCGGTCTCCTTCATCTTCTTCGCTCTTTGCCTTCCTCCCTCCTCCCCCAGCAACACCCACCCTTCCCTTTCAGGCACGTATCCTTCAGCAAGGTTCTCTTTTTTCTTGGGCTTTTCCTGTTTCCATCACAAAGCCCTCAATGTCCTCTACAGGGTATCTTCATCTAACCTGGAGTCAAAGGCCATTCTTGCCTCAGGAAAAAAGAAAAGAAAGTCCCCTAATTTTATGTCTTCCTTAATAAAGAAGAGGATGTAGTTTTAAAATAAGTGCTAAATGAATATATACTGAAGCAGATTTCTATATGAAGCAATGTCATTTCATAATTTCCTAACAGAATCACAGAGTGAAAAATGTTTCTATCAACATATGGAATCTGTCACAAGTAGCATTCTTTGACATTTCTTGGGTCATTGGCTCAAGAGCCATTTTTCCCTAAAATAGAGAAGTACATTATTCAACAAATGTTTCTAAGGAGTCTGCCAAAATGACTAGTAAAATGTGTGCCATCGTGACTCCAGGTCTCTTGACATTTCAGCCAATTATCTTGAGCAGTTGCCTGTCAAGTTCCAAGATCAGCAATTATGTGGGAATAAGTATGATTAGTCTTTTTACTGTAGCAAATGTAACTAGCTGATTGCCACAGACAAACTCATTTGTACAGAGAACTGCCAAAATTTCTAAGTAAGCCTGACACAGGTATTTTGCATGGCTCGAAGTGCCTAATGTGCCTGTTTTGAGTTTATTCCATAGGTATTTTATTCCCAGTTATCAACCAGTTTCTTTGCATAATGTCTATAGTGTGAAAGCCCTGCAGGGGCTGTGGGATGAGTGTTACCGAAGCTCTGGGCTCAAGGAGGATCAGGAATGGTACTGAGAGCACAGAAGCTGGGTCTTTCACTGTAACATACAAGGCTGTCCGGCTCTGGCCACCTCTCCACTGACTTTCCTTGTGCACTCCCACCACACTGGCTCCTTTCTTTTGCCAAAACTTTCCAAGTAAGTCCTTGCTCAGAGCCTTTGTCCAACATGCTTGCATTTCCTGGAGCTCCTGGATACAGACCTGCGGGCTCCCTCCTCACTTCAGTCGGGTCTCTGTTCAGATATCCCCTCTGCAGAGGGCCTTCTCCATCATCCTATCTGACAGCACCCATGTCACTCAGCATCTCTTTTCCTTGCTTTAGTTTTCCTTATACACCTTTTGTTTCATTCACAGATGTGAATTAGTGCTTTCTTTAGTATCTGGTATCTGCCAGTAGGCATCACTAAAGAATGAATGGATGGATGAATGTTCAATCTAATGAGGGGACTGGACAGATTCACAGACAACTACAGTACAGTCACTGCTAGAAGCTGTATCTTCTGTCCTTTGATGGTTCCATTTATTCTCACTCTCCTTAACTCTGAACTCCCCAGTCTCCCATTCACCCAGCATCATGTGCTCCCTGTGATGTTGTGAAACCTCCTTTTGCCACTAGCTTTATCTAAACAAGGTGCGTTTTCTTTTTCTCCCCTGTGGATGAAAAACTCAGCAGTTTTCTTGGCTAGGGTCCATTGAAAGATTACAGAGAGATTTCTTTTTGAAAAGAATTCACATGGAAACCAGGCATCCCATCTTTGCAATCATTCCACCTAAAAAAGTAATATATTTGGGGAATATATAGAATATATATTTGAACAGACATATATATACACTTCCCTGGTGGCCCAGATGGAAAGAATCTGTCTGCAATGCAAGGGACCCATGTTTGATTCCTAGGTCAGAAAGATTCCCTGGAGAGGGAATGGTTACCCACTCGAGTATTCTTGGCTAGAGAATTCATGGACAGAGGAGCCTGGTAGGGCAAAGTCTATGGGGTTGCCAAGAATTGGACATGACTGAGTGACTAACACTATACATACACACAGGTTTCCCAGGTGGCTCAGTCGTAAAGAATCCGCTTGCCAATGCAGAAGACAAGGGTTTGATCCGTGGGTTGGGAAGATCCCCTGGAGAAGGAAATGGCAACTCACTCCAGCATTCTCATCTGGGAAATCCCATGGACAGAGGAGCCTGGCGAGCTACGGTTCATGGGGTTGAAAAAGAGTTGAACACAACTTAGCAACTAAACAACAACAACATACATATACAAACACACATTGTAAAGATTATTTCCCAGTTCTTGACTTGGTTTGTGTTTCCTCTGCTTTGGACCTTTCAGTTGGAATACACAAAGAAACTGTGTGTTTATTATTCTTCTCAGGTTCTTCCTAGAGGTTAGTTTCTAACTTGGGATAGAGATTTTGTTTAGCATAATTGGTTGTGTCTTGGTAATGGTTTTTGTAGGGTAAAAGCTCTACTTGTATCTCAGTCATTATGGATAGTGAGTCAGTTCAAGACTTTAAGTGAGGTTTATTATCTTCAGAGATTAACACAGTAGTTTCTTAAGAAATTAAAAAAGATTGGTTAACTACAGTACAGTCACTGCTAGAAGCTGTATCTTCTGTCCTTTGATGGTTCCATTTATTCTCACTCCTTAACTCTGAACTCCCCAGTCTCCCATTCACCCAGCATCATGTGCTCCTGTGATGTTGTGAAACCTCCTTTGCCACTAGCTTTATCTAAACAAGGTGCGTTTCTTTTCTCCCTGTGGATGAAAAACTCAGCAGTTTTCTTGGCTAGGGTCCATTGAAAGATTACAGAGAGATTTCTTTTTGAAAAGAATTCACATGGAAACCAGGCATCCCATCTTTGCAATCATTCCACCTAAAAAAGTAATATATTTGGGGAATATATAGAATATATATTTGAACAGACATATATATACACTTCCCTGGTGGCCCAGATGGAAAGAATCTGTCTGCAATGCAAGGGACCCATGTTTGATTCCTAGGTCAGAAAGATTCCCTGGAGAGGGAATGGTTACCCACTCGAGTATTCTTGGCTAGAGAATTCATGGACAGAGGAGCCTGGTAGGGCAAAGTCTATGGGGTTGCCAAGAATTGGACATGACTGAGTGACTAACACTATACATACACACAGGTTTCCCAGGTGGCTCAGTCGTAAAGAATCCGCTTGCCAATGCAGAAGACAAGGGTTTGATCCGTGGGTTGGGAAGATCCCCTGGAGAAGGAAATGGCAACTCACTCCAGCATTCTCATCTGGGAAATCCCATGGACAGAGGAGCCTGGCGAGCTACGGTTCATGGGGTTGAAAAAGAGTTGAACACAACTTAGCAACTAAACAACAACAACATACATATACAAACACACATTGTAAAGATTATTTCCCAGTTCTTGACTTGGTTTGTGTTTCCTCTGCTTTGGACCTTTCAGTTGGAATACACAAAGAAACTGTGTGTTTATTATTCTTCTCAGGTTCTTCCTAGAGGTTAGTTTCTAACTTGGGATAGAGATTTTGTTTAGCATAATTGGTTGTGTCTTGGTAATGGTTTTTGTAGGGTAAAAGCTCTACTTGTATCTCAGTCATTATGGATAGTGAGTCAGTTCAAGACTTTAAGTGAGGTTTATTATCTTCAGAGATTAACACAGTAGTTTCTTAAGAAATTAAAAAAAAAGAGATCTGGTTAATTAGAGAGCTTCATTGGATCGTGTTCTTCATCATCAGAGAGCCCTACTTCTGGCTGCTATTTCCTGTGTCAAACTTCCTCTCATCCCTCAGGTTTGCACTTAGAACAATCAGAAGGGCTGGGTCTCAGTCACTGCCACCCACACCTCTTACCCACTAGCACCGATTGTACGGAATGTCAAAGACAACTCAGAACATATGACCTGGGTGGGAAGAACCAGGGACTCTCACTATGTTCTGTCTTGTTTCATTTATTTATGCCTCATCATCACCTGTGCCTGCTGTTTCCTTTGAATTTTCCATAGATTCCAGTCATAGCTCAGGCTCATACCTGGACCCAAATTAGTGGATATAAGAAGCATGGAAAGCACTCAATAAATATTGGTCAATTGAATTAAATGGGACTGAAAAATGCTCCTGCAAGGTATAGACATCTTAGGGATTGTTTGGTGGCAAAAAATCAGAAACCCAGATGACCAGCTACAGCCAAAAAGGGGAATTCATTGGAAAGATACATGGAATTCTTTGAGAGAATTCACAAGAAGCAGAAACTTATCAGGAATGAAGAAGGATGCTCTTTAGGGTGGTGAGTTTTCTCATTTCTGAAAGATTGCTTTATTCTCTCATTTTCTTCTTTTTTCCAGGCTGACTTTAATTTTTAAAAAATTTTCTTGAAGTATAATTGATTTAAACACCATCTATAGACTGACTTTTTTGACTCCTCAATGCACATGACAGAAAACAGCATTCTCAGCCCTACTTGAACTCCAGTTTGAAGTGCTCAGTATATGTCAACTGGAGACCTTCAGCTACAACACATGTAACACCTGGACACTGGCTTCGGACATCATTGCTACTCAGAATTCTTTCCCACTGGCCTTGAATATTGCCTGACATTATTTTTAATACAGTACTCCAGACAGCCGTTACCAGTTGTTTGAAAATGCCCATCTCTGTTCCAATCCCTCTCTCATTGAACAATTCTCCAAACATTTTAAGGTGGCTATGGGGTTGTCTGTGAGTATGTTACTCTAAGACTGAGTATCTACTTTCTTGAGATATATGACATGGTTTGAGCCTCCTGGTAATAGAAGAGCTGCGTCAATGTTCATTTAATATACAGAAATTCAGTGATAACTATGTTTCACCCAACAACGACAAAAACATTGGCAGGAAATCCTTTTATGCTATCCTCATTTATGCTCACCATTCCCATAGGATTCACAGTGAGCCCAGAAGGGGAAGCTATAGAGAACATACACAGAGAAATGAAAGAACATCATTTGTGACTTGTGAGCTTTCTATGAGCAAGATGCTGGCGATATAAAATCTACTTAAGGACTTTACAAAGATAAAGTTGACTTTATTTGATTTATAGTGTGGTGTCTTAAGAACTTACATCCTAACTAGAATACAACTTCACTCTATTCTCTTTGGAAGGTGGTTCTTTCACTTTAGAACCTGAAGCAGGACTCCTCATGTGGTCTTAGCAGCAGCAGCAGCAGAAGTTTTCATGTTATCAGTTCTAGATGCTATAATTCTACATATGCAGCATCTCAGCCGCACAGGGCTTACTGAAAACCAAAATCCTGCATCTCTAAACCTGCACGCTACAACTCAAAGATGATACACCCACTCAAAATATGAATGCACAGAGTATATGGTCAGCTCCACTTAGTGCCGTTCTCATTTGCCTTGCATATCTTATCCCACTAGGTTCAATCATACTTCAAGGGTGTGATTTGACTATCATTTACAAGATGACTCAAGCTAAAAGCACACTGGAGAGGACGCAGTACCAAGAAGACACTCGGTAAACATTAGCCTCTTCCAACCTCAATAGCTGCTCTATCCTGGTTATCTTTCTCACCTCATCACCTCCTCAAGCTTGCTGTGATGTTTTTGGTCTATCACCCAATCTATCTGCTATCATTTTCCTACAGATTTCTTTGGTTCTGATTTGCTGACTGACTTTTTGACAGCATTTTCCTATGTTTTTACATGTTCAAACCAGGTGGGAGACAGTTGGTTCTGTATAACAGAGTGTCACCCAGTTAAAATTATTCTAAAATGCCATTTAATGATTTTCTAAAAACTAGATGTGTTGAAATAATTTTCTAGGACACAGATGGAGCTACTCCTGCCTGGGGTGCCATGTGAGCAAACTGAAACTGAGATGGCTTTTTTGTCCTTGCTAATTCTTGACTTGGCTATAAACACAGTCTGTCTGGGCGGCCAGTCCCCAGACACCAATCCAACTCTGGGTCCTCTCACCCCAAACAAGGGTGACAATGTGTCCCTAGCCAATGTGTCCCCAGATGTTTTCTATGTTTTTCTTCCTTAATCTTTATTCTTTATCCTATAAAAGCTTCCTGCCTTCTGCCCTATTTTGCAGTTCTGGGGAAGGAGACCATCTGCTTCAGGAAATGTTAAATAAAGTATGTTTGTATTACCTAAGTTGTCTTCTTTAATCATTTTTCAAACACACAGTGCCTTGAAACAATAGAACCCCATCCCCATGGCTGGTCTTCTGTTACACAGTAGATTCTCAAGCAGCAGAGAGAAATAAAGGAACAATGAGATTTCCTTTTCTGTTGCTGTTCATCCAGTTTCAAGCTTAGGTACACTGAATTTAAGAATCTGCCTCCCCAGCCTCCACTTTGGCTCTGCTTCTAGCAGCTTTGGTTGCATTACTAAGTTGTTGCTCATGCCTGTCCTGAGCCTGCAGCAGTAAAACAGGAAAGTATAAAAATTGACCAAAGAATGTCAGGAGAGCCTCCAAATGACTGCCCACTCAAATATGAATGCACAGAGTATATGGTCAGCTCCACTTAGGTTCATATCATACTTAAAAAGGGTGTGATTTGACTATCATTTACAAGATGACTCAAGCTAAAAGCACACTGGAGAGGACGCAGTACCAAGAAGACACTCGGTAAACATTAGCCTCTTCCAACCTCAATAGCTGCTCTATCCTGGTTATCTTTCTCACCTCATCACCTCCTCAAGCTTGCTGTGATGTTTTTGGTCTATCACCCAATCTATCTGCTATCATTTTCCTACAGATTTCTTTGGTTCTGATTTGCTGACTGACTTTTTGACAGCATTTTCCTATGTTTTTACATGTTCAAACCAGGTGGGAGACAGTTGGTTCTGTATAACAGAGTGTCACCCAGTTAAAATTATTCTAAAATGCCATTTAATGATTTTCTAAAAACTAGATGTGTTGAAATAATTTTCTAGGACACAGATGGAGCTACTCCTGCCTGGGGTGCCATGTGAGCAAACTGAAACTGAGATGGCTTTTTTGTCCTTGCTAATTCTTGACTTGGCTATAAACACAGTCTGTCTGGGCGGCCAGTCCCCAGACACCAATCCAACTCTGGGTCCTCTCACCCCAAACAAGGGTGACAATGTGTCCCTAGCCAATGTGTCCCCAGATGTTTTCTATGTTTTTCTTCCTTAATCTTTATTCTTTATCCTATAAAAGCTTCCTGCCTTCTGCCCTATTTTGCAGTTCTGGGGAAGGAGACCATCTGCTTCAGGAAATGTTAAATAAAGTATGTTTGTATTACCTAAGTTGTCTTCTTTAATCATTTTTCAAACACACAGTGCCTTGAAACAATAGAACCCCATCCCCATGGCTGGTCTTCTGTTACACAGTAGATTCTCAAGCAGCAGAGAGAAATAAAGGAACAATGAGATTTCCTTTTCTGTTGCTGTTCATCCAGTTTCAAGCTTAGGTACACTGAATTTAAGAATCTGCCTCCCCAGCCTCCACTTTGGCTCTGCTTCTAGCAGCTTTGGTTGCATTACTAAGTTGTTGCTCATGCCTGTCCTGAGCCTGCAGATACAGTAAAACAGGAAAGTATAAAAAATTGACCAAAGAATGTCAGGAGAGCCTCCAAATGACTAAGGATGACACTACTATACAGAAAATGAATTCCGTTGAGAGATTTGAGATACCCTGGAAGAAAAAGTTTGCTTGCATTATTTTAGGAAGACTTTTTTTTTTTTAAATTTATTTATTTTTGACTGTGCTGGGTTTTTGTTGATGTGTGGGTTTAGCTGCTCTGCAGTATGTGGGATCTTCCCAGATCAGGGATCAAACCTGTGTCTCCTGCATTGGCAGACGGATTCTTATCCACTGAGCCACAAAGGAAGCCCTATTTTAGGAAGACTTTTGATACCACCAAATTGATATCAAAGAATAATGTCCAAGTGCAAGGTAGCCAAGAAGGAGAAAGAAGAAACAAGCTTCTCAGAGGAGAGAGAACTATAAGGAGAACTGTGAACCATGACAAACAACAGGCTTAAAGGG
This sequence comes from Tragulus kanchil, assembly GCA_022376925.1. Lineage (NCBI taxonomy): Eukaryota > Metazoa > Chordata > Mammalia > Artiodactyla > Tragulidae > Tragulus > Tragulus kanchil. Next base: position 238,480,502 of record JAIOJX010000026.1, read on the forward strand.
GTTCGATTCACAAGCAGATGATCTAAAAATATAAAACAGAATTGGCACATGAAGCTCCAATATGTGCCCGCACCCTGACCCTTAGAATTTCTAAATGTGAAGATCAGTATTTAATAAAACTACAGAGGGCTTCCCTGGTGGTCCAGTGGGTAAAGAGTCCACCTTGCAGTGCAAGGGGCACCAGATCGATCCCTGGCCTGGGAAGATTCCACATGTGGCAGAGCAGCTTGACTGGTGTGTCCAATTACAAGCTAGAGGTCTAGAGCGCATGTGCCCAGAGCCAGTGCTCTGCAACGAGAGGCCCCTGCAATGGCCCAAGTTCTGGGGAAGGAGACCATCTGCTTCAGGAAATGTTAAATAAAGTATGTTTGTATTACCTAAGTTGTCTTCTTTAATCATTTTTCAAACACACAGTGCCTTGAAACAATAGAACCCCATCCCCATGGCTGGTCTTCTGTTACACAGTAGATTCTCAAGCAGCAGAGAGAAATAAAGGAACAATGAGATTTCCTTTTCTGTTGCTGTTCATCCAGTTTCAAGCTTAGGTACACTGAATTTAAGAATCTGCCTCCCCAGCCTCCACTTTGGCTCTGCTTCTAGCAGCTTTGGTTGCATTACTAAGTTGTTGCTCATGCCTGTCCTGAGCCTGCAGATACAGTAAAACAGGAAAGTATAAAAAATTGACCAAAGAATGTCAGGAGAGCCTCCAAATGACTAAGGATGACACTACTATACAGAAAATGAATTCCGTTGAGAGATTTGAGATACCCTGGAAGAAAAAGTTTGCTTGCATTATTTTAGGAAGACTTTTTTTTTTTTAAATTTATTTATTTTTGACTGTGCTGGGTTTTTGTTGATGTGTGGGTTTAGCTGCTCTGCAGTATGTGGGATCTTCCCAGATCAGGGATCAAACCTGTGTCTCCTGCATTGGCAGACGGATTCTTATCCACTGAGCCACAAAGGAAGCCCTATTTTAGGAAGACTTTTGATACCACCAAATTGATATCAAAGAATAATGTCCAAGTGCAAGGTAGCCAAGAAGGGAGAAAGAAGAAACAAGCTTCTCAGAGGAGAGAGAACTATAAGGAGAACTGTGAACCATGACAAACAACAGGCTTAAAGGGGTTCGATTCACAAGCAGATGATCTAAAAATATAAAACAGAATTGGCACATGAAGCTCCAATATGTGCCCGCACCCTGACCCTTAGAATTTCTAAATGTGAAGATCAGTATTTAATAAAACTACAGAGGGCTTCCCTGGTGGTCCAGTGGGTAAAGAGTCCACCTTGCAGTGCAAGGGGCACCAGATCGATCCCTGGCCTGGGAAGATTCCACATGTGGCAGAGCAGCTTGACTGGTGTGTCCAATTACAAGCTAGAGGTCTAGAGCGCATGTGCCCAGAGCCAGTGCTCTGCAACGAGAGGCCCCTGCAATGGAAGGCCCACACAAGCCAAAGGATAAAAATGGATGAATATAAATAAATAAAAAACCAATAAAAGAGGCCAAAATTAAAAAAAAAAAAACCTACAGAGGTTAATCAAGAAACACATACATGTGTATGTGTTTCAGATGCATAGATAATGTTTTATACATAAATAAAATATTACATAATTATAATGCTATAGTTAATAATGTTATAAACACATATAAAACATTATAAAGGATAAAGATTAAACTATACCCTTATTTTTTTAAATGTATAACAAGAAATATAGTTAAAAAACTAATACCTGTATGATTACACCTAAGAGTTTTGTATAACTTGCTATACACACAAACATCTATATATAAACTTATATATAAACTTAACTTTTTTAGGGCTGATCTCTAAAGTAAGGGGAGAAGTTGGGACAGAAAACTGCTTTAGGATAGGGAATGGTGTTTGGAACTGGAATATCCTAGGTTTGAGTCCTGGCTTGGTTACTTACTGTTTATTTTGACTAAAATTCCCTGAATCCCAATTTTCTCATATTTAAAACCAATATAATAAGAAAGAAGTGACAACATGTTGTATTCTGTAAAGTCTAGGTAAGTTATTCATCATTGAGAAACATTTGATCACCGATTTTACAGGTATCAGTCAAATACTTTCATAAGCCTACCAAAATTCACAAATATCATCTCATTTCAAGTATCTGCCAATAAAATAAGCCTAAAGAAAAATTCCATTTCTTGAGTTAAGAATTTCTGACTGTGCTGTATTTATTCCATTGATTTTTCAATAATTAGGAGAACAGGAAGAATGGAAGCCCCAGTAAAAATAACTCAGCTTACAAAAAGGAAAGTGGCCAGAAAGCCAATTCTGAAGTATATCTTTATACATCAGAAAATTTATTTGGTCAGAAGTGACTAAAATATAAAACAGAATTGGCACATGAAGCTCCAATATGTAATTTCAAGGCAAAAACTACAGAGGGCTTCCCTGGTGGTCCAGTGGGTAAAGAGTCCACCTTGCAGTGCAAGGGCACCAGATCGATCCCTGGCCTGGGAAGATTCCACATGTGGCAGAGCAGCTTGACTGGTGTGTCCAATTACAAGCTAGAGGTCTAGAGCGCATGTGCCCAGAGCCAGTGCTCTGCAACGAGAGGCCCCTGCAATGGAAGGCCCACACAAGCCAAAGGATAAAAATGGATGAATATAAATAAATAAAAAACCAATAAAAGAGGCCAAAATTAAAAAAAAAAAAACCTACAGAGGTTAATCAAGAAACACATACATGTGTATGTGTTTCAGATGCATAGATAATGTTTTATACATAAATAAAATATTACATAATTATAATGCTATAGTTAATAATGTTATAAACACATATAAAACATTATAAAGGATAAAGATTAAACTATACCCTTATTTTTTTAAATGTATAACAAGAAATATAGTTAAAAAACTAATACCTGTATGATTACACCTAAGAGTTTTGTATAACTTGCTATACACACAAACATCTATATATAAACTTATATATAAACTTAACTTTTTTAGGGCTGATCTCTAAAGTAAGGGGAGAAGTTGGGACAGAAAACTGCTTTAGGATAGGGAATGGTGTTTGGAACTGGAATATCCTAGGTTTGAGTCCTGGCTTGGTTACTTACTGTTTATTTTGACTAAAATTCCCTGAATCCCAATTTTCTCATATTTAAAACCAATATAATAAGAAAGAAGTGACAACATGTTGTATTCTGTAAAGTCTAGGTAAGTTATTCATCATTGAGAAACATTTGATCACCGATTTTACAGGTATCAGTCAAATACTTTCATAAGCCTACCAAAATTCACAAATATCATCTCATTTCAAGTATCTGCCAATAAAATAAGCCTAAAGAAAAATTCCATTTCTTGAGTTAAGAATTTCTGACTGTGCTGTATTTATTCCATTGATTTTTCAATAATTAGGAGAACAGGAAGAATGGAAGCCCCAGTAAAAATAACTCAGCTTACAAAAAGGAAAGTGGCCAGAAAGCCAATTCTGAAGTATATCTTTATACATCAGAAAAAAATTTATTTGGTAATGCTATGTTGGGACCATCTCTAGGGGCCATCCGTCCTAGACAAGTTGTATTAATTATCAGTCCAAGTTCAGAGCTGGAAATAGAAATACCTCTAGGTATTTTAAGAAGAAAAAAGACTTAATACAGAGAAATAGGCACTTCAAAAATTACTGGAAGGACTGGAGGTCACCACTGAAATGATTGAACTTGAGAGCAGTCTCTCCAATACTCCACCTCCTCTCAATAGCTTTGCTTGTCAGCAGGAAAAAAAGCACAACTACAGATCATGTCCACTAACATTTGTAGAGAAAAGGCAAGCCAGTAAGCAATTTCAAAGTGCTGGTTACTAAGAGCAAGTCCACAAGAGACATGCTTGTGATGGTTGGTTTTCCTCCCTGAGCCTGATAATCAGATTTTGTGTTCTGGATGGTTCAGTCCTAGGCAAATTGTAATTATTATTATTTTTTTTTTTCAGTTAAAAGACATTATCTGAACTGCCAGTCTTATAATAAGACTCAGGTGAGGGCAGGCTTGGGCAGGAGGGTATCAGCTGAGGCAAGTTCTTCATTTATGAACCTTTTTAATGAGAGACACTCAAGTGAGATACAACCACTCTGACTATCCAGTACATAATTTTAAGAATAATGAAAACAATTTTAGAAACAGAGATAAAACAAATATTCTTCACCTCTAGACAGAGAAACAAAGAAAGAATTATTTTACTACCATTTCTCCTTACACTGTAAATTTCCAAACCAGAAATTTGGGTGGACCATGAAGTTGAGGGAACTTCAAGAATAATTATCCTCCAATATTAAAACCAATATAATAAGAAAGAAGTGACAACATGTTGTATTCTGTAAAGTCTAGGTAAGTTATTCATCATTGAGAAACATTTGATCACCGATTTTACAGGTATCAGTCAAATACTTTCATAAGCCTACCAAAATTCACAAATATCATCTCATTTCAAGTATCTGCCAATAAAATAAGCCTAAAGAAAAATTCCATTTCTTGAGTTAAGAATTTCTGACTGTGCTGTATTTATTCCATTGATTTTTCAATAATTAGGAGAACAGGAAGAATGGAAGCCCCAGTAAAAATAACTCAGCTTACAAAAAGGAAAGTGGCCAGAAAGCCAATTCTGAAGTATATCTTTATACATCAGAAAAAAATTTATTTGGTAATGCTATGTTGGGACCATCTCTAGGGGCCATCCGTCCTAGACAAGTTGTATTAATTATCAGTCCAAGTTCAGAGCTGGAAATAGAAATACCTCTAGGTATTTTAAGAAGAAAAAAGACTTAATACAGAGAAATAGGCACTTCAAAAATTACTGGAAGGACTGGAGGTCACCACTGAAATGATTGAACTTGAGAGCAGTCTCTCCAATACTCCACCTCCTCTCAATAGCTTTGCTTGTCAGCAGGAAAAAAAGCACAACTACAGATCATGTCCACTAACATTTGTAGAGAAAAGGCAAGCCAGTAAGCAATTTCAAAGTGCTGGTTACTAAGAGCAAGTCCACAAGAGACATGCTTGTGATGGTTGGTTTTCCTCCCTGAGCCTGATAATCAGATTTTGTGTTCTGGATGGTTCAGTCCTAGGCAAATTGTAATTATTATTATTTTTTTTTTTCAGTTAAAAGACATTATCTGAACTGCCAGTCTTATAATAAGACTCAGGTGAGGGCAGGCTTGGGCAGGAGGGTATCAGCTGAGGCAAGTTCTTCATTTATGAACCTTTTTAATGAGAGACACTCAAGTGAGATACAACCACTCTGACTATCCAGTACATAATTTTAAGAATAATGAAAACAATTTTAGAAACAGAGATAAAACAAATATTCTTCACCTCTAGACAGAGAAACAAAGAAAGAATTATTTTACTACCATTTCTCCCTTACACTGTAAATTTCCAAACCAGAAATTTGGGTGGCTTTTACCATGAAGTTGAGGGAACTTCAAGATAATTACCCAGACTTGAGACTGGAAAGTACCCTTAGTCCTGTTCTAGGTTGTAGCTTAGAGTTCCTGATGCGTGCAGCTTCACATAAGCTGAAATTGAAAGTTGACTCTGAAATAACTCATTTTACAAAACCCAGAAGATTGAATCTTAAAACAAATTTTCTCTAAAGTTTTCAAGTTTAAGTATCCTGTATGATGTTAATATCAAGGCATATGTACCAATATGGTTTCCTCACAGTACCTTCTGCAAAACTTGACGGTCTTTTACTTAGTTTTCTTCCTGCAGTCCTAGGCAAATTGTAACTATTTCCTTTCAGTTGACAGACAAGATTGTAATTGCCATCTTTATAATCAGACTCAGGTGAGGGCAGGCTTGGGCACGAGGGAATCAGCAGGTGTGTATAAATTTACCATCTCGTCCTGAGACTCTTACTTCATACGCTCCTGAGACCCGGAAGGTCAGGTGTACTTGCTACATCTGGTGCATGGGTACCCAGCGTTCTCAGAGTGGTTTGCTTCTGACGGTTACAGCTGCTGGATCAACACTTATTTTTTTTCTAAATGACTCAGATCTCTGTGTTCTGTTGCTGTAGGGTAATACCTATGACAAATATTAGGACATGATGGTGCAGGGCTGGAAAGAGTGGACGTGACAACTCACATTCGCTTTAGGAAGTAGCATCTGAAGGCTAGAACTCTTCAGATCTGGTGACTCAGCCACCCAATGCCCAGGGACCTACATGTCATATTCCTATGAAGACACCTGATATTTCCCTCCATAACATGTTACTAGGTTAGAGACACAGTAAAAGTTGAATTTGATGACAAGAGTCTTGGTGTCCAAAGAGACCCAGTGCTGGGGCCATGAGCCACGGTTGGGATCAATTCTATAGATAAGTATGGATGGCACTGTTATTAATGTTTCAGCTTTATTGAAACATTGTATGCCAGGCACTTGCCTTCAGGTTTACATGAAACAGCCTTGTGATTTAGGCATTATCATTATTCTCATTTTATAATGGAAACTGATGCATAGAGGGATTCAGTCATTTGTTCAAGGTCACACAAGAGTGGTAACCTCAGAATCTGAATCCTAGCCTTTGGAATGAAATCCCTCCCTAGTATCTCTGTTCATATTACTGTTATTAATCTGGTCACACAGCCTTAAAATATTAGATCTGGGAGGGGTCTCAGGAATTATAATCACCCATTTATTATAAGGATGAGAAAAACGGAGGTAAGAGAACTTTAAATGACTGTTTTGAGGATCCATATCTGGGTCATGGCAAAACCAAGACTATAACCAATGTTCTTTTCTATTACATCACACTTCAACTTTTCTCTGACATTCTTCTTTATTGCTAATGTGTCACTAGGTAGGTCCTATCCACTTGCTTGCTTCCTGTTATGATTTCTATCCCCTTCCCTCCTATCTCCATTGCCATCACCCAAATCCAGGCACTTGTTACCCTTTGTCTAGAAGAGTGTGGTTCCCTCTGACCAGCCTCAGGACTGCCTATCTTTCTTCCTTCAGCTGGATAGAAATGAGACCAAACATAATTAGTAATTATATAATCCACCTTACCAAAAATGCTGTGTCTATTCCATTCAATCATTTCCTAAGTGTTGCTAAATTTCTCCATCATAATCATCATAGTTGTTATTTTTTAAAAATCTGTAAACATTATTAATGGTCAACTTTCCCCTGTAATTATGTGCAGTTACTAATTTTCAGAAAATTAAAGTATCATAGTTGTTATCTTGGTGCAGGGCTGGAGATGGACGTGACATCTCACATTCGCTTTAGGACGTAGCATCTGAAGGCTAGACCTCTTCAGATCTGGTGACTCAGCCACCCAATGCCCAGGGACCTACATGTCATATTCCTATGAAGACACCTGATATTTCCCTCCATAACATGTTACTAGGTTAGAGACACAGTAAAAGTTGAATTTGATGACAAGAGTCTTGGTGTCCAAAGAGACCCAGTGCTGGGGCCATGAGCCACGGTTGGGATCAATTCTATAGATAAGTATGGATGGCACTGTTATTAATGTTTCAGCTTTATTGAAACATTGTATGCCAGGCACTTGCCTTCAGGTTTACATGAAACAGCCTTGTGATTTAGGCATTATCATTATTCTCATTTTATAATGGAAACTGATGCATAGAGGGATTCAGTCATTTGTTCAAGGTCACACAAGAGTGGTAACCTCAGAATCTGAATCCTAGCCTTTGGAATGAAACCCCTCCCTAGTATCTCTGTTCATATTACTGTTATTAATCTGGTCACACAGCCTTAAAATATTAGATCTGGGAGGGGTCTCAGGAATTATAATCACCCATTTATTATAAGGATGAGAAAAACGGAGGTAAGAGAACTTTAAATGACTGTTTTGAGGATCCATATCTGGGTCATGGCAAAACCAAGACTATAACCAATGTTCTTTTCTATTACATCACACTTCAACTTTTCTCTGACATTCTTCTTTATTGCTAATGTGTCACTAGGTAGGTCCTATCCACTTGCTTGCTTCCTGTTATGATTTCTATCCCCTTCCCTCCTATCTCCATTGCCATCACCCAAATCCAGGCACTTGTTACCCTTTGTCTAGAAGAGTGTGGTTCCCTCTGACCAGCCTCAGGACTGCCTATCTTTCTTCCTTCAGCTGGATAGAAATGAGACCAAACATAATTAGTAATTATATAATCCACCTTACCAAAAATGCTGTGTCTATTCCATTCAATCATTTCCTAAGTGTTGCTAAATTTCTCCATCATAATCATCATAGTTGTTATTTTTTAAAAATCTGTAAACATTATTAATGGTCAACTTTCCCTTGTAATTATGTGCAGTTACTAATTTTCAGAAAATTAAAGTATAGTTGATTTTGGGTTTTCCTGGTGGCTCAGCAGTAAAGAATCTGCCTGCCAAGCAGGAGATGTGGGTTCAATCCCTAAGTCAGGAAGATCCCTTGGAGAAGGAAATGGCAACCCACTCAAGTATTCTTGCCTGAGAAACCCCATCCACAGAGGAGCCTAGTGGGTTGCAGTTCATGAGTACAGCTACATCACAAACAGTCAGACATGACTTAGCAGCTAACCAGCAATAATAACAACATGGTTGATTTATAACATTGTGTTAGTTTCTGGGGGTACAGCAAAGTGATTCAGTTATATATAATATATATATTATTTTCTGTACTCATATATATAACTGAGTATATGTATATATGTATATTATTTTTCATATTCTTTTGTATAACGATTTATCACAGGATACTGAGTGTGGTTCCCTGTGCTATACAGTAGGACCTGTTGGTTATCATCCTATAATAGTTTGCATATCAAACCATCATCTTCTGATGGATTGGTGCAACAGACTCCTAACTGGTCTCCCTACTTTCCTATAGACTTTTCTCAGTACAGCAACTGAAGTGACCTTGTTAAAATGTGAGCTAGATCACGTCACTCCATCACTCAAAATCTCCAATGTCTCCTATCTCATTCAAAGTCAGAGTTCTTACATTGCTTACAGGGACCTAAAAAAATCTGCACTCTATTCCCTAACCCACCTCTTTGACCTCATCCCTCACTCACTTCCCTTTCTGGCTCCATGCCAGCCACTCTGGATTTCTCAGAATCTCCTAGCAGGTGTCAGGACTTTTATACTAGCTTCTGCTTGAATGCTTTTCTCCTAAATATTTTGATGTCTGCCCTCTCATCTCCTTCTATACTCAAAAACATACTTCAGTGAAAGTTTTCCAGATAATTATTTTTCATGTTGTCCAAACATCCCTGGCTTTGTCCCCATTTTCTGCTATATCTTTCTCTATAGCAATTATATGATTTAGGTAGAGTAGTTGAGATCTCACTTCCTACCTTTATGAAAGGCAAGCTCCATGAGAGCAGGGATTTATCTCTTTTTTATTCCTAATTGTTCCATTGTCTAGAAGAGTGCACAACATATAGTAAATATTCAGCAGATATTTCATGAATGAACAAAAATTTTACAGATGATAACATCTGACAATATAGATGCCTCCCCAAATTCATATCTTTAAAAAAAATCTGCAAATAAAAGAGCAACAGTATTCAACAAGGTGTGAGCCTTGATTTGGATGAATGTGATTTTAGGCATTTTAATTTCTTTTCTTCTGTAATTACTTATATGTGCTGTAAATAAAACTACTAAAAATTATTTAAAAAGAACTATCAGAAAGAAAAATTAAGAAAACAATCCTGTTTAAAAATGCATCAAAAAGAATAAAATAATTGGTCATAAATTTAACCAAGTAAGTGAAAGACCTGTACCCTAAAAACTGTGAGACCCTAATGACAGATATTGAAGAAGACATAAATAAGTGGAAAGATATATCATGTTCACAGACTGGAAGAATTATTGTTACAATGTTCATACTACAGGAAACAATCTACAGATTCAATGTAATCTTTATCAAAGTTCCAATAGCATATTTCATAGAACTAGAACAAATAATTCTAAAATCTGTATAGAACTATTAAATATCCTGAATAGCTAAAACAATCTTGAGAAAGGAGGAAAAACCTGGGGATATCCTGCTCCTTGATTTCAAACAACATTGCAAAGTTATAACAATCAAAACAGTATGATACTAGGAGAAAGACAAACAGATCAGTGGAACAGAATAAAAAGCCCAGAAATAAACACACACACACAAACAATTTATGACTAATGTGCAAAGAACATGCAATGTAGAAAGGACAGTCTTTTCAGTAAACGGTGTTGGGATGCAAAAGAATGAAACTAGACCATTATATTACACCATACACAAGAAAATTAACTGGAAATGGATTAAAGACTTGAATATAAGACCTTAAACCAAAATATCCCTAGAGAAAAACATAGGTGATAATCTTGTTGACTCTGGTCTTTTTAAGAATCTGACTTCAAAGGCAAGGAGAACAAAAGCAAAAATAAACAATGGGAGTGGACTAAATTGAAAAGCTCTGTGTAACAAAGGAAACCATCATAAAAATAAGACGACGACTTGCTGAATGGAAGAATATATTTGCAAATCATACCATATTTGTTATGTGCTTCCTAAGCAATGCAGTAGTAAAGATTCTACCTGCCAATGCAGCAGACACAAGAGATATAGATTTGATCCCTGGGTTGGGAAGATCCCCTAGAGGAGGAAATGGCAACTCACTCCAGTATTCTTGCCTGGGAAATTCCATGAGCAGAGGAGCCTAGTGAGCTACAGTCCATAGGGTTGCAAAGATTTGCACATGACTGAGCAACTGAGCACATACATACCTGATAAGGGGTTAATATAAAGAATATATGAAGAACTCATATAACAATCATGAAATGCAAAGTTAGGGGGCATTTTAATTTCTTTTCTTCTGTAATTACTTATATGTGCTGTAAATAAAACTACTAAAATTATTTAAAAGAACTATCAGAAAGAAAAATTAAGAAAACAATCCTGTTTAAAATGCATCAAAAAGAATAAAATAATTGGTCATAAATTTAACCAAGTAAGTGAAAGACCTGTACCCTAAAAACTGTGAGACCCTAATGACAGATATTGAAGAAGACATAAATAAGTGGAAAGATATATCATGTTCACAGACTGGAAGAATTATTGTTACAATGTTCATACTACAGGAAACAATCTACAGATTCAATGTAATCTTTATCAAAGTTCCAATAGCATATTTCATAGAACTAGAACAAATAATTCTAAAATCTGTATAGAACTATTAAATATCCTGAATAGCTAAAACAATCTTGAGAAAGGAGGAAAAACCTGGGGATATCCTGCTCCTTGATTTCAAACAACATTGCAAAGTTATAACAATCAAAACAGTATGATACTAGGAGAAAGACAAACAGATCAGTGGAACAGAATAAAAAGCCCAGAAATAAACACACACACACAAACAATTTATGACTAATGTGCAAAGAACATGCAATGTAGAAAGGACAGTCTTTTCAGTAAACGGTGTTGGGATGCAAAAGAATGAAACTAGACCATTATATTACACCATACACAAGAAAATTAACTGGAAATGGATTAAAGACTTGAATATAAGACCTTAAACCAAAATATCCCTAGAGAAAAACATAGGTGATAATCTTGTTGACTCTGGTCTTTTTAAGAATCTGACTTCAAAGGCAAGGAGAACAAAAGCAAAAATAAACAATGGGAGTGGACTAAATTGAAAAGCTCTGTGTAACAAAGGAAACCATCATAAAAATAAGACGACGACTTGCTGAATGGAAGAATATATTTGCAAATCATACCATATTTGTTATGTGCTTCCTAAGCAATGCAGTAGTAAAGATTCTACCTGCCAATGCAGCAGACACAAGAGATATAGATTTGATCCCTGGGTTGGGAAGATCCCCTAGAGGAGGAAATGGCAACTCACTCCAGTATTCTTGCCTGGGAAATTCCATGAGCAGAGGAGCCTAGTGAGCTACAGTCCATAGGGTTGCAAAGATTTGCACATGACTGAGCAACTGAGCACATACATACCTGATAAGGGGTTAATATAAAGAATATATGAAGAACTCATATAACTCAATAACAACAAAACAACCTGATTAGAAAAATGGGGCAGAGTGTCTGAATACCATATTTCTAAAGAAGACTACAAATGGCCAACAGACACATGAAAAGATAATCAACATTACTAATTATTAGGAGCATACAGATCAAAAACACACTGAGCTATCAGTTTAAACCTGTTAGAATGATTATTATCAAAATGACAAGAAATAGGTTTTGTCGAGGATATGGAGAAAATAAAAAACCCCATACATTGTGGGACTGTAAATTGATGCAACTGCAATGGAAAACAATATGGCAATTTCTCAAAACATTACCAGAACTATCTTATAATCCAACTATTCCACTTGTGGGCATTAGCTGAGAAAACAAAAACACTAATTTGAAAAGATATATGCACCCATAGGTTCACTGAAGAATTACTTACAATAGCCATGACATGGAAACAACTTAAGTGTCCAGTGATAGATGACAGATTAAAGAAGATGTGATAATGTATATACAAATGGCACAGAACCTTGTTGTGGCAAAGGGGTTTGCATAACTCAATGAAGCCATAGCCTATACCTTGCAGGGACACCAAGATGTACAGTAGGTCATAGTGAAGAGTTCTGGCAAAACATGGTCCACTGAAGGAAGAAGTGGCACCCACTCCAGTATTCTTGCCTTGAGAACCCCATGAACGGTATAAAAAAGAAATACTACTGAGCCATAAAAAAGAACAAGATTTTGTCATACAAGACAATATGGATAGAACGTGGAGGGTATTATGCTAAGTGAAATAAGTCAAAAGGAAGAAGATAAACACCATATGATTTTACCCATATGTGGAATTAATAAAAACAAAACAAAACCAACTCATAGATACAGAGAACAGATGGTTGGTTACCGGAAAAGGGGACTAAAGGCTGGGTAAAAGGAGTGAAGGGGGTAAATTGTATGATGATGAATCATGACTAGACTTTCAGGGATGATTACTTTTTGGTGTATACAGAGGTCACATAATATTGTATACCTAAAACTTACATGTATATTGTATCGACAATAGTCTGCTAGAACCAATACAAAGTTGTGCCTAAGTGCTGTTAGAGGAAATCTGAAAAAAATATTTTGTACTTAGTACATATCTACCCTTTAATAAATTACTGTCTGCACAGAGATAAAATAAAGAGACAGCTTCTCCTTGTAGTCTTCTAAACAACACTTATGTTTGTATTTCCCTGAGACAAGTGTTTTTATTTAACCTAGGCAAGATATTTTTAGAAAGTAAGGAACTAGGGAGAAATTTAGAGCAGAAAATAAAAACCATGTAAGTGCTTGGGTATGAATTCAATTTGCCTTGCATGGTCAAATAACTCACTCCCTGAGGACTGTTGTCAAACACAATTCAAGATCACCATTTGATAAAATTTGTATTCAAAAGGACCAATGATCTAAAATTTTGACAGATAAGGAAGGTCATTTCATTTTAAAAGAATCTCTCTGGCAATCCATTTCATCAAATCTTGGCTCAGATTCTACTTCCCCCTAAGAAACTTCCCTGACACACCCTGGTCACTCCCCTTTTGTGGTACTGATTCATATTTATGCCAAAAACTTTTGTGACATCAATCCACCCCATAATTTATATGTTTCCCTAACCAAACCACAAACTTCTTGAAGTCAAAGACTATTTTTTTTCCCTAGCTTCTTTTTTTCTTGCCTTGATGCTAGGTATAATATGAGGCCACGGTTGGAGCTTGACTAACAAGTAAGTGTTGAATGAATGAATGACTAACACATGGGGGGCTGGGAAATATTCCTAACCATTGAAGACGGCATAAAGAGAAAATGGCTGGACAGTTTTTGCACTTGTAATTTCATCGAGTCATCACTGTGACTCTACGACAGAGGTATTATTAATGTTACTGTGTAACACTGGAAGAACTGGAAGCTTTGAGAGATTAAATAATGCATAAGTCTGCATGGCCAGAGTTGCCATGATTCAGGTTCCAAAATGTTTGCTTCTCGGCCTTTCCTCCATTTTGAATGGATTTTGTCTCAAGCATTTTTCATGATTGATGAATCATGACTAGACTTTCAGGGATGATTACTTTGGTGTATACAGAGCTCACATAATATCGTATACCTAAAACTTACATGTATATTGTATCGACAATAGTCTGCTAGAACCAATACAAAGTTGTGCCTAAGTGCTGTTAGAGGAAATCTGAAAAAAATATTTTGTACTTAGTACATATCTACCCTTTAATAAATTACTGTCTGCACAGAGATAAAATAAAGAGACAGCTTCTCCTTGTAGTCTTCTAAACAACACTTATGTTTGTATTTCCCTGAGACAAGTGTTTTTATTTAACCTAGGCAAGATATTTTTAGAAAGTAAGGAACTAGGGAGAAATTTAGAGCAGAAAATAAAAACCATGTAAGTGCTTGGGTATGAATTCAATTTGCCTTGCATGGTCAAATAACTCACTCCCTGAGGACTGTTGTCAAACACAATTCAAGATCACCATTTGATAAAATTTGTATTCAAAAGGACCAATGATCTAAAATTTTGACAGATAAGGAAGGTCATTTCATTTTAAAAGAATCTCTCTGGCAATCCATTTCATCAAATCTTGGCTCAGATTCTACTTCCCCCTAAGAAACTTCCCTGACACACCCTGGTCACTCCCTTCTGTGGTACTGATTCATATTTATGCCAAAAACTTTTGTGACATCAATCCACCCCATAATTTATATGTTTCCCTAACCAAACCACAAACTTCTTGAAGTCAAAGACTATTTTTTTTCCCTAGCTTCTTTTTTTCTTGCCTTGATGCTAGGTATAATATGAGGCCACGGTTGGAGCTTGACTAACAAGTAAGTGTTGAATGAATGAATGACTAACACATGGGGGGCTGGGAAATATTCCTAACCATTGAAGACGGCATAAAGAGAAAATGGCTGGACAGTTTTTGCACTTGTAATTTCATCGAGTCATCACTGTGACTCTACGACAGAGGTATTATTAATGTTACTGTGTAACACTGGAAGAACTGGAAGCTTTGAGAGATTAAATAATGCATAAGTCTGCATGGCCAGAGTTGCCATGATTCAGGTTCCAAAATGTTTGCTTCTCGGGCCTTTCCTCCATTTTGAATGGATTTTGTTTTCTTTTTTTTCAAGCACTTTTTTTCTTCTCACGATGATGGAAAACTGACTTCAACTAGCTTGGGCTAAAAGAAGGCTGTTATTGGAAGAATCAGGAAAGAATGGGAAGGTCTGCAGAAGCCAGAGCTGTTCTGGGAACACTAGCAATGGGAACGGAGGAGAGGAGCCTGCCAGTCTCAGCTGTCTCTGCTCAAGCTCAGTAGTCTCCTCCTAAAAGAGAAATTTTAGGCAGAGCTATCAGCAGAGCCCCAGATCCTTTTACCTTCCTGGGGGAGAGGCCTCCATGGATATCATCCTGTAAACCTCTTCTATCAGCTGACTGAGTATCACAGCAATCTCTCACAGAAACAGAAGCAAACTGTTCACATGGTTTTAGCATCCAGCCTGCTAAAGAGGCACAGCACCCGCCTGGGTGATCTGTGACCAGCATGGTACCTTGAACAAAGACAAAGGTGGAAGTTGGTCACCTCCTCCTTGTCTTCACCTGTCTATTCATGTCTACTGCTACATCTCTGTGTTCACCCAAATCACCATTTTACAACTATTAATTGATAGGCGTCTAGAAGGCCTACATCAAAGTTTTAAAAAATGATCTACTATGGTATTAACAGACAACTTGGTTCTTAATGCGCTAAGGGTGATAATGATACTTTTGCTTGTTATAATTGGCTTTTTTTTTTCTTCTCAGACTGATTAAATCAGTTATTAGCACTGGAAAAATATGGTGAACTAACATTACCACCGTGCCAGTGTTGTCTAGCCTTTTTAAAGGTATAATATGAGGCCACGGTTGGAGCTTGACTAACAAGTAAGTGTTGAATGAATGAATGACTAACACATGGGGGGCTGGGAAATATTCCTAACCATTGAAGACGGCATAAAGAGAAATGGCTGGACAGTTTTGCACTTGTAATTTCATCGAGTCATCACTGTGACTCTACGACAGAGGTATTATTAATGTTACTGTGTAACACTGGAAGAACTGGAAGCTTTGAGAGATTAAATAATGCATAAGTCTGCATGGCCAGAGTTGCCATGATTCAGGTTCCAAAATGTTTGCTTCTCGGGCCTTTCCTCCATTTTGAATGGATTTTGTTTTCTTTTTTTTCAAGCACTTTTTTTCTTCTCACGATGATGGAAAACTGACTTCAACTAGCTTGGGCTAAAAGAAGGCTGTTATTGGAAGAATCAGGAAAGAATGGGAAGGTCTGCAGAAGCCAGAGCTGTTCTGGGAACACTAGCAATGGGAACGGAGGAGAGGAGCCTGCCAGTCTCAGCTGTCTCTGCTCAAGCTCAGTAGTCTCCTCCTAAAAGAGAAATTTTAGGCAGAGCTATCAGCAGAGCCCCAGATCCTTTTACCTTCCTGGGGGAGAGGCCTCCATGGATATCATCCTGTAAACCTCTTCTATCAGCTGACTGAGTATCACAGCAATCTCTCACAGAAACAGAAGCAAACTGTTCACATGGTTTTAGCATCCAGCCTGCTAAAGAGGCACAGCACCCGCCTGGGTGATCTGTGACCAGCATGGTACCTTGAACAAAGACAAAGGTGGAAGTTGGTCACCTCCTCCTTGTCTTCACCTGTCTATTCATGTCTACTGCTACATCTCTGTGTTCACCCAAATCACCATTTTACAACTATTAATTGATAGGCGTCTAGAAGGCCTACATCAAAGTTTTAAAAAATGATCTACTATGGTATTAACAGACAACTTGGTTCTTAATGCGCTAAGGGTGATAATGATACTTTTGCTTGTTATAATTGGCTTTTTTTTTTCTTCTCAGACTGATTAAATCAGTTATTAGCACTGGAAAAATATGGTGAACTAACATTACCACCGTGCCAGTGTTGTCTAGCCTTTTTTTTAAACTTAATTATTTTTATTTTGCTTTTTGTTTTTACAGAGTTTAGTTGTTTACAGATATGTATAATCCCAGATTAGTCATATGCATATACATTAAGGCAATGCTGTACGTAGGGTAACTATAGTGGTTCCCCTTTTTTTGTTTTTAATTTTTGGCTATCAATCTTGTTCAAATCAAAATGTACCTAGTTTCTCAACATAAAAAAAAGACAAAAAGCAAGGCTTTTGTTTTCTCTGAGGGAATCATGAACAGGGCGTGGCATCTCTATTTTGCTCCTTTGCAAAGCTTCTTTTAGGAGACCACAGAGAAGGTTCCGTAGGATAGAAGTTGAACAGCCCTGGTGCAGTGGGAGGACTTTGCCCTGGGCCAGAAGACTTGTGCTGAAGATCTGGTTCGGCTAGCCACCAGTTGTGCAACCTTGAACAAGGCATTTAACCTCTATTCTTTTCCACTGATAAACTGGGGGTAAATCCTTGCCCATTCCAGTTTTCAGGGTGGTTATTAGTATCAAATGACATAACGGATACAAAAGTGCTTTATAAATGGTAAAGATCAGTACACATGAAAAATGCCTCATTACGTTTATTGATCAGTAAATACCTGTGGCTGTATACAGATCTTTGGAACCCAGGATAACACAAACTGCCCATTTAAAACCTTTTTGTGGGGCTTCCCCTGGTGGTCCAGTGGGTAAGGACACCGCCTTGCAATGCAAGGGGCGCCGATTCGAGCCCTGGCCTGGGAAGATCCCACGTGCTGCGGAGCGGCTGGACTGATGTGTCCAATTACCGCGCCAGAGCTCTGGAGCGCATGCGCCCAGAGCCGGTGCTCTGCAGCGACAGACGCCACCGCGATGGGAGGCCCACAGGAGCCAAAGAACAAAGACGGATGAACAGAGAAAAACGAAAGACCAAGCTCCCCTCCCTCCCCAACCCGACCCCCGCCCAAAAATAAATAAAAATAAATCTTTAAAAAAATAAATAAATAAAACCTTTTTGTGGCTCTAGTAGTTTTGAAGCAGACTATGCATTAGAATAGTGAAATAGATTATCTTTTTAGTATATATCAGCAGGACAATGCCAATTTTACTAAGCATCTAAGGTTAACAAGGGGATAGTCCACTGGTGTGTGCTTGGCCTTAGAAACACTTTAAGACAAATCAATGGAAGAAAAGAAGGAAAAAAGTCCATTGTAAATGTAAATTATGGGCACGTTAACGATACATTCCATGAGCTCACGGGAAAAGATCACTCGACTTAATTGGTATCACCATCAATCACAGGCTGTTGATTGCTCTAGGAACAGGGTATAAATCCCATGAAATGAAAAGTGGGGTTACAAGGGGTTACAAAAGATCAATCTGCTTTAACCTGCCGTTGAGAAAAGAAATGAGTAGCTGTCCAAATGTTGCATTTCCACTTGCCAAATGTAACAATTAGACCCCCACTTTCACAAATTAACCTGCGAAATGAATAAATCTCTTCCAACAGTTTCATGTCATGGGTTCAAACGGTGTAACGTTTCTTACATAAAGAACTTAAAGGAGACTAAATCATTAAAAAAAGTACGGGGAATTTACTGTATTCCAAGGCTGTTTTTAAACAGACCTCAACTGTGTGACAACAAAAAATGGCCTTGTATTTAAGGACGGTTGATTTGGACGGCTGATGCCAGGTTTGCAATAGGAATTGTAAGAAACCAAGAAATTACGTGTGTTTATCCCACCTCTCTTTACACTGAAAACTGGGCTGCTTTGTGTTTGTATCTCACCTAATACCTAGCAGTTTGTTCTCAGGAGAGGAGTGGAAAAGACGCTTTTCCCAGGGCAGCCATTACAATTTAATTTTTATTTATTTTTCCAGTAAAATTTGCACTTTCTTAATTTCTACCACTGGGATAAAAAAAATCTGTAAGTTGACATACCAAATCTGTTGGCCATCTCAGAAACTTCCTGAAAACACCTTTTACGAGTTATATCATTTCCCTCCAATGTGCCATTTTTTTTCTCCTTTTTCACTCTAGGGGCTGAAAAAAAGGGCCACTTCACCTTTTCCATAAATATAAACTTTTCAGTAAAAAGATGTTTATTTTCCTCATGAAACACTTTAATACTACCAGTCAACAATAGTGGCTTTTCAAACTCAGAAAGTAAGACTGAAAGGGGCCAGCCACAAGTCTCCAGCAGTGGCAACCAATCCTTTCTCAGGCTGTTTGTGAGAAAGGACTTTCTATTTTTACTTTTAGGACCGTTCACTGATATTCACCCTTAACCCGATTTCAGGGAGAATAAAAATGGCTCAGGAATACCTTAAAGTTGGGGTATTATAAAATTTTAAAAAACATCAAATTGTACAATAAGCACTGGATACAGAAAGTGAAGGCTTTTCACATCAGAATAGATCAAGATATATTTTCCCACAGGCTCAGATGTTAAAGAATCTGCTTGCAGTCAGGAGACCTGGGTTTGATCCCTGGGTCTGGAAGATCCTCGGGGAAAGGCTACCACTCCAGTATTCTCATCTGGAAAATTTCATGGATAGAGGAGCCTGGTGGGCTACAGTCCATGGGGTCACAGTGTTGAACATGGCTGACTGACTTACATGCACACACTCTTGAGAGATTTTTAAAAAGGAATTTGAATATATAAATTGAAATAAATTTTTTCTCATCAATGTTCTGGCATATGCAGGCTTTAGCTAGAAAACTTTGTGCCCAGTGCCAGAAAGTCCCAGGTTTTAGGCAGGAGTTAGCTTTTATCTCCAGGGAGCAATTGACCTCTTATGTTCTTTGGCTAGCTCAACAATCAGGGGTGCTGTATTAATAAAGATTAAGTCTCACACTGTGAATTATGGCAGCAGCTAAGCAAAGCCAAGCTGGACTTGTGCTGGTCATTCCACAAAAAGGAAAGTCCTGTCCTGGCAATGCTTTCCAGCAGCTTAATCCTATGAGGTCACCCTGCTTTATTACCCCAGTATCTGTAACAGCTCTCAATGCCTTCCTTTATTTTTATTATTTTTTGGAATAATCTTCAATCCTTTATTTTCTTAATTTCTTGGGCTGTATTTTCCATCAATTCCAGTACTGCTGACAATTATTTCATTAAGATTCTGAAAGATATTCAGAAAACTCTCAGACTAATAAAACCAGCAAGCTGCTAAAACTCAGAGCAATTACAGAAGCGACTTGATCTTTCCTAGGATATTTAACTTATTTTTGCCAAGATATTGGAAAATACAGATTTTTGGACCATGCCAGTTGATAAGATAATTCGTATGTGTAAAAGTGTAGTATTTATAATCACAGACTTTTCTCCTCTATGTTCCCTCTCTATTCTGGACCCCTGTTCCATCTGGGTAGGGACCATAACTCATTCATCTTTTTATCCTAGCGTTTGGTATAGTTCCTGACACATAGTGGGGCTCAGATTGTTAAAATTTTAAAAACATCAAATTGTACAATAAGCACTGGATACAGAAAGTGAAGGCTTTTCACATCAGAATAGATCAAGATATATTTTCCCACAGGCTCAGATGTTAAAGAATCTGCTTGCAGTCAGGAGACCTGGGTTTGATCCCTGGGTCTGGAAGATCCTCGGGGAAAGGCTACCACTCCAGTATTCTCATCTGGAAAATTTCATGGATAGAGGAGCCTGGTGGGCTACAGTCCATGGGGTCACAGTGTTGAACATGGCTGACTGACTTACATGCACACACTCTTGAGAGTTTTTTAAAAAAGGAATTTGAATATATAAATTGAAATAAATTTTTTCTCATCAATGTTCTGGCATATGCAGGCTTTAGCTAGAAAACTTTGTGCCCAGTGCCAGAAAGTCCCAGGTTTTAGGCAGGAGTTAGCTTTTATCTCCAGGGAGCAATTGACCTCTTATGTTCTTTGGCTAGCTCAACAATCAGGGGTGCTGTATTAATAAAGATTAAGTCTCACACTGTGAATTATGGCAGCAGCTAAGCAAAGCCAAGCTGGACTTGTGCTGGTCATTCCACAAAAAGGAAAGTCCTGTCCTGGCAATGCTTTCCAGCAGCTTAATCCTATGAGGTCACCCTGCTTTATTACCCCAGTATCTGTAACAGCTCTCAATGCCTTCCTTTATTTTTATTATTTTTTGGAATAATCTTCAATCCTTTATTTTCTTAATTTCTTGGGCTGTATTTTCCATCAATTCCAGTACTGCTGACAATTATTTCATTAAGATTCTGAAAGATATTCAGAAAACTCTCAGACTAATAAAACCAGCAAGCTGCTAAAACTCAGAGCAATTACAGAAGCGACTTGATCTTTCCTAGGATATTTAACTTATTTTTGCCAAGATATTGGAAAATACAGATTTTTGGACCATGCCAGTTGATAAGATAATTCGTATGTGTAAAAGTGTAGTATTTATAATCACAGACTTTTCTCCTCTATGTTCCCTCTCTATTCTGGACCCCTGTTCCATCTGGGTAGGGACCATAACTCATTCATCTTTTTATCCTAGCGTTTGGTATAGTTCCTGACACATAGTGGGGGCTTGATAATGTTGGATATAACACCATTTACTATTTAATATTTGCTTAACGGGCTGATGAGTATGAGTATTTAATCAAGTATGTCTCTCACCTTGATTAAAGTTCCTCAAGGGCATACCGTCTGCCCTTTATTTTGAAGAGAGTAGAGTTGCTAGCAGTATTTAGCACATGTAGGTTTTTGTTTGTTTGTTTGTTTTTTTAAATTGCAAACACAGAATAATGTCAGAGAATGACATCAACCCAATTTTCTGACCAAGTACTATGGTAGGCGGAGGAGCAGTACCCTAAATATGTCTGAAAGGAACTTTGCTGATATGATTAAGTTAAGGGTCTTGATTTTGGAGATAATCTTGAGTCATGCAGGTAGGCCCACTGTAATCACAATAATCATCATAAGAGGGATCAGAGGCAGGAGAAGTCAGAGCCAGGAGAGAAGGGGATGCGATGGTGGGAGCCTGAAGAGCCATGTGCTTTACAGATGGAGGCAGGTGGCCCAGAGAAGCTAAAAAAGGCAAGGTAACAGATTTATCCTTCAGAGTCTCCAAAAGATGTCGACCCTTCCAACACCTTGAATTTAGCCTAGTAAAATGCTTCTGAACTCCTAGCTTCCAGAACTTTGAGAGAATAAATCAGTGGAACTTTGTTACAGCAGAATCCTAGGAGACGGACATAAGTACTGCACACTTGACATGCCCACTGAAAAATCAAATTGGAAGAGACAGAAAATTATCCTTTCTGACCACCTGACCTGAGGCAAAAGATAGTCTATAGGATATATGGTAGATGCTTGTCTATTGCATTTTTAACGATCTCTAGAAACAACAACTCTATTTTTTTCAGAATGGAAGAAGATAAAATTCTGCTTGCCTTTTATTTGTGTGAAACACATATAACTTATTATTTGGTTTTTACCCAAAAAAGAAAAAAGATGAGCTGTGTGATTGATAGGCAGGCAACTTCGCCTGTGATCTTTCTAATATAGATTTGGATCTGAAGATACTAGTAGTAGCAATCAAGCAAAATAATCCAATAAACAGATGGTTTTGGAAACAAAATATCTAGTTTTCTTTACGCCAATTCACTTCTGCTGTGGTCTAGCCCTGACCTCAACTCTACATTTTAATCCCACAATTTGTGGGGTGTGTGTGTGTGTGTGTGTGTGTGTGTTATTCATATGAACTGAGCTTACCCTTGGTTTAGGAAACACGTAAATTGGAAAGCTGTTCTCAAAATGAGCTCTCTCCTGGAGGATTTCCCAAAGCTCAGCCTGCTTTAATTACTTAACCAAGAAGTTTTCAATGAACTGTTTTGAACCTGGCATTCACAATACACTTGCCTTGTACTGAGCGATAGCTTTATGACAGGGAGCTTTGTTAGCTGGCCCACCTGGGGAACACAGCTTGAATAGAATATGGCTGCCTGTCTTAAGAATGTGGGCTCCCCTGGATGCACCACATGCCAGCTCTGTAGCATAGTACAAACTGGTAATCCACAATAATCATCATAAGAGGGATCAGAGGCAGGAGAAGTCAGAGCCAGGAGAGAAGGGGATGCGATGGTGGGAGCCTGAAGAGCCATGTGCTTTACAGATGGAGGCAGGTGGCCCAGAGAAGCTAAAAAAGGCAAGGTAACAGATTTATCCTTCAGAGTCTCCAAAAGATGTCGACCCTTCCAACACCTTGAATTTAGCCTAGTAAAATGCTTCTGAACTCCTAGCTTCCAGAACTTTGAGAGAATAAATCAGTGGAACTTTGTTACAGCAGAATCCTAGGAGACGGACATAAGTACTGCACACTTGACATGCCCACTGAAAAATCAAATTGGAAGAGACAGAAAATTATCCTTTCTGACCACCTGACCTGAGGCAAAAGATAGTCTATAGGATATATGGTAGATGCTTGTCTATTGCATTTTTAACGATCTCTAGAAACAACAACTCTATTTTTTTCAGAATGGAAGAAGATAAAATTCTGCTTGCCTTTTATTTGTGTGAAACACATATAACTTATTATTTGGTTTTTACCCAAAAAAGAAAAAAGATGAGCTGTGTGATTGATAGGCAGGCAACTTCGCCTGTGATCTTTCTAATATAGATTTGGATCTGAAGATACTAGTAGTAGCAATCAAGCAAAATAATCCAATAAACAGATGGTTTTGGAAACAAAATATCTAGTTTTCTTTACGCCAATTCACTTCTGCTGTGGTCTAGCCCTGACCTCAACTCTACATTTTAATCCCACAATTTGTGGGTGTGTGTGTGTGTGTGTGTGTGTGTTATTCATATGAACTGAGCTTACCCTTGGTTTAGGAAACACGTAAATTGGAAAGCTGTTCTCAAAATGAGCTCTCTCCTGGAGGATTTCCCAAAGCTCAGCCTGCTTTAATTACTTAACCAAGAAGTTTTCAATGAACTGTTTTGAACCTGGCATTCACAATACACTTGCCTTGTACTGAGCGATAGCTTTATGACAGGGAGCTTTGTTAGCTGGCCCACCTGGGGAACACAGCTTGAATAGAATATGGCTGCCTGTCTTAAGAATGTGGGCTCCCCTGGATGCACCACACCTGTGTTCCCTTAGCTGCCCCCAGTTCCTGTTCATTTCCCACGTAATCCAAGGTGTTGAACTTAATCCATACAGCTTTGCATCAATAGGCTTATTTATGGGTTCTCCTTAGGTCCTGGCTAAGTTAGAAACCTCTTCCCAAAGGTGCTGTGTAGATGAGAATTTTAAATGATAGCTGGGATATGACAGAACTGCGTTTATGAAACAGTTCCAAAATAGTTTGAGAATGTCTTCTTTAGGATTTCCAAGATAGCCCATTTCCATTTTGACAGATTTTTTTTTTATGCCATCTTCATGATCAAAAGCAAAGTCAAGATATTATTTAG
This sequence comes from Tragulus kanchil, assembly GCA_022376925.1. Classification (NCBI taxonomy): domain Eukaryota; kingdom Metazoa; phylum Chordata; class Mammalia; order Artiodactyla; family Tragulidae; genus Tragulus; species Tragulus kanchil. The sequence continues at coordinate 238,504,950 of JAIOJX010000026.1, forward strand.
GTGAAAAGAATCAAACTGATTTAAACATGATTTCTCTTTCTGACAGCGATTCCCATAATTTCAACCCATTTGATTAATATTTCAAATAAATCAAGTCTCAGCTTACCTCACTGCACTGCATTTGTTCTTCTGGCAATACATCATTCCTCTGGTTCAGAATCCTATGCCTCCAATTTTGTGGGAGGGTCCTGAAAGTAGAGCACATCGGTGGTCGTGGTTTAGTCGCTATATGGTGTTCAACTCTTTGCAACCCTATGGATTAGATGGCCAGGCTCCTCTGCCCATGGGACTAGCCAGATTTAAGTTTTATTCTTTTCAGAATTAAAAATTCCTATAACTTTTATTCTTTTACTTACATTTTATTCCTTAATTTAAATTTAAATTTCACTCCAATGAGCATTGGTTCAGGGATGAATATATGCTTTAAAATGGACCAGCCAGAGAACATTTTGCAGTTTTGCTAAGAATGCTGGGACAAAGATATTTGCTCTTTTGGAGAGATTTAAACGCAGAAGAATGTAGTCCTGGAACCTGCTATCAGTCATTTGCAGCCATTTGTGACCTAAAGAATGGAGCCCAAATTGAAACACGGGTTTACTGGAAAATGAAAAACTTGGTTCCTGGTTACATAACTTGAGTCCTGAATTGAGTCTTTCCTGGATGGCTTAGTCACATAGGATACTAAATTGCCTTGTTTGGTTTAGTGCTTTTGAGTTGAGTTTTTATCTCAAACCAAATAATAACTGTTATAATGAGAGCATTATAATGATACTGAAAGTTCAGATATTGTTCAAATCCAGATGTCTGTGAAAGTATGGTACTTGTATTTATTGCACACCAAGTCCTTGAATTAAGCACTTTCTAGTACTCTCTCAGAAATCAGGGGTGTAGTGCTTTTACTATTGTTGTTTAGTCACTTAGTCATGTCTGACTCTTTTGTGACCCCATGGACTATAGCCCGCCAGGCTCCTCTGTTCATGGAATTTCCCAGGCAAGAATACTGGAGTGAGCTGCCATTTCCTTCTTCATTTGCTATTGTTAGCATACCTAAAAACATAAAAACCATTTATTTGTTCCTGAAAATCTTTTCTTTATTCATATGTAAACACATATTTAGCCTCTATGGGAAAATGATTACAATGTTTATTTAAGCAGATCCCATTTCTTTATCAGGTATGTTGGATACACAAGAACTGAATGCATTCCTGGTGCAAAATTCAAGTTGAGAAAAGGTAAAAATATATCTATCTATCTATGGATACTTCTGTGAAGATTAACATGTAATATTTACACAAATGATGAATTTTTAGAAAAAATTATATAAAATGTTATAAAATGTTAATCTGTTAATCATTGTTTGTTACTTAATATTAGATTAACTTTGGCTTTGGGCAACAAGAGACATTTTTTATTTTCCCTGTAAGAATCTGAAATTTTGAACTTTTGAATTTATCCTTAATTGAAAGATGTCTTTTGCTTCGCTCCCAATGGTGGCTAACAATGACCTTTTCAAACAAATCTGCAGTATTGGTGCAATACTGTTTTTCTTTTTAAAAAAGCAAATACGATTTCTTTCTTTTTTTTTTTTCCTGGGAGAGGCGCGGGTTGGGGAGGGAGGGGTGCGGGCCACTTCTATTGGTCTTTTATTTATCTGTTTTCATCCATCTTTTTGTTCTTTGGCCCGTGTGGGCCTCCCATCGCGGTGGCCTTTGTTGTAGAGCGCCGGCTCTGGGCGCATGTACTCCAGAGCTCCGGCTCGGTAATTGGACACATCAGTCCAGCCACTCCGCGGCACGTGGGATCTTCCCAGGCCAGGGATCGAACCGGCACCCCTTGCACTGCAAGGCGGTGTCCTTACCCACTGGACCACCAGGGAAGCCCACAAATACGATTTCTTATATCTAAAATATTTTAGTAGATGAGATGACTTAAAAATCAAATGAGTAAGAACAAATGATGGCATAATTCTGATGTGATAAAATGCCTTTAGATGTTGATCAATACATTATTTTAACAAATTCTAAAAATTAAAATAATAACTTTAATAAGGAAGTTGTTTTACTTAACATTTTATTTCCTCTTTTTGTCTAGCTCCCATACAGCTTTCTTGCCTATCTTTCCTTTGTTCTCCAGCTTTTATTGATATGTCTTTATTCTCTTCTCATTCTACTAATTTATTAATTTGGAACATATGAATTTGGTATTTTTAAAAAGACAAAGGCAAAAGGGGTTGAATTTTTCAGAATTTCATGTAGTTCAACCTAATACAATGCACCTTTTGAAGAAAATTTTATGGTTTTTAAATTTCAACTTCTGGGTTCTTCTCATCATAATCTTTATAAATGAATTCTATTTTTATCTGTATTGTGATGACTCTTTTTCCAAGACAAAAACAAAAACCTAACAAATTAGCTGCCTGATTAAACTATGTCAGTTGTTAGGGATTGAGCTGTGCCCTCAACTGCTACCATAAACAAGAGAGATGTTCAGGTCCTAACCTCTAGTATCTCAGAATGTGAATTTGAAAATAGCCTTTGCAGATATTCTTAAATTCATATGTGGTCATTAGCATGTGCCCTCGTCTAGTATGAATGGTGGCCTTATCAAAAGGGGAAATTAGAATGTGAGACAAGCACAGAAGGAAGAGGATGTGAAGATGCTCAGAGAGAAGATGGACAGGTGACTGGAGTGATGTACCTACAAGACCAGAACGCCAAAGACGGCTGCAAACACCAGAAGGTAGAAGAGGCAGGCAAAGATCCTGCCATAGAGCTGTCAGTGAGATCCTGGCACGGACAACACCTCAATTTCAGCTTCAAGGACTGTCAGAGAATGCATTTCTGCTGTTTAGGCCACCTACTTTTTCGTACTCTGTTATAGCAGCCTTAGGAAACGAATACAGAAAAAAATCCATTGGCACATAGACACTGTGATGGTTTACCAGAATTCAAATCAAAGACTGATGTTATTAAGTAACAACTTTTATTCTGTCTATAGAAATAGGAGTAGAAATAGATGAACAGAAAAATTCCTCTTGCTCCGTCTCCACGATAGTATTTCTTTTCAGTATTGCTTGAAAGAATATGGAGTAGGTTTTTAATGACTTTTTACTTTCTTTGGAAACTCTGTTCCCCTTTATAATATAAAAGCCTGTAAAAAAATACGAGACTGGTTCCATCAAACCAATTTTAGTCCAATACATATTTAAATGGTTCTCAATGTATATGAAAGAATTTAGCAATAAAAAATATTTTAAAGAATCCCTCACAACACAACCGACATAGAGCCTAATTCTATGGTTGGAGAAAAATATCAAGCTTTACAGGTTTTAGTGAAAGTGAAAAGAAATGACATAATAACTATACTGATAGCTGAAAACTTTATATTAGACAAATAAATGCCAACTACTCAAATTATACTATCTAACATATGTATCTAATATATATATATACATATATATGCCTAATACAGTATTCTTGCCGGAGAATTCCTTGGACAGAGGAGCCTGACATGTTGCAGTCCATGGGGTTATACGGAGTTGGACACAACTGAAGTGACTGGACAGCAGCAGCATATGTAGTCGAATACCTCAAGTAAGAAGTAATTTTAGATGGCTTCAAAGTAAGTACCATGAAGTCGAAATTTTAAAAAAATTTCAAATTGAAAATATTTCAATATTTTAAGTCTGGCATATTTTCTGAGATAAATGTGACTGGATATACAATGCAAACCATTCTTTTTTCTTAATGTAACTTTGCTTTAATGATAACTATAAAGTGGCTATAGACATGAAATAATCTCTCTTCTCTCTGATCTTTACAGGATTTTTTAAATTGACACCAATGTTAACATTTTGGTGTATATCCACAAGGATACTGTAAAAAAAAATAGATCATGAACATTTAAGTTGAAAAAAGATGTAGCCTATGCACCAGATAATAATGGCATGTTCCTTTAAAAATAGGTTTAAGAAGTACAGGACAGGTGGTCAACATTCTGGAGCTAGAACTTTGACCTTAGCGAAACATAACTGCTATTTCTACCTGCTGTGGGCTCGAGACAGAAACTTACATAGCCCACGATAAATGTATTTTTGGAGATGAAACTTGCCCTTCTAAACCCGTACTTCTGTTGACAACTTGTTTAAACCAATTCTATATTTTCTTTGTATGTTGGAACTGATTTGCTAAAAGACATCCATGGACAAAAAAGTCCAGCTGAAACTCAGCATTCTCAGGTCATGTGACTTGTCCAGAGCCAACTTGTATATTCTTTCAAGATTTTGTACAAGTTACAAGAGAAGTGCTACAAATTATCTTATTAATTCTAATGAAGTGTGGATATACATTTTCAAGAAGCCTCAAGGGCCAAGTACATTGAGACAATGAATTAAGACAACTTTACAGGTTTTAGTGAAAGTGAAAAGAAATGACATAATAACTATACTGATAGCTGAAAACTTTATATTAGACAAATAAATGCCAACTACTCAAATTATACTATCTAACATATGTATCTAATATATATATATACATATATATGCCTAATACAGTATTCTTGCCGGAGAATTCCTTGGACAGAGGAGCCTGACATGTTGCAGTCCATGGGGTTATACGGAGTTGGACACAACTGAAGTGACTGGACAGCAGCAGCATATGTAGTCGAATACCTCAAGTAAGAAGTAATTTTAGATGGCTTCAAAGTAAGTACCATGAAGTCGAAATTTTAAAAAAATTTCAAATTGAAAATATTTCAATATTTTAAGTCTGGCATATTTTCTGAGATAAATGTGACTGGATATACAATGCAAACCATTCTTTTTTCTTAATGTAACTTTGCTTTAATGATAACTATAAAGTGGCTATAGACATGAAATAATCTCTCTTCTCTCTTTTCTTTAAAGGATTTTTTTTTAAATTGACACCAATGTTAACATTTTGGTGTATATCCCAAGGATACTGTAAAAAAAAATAGATCATGAACATTTAAGTTGAAAAAAGATGTAGCCTATGCACCAGATAATAATGGCATGTTCCTTTAAAAATAGGTTTAAGAAGTACAGGACAGGTGGTCAACATTCTGGAGCTAGAACTTTGACCTTAGCGAAACATAACTGCTATTTCTACCTGCTGTGGGCTCGAGACAGAAACTTACATAGCCCACGATAAATGTATTTTTGGAGATGAAACTTGCCCTTCTAAACCCGTACTTCTGTTGACAACTTGTTTAAACCAATTCTATATTTTCTTTGTATGTTGGAACTGATTTGCTAAAAGACATCCATGGACAAAAAAGTCCAGCTGAAACTCAGCATTCTCAGGTCATGTGACTTGTCCAGAGCCAACTTGTATATTCTTTCAAGATTTTGTACAAGTTACAAGAGAAGTGCTACAAATTATCTTATTAATTCTAATGAAGTGTGGATATACATTTTCAAGAAGCCTCAAGGGCCAAGTACATTGAGACAATGAATTAAGACAACTTGTACCGCATGCAGGGGCTCCCCAGGTGGCACTAGTGGTAAAGAACCCACCTGCCAATGCAGGAGCTGCAGGAGACATGGGTTTGATCCCTGAATTGGGAACAACCCCTTTAAGAGGAAATGGCAACCCACTCCAGTATCCTTGCCTGGAAAATCCCATGGAGTCCGGCAGGCCTCAGTCCATGGGGTTGCAAGCAGTTGGACACTACTGAGCATGCATACACATATCACATAATATGTGAAAAAGTCCATTAAAAAAAATTCAACCCTGATTTTATTTAAGAAGAAATAGTATACTCCAAAGGTATATACTTCTGTCACAAAGAAATTAAGAATGAATACTTAGCACATTTAGTCACTGTGGAAATCAATGAGAAAAATCACAGTGGAAAGCTATTTGAAAACACATATGTTTAAATAGTCACTGCTTGTTTTGATTCAGTTGTGTCTGACACTATGCAACCCTATGGAGTGTAGCCCACCAGGCTCCTCTGTTCATGGGTTTCTCCAGGCAAGAACACTGGAGCGGGTTGCCATTTCCTACTCCAGGGGGTCTTCCCAACCCAGGGATCAAACCCACACCTCTTGCATCTCCTGCATTGGCAGGTGGGTTCTTTACCACTAGTGCCACCTGGGAAGCCTTAAATAATCATTATGAAGGAATTAACTAAGAGTAAAGACAATAATAAAAGCAAAATGTTTGCACGGTCTTCTTATCTTCATATTGATTATCTGATTGGTACAGTGGCAGGGTTACTTTAAGCCTCTCAAACCACTTCTCCAGGCATCATCAACCATTATCACTTACTCCTCAGATGCTACCAGAGTGTGCTAAAATAGTACTATGAGATTAAGCTAGAGACATCCTGGAAGGTATAGCAATTTGAAATGCATTCCAGAATAAATTAGAAATTAATGGGGCTATCAGTGGCAGTGAGACCATAATTACAGGCAATTGAGTACTGGTTGTGTACATATATGTGGTCAGACACTTGTGCTTATATACATGTTGATGCAGTTTTGGAGATGAGGGAGAAGTCTGTAAATTATTTGGTTGCTTTTGATTTATTTTTTTGGCTGGATATTCAATTGACAAATGGCTCAGATGGTAAGGAAACTGCCTGCATTGCAGGAGACCTAGGTTTGAGCCCTGGGTTGGAAAATCTCCTGGAGAAGGTCATGGCAACTCACTCCACTGTTCTTGCCTGGAGTATCCCATGAACAGAGGAGCCTGGTGGGCTATAATCCATGGGGTCGCAGAGAGTCAGATACGTCTGAAGTGACTTAGCACTCGCACAGTAGCAGAGAGATGGTATTATTTGATGAAGTCTAGGCTTGCTGGCTCTGTGCAGCTCAGCCTTCACTCTAGTGGGATGGTTCACCTCCAAAACCCCTCTTAGGAGCTGATCTTGTTACTTTTCCGCCTTCATACCTCAACCTCTATTGAACTTAAAATGTTAACTATCAACCAAAAGGAAGTACAGAGTTTTCTTTTTTCGTTTCTCTTCCTGCCCTCTGCTACTTCTTTTCTTATTTGTTTGTTTGTGTGAGCGCATGTGTGCATACAAATTACAATTCTGCTTGGATTATCTAGGCTCCCTCCACACTGGACCTTGACAATGCATGAGAAAATCCTAAATCCTTAAAACTTAGGGAATATGAGTACCCTCCTTTTATTTCTGTGGCCTTCTGGAGAAAGCATGAACAACCTCTTCATTTGTAGGTTTGCTCATTCTTCTTGAAAGTTACTTGCAGATTTGCTTTTATCTAGGAAGTCGTGTAAGGTATATGGGTGTCTGACTCTTTGACACCCGAGATCAGATGAGTGGCCTCATTTTCACTCTGATATCCCTATTTTTGAAAGCATTCCTCCTTCTCTTCTATTTCAAAATTGGATGTGTCCAACATGCCCTGACTGAGTCAGCATTGCCTATCTGTTTTGTGAAGCAGTCCTGGAAAAATTTACATTTAAACAGCACCTCCAAGAGTTCTTAATAACTTGGTGCTGAAAGGCAGCTGGCTCAAGTCCAAGTCTGGGGTTTCACTGCTCTGGCAGGAAGGTCAGTTTAGTCCTAAGGGGAAGGAAAAGAAAACACTATACTCTGTATATCCTGTGACAGAAAAATTGCAAATTCAGATGTAATATTGAAAATACTTCCTTCTTAATTTCAAAGTAACTGCTTTTAGTAGCCAGTAAACTCCCAATGGTTAAATTATTAGCTTCAGACATTTTGCTTTAGACAAAAACCTCTAAGTGGCCTACTTTCATTTTCGTCTGGTTGAACAGTTTGTGGTTATAATATTTAAAATAACCTTTTAAAATGATCTTGGTAAAGGGGTAAAGAAGTTAAAAAAAAAAAGAAAGAAACCACCAAACCTCAATTTTTGAAACCTTTTTTCCTGAAGACCTCTGCCTAATTGTTCCAATAAGGACACAAAAACTTAAATCAATTTTGCAAGCTTCTTAGAGCCTTAGAAGCAATAGAAAGCAAAAGGAAAAAAAGAAGTGGGCAAGTTTTGCATTCCTTCTTAGGTGAGCTGTTCATCTTGTTTTTCATGAATTTCAGAAACACAGTTATGCCTACCTGAGGTGGAAAGAACAGGGGGTGTGACTTAACAGCTCAGCAGGAAAATCTTAGTAACCTAGGACCACATGGCTACCTGATGAGGGGATTACTTGTAGATGGTGTGTGTGTTCTCTAGCTATCCTTGAGACTTCCCCAGTCCGATTAACTGTCTGGCTGAGAGGTGAAGGCTAGGACAGAGACATTAATACAATCACTTTTCTTCACAACCAAGTCATTAGTTAAATAACATCTATGGGAAAGCTGATGCCGTAAAAGAAGTTAGACAGCATCACCCTGGTGTTATCACCCTTGTTATCCTTGACCTCCAGAGACTTAGTGATCTTCAAATAAGTTGTATTTCAGCAAATCCCTTTTCAAATGAAATCAAGGACTAGTGAGTTTATTTAATAACCACTACAAACATTGTCAGTGGTATAAAAATTCTGCTTTCTGACCTTAATTTTGGTAACAGTGTGCTGAGTATGTCTCCAAATCCTTAAGTGAAACATTCCCCATCCCCTCTACTTTCCACTGCTTAATCTACTGAAGAAAAAAAAAGATTGCTATGCTTATGGATTTTCAAGCATAAACCATGTTGTTTAACACTAACTAAAGAAAGCTGGTTAGCGAACGTCAAGCATCTCAGCAATTGCTGAAGGACATGCGTCATGCTGAGGTTTGAGGAGGTACCCTCTGCCATCACACCCGTGCAAATTGAAATAGGAAACTTGTTGTCACTTTCTGTCAAAGAGTCAGTGCATGAAAAACAAGAAGGCTGCTCTGAGATACACTGGAATATTTCCCTTCTGCTTGACCTCTCTTAAGAACAGAATTTTATGAAGTCTGAGATCACTCTGGAGCACGCATTAAATGTGACTGTTTTTGTAGATGTGCAGGTTGCTGTATCATTATGTTCCTTATTCTTCTTTTGGATTATGGACCCTTTGAGAATCAATAAAGCTAAAATCAGAGAGAAACCTTTTTCCTGAAGACCTCTGCCTAATTGTTCCAATAAGGACACAAAACTTAAATCAATTTTGCAAGCTTCTTAGAGCCTTAGAAGCAATAGAAAGCAAAAGGAAAAAAAGAAGTGGGCAAGTTTTGCATTCCTTCTTAGGTGAGCTGTTCATCTTGTTTTTCATGAATTTCAGAAACACAGTTATGCCTACCTGAGGTGGAAAGAACAGGGGGTGTGACTTAACAGCTCAGCAGGAAAATCTTAGTAACCTAGGACCACATGGCTACCTGATGAGGGGATTACTTGTAGATGGTGTGTGTGTTCTCTAGCTATCCTTGAGACTTCCCCAGTCCGATTAACTGTCTGGCTGAGAGGTGAAGGCTAGGACAGAGACATTAATACAATCACTTTTCTTCACAACCAAGTCATTAGTTAAATAACATCTATGGGAAAGCTGATGCCGTAAAAGAAGTTAGACAGCATCACCCTGGTGTTATCACCCTTGTTATCCTTGACCTCCAGAGACTTAGTGATCTTCAAATAAGTTGTATTTCAGCAAATCCCTTTTCAAATGAAATCAAGGACTAGTGAGTTTATTTAATAACCACTACAAACATTGTCAGTGGTATAAAAATTCTGCTTTCTGACCTTAATTTTGGTAACAGTGTGCTGAGTATGTCTCCAAATCCTTAAGTGAAACATTCCCCATCCCCTCTACTTTCCACTGCTTAATCTACTGAAGAAAAAAAAAGATTGCTATGCTTATGGATTTTCAAGCATAAACCATGTTGTTTAACACTAACTAAAGAAAGCTGGTTAGCGAACGTCAAGCATCTCAGCAATTGCTGAAGGACATGCGTCATGCTGAGGTTTGAGGAGGTACCCTCTGCCATCACACCCGTGCAAATTGAAATAGGAAACTTGTTGTCACTTTCTGTCAAAGAGTCAGTGCATGAAAAACAAGAAGGCTGCTCTGAGATACACTGGAATATTTCCCTTTCTCTGCTTGACCTCTCTTAAGAACAGAATTTTATGAAGTCTGAGATCACTCTGGAGGGCACGCATTAAAATGTGACTGTTTTTGTAGATGTGCAGGTTGCTGTATCATTATGTTCCTTATTCTTCTTTTGGATTATGGACCCCTTTGAGAATCAATAAAGGCTAAAAAATCCAGAGAAGACACACACACACTCAGAAATTGCATATCCCGTTAGGGAGTTGCATGAAGTCCCTAAAGCTTGTCCACAAACCCCTGTTGCACATACTTCATCTATCTGATTGATAAATTCATCTTGCATTTTTATAACCTTTCTAGGCTGCTTGCTTTTTATGAGTATCTTTTGGTAAGGGATCCAAGACTTCTATAAATGTTGAAACAAAAGTAAGATTCCTTAAAATGGAGATGTAACAAACAAAACTAAAAACACCACAACCTCAAAGATTCAACTCCTTTAGAAAAATCTGTTATCATCTCTTTTCAAGGTGATATATTATTTCTTTCTGGTTATGAGATTCTGGTCTTTTCCTTCACTTTGTGCCTCCACCTTCTCTTCTTTCCTGTTCACCCACCCCGATGTGGACATATTCTTATCTATTTTGTTCTTAAATAGTGTGACACAATTGTAACTCATTTTATTTGTGAAACCAGGCCTTTTTTTCCTCAGGTGTATGCAATTTCATGTTGCAGAGCATCTTCCCCTTCCTTTCCAAAAGATGTCTTCAAGAATAAGTTCTGAACCCAAGAGATATTTTCCTTTCTCAAATTAGCTATAGATAGAGTGCATTGACTCATTTCAAATGTAAGATATTGTACATGTTTTCATCAGTACCAGTTTCCCCTTTACCCCTTTAGAAAGCTAAGTCTAAGCCAGTTTCACACCTCTCTTTCCTTTTCACATCTTATCCTTATCTTCAGACCCCCAAAGAGCAACATCTGTAAGATCCTATTGACTCCTACCTGGGGGAAGAACAGTAGTTGTCTTCTATTTAGTTTCTCTTTTAAGTGCAGTTTTCCAGTTTTCCACTAGTTGGGGCTCTGTACAAATAGGAAAAAACTTGTTGTCACTTTCTGTCAAAGAGTCAGTGCATGAAAAACAAGAAGGCTGCTCTGAGATACACTGGAATATTTCCCTTTCTCTGCTTGACCTCTCTTAAGAACAGAATTTTATGAAGTCTGAGATCACTCTGGAGGGCACGCATTAAAATGTGACTGTTTTTGTAGATGTGCAGGTTGCTGTATCATTATGTTCCTTATTCTTCTTTTGGATTATGGACCCCTTTGAGAATCAATAAAGGCTAAAAAATCCAGAGAAGACACACACACACTCAGAAATTGCATATCCCGTTAGGGAGTTGCATGAAGTCCCTAAAGCTTGTCCACAAACCCCTGTTGCACATACTTCATCTATCTGATTGATAAATTCATCTTGCATTTTTATAACCTTTCTAGGCTGCTTGCTTTTTATGAGTATCTTTTGGTAAGGGATCCAAGACTTCTATAAATGTTGAAACAAAAGTAAGATTCCTTAAAATGGAGATGTAACAAACAAAACTAAAAACACCACAACCTCAAAGATTCAACTCCTTTAGAAAAATCTGTTATCATCTCTTTTCAAGGTGATATATTATTTCTTTCTGGTTATGAGATTCTGGTCTTTTCCTTCACTTTGTGCCTCCACCTTCTCTTCTTTCCTGTTCACCCACCCCGATGTGGACATATTCTTATCTATTTTGTTCTTAAATAGTGTGACACAATTGTAACTCATTTTATTTGTGAAACCAGGCCTTTTTTTCCTCAGGTGTATGCAATTTCATGTTGCAGAGCATCTTCCCCTTCCTTTCCAAAAGATGTCTTCAAGAATAAGTTCTGAACCCAAGAGATATTTTCCTTTCTCAAATTAGCTATAGATAGAGTGCATTGACTCATTTCAAATGTAAGATATTGTACATGTTTTCATCAGTACCAGTTTCCCCTTTACCCCTTTAGAAAGCTAAGTCTAAGCCAGTTTCACACCTCTCTTTCCTTTTCACATCTTATCCTTATCTTCAGACCCCCAAAGAGCAACATCTGTAAGATCCTATTGACTCCTACCTGGGGGAAGAACAGTAGTTGTCTTCTATTTAGTTTCTCTTTTAAGTGCAGTTTTCCAGTTTTCCACTAGTTGGGGCTCTGTACAAAGAAAAGAGAAAAGAAAGGACCTTTAGAAGTATTCATACTAACAAAACATTTTATATTCTATCTCTAAACTATTATCTGAGTCTCTGGACAGATGCTCTAATAAACTAATTTTATTGTTGTCCCAATATATCGATCATGAGGTTGTATTGATATATTGTCAAATCAGTTGTGTTTGCTTTGCCTATTTTGGTTGGAGAAGGTTAAACCAGTTTAGTTCTTTTGGTGTGATTTGTAGGAATCCAGTTTACCCAATATGAAACTATTACAAATGTGAAACTATAAAGTGCATAAATGAGACATTTGATCCATAAGTGGCAAGATCATTCTCTTTGTAGATTTTTTCTAGGACAGGGAAATAACCATGCATCTTTTAATCCCCATGGCACAAAGTCCAGCACAAATGAGACCCTTAATAAATGTAGTCTGATTTCTGCCTCTGCTTAAGGACCTGAGTTCTAACCAGTATCAGTTCTCCAGGAAGACCTTTGGGAAATTGTCCTGGTCTTCAGGTTTGTTTGTCTCAATCAGTTTTAACTACTCAGCGTCAGCTTGAAAGATTACCTTGGGTAGTCACAGACAATGAAGGTCTCCCAGAGCTTTGCTTACACTTGCATTTTGTTTTAGGTTTGTTTATCCTGTCTCTCTCCACCTCCCCGGAGATCCTCTGGCAAATCTGATAAACAATGCTTTTTTTCTTGCTCAAGGCAGAAAGTCCAGTTGAATACAATGGGAGGCCAGCCTTGGCTGAAATGCATGGCTGCAGGTGTGCTGGCATTGTGGTCATCTAAACCAGATGCTGGAGTTGAAGCACCTGCTTCCCTTCTCAGTGTTCACTTCAGAGACCACTGCTGCTGGGTAACAGAGAACCAGGCTGAAGAAAAGGATGTGCGTACCACAGCCTTCTCTTGACAGGCAAGAGAATTGTCCTAGAAGTGGCTTCATACAGTTCTCCCCATAAGTCCTCACACATACATCGCCTGACTTGTGTTCTCCTTCCCTTCTTTCATCCGACACTAGCAATCCTCTCAACACACACACTTGACAACATCATCCACTAGAAACAGACACTCAGCGGCAACTTCATTTTTCTCTGGATTATATTCTTTAGAGAGACAAGGCTGGCCACAGACAAGAGGGTGATGATTTTTACAGTTCTGATAACATGAGATGGACGCCAAAAGGCTTGCACAGCCTCAGATTTAATGAACGTTTCTATAAGTGCCACCGATTCCTCATTGGTTCAGAAAGAACATTCAATTATCTATCCTGAACGTGGATCATCAAATGAAACATCAGGGAGAAACTGGTCCTTGTGAGGATGTGACTTTGCTCAACACTGGCTCTCAGAGAGGCCGACTCTGGTATTTTTATTAAGCTGATTCTAAATTATATTATTTCAGATTTAACTGTTAAAAATAAATTGACTACAGGTATGTGTCTTCAAATCCTTAGTAGGAAACCTGTATGGGTTACCTTCTTCCCTGCTGTTAATATTTTTCTTTCCAATTTCAGTATTACTTTTTGTATTCCATGAATGCCCTTTGGGAACAGAGTTCACACTTTGCATTTATGCAGAGGGATCTATCTTCACTGTGTATCTTTGTACTGTGTTCCTTGGAGTCAATGAAGAAAGTTTTTGCATTGAAGAATGAAACCCTGAAGCCACTCCACTCTGGAGGTTTCCCCGAGAAAACACCCAGTTGAAAGATTACCTTGGGTAGTCACAGACAATGAAGGTCTCCCAGAGCTTTGCTTACACTTGCATTTTGTTTTAGTTGAAGGCCCAAATCTGATAAACAATGCTTTTTCTTGCTCAAGGCAGAAAGTCCAGTTGAATACAATGGGAGGCCAGCCTTGGCTGAAATGCATGGCTGCAGGTGTGCTGGCATTGTGGTCATCTAAACCAGATGCTGGAGTTGAAGCACCTGCTTCCCTTCTCAGTGTTCACTTCAGAGACCACTGCTGCTGGGTAACAGAGAACCAGGCTGAAGAAAAGGATGTGCGTACCACAGCCTTCTCTTGACAGGCAAGAGAATTGTCCTAGAAGTGGCTTCATACAGTTCTCCCCATAAGTCCTCACACATACATCGCCTGACTTGTGTTCTCCTTCCCTTCTTTCATCCGACACTAGCAATCCTCTCAACACACACACTTGACAACATCATCCACTAGAAACAGACACTCAGCGGCAACTTCATTTTTCTCTGGATTATATTCTTTAGAGAGACAAGGCTGGCCACAGACAAGAGGGTGATGATTTTTACAGTTCTGATAACATGAGATGGACGCCAAAAGGCTTGCACAGCCTCAGATTTAATGAACGTTTCTATAAGTGCCACCGATTCCTCATTGGTTCAGAAAGAACATTCAATTATCTATCCTGAACGTGGATCATCAAATGAAACATCAGGGAGAAACTGGTCCTTGTGAGGATGTGACTTTGCTCAACACTGGCTCTCAGAGAGGCCGACTCTGGTATTTTTATTAAGCTGATTCTAAATTATATTATTTCAGATTTAACTGTTAAAAATAAATTGACTACAGGTATGTGTCTTCAAATCCTTAGTAGGAAACCTGTATGGGTTACCTTCTTCCCTGCTGTTAATATTTTTCTTTCCAATTTCAGTATTACTTTTTGTATTCCATGAATGCCCTTTGGGAACAGAGTTCACACTTTGCATTTATGCAGAGGGATCTATCTTCACTGTGTATCTTTGTACTGTGTTCCTTGGAGTCAATGAAGAAAGTTTTTGCATTGAAGAATGAAACCCTGAAGCCACTCCACTCTGGAGGTTTCCCCGAGAAAACACCCAGTGAGGGGGCTAGGGCCTTGGCCTGGAGGAGAGGCAGGTACTGGGCCTATGTCCTTCTCAACTCCACTAATTGACTCTTGTCTGTGGGCTCTTACTGACATCACAACTTAAGGAAGCCTGTGACATTTGTTCCTTGTAGCTCTGTAATAACCAGATATATTTTTGTTTCTCCATGTCCAGACCAAGTCTACAAGGGAGAGAATAATTTCTGAAATGAAAAACCAGATTTGTGGCATTAGAGGAGAAAGATGGGTGGTAAGACGGAAAAAGAGTCACAAATCAGAACAAACTAGTAGAGGTGATTTGAAAAAAACGGACGTGGCGTCATTTAGTGAGAATTTTTTGAAATCACCCAAAGGGTTCACAACATGTTTCCAAAAAATAAATTAAAAAAAAGAGAAAAGACTGGTTCTCTTCATCTCATGCCCACATTCTTCCCCGTCAAAGCCTCATTAGAAGAGGCACCCAGACAACTAAGGAAAGAGAGAGGGTGGATCTGGAAGCAAGAAAGAGAACCCTGGATCCTAGAGGTACTCTGATCTGCACATGTGCCTTTTGGAGTTCACTGGGGGGCAGCTAATGGGGTGGAGGGGTCTGCTTAGATGGAGATGAATATGGAAATAGAGATTAGATAAACAATGCATCTTTTCTTTAATATCACGGGGACTGTTTTCACTTATCTGCGTGACTCTTTCTTTTGTGCCTCTTAATTTGTCCTTGAAGTTCTGTATCTAATCATTAGCTGAGCAACCAATAATTCTCCCTCAGTCCCCCACCCCTTTTTACAACCAACTTTAATCTTTCGACTCAGTGAGAAACATGTTTCCCCTATCATAACTGGTTTAACAAAAATTCTCTTTCAAGTTTAGATTGCTCAGATACAATGGCTTTCCTGCAGCTTCATGCTAGGGAAAGGAATTTACATTAGAAAAGAGAGATTTATGATAGCATTGAATTTCCATTTGAATATGGATAGTTAATAACATGCATATGTTTTTTTTATTATTATTATTTTAAGGTTTAAGGCATGCCATGGGCGAAAAGAAATCTGGAAACTGCGGGACTGGCAGGGCTCAATGAATAATTTAGTCTGGATTTCATTCACAAACAGCAGCCTAGTCCCAGGGAAAGGACCGGTGCTTTTCCCTGGATCGGAACTGGAGTAAGTGCCAGGATTTCCTGATTTGTTTACATTTCTCAAAAACCCTTTTTCCCCCGGACCAGGACAGAATTAGACTTCCTTTTCCACTTTTGGCTCCTTCCAAGCTATTCTTGCTCGAGGTATTCTCTCCCTTTCCCTGCATTCTCCTTTGTTGAAGTTTCAGCTGAGTTCTTTGTCTCATGAAAACATGGAGAGGCCATGAAAGATGTTGTGGAAGAAGAATGGTCCTCCTGACAACAATGAGCCCACAGTAGCCAGCTTTTCCTGGACATGGCAGAGTCTGTCCAACTTTTACATTTAAAACCTTCTGGTCCGTCTCTCACTGAGCTTAGGAAAGATTCTGAGACCAGGGTATCAAATATTAAGTGACTTTGCCCAATTCCTTAAGCTAGAATAGGGGACATTGAAATCACCTTCATTCACATCAACTGTACTGGTGACGAGACTTGTCATTCTGTGGTGAAACTTCAGCCAGATCTGGGCAGGGGACACCACAGTTTTCTCTCTGGTAACCAGTGGCTAAGGGCCTCTATTCTACCCTGTTATTCTTCCTGCCCTGTTTGGTTTTACTTTCACCATCTTGATCATCTATAATTGTCACAAAGGTTTGTTTTGAAAAGTTATTCTAAATTCATTTGTTTATAAATGTTTGGCAATCAGGGATTAGTTCCTTTTCCTAACAAGGGAAATGTAGGTGCTGGTCACTGGCCAATCTGAAAGGTTAAAAGGCAACCAGAAATTGCTGGGGACTCACCAATAAGAATAAATCAGAGAAACACAGAAGTTGTTTGAAGGGATGGGGTAGGTTCCTTAAAAGAGAGGTGTGACTCCTGTTGACTAAAAAGATGGACAACTTGAGAGTTGTGGGTTAAGTTTTATTTGGGACATAATTAGGACCGCAGCCTGGGAGACAGCACCCCAGATAGCTCTGAGAGACTGCTCCAAAGAGACAGCAGGAGGAGGGTCGATATTTAAAGATTCTGGTGAGGGAGGAGTTCAATATCATTAAACAGTCATTTTACAAAGGGTCCCAGTTAGTCATGAGGATCTGATGTCACCATGAGGAGATTTAGTGTTTTTCTAAATATGAGGAGATGCAAGGATTGAGATAATAAATTCTGTTCCTAAAAGCATCCACCTATCTAAAGACCTGCCCCACCAGATTCCCTGGAACACAAAGTGCCTCCACCCCAGCCTGATCTCCATCAGGGGGCACTGAAGGTCAGCAGGTCTCAGCAGCATGGAGTCTCAACCTCACCCTGATCTCCTTCAGGGGGTATTGAAGGTCAGCAGCTCTCAACAGCACAAGGTCTGGTCTCTGGAGAGGCAGACGGCAAATGTCCTTGTTGTCTAGACATTGGCAATGTAATTGGTAAATACGTTTGTAGTTGACACTCCTTTGGTTTATTGATATTTCTATTTCTTTTTTCCTTCTCTTTTGTTTCTGAGGCTAACGGCCTCTTTAAATTTCACTGGTTAAGTCATCTCTGTTTTGAACATGTCTGCATTCTGACCACGTGAGGGACAATTGTGAAGACTATCCTGAAGCAGCCTTATTTTCCCTTCTAGGACATCTTGGGTTCTCTTCACTTTGGTTCCCTGGGCGCAATCAGTGTCATCAGTCCTTTCTGTTTTCCTGGAAGTCAAACCAAACCCAGCCCAACTCTTGGCTGAGAATCAGATAACTTTACTTCCACTTGGGGTATGACTTTAAATACTTCTACCATTCCAGGATTATTTTTATCATAACAGAAGAAATTTAAGGTAAAGGAATGAGTCTCTAATGGTGGAACTTATGATATCAGTGGAGGTGCTTGAAGCAAAATGTCATCTAAGTGCTTCTGAAATTATGGATCATACTAAGGTTGGATTGTATTTATATTTAACATATGGATCAAGTCAGGCACATGCATTTGTATCCCTATGTATGTATGTATAATTGCCAGGTGGCTTAGTGGTAAAGAATTTGCCTGACAAAACAGGAGATACAGAAGACATGGGCTTGATGCCTGGGTCAGGAATCCAAAGATCCCCTGTATAAGGAAATGGCAACCCACTTCAGTATTCTTTCTGGGAAAATGCCCTGGACAGAGGAGCCTGGTGGGCTAAAGTCCATGGGATTGCAAAGAGTTCGACACAACTAAGTGATTGAGCACATATGTATATATGTGTATGTATATATAGACAGACACACACACAAATATATATGTTCACACACACGTAGAAGTCACATGCAGAGAAACAGTTTATTGCAAAGCTGCTGTTGAAGGCACACAGATGAAAGGCCATGAGACTTTTCTGAACCATATACTGGCCTAGCTGATTTGTGAACCAAGACCATATTGAGCTCTTCTGCAATGTCCTTTATGACAATCATTTTCTCACTCCGGTCACTATGAGAGTGCCTACCTTTTAAAAGGCCAAAATAGACTCTCTTCTATGACCTCCTGGAAAGTAAGGCTGGACAAATGTCCTTGTTGTCTAGACATTGGCAATGTAATTGGTAAATACGTTTGTAGTTGACACTCCTTTGGTTTATTGATATTTCTATTTCTTTTTTCCTTCTCTTTTGTTTCTGAGGCTAACGGCCTCTTTAAATTTCACTGGTTAAGTCATCTCTGTTTTGAACATGTCTGCATTCTGACCACGTGAGGGACAATTGTGAAGACTATCCTGAAGCAGCCTTATTTTCCCTTCTAGGACATCTTGGGTTCTCTTCACTTTGGTTCCCTGGGCGCAATCAGTGTCATCAGTCCTTTCTGTTTTCCTGGAAGTCAAACCAAACCCAGCCCAACTCTTGGCTGAGAATCAGATAACTTTACTTCCACTTGGGGTATGACTTTAAATACTTCTACCATTCCAGGATTATTTTTATCATAACAGAAGAAATTTAAGGTAAAGGAATGAGTCTCTAATGGTGGAACTTATGATATCAGTGGAGGTGCTTGAAGCAAAATGTCATCTAAGTGCTTCTGAAATTATGGATCATACTAAGGTTGGATTGTATTTATATTTAACATATGGATCAAGTCAGGCACATGCATTTGTATCCCTATGTATGTATGTATAATTGCCAGGTGGCTTAGTGGTAAAGAATTTGCCTGACAAAACAGGAGATACAGAAGACATGGGCTTGATGCCTGGGTCAGGAATCCAAAGATCCCCTGTATAAGGAAATGGCAACCCACTTCAGTATTCTTTCTGGGAAAATGCCCTGGACAGAGGAGCCTGGTGGGCTAAAGTCCATGGGATTGCAAAGAGTTCGACACAACTAAGTGATTGAGCACATATGTATATATGTGTATGTATATATAGACAGACACACACACAAATATATATGTTCACACACACGTAGAAGTCACATGCAGAGAAACAGTTTATTGCAAAGCTGCTGTTGAAGGCACACAGATGAAAGGCCATGAGACTTTTCTGAACCATATACTGGCCTAGCTGATTTGTGAACCAAGACCATATTGAGCTCTTCTGCAATGTCCTTTATGACAATCATTTTCTCACTCCGGTCACTATGAGAGTGCCTACCTTTTAAAAGGCCAAAATAGACTCTCTTCTATGACCTCCTGGAAAGTAAGGCTGGACAAATGGTTGCATTCTCACTATAATCTAAACATGCATCAAGGTGCATCCAGTGGACTAATGTGCAAAAAGAGTTTTGACTAACACTAGGACATTGGAGACATCAAAGGAATAGTTTTTTTCCCCTATTGGCTTCAGAGACAGTACTGTAGGCATATGTGTTACAAAAGAAAGCAAGGTTTACCTTTTGATGATTTAAAGGACCAAATCCTGTTTGGATTATCTTCTGAAACAGCCTCTTATGAAATGATCAGCTGACAAGTGTGAGTGAAGCACATATTCGAGAATCACATGGTATCTTCAACAGAGTTTAGAGAAAGATATAAAATGAGCAATGACATGATATCCAATGTGAAATATGTCTTCTAATGGGGGAAACCCCACAAACAAATGCATGTGATAGGAAAGAAAAAAAACAAGGAATAATGCTACTAGAAAACCTGAAAATCATTCAGATCCATGATACATTTTGTATTGTGTATGTAGGCACTACAGATAACAGTGTTTTCTAATATGTTTCGTGTGTGTGTGTGTGTGTGTGTGTGTGTGTGTGTGTGTGTATGTGCTCATTTGCTCAGTCATGTCTGACTCTTTGCGACTGCATGAACTGTAGCCCACCAGGCTTTTTTGTCCGTGGAATTTTCCAGGCAAGAACACTGGAATGGTTTACCAAATTCCCTACTCCAGGGTATCTTCCAACTTAGGGATTGGATCCCCATCTCCTGCACTGTAAGGCAGATTCTTTACCACTATGCCACCTGGGAAGCTCAACTATGTTTCATATGATGTTTTTAATTCCAGGTCTTTATTTCAACAGAAGACCAGTAGACAGCTTACTTGAGTGGGTTGTCCCTACATGAATACAGCCAATATTCCAGGAGACTTTCAAATTTCTCTAAGTTATAGTAAACAAGACCAATCGGCTCACCTTAAGGGAGCCTTAGGAATCCAGCTGGTGGTGCTTGGAGGCTGAACTAGTGATTCTTTTGGGCTTGTCTTCAGGGCTAACCTTTTGTCCCTCCCCCGAACCAAGACCAAAATATTGAGCTCTTCTGCAATGTCCTTTATGACAATCATTTTCTCACTCCGGTCACTATGAGAGTGCCTACCTTTTAAAAGGCCAAAATAGACTCTCTTCTATGACCTCCTGGAAAGTAAGGCTGGACAAATGGTTGCATTCTCACTATAATCTAAACATGCATCAAGGTGCATCCAGTGGACTAATGTGCAAAAAGAGTTTTGACTAACACTAGGACATTGGAGACATCAAAGGAATAGTTTTTTTCCCCTATTGGCTTCAGAGACAGTACTGTAGGCATATGTGTTACAAAAGAAAGCAAGGTTTACCTTTTGATGATTTAAAGGACCAAATCCTGTTTGGATTATCTTCTGAAACAGCCTCTTATGAAATGATCAGCTGACAAGTGTGAGTGAAGCACATATTCGAGAATCACATGGTATCTTCAACAGAGTTTAGAGAAAGATATAAAATGAGCAATGACATGATATCCAATGTGAAATATGTCTTCTAATGGGGGAAACCCCACAAACAAATGCATGTGATAGGAAAGAAAAAAAACAAGGAATAATGCTACTAGAAAACCTGAAAATCATTCAGATCCATGATACATTTTGTATTGTGTATGTAGGCACTACAGATAACAGTGTTTTCTAATATGTTTCGTGTGTGTGTGTGTGTGTGTGTGTGTGTGTGTGTGTGTGTATGTGCTCATTTGCTCAGTCATGTCTGACTCTTTGCGACTGCATGAACTGTAGCCCACCAGGCTTTTTTGTCCGTGGAATTTTCCAGGCAAGAACACTGGAATGGTTTACCAAATTCCCTACTCCAGGGTATCTTCCAACTTAGGGATTGGATCCCCATCTCCTGCACTGTAAGGCAGATTCTTTACCACTATGCCACCTGGGAAGCTCAACTATGTTTCATATGATGTTTTTAATTCCAGGTCTTTATTTCAACAGAAGACCAGTAGACAGCTTACTTGAGTGGGTTGTCCCTACATGAATACAGCCAATATTCCAGGAGACTTTCAAATTTCTCTAAGTTATAGTAAACAAGACCAATCGGCTCACCTTAAGGGAGCCTTAGGAATCCAGCTGGTGGTGCTTGGAGGCTGAACTAGTGATTCTTTTGGGCTTGTCTTCAGGGCTAACCTAGTCTCCAATTGAGAGGAAACATGATTTAGCTACATGACAGGCCCAGTGTCCCAGATGCCAGGGGTGCTGAAGATGGAACAGATTTCCATGTATCAAGTGCATATACTGGTTTTTTTCCTTACAACTGTCAGAAACGGGAGCAGTAGAAAGTAGTTCCAGTCCTGGTAGACTGCATGACCATTATAGCCTGTTACTAAATGAGTTTTTCTCTCAGGCAAAATGTGCACTTACCTTTCTCTGGAAGCTAACAATGTCAAGAGGTTGCAAAGGCATTTTCTAGGCCCTGATTTCTGTCTTATTACATACCATACTCTTAATTCAACGGCTACAAAGCTCTGTACATTGAATGAGATATAAAAATACAGTAGTTTCCAATCTTAGAAATATTTTCAAGAAAATTATTGCCACACTTAACAACTCAAAATGTGTACATGTTGGGCAAGTGGGTGAGAGCAGATTCTCACTGACATAAATGACTTCATGCTGTTTTAAAAGAGTTATTTTGTGTTTTGTCCCTGGAGCATCTTTATTGAATTGAGAGTCTTCACTGAATCATCAGTTGAATTCTTTTTTTGGCCTTTAGGGAAGTCTGCTGCTTTCTAGGTTCTCAAAGGAGGTTTAGAGGGAACTGTTGCTCAAAACCATGGTCTCTGGGTGGTTTTGGTGAGAAAGAGACCAGAAGGGTCTCCGGGCCCATGGCAACAGTCAGAGTGAAGTGAGACAAGGGCAACACAGAGTGAGTTAGCAGCTGTAGGGAGTGTGTTCTGGTCTAGTCTCTATTTGACTTTTGGACTCTGTAGCCAGAGCCCACATGGGGCCATATGCCAAGTCTGAGGGTCTGTTCCCCTGGAAGCTGGGCAGTGGGATCCTCAGACCCACAGCAGAAAACCAGCAAACAGTCTCAGCAAGACTGCCATGGAGATTGAGCCTTCCTGACAAATCCCCTGACTCCACACTTAGCAGATCCTCGAAAGGCACCTACTTCAGAGGAGAGAAGGCAAGGACACTTGGAGGGTGTGACCACTCAAGGTCACTTTATGATCCACTGACAAAAAAAGATGAAAACACCCAGTTTCTGACTTCAGGACCCAAATGGGCTTAGTTATGCTCTGAGTCAATGGTAGAACTGCTTTCCATACTTCCTCCCCTCCATCTCCCGCAATTCCAATTCCCCCCCATGCCCCCACCAGCTATGATATCTCTTCTTAGCACTTAAGCTTGACTCCTTTAGTCCTCCCAGAGAGAAAGGGACCTTGGCTAGGACAGAGTCCACACCCTACCACACCTACCCGCCTAGGGCAGCCTTGTTATCTCTCGCTGGAGTGTGATTTAGTACCACATGACACTAAGATAACCTGAACCCTCTATTACCTTGGGAAAGACTAATGAAAAAAATGCTGGTTGGAATAGCTCTGTTGATGATAGCTAGGAGGCGTTAACCTGGGAAGATAACTTGGAGCCAAGAGTTATTTTAGGTGGCTAAAGGGGAGTTCAAATATAGATGCAGATCTGCCCATACCTTAAGAAAATCCTCAAAGACACGACAACCGTCAAGGCTGCACTTCTTAGCAGTTATCACCTACTTTTTGTTTTCTGCTTCATCAGCTCTATAACCCTGCAAGTTTCGTTATTAGGATTTCCTGCTACACTTTTAATTTTCAGTTACAGATTGACTAGGGCCTGCCAGTATGTCTGGCCTACTGATGTTTGCTGGTAGATTATCCTTGTAAAAGTTACTATTGTCAAGGTTAATTTTGTAAAGGTAGTGAAGAATGGCAATTCACATAAATTCCACAGTCTCACTGCTCGTGATGGTTTGACAACTAAGAACAAAACAGAAAGATGGTCTCATTTTAAACAAACCTTCTTGTTTCAAACAATAAACGAAACAGACAGACAAGCCAAAAAAAAAAACACACCCCAGCTGAATTTACCAACCTGAAGAGTTCAAACTTTGCTAGAGTCAGGGACTGGTAATTGACACACAGTTCAGGGATTCATTTTCCCTTTTCTCAATATTGAATGGAATTCCCTTTTTAAAGGCTTACGATTTATTGTCTAAAACTGGAACTGGGACAAATTCAAAGCAGGATGAAAGGAAGTCTCCAGAACAATAGCATTGAAATTCTCCCAAGGCTGTTTCAATTGTGAGAATTTAGTGCACCTGAATTGCTGCATAGTGGTGAGGCAGGGGACTTGAGAGGGTGGCAATGTGCCTAAATGTTGTATTTTTGAATCTCAGTCTAAAGAGGTGGCCTCCTTTGGTGGTATGAACATTGCAAGTATTTATTTTTCCCTATTTTGTTGAAAATACTCCACAATTTTCCAGGGAGTAAGAGATACCCAGGCTAAGGCAAGCTCTGATTATAAATGAAAATAACAGTCCATGTTTCAGTCCTCAACACAAAACTTCAGGAATCCTTAGTGAGCAGGGTTTACTGTGTACCGATTCTAGGCAGCATGCACTACATGCATGAGTTCATTTTATCTTCACAACAATATTATGCACATAGGTACTATTATTACTATTACTATTCTTATCAGACAGATAAAGAAACAGGTTAAGCACCCTGTCTCAAGCCACAGGGCTAGTCAGTGGACTAGTCATGTCATTTTCATAGTCTTAACCACGTAGCAGTTTTGCCTCCCAAGAAAACTAAATTGCCTAGGTTAAAGGGATGTTAGGAATTGACCCAATAGGAATACATATTTGGTCCAAAAAAGCACAGCATGTTTAGTTTTTGAGATGAATCCTGCGAAAAATGAGGCCAGACAAACTGAGTCCTGCTATGTTCTTGCAATTCTATTTAGCTTTATTCCCAATCTAACTCTCTGAAAATGATTGAAGTAGCTTATGTACACATGCATATTCTTATTTCAGGCTCTACAGGGCTCCAACCTTATCCAAGCACCTCCTAAATCACTCTGCTGAATGCATGCCTTCAGGCCCCGCAAATATCTACTCTGAACTTTTCAGACCCTCCTAAACAAGCTCTTCATTTGAATAGTTCTCTCTCTGTAATGGTATTACCCAGTCATTCAGACTTTGAGCATCAGGGTAAAGTTTTACTTCTTTTTTTCCCTACACTGTCCCCCGCCTCAACCCTCTTGTTCAGGGATTTAAAAAATTTTCCCTTTTCTCAATATTGAATGGAATTCCCTTTTTAAAGGCTTACGATTTATTGTCTAAAACTGGAACTGGGACAAATTCAAAGCAGGATGAAAGGAAGTCTCCAGAACAATAGCATTGAAATTCTCCCAAGGCTGTTTCAATTGTGAGAATTTAGTGCACCTGAATTGCTGCATAGTGGTGAGGCAGGGGACTTGAGAGGGTGGCAATGTGCCTAAATGTTGTATTTTTGAATCTCAGTCTAAAGAGGTGGCCTCCTTTGGTGGTATGAACATTGCAAGTATTTATTTTTCCCTATTTTGTTGAAAATACTCCACAATTTTCCAGGGAGTAAGAGATACCCAGGCTAAGGCAAGCTCTGATTATAAATGAAAATAACAGTCCATGTTTCAGTCCTCAACACAAAACTTCAGGAATCCTTAGTGAGCAGGGTTTACTGTGTACCGATTCTAGGCAGCATGCACTACATGCATGAGTTCATTTTATCTTCACAACAATATTATGCACATAGGTACTATTATTACTATTACTATTCTTATCAGACAGATAAAGAAACAGGTTAAGCACCCTGTCTCAAGCCACAGGGCTAGTCAGTGGACTAGTCATGTCATTTTCATAGTCTTAACCACGTAGCAGTTTTGCCTCCCAAGAAAACTAAATTGCCTAGGTTAAAGGGATGTTAGGAATTGACGGCTAATAGGAATACATATTTGGTCCAAAAAAGCACAGCATGTTTAGTTTTTGAGATGAATCCTGCGAAAAATGAGGCCAGACAAACTGAGTCCTGCTATGTTCTTGCAATTCTATTTAGCTTTATTCCCAATCTAACTCTCTGAAAATGATTGAAGTAGCTTATGTACACATGCATATTCTTATTTCAGGCTCTACAGGGCTCCAACCTTATCCAAGCACCTCCTAAATCACTCTGCTGAATGCATGCCTTCAGGCCCCGCAAATATCTACTCTGAACTTTTCAGACCCTCCCTAAACAAGCTCTTCATTTGAATAGTTCTCTCTCTGTAATGGTATTACCCAGTCATTCAGACTTTGAGCATCAGGGTAAAGTTTTACTTCTTTTTTTCCCTACACTGTCCCCCGCCTCAACCCTCTTGGAGAGTGCATAATCAATTTGTCATCAAGTCCTGCTGATTCTCTTTGCCATATTTGTCCCTACTGAGCCCTACTGCAAAGAAACAAGTTTCTAAAACCAGATTTGGGGATCCATTTACAACCAGTTTGCTCACATTCAGGCTTTCTGGCCTCAAGGTAGCCCCTGGGAGTTAATCCTTCGACAAGAGTTTTTTTGTGCTCTATGCTGTGCCAGGCACTGTTCTAAACTAGAGACACATCACCTCTCTGCCTTGTTCTTGTGGTCCCTTCTGCTTGAAATAGATATCTTCATTCTCACCCTCACCAACATTTCTGCATCCAGCAGTCACTGCCAGTGAGTGAGATCTCTGAATTCACATCCTTGACCTGATGTAGGCTTGATTTAAAGAACTAGTGCTAGAGCCCAGCACTCCGGCTGTGGTAGAAAGTCTCTTTGTGATCATTTAGCCTGTTCACTCTACTCAGTTTCTGCTTTGATTCTAATGCTCACCTTAGTCCTCAGCATTGGCACCTGATTTTATGACACATTATTGTTTTCTGAGTCCCTCTTGTTAACCTCCTACTTCATGGATCTAATTCATCATCCCCTAGTATAGCCTGGCCCCTAAACCCCAACCTCTGTGAGACCCAGCTTCCCTCAAGACTTTGCACTCCTTGATAGTCCACCTGCCTCTTTGGAAACTAGAATACTGTAATTTATTTGTTTAACAATCTTTAAGGGTTGACTGAAGCTCTTCTATGTGTTGGCCACACAACACATAACAAGAATGACAATTTTCTATTCATACTCATTCTCTCGTTGGGCAAGTGGTTAAATGAAGAGGCAAGACAATTTCAGAGAGTGAGAAAGACAATGAATAAAATGGGCTGCTGAGCTGGAGGAAGGGGAGGGAGGAGGCTGCTGCAGAGAAAAAGAAAGCATTTCAGGCAAGACATGAATGATAAGAAGGAACCAGCTGTGTGTACAGCTGGGGAATGTGTTCCAAGCAGAGAAGACTGCAGATGAAAGGCCCTACAGGAGCCATCAGCCTAGCACGCTCCAGAAAGAGAACAGAGGCCAACAGAGCAGAGCAAAGGAGGGGAGAGTGATAAGCAAGGTGCAAGGAGCTCAGCAGAGGCCACAGCACGGAGGCCTTGTTGCTACATTCTTGAGAAGTAGTTTTGTTAGTTTCTCGGCTCTCCAGATCTTCTGCACTGTTTGCTAGACTAACCTTCTTTCTGACCCTCAGATGAGCCCACCTTGATGGAAGGACATGGTTATGGACTCTCTGATTCCAGCCAGTACCAATATGTATCAAGTAGGCAATACCCAAGGTGAGATGGTGCCAAACCATGGTCTACTTGTGCTCCAAGGCCTGATTCTCACACCAGTGTTTTCAGGATGTCTTCCTATATGATTGTGGTTCTTTCCCAGTAGCTTGTGTTGGTCTGAGCTTTAACCCAGCTCTCTTCACATCCTAGTTTATAATGTGATATCACCTTACCTCCCAGATTTTATGCCAGACAGTGTCTGGTTCAATTTTGTTCCACTCAGGTTAAACAGCATGGTGTCCTGCTCTCAGTTGCCATGTGAGAATAACTGCTTTGGAGAATATACTCTTTGTGATACCATCTGGCTACTGTCATGAGGATTAAGAGTATTTGTGAAGCACCTAGAATGGTACCTGGCACAAACTGGGTTCTAAATAAATTGGTCATAGTATGATCATTATCATAGCTGTGTGACATTGGACATAACTCTTTATTTAAATGAGACTGGATAGAATGATTTCTAAAATGGTTTCTAGTTCTAAAATTTGATCATGGCTTGTATGAAGATATTGAAAAATCTCAGGAAGAGACAGTCTTTGACTTTTGGTAACTTTTCCCTGGTGGGCAAACATGGAGATTCTTTCATGGCAATGGTGGTATATTATTTGCAGCAATTGTGTATTTATTCTTGCTAATAATTCAGGCATTTTGAGCACAGAAAGAGTAATAATGCTTTCTTCAAGTGTACACTGGCAATATTAAGGACTGTCAAGGATGTGGATACACAGAAATTCTCCTATACTTCTCGTAGATGTATACACCAGGACAGCCTCTTTGGAGAACAAGATTAAAAAGTAGCCAGGAAAGCAGATGTGTACATATCATATGACCCAGAAATTCTGAACATAAAGAAACTCTATACACATATTCACGAAGAGGCTTGTTCAAGAACATTCACGGGAGCATTGTTTTTCCTAACAAAATTTGAAGCAACCCAAGGGTCTATGAACAGAAGGAATAAATAACAGTATATTAATATCAACCATTAAGATTAGAGAGCTACTTTGACAAATCTTAAAAACATTATAGTAAGTGAAAAAAACAAATTATATAATCACAATATATATGATATCTAAAAGATAAAGTTAAAATATGTAATATGTAGGTTATGAATATGAATGTATAATATAAAAGTATAACAATATGAATGGAAAACACCAAATTGAGAATAATGGTTAACTCTAGGAGGGGTGAAGGGAGGTGAGTAGAATTAGAGACCAATATATAAAAAATTTTAACTGAACATAGAATCTCATTTTTTACCTTACAAAGGATTTGAAAGAAAAAGGGCAAAATATTAAGATTTAACAAAGCTGGATGTGTACATCAGTGCTTATTGAGAGTCTATTCTTTTTGTATACCTGTATTAATTAGTATGAAAATAAAAACATGACTATTAAAATGTACCTGCAAATATTAATAGTTGTATTTGAAAGAAAGCAGATAATTTAAGGTACTAATGATATGGCTTCAACCTGTCTTTAAAAAATGTTTTTTATTCAAGTAGAGTTGTGTTAGTTTCTTATGTATAGCAACGTAATTCAGTTTTAATACATATATGCAAATAGATGTATATATGTATTCTTTTTCATTATGGTTTATTATAAGATATTGAATATAGTTCCCTGTGGTATACAGCATGACTTTGTTGTTTATGTATTTTATATATAGTAGCTTATATCTCTTAATCTAAAACTCCTAATTTATCCCTTCCCTACCTCGTTCCCCTTTTTGGAACCATAAGTTTATTTTTTATGTCTGTGAGTATACACATGGTTTTGGCATTTTGAGCACAGAAAGAGTATTTTTTAAGTGTACATGATTCAAGTATACACCCAACCGAAACAGCCTCTTTGGAGAACAAGATTAAAAAGTAGCCAGGAAAGCAGATGTGTACATATCATATGACCCAGAAATTCTGAACATAAAGAAACTCTATACACATATTCACGAAGAGGCTTGTTCAAGAACATTCACGGGAGCATTGTTTTTCCTAACAAAATTTGAAGCAACCCAAGGGTCTATGAACAGAAGGAATAAATAACAGTATATTAATATCAACCATTAAGATTAGAGAGCTACTTTGACAAATCTTAAAAACATTATAGTAAGTGAAAAAAACAAATTATATAATCACAATATATATGATATCTAAAAGATAAAGTTAAAATATGTAATATGTAGGTTATGAATATGAATGTATAATATAAAAGTATAACAATATGAATGGAAAACACCAAATTGAGAATAATGGTTAACTCTAGGAGGGGTGAAGGGAGGTGAGTAGAATTAGAGACCAATATATAAAAAATTTTAACTGAACATAGAATCTCATTTTTTTTACCTTACAAAGGATTTGAAAGAAAAAGGGCAAAATATTAAGATTTAACAAAGCTGGATGTGTACATCAGTGCTTATTGAGAGTCTATTCTTTTTGTATACCTGTATTAATTAGTATGAAAATAAAAACATGACTATTAAAATGTACCTGCAAATATTAATAGTTGTATTTGAAAGAAAGCAGATAATTTAAGGTACTAATGAAATGGCTAAAACCTGTATTTAAAAAAAATGTTTTTTATTCAAGTAGAGTTGTGTTAGTTTCTTATGTATAGCAACGTAATTCAGTTTTAATACATATATGCAAATAGATGTATATATGTATTCTTTTTCATTATGGTTTATTATAAGATATTGAATATAGTTCCCTGTGGTATACAGCATGACTTTGTTGTTTATGTATTTTATATATAGTAGCTTATATCTCTTAATCTAAAACTCCTAATTTATCCCTTCCCTACCTCGTTCCCCTTTTTGGAACCATAAGTTTATTTTTTATGTCTGTGAGTCCATTTGTTTTGTAAACAGTTCATTTATATCATATTTGAGGTTCCACAAAAAAGTCATATCACATGGTATTTGTCTATCTCATCCTGACTTACTTCACTCAGTATGACAATCTCTAGATCCATTCATGTTGCCACAAATAGTTATTGTTTAATTCTTTTTTATGGCTGAGTAGTGTTTCATATTATATATTATACATACACACACACACCACATCTTCTTTATCTGTTCATCTGTTGATGGACACAGATGAAGCTTAGGTAGCTTTCATGTCTTGGCTATTGTAAATAGTACTGCTATGAACACTGAGGTGCATTTATCTTTTCCAAATAGAGTTCTCTCCCAGAATCCAAGTCTTGATGCTTGTCTTTGTATTCACATAAGAAAATATCTGCATTAAAGACTAAACATCAACACTTATAATGAATAATAATGAAAATAATTAAGATGACACATTTTGAAAAGTGCCTCTTACTGCTCTTATATCCTGGAAGTATACAGCACTATTTTCCTTTAGATAAATCTGATCATACCAAGTGTCCATTAAGAAACGTAATTGTGTAGTATCTTTTATTTTCATTTAAATGCTTTACATGCTTATTCTCCCAATAGTACTGAACCAGAACCCTGAGAATCCACATCCAATTTCCAGCCTGTAGTTCTTTCTGTCAATAGTACACTGCTTTCCTTACTCAGTAACTGTTTCTTGAGGTGATGAATACATAATTATAGTTTTAATGTATAGATTTCTCTTGTATAAGAAACCTAGGCACTCCTTGGAGCACAACAGAATTATTTACCTACTAAAGAATTGGAGTTTTCTCTAGGGAGTAGAACATGACAAAATTCTTTTCCCAATACACAGGCATCCCAGTTTGCAGAACTCTACAACCAACCAGGAAAGGCCCCTGCAGAAGGAAATAGCAACACACTCCAGTATTCTTGCCTGGGAAATTCCAAGGACAGGGGAGACCAATGAGGCTACAGACCATGGGGTAGCAAAGGAGTTGGACATGACTTAGCAACCAAACAACAACAATCAACCAAACAACCTGATCACTTATTCCACAGTTTCTAAAAATACGCACTTCCAGCTGCCTCCTAGTCACACTCCCAATGCAAGGAGAAATGATCCCACTATGCTGTCTGGCATCACTGACAGAAACACTTACCCTCCTCTATTTGTTTACTTCAGTATGACAATCTCTAGATCCATTCATGTTGCCACAAATAGTTATTGTTTAATTCTTTTTTATGGCTGAGTAGTGTTTCATATTATATATTATACATACACACACACACCACATCTTCTTTATCTGTTCATCTGTTGATGGACACAGATGAAGCTTAGGTAGCTTTCATGTCTTGGCTATTGTAAATAGTACTGCTATGAACACTGAGGTGCATTTATCTTTTCCAAATAGAGTTCTCTCCCAGAATCCAAGTCTTGATGCTTGTCTTTGTATTCACATAAGAAAATATCTGCATTAAAGACTAAACATCAACACTTATAATGAATAATAATGAAAATAATTAAGATGACACATTTTGAAAAGTGCCTCTTACTGCTCTTATATCCTGGAAGTATACAGCACTATTTTCCTTTAGATAAATCTGATCATACCAAGTGTCCATTAAGAAACGTAATTGTGTAGTATCTTTTATTTTCATTTAAATGCTTTACATGCTTATTCTCCCAATAGTACTGAACCAGAACCCTGAGAATCCACATCCAATTTCCAGCCTGTAGTTCTTTCTGTCAATAGTACACTGCTTTCCTTACTCAGTAACTGTTTCTTGAGGTGATGAATACATAATTATAGTTTTAATGTATAGATTTCTCTTGTATAAGAAACCTAGGCACTCCTTGGAGCACAACAGAATTATTTACCTACTAAAGAATTGGAGTTTTCTCTAGGGAGTAGAACATGACAAAATTCTTTTCCCAATACACAGGCATCCCAGTTTGCAGAACTCTACAACCAACCAGGAAAGGCCCCTGCAGAAGGAAATAGCAACACACTCCAGTATTCTTGCCTGGGAAATTCCAAGGACAGGGGAGACCAATGAGGCTACAGACCATGGGGTAGCAAAGGAGTTGGACATGACTTAGCAACCAAACAACAACAATCAACCAAACAACCTGATCACTTATTCCACAGTTTCTAAAAATACGCACTTCCAGCTGCCTCCTAGTCACACTCCCAATGCAAGGAGAAATGATCCCACTATGCTGTCTGGCATCACTGACTTCCATCCAGAAAGCACACTTTACCCTCCTCCGTTCTACTCTGATTGACACTTGTGTTTCCAAAGGCAAAAATCAGACTTTAGTATTCAGACCTGCATACTCACTGAATTCTCAAAGAAGGACAAATTAGAGAAAACAGGCAAAAATTTCAGCAATGTGGATGAAAGTCCATCTTTATTTTTCTCTAATACTGAGTCTGACTTTGAGGTTCACTATTCCCACCAGACATAAAGCCAAGCCTTTGTACTGTGTTTTCAGGTTTTTTTTTTCCTCCTTTTTTTTTTTTTTTTTTGATGTGAGCTGGCATCTCTCATGAAAAGATAAAGGCATCAATTAAGTATACTACCAAACTCCAAGGATAAAAGCTATTGTTGTGAACAGGAGTTAGGCATGCACATGTTGTCAAGTAAGGGCCTGGAAACAGACTGCTGCCAAGGAAAACAGATGTCTGTCTCCTTTACAGAGCCCAAATTGTGTGTATATTAGTAATTGCTAATCTCCTGATTGACTGAACAATGATGGTATTGATGAACTAATTTGGGCTGAGTACAATCATTGCCATTAACATTGTCACAATAAAATTTAAAGACTAATTCAACCAACTAGCAACAAATGAGAGAGACAATAAAACAATAACCAAGGAGCCACCCTAAGAGAGAAAAGGAGGCATCGCATCCAGAAATGAGAATGGGTCAAATGGGCTCTGCTTCCAGTCTTTGCTGTTAACAGCAAAGTCCAGATGTCCTACTAAAGAATTGGAGTTTTCTCTAGGGAGTAGAACATGACAAAATTCTTTTCCCAATACACAGGCATCCCAGTTTGCAGAACTCTACAACCAACCAGGAAAGGCCCCTGCAGAAGGAAATAGCAACACACTCCAGTATTCTTGCCTGGGAAATTCCAAGGACAGGGGAGACCAATGAGGCTACAGACCATGGGGTAGCAAAGGAGTTGGACATGACTTAGCAACCAAACAACAACAATCAACCAAACAACCTGATCACTTATTCCACAGTTTCTAAAAATACGCACTTCCAGCTGCCTCCTAGTCACACTCCCAATGCAAGGAGAAATGATCCCACTATGCTGTCTGGCATCACTGACTTCCATCCAGAAAGCACACTTTACCCTCCTCCGTTCTACTCTGATTGACACTTGTGTTTCCAGAGCCAAAAATCAGACTTTAGTATTCAGACCTGCATACTCACTGAATTCTCAAAGAAGGACAAATTAGAGAAAACAGGCAAAAATTTCAGCAATGTGGATGAAAGTCCATCTTTATTTTTCTCTAATACTGAGTCTGACTTTGAGGTTCACTATTCCCACCAGACATAAAGCCAAGCCTTTGTACTGTGTTTTCAGGTTTTTTTTTTCCTCCTTTTTTTTTTTTTTTTTTTGATGTGAGCTGGCATCTCTCATGAAAAGATAAAGGCATCAATTAAGTATACTACCAAACTCCAAGGATAAAAGCTATTGTTGTGAACAGGAGTTAGGCATGCACATGTTGTCAAGTAAGGGCCTGGAAACAGACTGCTGCCAAGGAAAACAGATGTCTGTCTCCTTTACAGAGCCCAAATTGTGTGTATATTAGTAATTGCTAATCTCCTGATTGACTGAACAATGATGGTATTGATGAACTAATTTGGGCTGAGTACAATCATTGCCATTAACATTGTCACAATAAAATTTAAAGACTAATTCAACCAACTAGCAACAAATGAGAGAGACAATAAAACAATAACCAAGGAGCCACCCTAAGAGAGAAAAGGAGGCATCGCATCCAGAAATGAGAATGGGTCAAATGGGCTCTGCTTCCAGTCTTTGCTGTTAACAGCAAAAGTCCAGATGTGGGTAGGAGAGGAATTCCCCCACATAACAATGAGTAATAATGGCTAACTCACAATCATAGGATGCATGAGACAATGATGAATTGTATATTTCAAGCCTATAGAAGACAATCAAAATGGTCACTTTCTTCCTAGTGGGTTACCCTAGCAAAATCAGGAGTGAGAGAAAATTCCGTTTGAGGTTTTGCACACTGTTTTTCTTGTTTTCCTGACATGGTTATAAATAAGAAAAAGTGCAGATGTTCAGATCCTCTTCTCTGTCGCATGACTATGTTTCATCCTTTTATTAGGTTGCTCTTATTGTTCCTTTTATGTTGTTGTTTTTAAACTCCCTTGCACATGTTGTCCTTGGGACCTTTAGATTCCTTTCTTTCTCTCTTTCTCTTCCTCTCTCTTCCCTTCCTTTCTTTTTCTCCCCTTCCCCTTCTCTTGCTTCTTTTCTCAATTCTCAGGATTACTGGGAAAGGAGGGAGATGAGAGTGAGGCATAGACTATCAGCAAGAGGAGCAGGATGAAGTCAAGAGCGGCTCTCTAGAAAAGAGGATGGACTATGTCCTGCCAAAGCCCATTTGACTCTCTCTGTCTCTTTAGAAGTCAATTCTGC
This sequence comes from Tragulus kanchil, assembly GCA_022376925.1. Lineage (NCBI taxonomy): Eukaryota > Metazoa > Chordata > Mammalia > Artiodactyla > Tragulidae > Tragulus > Tragulus kanchil. The sequence goes on from JAIOJX010000026.1 coordinate 238,539,979, forward strand.
TCTCATTTAGATTCACAGTAAGGGACTCATATCCAGAAACAGGTCAATTTGAACATTAAATAACTTCAGCATGACCAGGCTGATCACGAGAATAGAAAGTTCTAAAGTCAGTCTAGAAAAGCAGGTTCACGTTGAGGAAGCAGAGGGTCCAGTTTAATGGATAATGTCTGATATCAACACAAGATTAGACTCAAACATTGACTTCCTTCAGAATCTAATCTGCTCCCCATGACCCATTCCCAAGGATTTGAGGAGTGGGCGTGTAACGACATTCACTGACTGGGTAAGAGCCTGCAGAGTCACTTGAGCTGCAGTGAGCTTTGTTGTATTTGTCTTTGAGTTAATTCCTCTGGAAAAACCCTATTAAAATTCTGTGTTTGACTCAGGCTCTTTTCACTTTTTAAACTGAATTGCCTTACCCTCATGAAGGTCTTATGAGATTCCCAGTTCCTATTAACTGTCAGGATAAATGACACTCAAGTTTTTGAGTTTCCCTTGCCCAGTGTTCCAAGGCTGTAATTATAAGAAAGCAAACATCTAGCTCTATCCAGATTTTTGGATGTACGTCTGCCTGATTTCAAACATCTGGATAGCCAAGAACATCAGGATGTTTGGCATCAAGCAGACAAAACATCTGGATGACTGCTTAAGTTTTTCACATTTTCACTGGATGTTTGGTGTCATGTAGACACAAGTTGAAGCTCTGACTTCATCTTGTAACAGTTCTCAGGCTGCCGGGCTGGCTCCAGATTCCTTTTATTGCAACTGACATTTTAACAAGAAGACTTTGCATTCTGTGTGATGCTTGTTGCTCTTATGCTCAGAAACAGATTCATTATGCAGGAAATAAAAAAAAAGGCCCTAACCAACCGCCCAAAGGCCACATGCTTGAGGAAGAGTTTGAGGAAGCTGGAGAATTTCAGAATCACAACTGTCTTTGTGAGCAAAATCATGACCTAACTTTAGTAAGACAGGGTGGTTGGAGAGAGAGTGGCCAACATACCAGATCCCTTCTAACAGCCCTCAATTTGTTTGACTCACATTTCAGTCAAGAAATCTTGTTTGCACGCAGGCAAAAGTGGTGCTTCCTCTACTGTCAGATGTAGAGAACTGACAAATGGCTGAATAGTCCATAAAATACACCAGTAATTTCACAAATGGCACAGTGGGGATTGTTTAGAAAACATCATTTCCTCCAGAATTTTTGCAAGTAAGAGCCTCACTTGGCCTAGAGTGAAAGAGTTTCACAACCAAAATGATGACTTACGCACTTCTCTTGGGAACATTTGTGCTAATGATAAAAGTAAATGATCAGCAGCTATTCAGTGATCACCTTCTCTGTGCCTAGCTGTCATGAACTGGCTGACTTCATGTCCTTTCTCATTCTTGCTCTTGCCAAGTATACTCATGAGCTTCTCCGACGAGCTCATACCTGCCCACTCACTGCGATCAGCCCTGCTCTAAGACATAGAAGGATCCCTGACCTTAGAAAGCTGTTGGAGCAGGTTCAAGCTACATCCCTTCTTCTCCTCTCTCCACACCTGAGAGATAAGATCCTTTGCCAATGCTTTCAGTGTTTTCCAATGAAATAAGAAGCTGCCTGCATTTCTTACATTGTATACACTTATATATTACCATGTTAGGTATTTTTCTTGTTCCTCATGTATAATCTTCTTGAATATTTTGATCATAATGGGTGTAGAATTTGGTCAAAGACTTAAGTATCTTTAAATATAACCATAACCTTTTTTCCTGCACTTACTAATATGGCATATGATATTAATGGATTAACTAACATTAAAACAACCTCATATTCCTGTAGCACAAAAAATAAAAAATAAAAAAAAATCCAAAAGATTTGCTTCTTCCTGTCTGTCTTAATGGCAACCACTTGTTGCATATAGGATCTAGCATTGAGTTGGCTTTTTAAATACACTCGTTTATTAAACTCATAGTATAAGTTGCTATTTCACAGAGTAGAAACTGAGGTTTGAAGAAATTTAGCAACTTTCTCAAGCTCACAAGGTAGAAACTAGCAGAGCCAGAGCTAGAATGCAAAGCCAGTATTGAGTCCAAAGCCCAGACACGTAACTGCTCTTCAGTATTGCCTCAGTTTGCTTTTTCACTTGTCCCCTCCCTCACAATCCATCTTCACCTTTAGCACTTCAACTTTTCTTGATTTTACTTGGCCCTATGGCTGACATGGATTTATTGTTTTCCTTTATTAGGCAACATATATTGAGAACCCACTTTTGTGGCAGGCATTGTGTTTCATGCTAAGAATAAAATAGTGAACAAGATGAACTCAGAGTTTGCCCTCATTACCCAGTGGGGGAGATGAACAAACAAACAGCCAATTTCAATGCAGGACAATCAGTGTAGTGACACAGGGTCTGTTTATAATATCTGATGGTTAAATTCATGGTACAGACTCCTTTTGATACTTCTTGCTACTGGCCCCAGTTGGTCCCCTTTGTCTCCCCATTGTTCAGTTGACACTGGGTCCTCTGAGTCCTTTTTACTAGCATGTTCACTCCCACCCTGAATAACGGCAATGGAGGGATTGGAGGTCAGCAGCCTCAGGCCACAATCTGCAAGAATTTAGAACTGAACTGTCTTTGCTGGATCTGGAACGCAGTGACTCCTCCTTCCAGCCTCCTTTTTAGCCTTTTGGAGGGGTCAAATCTATGAGGTTTTCATTTTTGTTTTCCAATGAAATAAGAAGTTTCCATTTTACTTGTTCCTTTTTCATGTAAAATTTTTTTTCTTCTTGAATATTTTGATCATAATGGGTGTAGAATTTGGTCAAAGACTTAAGTATCTTTAAATATAACCATAACCTTTTTTCCTGCACTTACTAATATGGCATATGATATTAATGGATTAACTAACATTAAAACAACCTCATATTCCTGTAGCACAAAAAATAAAAAATAAAAAAAAATCCAAAAGATTTGCTTCTTCCTGTCTGTCTTAATGGCAACCACTTGTTGCATATAGGATCTAGCATTGAGTTGGCTTTTTAAATACACTCGTTTATTAAACTCATAGTATAAGTTGCTATTTCACAGAGTAGAAACTGAGGTTTGAAGAAATTTAGCAACTTTCTCAAGCTCACAAGGTAGAAACTAGCAGAGCCAGAGCTAGAATGCAAAGCCAGTATTGAGTCCAAAGCCCAGACACGTAACTGCTCTTCAGTATTGCCTCAGTTTGCTTTTTCACTTGTCCCCTCCCTCACAATCCATCTTCACCTTTAGCACTTCAACTTTTCTTGATTTTACTTGGCCCTATGGCTGACATGGATTTATTGTTTTCCTTTATTAGGCAACATATATTGAGAACCCACTTTTGTGGCAGGCATTGTGTTTCATGCTAAGAATAAAATAGTGAACAAGATGAACTCAGAGTTTGCCCTCATTACCCAGTGGGGGAGATGAACAAACAAACAGCCAATTTCAATGCAGGACAATCAGTGTAGTGACACAGGGTCTGTTTATAATATCTGATGGTTAAATTCATGGTACAGACTCCTTTTGATACTTCTTGCTACTGGCCCCAGTTGGTCCCCTTTGTCTCCCCATTGTTCAGTTGACACTGGGTCCTCTGAGTCCTTTTTACTAGCATGTTCACTCCCACCCTGAATAACGGCAATGGAGGGATTGGAGGTCAGCAGCCTCAGGCCACAATCTGCAAGAATTTAGAACTGAACTGTCTTTGCTGGATCTGGAACGCAGTGACTCCTCCTTCCAGCCTCCTTTTTAGCCTAGGAGGTATACGTTCTAGGCTTTTCAGGTAAGAGCTGGCTTGTTGCCATCAATTTCATCAGAGGTTCATAGAGTCTATGAGGGTTTAGCTAAAAGTCCCAAGTGTTGACTAAGTTCCCCTCCTCAGAACTTTGTAGGTGTTTTTAAAGATTGGGGCCACTTTAGTCTCTCACACTAGGGCAGGGGTCCTATAACCTATGAACATGTGAGTCCTGACTTGGACTAGTGATCAAGGTCACTTTCTGCCAGGTTTTATCCCCTGTGTGAGATTGCCCGATGCCAAGGTTTCCCTGAATCTCATGTGAACAAGCACGTGGATTACTCTGAGGTTGGGACCATTGGCTGCTCCATCCAAGATCACCACAGTCTGGCCAGTTTGTCCTCAACCTTGTGCAATATTGGTTATTTTCTTGGAAACACAAAGTTCTAGAAGGAAATATAATTTATCTCAGAGCAATGGCCACATGTGTAAGTGGATACTCAATAAATGTGTTGAAAGAATAGAAACAAGCAAAGTTAAAGCCAGACTGGTGCTAGTGTTCAAGTAGCACAGATCCTCACATGCATTGGTCACCCAATAACCATTTGCTGATTTGAAGTTGTTTGAGTTGAACTGCATTGTATCTGGGGAGATAAGATTTATAGATATGAAATAATTAAAGGGCAATAAAAGACAACACACCTTGTGTCTCTATATCATATTGACTACCCTGTGGATAAAGGAGATAGCACTAAGGACTAGGGTGGTCAGCAAAAAACTTTCAGAAAATGAAGAACTTGAGATGGACTTTGCCCATTAATTCACTTCATGCTTTTTCAAATGAGTTTTTAAAGTAATTCTACACTAGATATCTCATTCTTACATTATAACTAAAAAAAAAAAAAAAAAAAACAGGTTAAGAAGGGTTGAGAGATTATTTGAACAGCTGTTTTTTTTTTGTTTTTAAAGCAAGGGCCATACTGTATACTTCTCTTTTGTTTTAAGTTTCGGCCTTTTATTGATTTTTATTTATTTTTTCATCCATCTTTCTTCTTCGGCCTGTGTGGGCCTCCCACTGCAGTGGCCTCTCTCGATGCAGAGCACTGGCTCTGGGCGCATGAGCTCCAGAGTGCTGGCTCATAATTGGACACACCAGTCCAGCTATTCTGCGGCATGTGGGATCTTCCCAGGCCAGAGATTGAACTTGCGCCCCTTACACTGCAAGGCAGATTCTTTACCCACTGGACCAACAGGAAAGCGCCTATTCAAACAGTTTTTACATACGAAGTGAGAATTTTGTTTTTTTGATACATACTGACTGCCTGTTTTGTACCATGTTTTGTTGTCAAGAATAAAGCATATGAATGGATGAGAAAGACGCAATGTTCCCTTTGATGCTTTTAATTTTAAGAAATTAACAAAACAAAACAAAACACGCAATTATTCTGAAAAAGAAGCATGTAGGGCTTCCCTGGTGGTCCAGTGGGTAAGGACACTGCCTTGCAGTGCAAGGGGCGCTGGTTCGATCCCTGGCCTGGGGGGATCCCACATGCTGCGGAGCGGCTGGACCCATGTGTCCAATTACCGAGCCAGAGCTCTGGAGCGCATGCGCCCAAAGCCGGTGCTCTGCGACAACAGAGGCCACCGCGATGGGAGGCCCACACGGACCAAAGAACAAAGATGGATGAAAAATAGACAAATGAAAGACGAATAGAAGCAGCCCACCCGCCTCCCTCCCTCCCCACCCCACCCCACAAAAAATAAATAAATAAATTAATTAAAAAAAAAAAAAAGAAGCATGTAACAAATGCGATAAGAACCCAATGGATGGGTGTTATTAACCACCTTTCTGACCATGGCAGGAGTCGGAAAACATCTGTTAGGAAATATTGCGAGACCTGAGTCTTGAAAGATGAACTTTTGTACCCTGTGCTGGGAAGAGAAAGCATCAGAGAGGAAATTGCAGGAGAAAGACTTGAATCAGGAAAGAACACAGGGCACATCCATGCTGGACAGGAGGTGGATAAAGAGGGACATCTGAACTCTTGCTGCCTTATACTTATAGACCATGGATTCTAGAGGTGCTTTCTCTTTACCTTTCTTCTCCTTCGCACCTTAGCATACAGACCTGCACTGTCTCTGCTGGGCTCTTACTTGGTCTAAACTCATTCACGCACAGGGACCAGCACTAGTGGAGTCCCAAAGGACAGCTGTGATCCCTGTCAGCTCCCTACAAGGATGCCTGTGACCTGGGCCTTCTTCAGGAATCTTTCCCTGTAGTTGGATTTTACCTCTGTTTTCCTGGGGGAAACCTTAAAGAAGGATGCCCATGATCCTCAGTGTCAGAATAATTGGTTTTGCATTCCTAACAATGTCCAGAAAAGTTAAAAGCACTTTACTGTGTAGGAGGGACAGAGCAGAAGATGGTTCTATAATAACTCCACCACGGTGTTTATTCTGGTCCCTGGCTCCTTACGTATTCATTTTTAAAGATGGCTGAGAATCAAAGGCAAGTATGTCATTGTATCTCCTGTCGTGAATGTGATTTTTTTCTCCCAGATATTAGGCAATTCCACTTTCCATTTTGTCTATGTTATAGCTTTTTGAATTGTGTCTTCTGGAATTCACTGTGGCCCAGCAGAAAGCTTCTCAAAATTCACTAAATGACAGAGAGGATCCTTCTTCTTTCTGACTCCATGACAATGCACTCCAAGAATCCCACATGCTTGTTTCTATTCTGGGAATGGGCTCCAGTTTGTAGATTTTCATGGCCCATTAAATCATTTCTGTCTCCTGGTAAGCCTTTCTGATATGAGCTCAGACCTTTCCACATGAGCCTGAAGTTGATGGGATTCCCTACCAGGAAAAATAGAGCCTAGGCTCAGCTCAACATATCAGAATTTCACTCCTTCACAGCATGTTAAAGGAAATGGAACAGGTTGGGAACCACACATCAGGACTTCTGCTTAATCCTCTATGGGCCAGACTGTCTGTTTTGTGGTAAATGAAGTCCCGTCCCAGTTTTGAGTTTGTACAACAACACTCACCATTTGTACATTTTTATTTAAGAAAAAAACATATTTTTACCTTTATATTAAATTTTTTCATCTTTGCTAAAATACTTATTTTTAACTTCATATCTTCCAAATTTTAGATAGAACAATCAGATTTCTCATCTCACTTGGTGCCTTACCCAGGTCTTCTCAAACTTTAGTGTATATGAATCATTTGGTGAATTTTGTTAAAGAGTAAATTCTGATTCAGGAGGTTAGGGTAGGCTTGAGATTCTGCACGTCTAACAAGTTCTCAGGTGATCACAATGCTACAGGTCTGTGAATCACACTAGAGGTAGCATGCTGAGCTCCTTCTGTGGACCAGGCATTGGGAGAAGTGATAAGGATTCAGGGGAAGAGGACAGAGGTGTGTTTTACATTCTTGTAACCAGTGTACAATCCTAGATGGTTAATTAGCAAAGCTTGATTTTGTGCTTTATGGAGACGGATCTAAGGTTGGACTCCATCTAATTTTATCTAAGTAAGATTACTAATTTACTTAAAAGCAGAGTCTTCTAACTTTTAACTCTTCAGGAACTTTGAAGTGATCACCATTAACTCTGATTTCCCAAGACTTATGGCGGAGAATCAAAGGCAAGTATGTCATTGTATCTCCTGTCGTGAATGTGATTTTTTTCTCCCAGATATTAGGCAATTCCACTTTCCATTTTGTCTATGTTATAGCTTTTTGAATTGTGTCTTCTGGAATTCACTGTGGCCCAGCAGAAAGCTTCTCAAAATTCACTAAATGACAGAGAGGATCCTTCTTCTTTCTGACTCCATGACAATGCACTCCAAGAATCCCACATGCTTGTTTCTATTCTGGGAATGGGCTCCAGTTTGTAGATTTTCATGGCCCATTAAATCATTTCTGTCTCCTGGTAAGCCTTTCTGATATGAGCTCAGACCTTTCCACATGAGCCTGAAGTTGATGGGATTCCCTACCAGGAAAAATAGAGCCTAGGCTCAGCTCAACATATCAGAATTTCACTCCTTCACAGCATGTTAAAGGAAATGGAACAGGTTGGGAACCACACATCAGGACTTCTGCTTAATCCTCTATGGGCCAGACTGTCTGTTTTGTGGTAAATGAAGTCCCGTCCCAGTTTTGAGTTTGTACAACAACACTCACCATTTGTACATTTTTATTTAAGAAAAAAACATATTTTTACCTTTATATTAAATTTTTTCATCTTTGCTAAAATACTTATTTTTAACTTCATATCTTCCAAATTTTAGATAGAACAATCAGATTTCTCATCTCACTTGGTGCCTTACCCAGGTCTTCTCAAACTTTAGTGTATATGAATCATTTGGTGAATTTTGTTAAAGAGTAAATTCTGATTCAGGAGGTTAGGGTAGGCTTGAGATTCTGCACGTCTAACAAGTTCTCAGGTGATCACAATGCTACAGGTCTGTGAATCACACTAGAGGTAGCATGCTGAGCTCCTTCTGTGGACCAGGCATTGGGAGAAGTGATAAGGATTCAGGGGAAGAGGACAGAGGTGTGTTTTACATTCTTGTAACCAGTGTACAATCCTAGATGGTTAATTAGCAAAGCTTGATTTTGTGCTTTATGGAGACGGATCTAAGGTTGGACTCCATCTAATTTTATCTAAGTAAGATTACTAATTTACTTAAAAGCAGAGTCTTCTAACTTTTAACTCTTCAGGAACTTTGAAGTGATCACCATTAACTCTGATTTCCCAAGACTTGTTCCCTTTTTGGTATAAGTGAAACACATACTGATCTATTCCTATCTTTCCAATCTTTTTCAGGTCATGACATAATAGAAAAACACAACATTGGTATACCACCCCAGAGGACGCTTCTTGCATCTTGAATGACTACTGGCCATTGGAAAGCAACTGGCCCAGACTCTTCAAAATGGAGACCCAAACCTTGATGTGACAGTAACCCATACACTCAGTCCCTTGATTACAAGCTCTGATTTTGCTATAAAATTTCTCAGCTTCAGAGATTCATCTTAAAGTATAAATGCCAAAGATATTATATTCAGGATATTTGGGAAATAGCACCGAAGTCACAATTGACTAAAAGCAGAGGGGACTTCCCTGATGGTCCAGTGGTTAAAACTTTAAGCTCCCAATGCAGGACACCTGGGTTCAATCCCTGATCAGGGAACTACACTGAAACTAAAAGATCCCTTGCGCTGCAACTATTAAGACCCAACTCAGCCAAGTAAATACACAAAAATAAATTTAAAAAAGCGTCAAGTACAAATTACTTAAAGGCTGACTCAAATAAAGGAGAAATCTGGGGATGACCTAGAGCAGAGCAGGGAAGAAGAGAAGGCACAGACAGCAGGGTGGGAGAGAAGGGATGGTAGAAAGGCGAGGGTGGCTTCTCCTTCTATGGATTTTGCCAAAGCTTGCCTGTTCTAGCATTGATCACACTTGCCCTCAAATGATTCCCCTTCTTTCAGCAAATGCTATGCATCTACAGGAAGAAAAAAAAAAAAAAACCTGAAATGATAGGAAAAATCTATTTTTTCAGAGAATTCTTTTTCTCAGTAAGTTGAAAAACAATGACTTTAAAATAAAAATAATTATTTTGCAATGTTTCTATGATAGGGAATCAGCACCCAAGCCCATGTGGATGAATGATCTGCTCCTACAACATGCGTTTTCTTCCTTGTTGACAAGACTCAGCAAACATTTTCTATAAAAGGGCCAGACAGTAAATATTTTAAGCTCTGTGATCTAGACAATATCTGTAGCAACTATTCAACTCTGTGGCATCCATGGACAGTGCAAGACAAGAGGCCATAGATGTGGTCCAAGAAAATCTTATATACAAGATCAGGTGAGAGTCTGCAACCTGTACAGACAAAACCTTACATGTTATGGAACCAAAACTAAACATTAAATGTGGAAAAGAATAGAGCATATTTACTTAAGAGGGCAAGGTGGACCACAGGTGTATGAGGACAGATCATTCCCAAGCACCAGATGTTGAACACAAAAACCCACCCAAGACTTCTGAAAAGAGGTAGTAGCCCTGGCAGATGGCCCAGAAGTAGGATGTAAGTGGGAAAATGCAGACAGTCTAGGCAAATGTTCTTGGAAATGGTCTTTCTAGGCCATTTCATTGAAATGAAAAAACTGGCAGATAGATTTGAAACATTATCATTTTGCATAGGTTTTGGGTTTCCTCCCAGTTTCTCAGCAGCCCCATGCCAGAGCAGTTGTCATGCAGGAGGTGATACTGAGAAGCAGTAGTCTGAAAAAATACTGCACAGTTGGTATAGGTTGTGTTTTCGCGTTTTATTAAAATTATTTGACCACATACTGATTTATCTCTTTGAGCCTATGAGACTATGTTAATTTTGATGTCCGTGGTTAATGAAATGGGAGCATCTATCCATTTAAATTGTGTTTTCTGAGTTTCTTAAAAGAGGCCAGATAAAGACTAAATATTATGCTCTCAAAATGCTTTTTGAGATATTTTGAGATAGATCATATAGATACACATTTTAGGCTTGTAAAAAACATTTGTGCACATTTACTGTAGATACTACTCGAATATGTATATATTTAGAAGTTAAATTTTTCTTCCTGTGTGGCCTTACCTACCTTAACTACTAAACTTCATTTGAAATGTAAATTAAAGGTATCAAAATACAAGTGCTTTTATGTTAATTGCCCAAGTAACAATTTACTCTGCTCATTTATGTTTCCATTTTTGTTTTGTTTTCTGCTCCTACAACATGCGTTTTCTTCCTTGTTGACAAGACTCAGCAAACATTTTCTATAAAAGGGCCAGACAGTAAATATTTTAAGCTCTGTGATCTAGACAATATCTGTAGCAACTATTCAACTCTGTGGCATCCATGGACAGTGCAAGACAAGAGGCCATAGATGTGGTCCAAGAAAATCTTATATACAAGATCAGGTGAGAGTCTGCAACCTGTACAGACAAAACCTTACATGTTATGGAACCAAAACTAAACATTAAATGTGGAAAAGAATAGAGCATATTTACTTAAGAGGGCAAGGTGGACCACAGGTGTATGAGGACAGATCATTCCCAAGCACCAGATGTTGAACACAAAAACCCACCCAAGACTTCTGAAAAGAGGTAGTAGCCCTGGCAGATGGCCCAGAAGTAGGATGTAAGTGGGAAAATGCAGACAGTCTAGGCAAATGTTCTTGGAAATGGTCTTTCTAGGCCATTTCATTGAAATGAAAAAACTGGCAGATAGATTTGAAACATTATCATTTTGCATAGGTTTTGGGTTTCCTCCCAGTTTCTCAGCAGCCCCATGCCAGAGCAGTTGTCATGCAGGAGGTGATACTGAGAAGCAGTAGTCTGAAAAAATACTGCACAGTTGGTATAGGTTGTGTTTTCGCGTTTTATTAAAATTATTTGACCACATACTGATTTATCTCTTTGAGCCTATGAGACTATGTTAATTTTGATGTCCGTGGTTAATGAAATGGGAGCATCTATCCATTTAAATTGTGTTTTCTGAGTTTCTTAAAAGAGGCCAGATAAAGACTAAATATTATGCTCTCAAAATGCTTTTTGAGATATTTTGAGATAGATCATATAGATACACATTTTAGGCTTGTAAAAAACATTTGTGCACATTTACTGTAGATACTACTCGAATATGTATATATTTAGAAGTTAAATTTTTCTTCCTGTGTGGCCTTACCTACCTTAACTACTAAACTTCATTTGAAATGTAAATTAAAGGTATCAAAATACAAGTGCTTTTATGTTAATTGCCCAAGTAACAATTTACTCTGCTCATTTATGTTTCCATTTTTGTTTTGTTTTCACAGGAAGTGAAATGTCTGTCACCATATAGAACAGTAGGTAAGACTGGGATTTCTTGTTTAAATAAGTGTGTTGTTCACATCATGCCTTTTATCATTTATCCTAAATCAACCGTTTAATCTAGAAGTCTTTGATCCTAGTTTCTTTCTAGAGTCTTCAATACCAGGACTCCTCTCAAGTTATTCTTGTGTAAATCGATATCATGGCTGTTAGAAGAGAATAAATGAACAATGCAACAACTAGTATTTGTAATAACAGAGATTATTAACTTAATTACCTTATCCTTTTGAAATATCTGAAGAAGAATTGTGACCTCTGGGACACCAGCAACGGTCCCCTAATCTATTTCTTAAGTTATAACAGCAAAGTCTCCAGCAGCCATCCCTTCATGGTCTGTCTTATTGAACTCCAAGTTGTGTCACTGAACAGTGAGTGTTCTGTCATGGAAGTCTAAAGGCATACTGCTGATTTCAAGAGTTTTGAATTTCCTTGAAAAAGTAAATTTCAAGCTGAAATTTGGGGTCAATATGGAAGGGTCAATATTTCATTTTGTCAAGTGAGGGCAATAAATAAAAAACCTTCTATCTATTGTATCCATAACCTCAAAGAAAGAGAGGGTGCTTGGACACCAAAATAGTAAGAAGGAAATAGTAAGAAGGAAATAACCTCAAACTAAAGAGTAGATCTTTATGAATAAAACCTCAGTATTGTTTTAAATTTTTTCCATTTAATATGGATTGGGAAGCAAATTAGATAAAAAAGACAGGGAGCTAGGAAATCTTAAAATCTTATATAGAATAAGAAGGGTTATTTTCTGTATTTATGTTAAATCATTTGAAACTATTTCATTATAGGAAGTGTAGTTAAGAGAGTAATGATAACAGTTAAGAAAGGTTTCTCCCTCAAGCACTGTAATTCTATGGAACATATTCCTTCAACAGGATAGGACTTTCCTTAGAATGTCATCCCTGCATCAGGAAATTTGCTCAATTTATTTTCTGAAACTCATTATTCAAAAAGGTATCAAAATACAAGTGCTTTTATGTTAATTGCCCAAGTAACAATTTACTCTGCTCATTTATGTTTCCATTTTTGTTTTGTTTTCACAGGAAGTGAAATGTCTGTCACCATATAGAACAGTAGGTAAGACTGGGATTTCTTGTTTAAATAAGTGTGTTGTTCACATCATGCCTTTTATCATTTATCCTAAATCAACCGTTTAATCTAGAAGTCTTTGATCCTAGTTTCTTTCTAGAGTCTTCAATACCAGGACTCCTCTCAAGTTATTCTTGTGTAAATCGATATCATGGCTGTTAGAAGAGAATAAATGAACAATGCAACAACTAGTATTTGTAATAACAGAGATTATTAACTTAATTACCTTATCCTTTTGAAATATCTGAAGAAGAATTGTGACCTCTGGGACACCAGCAACGGTCCCCTAATCTATTTCTTAAGTTATAACAGCAAAGTCTCCAGCAGCCATCCCTTCATGGTCTGTCTTATTGAACTCCAAGTTGTGTCACTGAACAGTGAGTGTTCTGTCATGGAAGTCTAAAGGCATACTGCTGATTTCAAGAGTTTTGAATTTCCTTGAAAAAGTAAATTTCAAGCTGAAATTTGGGGTCAATATGGAAGGGTCAATATTTCATTTTGTCAAGTGAGGGCAATAAATAAAAAACCTTCTATCTATTGTATCCATAACCCCAAAGAAAGAGAGGTGCTTGGACACCAAAATAGTAAGAAGGAAATAGTAAGAAGGAAATAACCTCAAACTAAAGAGTAGATCTTTATGAATAAAACCTCAGTATTGTTTTAAATTTTTTCCATTTAATATGGATTGGGAAGCAAATTAGATAAAAAAGACAGGGAGCTAGGAAATCTTAAAATCTTATATAGAATAAGAAGGGTTATTTTCTGTATTTATGTTAAATCATTTGAAACTATTTCATTATAGGAAGTGTAGTTAAGAGAGTAATGATAACAGTTAAGAAAGGTTTCTCCCTCAAGCACTGTAATTCTATGGAACATATTCCTTCAACAGGATAGGACTTTCCTTAGAATGTCATCCCTGGAATTACAATGCAGGGAAATTTGTCTCAATATTTTCTGAACTTTTCAGACAGTCAAATGAAACTCATTATTCAAGAGAGTTATTAATATGATGATTTTAACTGGTAATGATAATAATAACAATATAACATGGCAGTTCTTCTATGTAAAGCAACATTTCCTGGTAAATCTATTTTTAAAACTTTTTAGATGGGAAAATGATCATACCCCACACAACAAACAATTTATCGAAGATGTTTTCCACTCCTTTCCTACCCAATTTTCATTTCCTGTTCACTGGCCTCAGGAATATGAGCCAAGTAAAATTTCAAAAGCTCCTGGAAAAACAGAAGTTGTGTATGTATTGGAGGCAAGAGGGGTGGCTAGAAAGATAGTAAAATGAAAAACAGGTTAATATTGTCCCTTTTTTGTAATCTGCCTCTGTCTTCTAAAGCCTGATACACACACACTCTGGTTTTGTGAATTTCCCCGTGATAGGCAGAGTCTAATTGATAATATGATGTGGTGAGGAAATCCAGAGGAAGCATTCACTGAAGAAACGCAAATGGTTTGAGAGATACCAAAGCTATCTTATTCTCAGGGTTCTCTAGGAGGTTGCTATAAATATCAACACTATTACACGGTAAAAAATGCAGAGGCTACTAACTGGGACCTGGACTGGTTGTGAACCAATGACTCAATACCCATTGGAGTTGGAGGGTGACACTGAGCTAGTATCACAGGGCAGCGATGGAGAGTAGAGATAGGAGGCATCTGTGCTTGGAGTCATGAGTCAGTGCACCTGAAGATACAACAGTGAGCATCTTTGTATGGACAGCCTTATGCATAGAGAGAAGGGGTCATTAAAAAGTGAAATTCCTGCAACATGTGATTCAACAACAATACAGGAAATCGACATTAGGATTTGTGGTTTACTGCAAATGGGGAATGTAAGAGAACATTAAAAAAAGCCACATGTTTCAACTATCAGTGGAGATGTTACCCAAAGATTTCTCACTCTGTGTCAGGGACAAACATATGGGATAAACCAGGAGGTTGAGAATAGTAATTCTAGAAGCTTGGAAGAGGGTGCATGTAAAATGTTCACTTAGAACATTGATGGAATGTGTCAGGAAGAGTGGGGCTGGGTCTGTGTTAATGAAAATAGAATACTGAAAATCATAGCTCATGTTTGCTGACAAATGGTTCTGTGTCAGGCACTGTGTAAAGACTCTGTTCAGTTACTAAATCTGTGCTTCTAAAAGAGGACTGGGGGTTATTAAGGAAATCATTAAAGATAGCTGCCTTATGTTAGCACCACTGGCAAATTTATTATCTTTAGTATGCATTCCAGGTGACTAACAGCAATAGTCTGTCTTCTGGTTATTAGAAAGAATGAAGTCTAAATACTGAAAAAGGATAAACAACATACAGATAAATATTTTGAAATGACCCAGATTTGGAAAGTCCTAATACATTGCCAAACTTTCAACATTTTCCTTGCCACAGAATGACTCTTCTGAGAACAAAGTAATTGCTGACTTCAAAGAGCTCTGAGGAAGTTCAGTGGATGGAAAGAATTTGACCAGCAACTGGATGAATCAAATGTAGAGTTTTTCTATTACTGGGTGTGTGTGTGTGTGTCTGTGTGTGTGTGTGTAGGGGGCGGTGAATCAAATGTAGAGTTTTTCTATTACTGGTGTGTGTGTGTAAAGCACATCAATATGGCTACAAAATTTAGCTCATTACCTGAAGCACTTCTCAAGGTCAAAAATTCACTAGAGAATGGTATTGCTGCCTCTGAATTGTTGTACACTTGGGCTACTACTGGACAATGCTAATGATGGATGCCAGATGTTCCCAAGCCTTGCCGGGTCTTGAATCTTGAATAGCTTTAAAAGTATATATTCACACACCTACTCATTCAGGAGCTCTGGAGTGGAGCTGACATAGATGAGTAAGTATGGTTATATAAGTGATGCTGATATCGGTTTGGGCGTATTTATTTAACTCAGATTGGCAGTGAATCTTGAGAACCAAACATCTGAATAGCTCAACTGATACTTAGGTTGAGTGACTATTATTTGTTCCTATCAAAGCTATTTCCTTAACAACAGCAGATCTGGGTCTAATTGGAATGGACAGACCTCTCTATACTGTTATGAGAGACTGCATTCTATGCGAGGTTGAAAGAATAGTAATTCTAGAAGCTTGGAAGAGGGTGCATGTAAAATGTTCACTTAGAACATTGATGGAATGTGTCAGGAAGAGTGGGGCTGGGTCTGTGTTAATGAAAATAGAATACTGAAAATCATAGCTCATGTTTGCTGACAAATGGTTCTGTGTCAGGCACTGTGTAAAGACTCTGTTCAGTTACTAAATCTGTGCTTCTAAAAGAGGACTGGGGGTTATTAAGGAAATCATTAAAGATAGCTGCCTTATGTTAGCACCACTGGCAAATTTATTATCTTTAGTATGCATTCCAGGTGACTAACAGCAATAGTCTGTCTTCTGGTTATTAGAAAGAATGAAGTCTAAATACTGAAAAAGGATAAACAACATACAGATAAATATTTTGAAATGACCCAGATTTGGAAAGTCCTAATACATTGCCAAACTTTCAACATTTTCCTTGCCACAGAATGACTCTTCTGAGAACAAAGTAATTGCTGACTTCAAAGAGCTCTGAGGAAGTTCAGTGGATGGAAAGAATTTGACCAGCAACTGGATGAATCAAATGTAGAGTTTTTCTATTACTGGGTGTGTGTGTGTGTGTCTGTGTGTGTGTGTGTAGGGGGCGGTGAATCAAATGTAGAGTTTTTCTATTACTGGTGTGTGTGTGTAAAGCACATCAATATGGCTACAAAATTTAGCTCATTACCTGAAGCACTTCTCAAGGTCAAAAATTCACTAGAGAATGGTATTGCTGCCTCTGAATTGTTGTACACTTGGGCTACTACTGGACAATGCTAATGATGGATGCCAGATGTTCCCAAGCCTTGCCGGGTCTTGAATCTTGAATAGCTTTAAAAGTATATATTCACACACCTACTCATTCAGGAGCTCTGGAGTGGAGCTGACATAGATGAGTAAGTATGGTTATATAAGTGATGCTGATATCGGTTTGGGCGTATTTATTTAACTCAGATTGGCAGTGAATCTTGAGAACCAAACATCTGAATAGCTCAACTGATACTTAGGTTGAGTGACTATTATTTGTTCCTATCAAAGCTATTTCCTTAACAACAGCAGATCTGGGTCTAATTGGAATGGACAGACCTCTCTATACTGTTATGAGAGACTGCATTCTTGCCTGTCAAAGAACATATTCCATCATGAAATCCTAAGAGAACCTACACAATATGGCTTTGGAATGGATACCCCCCACCAAGATATTTAGGGAATATGTCTTAATATTTCCCTTCAGCAAGATGCCAACATGGATTTTGAATAAACAATTCAAGTGTCACATGAGATGTTATGATTAAGCTCTTGGTTCAATTGATTCTTCCTGTTTCAGTCAGTGTCTATACAGTCTCTTGGTTTCTCTCTCCATTACAAACTCAGCTTATTAGGCTTTAGGGCTCTCTATTGGACAGAATTGCCTGCAATAAACAGGGGCATCAAGGTGCCAGTTGATAGGCTGGAAACCATGGGAGCATGAATTTTTAAGATTACTAAGTCTCACTGGAGGACAGCCAACTTTGATTATTGATTTTGCTCTCTTGAAAATTACTTTGGCAAATCAACCTTCACCATCATCTCACATGGTTTGTAAGTCTGGCAGAATAGAGCAAGGTATTTTCAAGATCTCAGGCTTCATTGCTTTCCTGGAAAGACAGGGAAACATGTACTTGCTCTGATCCATGGGGAAATGGTCCCTGAAGCTTCAAGACTTGGGCCACCTGATGGGAAGAGCCAACTCACTGGAAAAGACCCTGATGCTTGGAAAGACTGAAGGCAGGAGGAGGAGGGCAACAGAGGATGAGATGGTTAAATGGCTCACTTAACCGTCCATTGACTCAATGGATGTGAGCTTGAGGAAACTCCAGGAGCTAGTGAAGGACAGGGAAGCCTGATGTGCTGCAGTTCATGGGGTCACAGAGAGTCGGACATGGCTTAGGGAATGAACAACAAGGTAAAAAAATGCAGCTTCACACAGAACACCTTTCCCCTTCTCTCAATCCTACCTTTCGTTTTAGGTCATCCCAGCTATGGAAGTTGGGAAGAATGAGTATGTTACTGAGATTATTATCTAATCAGTTTATATCAATATGTATTTCTCATAGCCATGTGCCAAGGGATATCAAATGAACCATGGGGAGAGTAAATTAGATATAATTTCTTTTTTTTTTTAAATAAGTTGTTTTTTTTTAAATTTTGGCCTCCTTTATTGTTTAATTAATTAATTAATTTATTTTCGTCCATCTTTATTCCTTGGCCTGCGTGGGCCTCCCATTGCAGTGGCCTCTCTCATTGCAGAGCACCGGCTCTGGGTGCACGCGCTCCAGAGCGCTGGCTCGTAATTGGATACACCTGTCCAACTGTTCCACGGTATGTGGGATCTTCCCAGACCAGGGATAGAACCGGTGCCCTTTGCACTGCAAGGTGGACTCTTTACCCACTGGACCACCAAGGAAGCCCTAGATATAATTTCTAATGCAAAGTTGAACATGATTAGCAGCAATGAAAGAAGAACAAAAAATTGCAATGGGAGCTTGGTCAGAGCTTTTATGTCATACTGTGAAAGAGAAGTTTCTGGGAAAGATACCCTCTTTTCCTTCTCTATGGCCAGTCCCTAATTCTACAGGGTGAGGTAAAACATAAATCCTGAAATGTCTTTGAGGTTGTTTGTCTTTAGACCTGTTTGTGAAAATGTCAGCATTCATGCAGTTGAAGACCATTGAGGCTAGCTTTTCAGTAGCATGCTTCAGATCACCTGGGAGCCTGTGCATAAGGACTCCTGCTTGCACTCCAGAGATCCATATCCACTGGACTGGACTCAGCCCCTCATGTCACCTCTAAGTACATGTGCAAAATTCTCCCAGGATTAGGTCAGTGTATCCCAGTGGAGATAATCAATTCTTTGAGTTAGAACCCTAGTCTAACCTGATTTTGAGATCCACAAGAAGTCAAGTAACTGTTGAGCATATAACAGCACACATTTATAGCCTTTAATCCTCACTGCCACTCATTTCATAGATGTGGAGACACACTGAGAAAAAGAACAGTGATTGATCTGATGGCATAAATGGTAAATGATGGACCCTGGTTCTAGACTCAGATCACCCAACCCCAAAGTCCAGTATCATGTCCATGCAGTTTCATAGGACATATGGTAGTTATTCAATCAATATCTGCTGAATGGAATTGAAGACTGGAGTCCTCAGCTGTGATAGTGGATTCATCTATTTCTCTTTGCAATTCTATTAGTTCTCTTCTTGAGCATTAGTGAAAAAAGCTGCACTTTGGCACATTTTCCCTGGAGCAGGAGCCCAGAGCATGGCACTGAGGCACCTTGTGACACAGATACAGCCAGATGAAGTCTGCCAATGGCCATGATGGGGGCACTGGGGCCCACCCAGTCCTTCATAAGTCTCTCCCCTTCTTAACTGTAATTCTAGCAATGATTGAGGTGCAGTGTGTTACTGGCAAAAGATCTTTTTCCAGCTCTACTTTCTGACACAGAGAAAGGGAAAAGACATTTTCTAAGTTCTTACTGCTTTTTGCTCCAAGTTGCCTTTGTCTGTAATGACTGCATTAGTAGGGCTCACACCCTGTCCAAACAGGCTACACCATTCAGAAAACACACAAACATTACATGAGTCATCAAGGAAGCAGAGAAATCCACACCTGTAGCTGCCATAGAAATTTCTGCAGTACATATTAATATCTATAATGAAGTTTTCTTTCAGCATGTTAAAAATCACCTTTTCATGTTATAACTTCCATTCATTAAAGAACGCTATTATAACAGTCTACATACAAATCAACTGCAGTAAAAGAATATGATTTAAATATTAGATAGCTAAGTTGACTAATGTCTATATAGAAAGTTGTGGTTTGAGCTATTCAGATAAGAAGTCTTCTATCAATTTAAATTATTATTATTGTCATCAAATTTTTGTGTAACTTGAGATAAAAAAATGTTTATAAGCTTTATTTCCCCTTTGTGGTTCAAAGCCTTTATCTTGATGATTTAAGTATGGCCATATAACATGCACTAGCATAACAACTGATTAGTCATTCCCAGTGGAGATAATCAATTCTTTGAGTTAGAACCCTAGTCTAACCTGATTTTGAGATCCACAAGAAGTCAAGTAACTGTTGAGCATATAACAGCACACATTTATAGCCTTTAATCCTCACTGCCACTCATTTCATAGATGTGGAGACACACTGAGAAAAAGAACAGTGATTGATCTGATGGCATAAATGGTAAATGATGGACCCTGGTTCTAGACTCAGATCACCCAACCCCAAAGTCCAGTATCATGTCCATGCAGTTTCATAGGACATATGGTAGTTATTCAATCAATATCTGCTGAATGGAATTGAAGACTGGAGTCCTCAGCTGTGATAGTGGATTCATCTATTTCTCTTTGCAATTCTATTAGTTCTCTTCTTGAGCATTAGTGAAAAAAGCTGCACTTTGGCACATTTTCCCTGGAGCAGGAGCCCAGAGCATGGCACTGAGGCACCTTGTGACACAGATACAGCCAGATGAAGTCTGCCAATGGCCATGATGGGGGCACTGGGGCCCACCCAGTCCTTCATAAGTCTCTCCCCTTCTTAACTGTAATTCTAGCAATGATTGAGGTGCAGTGTGTTACTGGCAAAAGATCTTTTTCCAGCTCTACTTTCTGACACAGAGAAAGGGAAAAGACATTTTCTAAGTTCTTACTGCTTTTTGCTCCAAGTTGCCTTTGTCTGTAATGACTGCATTAGTAGGGCTCACACCCTGTCCAAACAGGCTACACCATTCAGAAAACACACAAACATTACATGAGTCATCAAGGAAGCAGAGAAATCCACACCTGTAGCTGCCATAGAAATTTCTGCAGTACATATTAATATCTATAATGAAGTTTTCTTTCAGCATGTTAAAAATCACCTTTTCATGTTATAACTTCCATTCATTAAAGAACGCTATTATAACAGTCTACATACAAATCAACTGCAGTAAAAGAATATGATTTAAATATTAGATAGCTAAGTTGACTAATGTCTATATAGAAAGTTGTGGTTTGAGCTATTCAGATAAGAAGTCTTCTATCAATTTAAATTATTATTATTGTCATCAAATTTTTGTGTAACTTGAGATAAAAAAATGTTTATAAGCTTTATTTCCCCTTTGTGGTTCAAAGCCTTTATCTTGATGATTTGGACCTTTCAGCTTTCCTCCTCAATGCTGTGATTCACTGGTTTCCTGTCATTTCATTCTGCAGGGTCTGGTTTTCCCATCGGGACAGCCTGCCATAACTTCTCAGCAACAAGAATTAGCCTGGAGTAATTTGGGGCTGAGACGGCGGCTCCCTGATTCGTTTGGGTCCACAGGGAAATGGCTACGACCAAACAAAACAGCCAAAAGGAAAAGCTACCAGGTCCTCCTGTATCTGGACAGCCCAGATGTTATTTACAGCTTTGTTTATAAAGTAATTCCTTGACTCTCTTGGCCAGGATCCACACACTTTGTCATTTTAGAGCACACACGTCCTGTCACATGGTGATGATGTGCCCTGAGCAAGTAAACAGGCTGCGAGACTATCATGAGGGGAGAAAAGTCTTTTAACATAGCACCCTGCTCCTCCTCTGCTTCTGAAAAAGACAAAGGAAAGCAGAGAGACACAGACTGAAAACTCTCTTATTTTTAGGATTGCAACTCACCACAATCCATGCAGCCCTTTTGAAATTCCTACTATGTGCAGAGTGCTATGAATAAAGAAGTTGCCTAGTCCAGGAGCTCAATGCTCAAGACCCTCCCATTCCAGTAAAAGGCAGATATTAATAAACACAGGGAACCACAAATACAATCTGAAGGTGAAGTTGATGTAACACTTGGATGGGGTAAAAATACTTCTTGTAGAGTTATTAGAAATAATACTGAGAAAGTAGGGGATAGTACATTCTGCAAATTAAGAGAAAGATCCATTAAACTAAAGTCTGTCCCTGCAGTGGAGGGCTGTGCTGCCCTGTTTACTTCCATCATCACCAGAAACCTCCCCATCAAACCTCCTCCCCAGCCTCTGGTCGCCCATTGTGGTGTCTATTCTATAGTCTGATCCAGTCTTCCACCGTCTGGCCACTTCTCAGGCAACTCCATCACACTGTCGTCAGCAGAATCTTCCACATTTCAGCTTATGCCCTGAACATTTTTGTTCTACCTGAAACCAGAATATTCTCTGAGGAGGGTTCAGCCCACTCTCAGAGAGTGGCTGAAATGTTCTCCTGCCCTAAATCCCAAAGCACCTGTGGTGGGAGTCTTCCTTGCTTTTCCCTCCAATTCACCAGTTCTTTTCATCTTCATATTCCAAAAGGTACCTGCTTCTGTCTGTCCTTACCAAAGTAACTCATTGACAATCTCATCATTCTTCCTCAGTCTTTCAAGGATCTTAGTACATGACTTACTGTCTTCCTATCTTCATGGACTTTACCCACTCCCATCAGAGATTTAGCTAAATGTGCTTTGCTTGACCTTGTCTACTGAGTTCCTTGATGTCCTCAGTCCTGATGGTCTTTTAGAGCACCTCTTCCAATCCCTTTTATGGTTATGCCCTAGAATTTAACATTATCAATTCATGCACTGCAATTTTAAGCTTCCAGCTCTGTTCATCACCAGCTGCTTTTCCAAGTCAGTTACTGCGGTACATTTCCTCTATTACTTTGACCATATAGAGTCCACTAGTCCACTGAGTCTATCATTTCACAGTGCCCATGATCCACCTCCCTACATGTTGAGAGAGCTTTCCCTACTAGAGTCTACGGTTCATGACTATAATCACTTCTTTGGAAATACCCTCAACCCCCATAGTGAGTTGAATAGTGTCCCCCACAATGTTTATGTCCGCTCAGAACCTTAGAATATGATTGTATTTGAAAATAGGGTCTTTGTTGACATAATTAGTTAAGGTGAAGATAAACTAGATTAGGTTAAATCCTGGTTTCAAGAATGGTGCCCTCATACAAAGAGGAGAAGAACACACTGAGGCACAGACACAGGGAGCAGGACCGATGGAAACAGAGGCAGGGAATGGAGTTACGTTGCCATAAGCCAAGGCATGCAGGAAACTGCCAGAAGGAGAGGAGGAACTGGGACAGTTTCTTCCTTAGAGTCTCAGAAAGGACCCAATCCTCCTGACACCTTGAATTCAGACTCCTGGCCCTCTGAACTGTGAGAGAATAAATTTTGTTGTTTAAAGCCACCAAGTTCATGATAACATTTTTATGGCAGTTACAGGAAGCTAATCATAACTCTCTCTCATCTTCTATTGCACTCTTACAGCAAAAATTCTTATAATGATTACCCCAGTTCTCCTCTTCCTCTGTGACTGCATCTCACTGGCAGATTCTAGGTCAAAAAAAAACTCACAAATTTACTCTCTGGTCTCACTTTGCAATTTTGACCAATGATCAAATATCTCTTGACATTTCCTGACAATTCAGCTGCATTTTGTATTGCATTCCACCTATTCTCTGGGGCAAATATTTCCCAGTTTCTTTTCACTTCCGAATTGGTGATTCTCTCTCTCATGACACTGAAAATATTGAGAAGAGAATTTCTTTTCTATCCATCAAATCTACTAACCTACCTGTGTCTGTACACATATTTTTCTATTTTTCTTCTTGTTTCACTCACTTAATACACAAGTATTTATGAAGGGTACTCCGTATCAGGCAGTATTATGACAACTGGAGAGAGTAAACAAAGTCTTTTCTCTTCTGATGATTATATTTTTGGGTAAAAGATGAACAATAACAATAAAAATATATATTCAAATATATATTCAACATAATATTAGACAGGAAGGAGATTACAAAAGCAGAGCTATAATCAGCAGGCAGGGTACAATTTTAGGAGAGATATTCAAGGAAGACATCCCTGATAGGTCTGAGCAGAGGTCTGAATACACTGAGGGATGGATGAACTATCGTACTTTCTTCCAAGACTAACAATCTTTGCTCTGGATCCCAACCCCTTGTCTGTTAAAGACAGGGAGACCTTTTTCCTACAATGTTCACCCACATCTTGCATTACTAATCTCTCTTTCTTTACTTGACCATGTCCATTGAAATACAAACATGGTCAAATATCTGCCTTCATTTTTTAAAAATAAAATGCTCCTGGAATCCACAGCCCATTACTTTGGTCTTCTTTGGAACAAACCCCCCCGCCCCCCCAAAATAGTTTCAATATTAACTGCTTCACCTCAAGTCACTCCAAACATTTTTTCATTCCTATCAACAATTTCTATCATGTCAATTGCAAAGTCAGTTTTTAACCCTAATCTTATCTGATATTTCAATAGAATTTGAGAAGTTGATTACAAACCCTCTTTTTAAAAACATTTTCTTCATAGATTTCTCAGGTACTCTAATCTGCACACCTTTCCCTACCCTCATTGTCTAAATACCGGTGCATCCCAGGGTTGAATCCTAGGAACTCTCTACTTCTGCACCTATCTTGTATGTGAGCCAACGTCACTCTGCGTCCCTGCTTTAAAAAACATCCATATGCTGCTGACCCAGATTTTATCTCCAGGAGGTCAGAGCTCCAGACTCATGAGTATTCAATTTCCTATTCAACATTTATGCTAATAGACATATCGAATTTAATGTGTACAAAACGAAACTTGATTTCCTTCCTTAACAAGTTCAATGCTTTCCCACTATCCCCATCTTACTTACCATAGTGGCTCAGCCCCAAATGTTAAATATTCATTATCCTGAACTGCTTTATGTCTTTCTATATCCAAATCTAGCACCAAAGCCTGTGAGCATGGCTTTCAAGTCATGCCTTCCTTTCACCATGCCTACTACTGTTATCCTAAGCCCAAACCTCCTCCGTCTTTCTCTAGGTTGAGTAAGATTCCTCATTGGTTTTGCATCAACTTAACTTGCCCTACCATCACTGTTTATTTCCCGTACAATATGAGTGGCCTTCTTAAAACACGAATCAGATCATGTTATTCCCCTTTACAAAATACTCTAGAGACTTTCCATTATACTAAGAATAAAACCTAAAGTTTTTGTACTATTTGATCTGGTCCCTTATCAATCTTTCCAGTCATCCTCAGTATTGTGATGGTCTCCACCAGCACAAGCATGTTTCTAATTCAAAATCTTGTACTTATACTTTTCTCTGCCTGGGAGGTTTTTCTCCTTTGTATCTACATGGCTTATTCTCTTATTTTATTCAGGACTTTCTTCAAATTATTCTTTCCTCAAAGAGGCCTTATCTGGCCATGTTATGCAAAGGAGCATTGTATCTATATCCTATCCAATCATTCTATACCTGCTGTGGTGGTTTAGTTGTTAAGTCGTATCTGACTCTTGCAACCTCACAGACATGGATAATATGGCCAGATAAGGCCTCTTTGAGGAAAGAATAATTTGAAGAAAGTCCTGAATAAAATAAGAGAATAGGTCATGTAGACACAAATGAGAAAAGCCTCCCGGGGAGAGAAGTATAAGTACGAGATTATGAGCTACAAACATCTTACGGTGCATCCCAGGGTTGAATCCTAGGAACTTTCCTGCACCTATCTTGTATGTGAGCCAACGTCACTCTGCGTCCCTGCTTTAAAAAACATCCATATGCTGCTGACCCAGATTTTATCTCCAGGAGGTCAGAGCTCCAGACTCATGAGTATTCAATTTCCTATTCAACATTTATGCTAATAGACATATCGAATTTAATGTGTACAAAACGAAACTTGATTTCCTTCCTTAACAAGTTCAATGCTTTCCCACTATCCCCATCTTACTTACCATAGTGGCTCAGCCCCAAATGTTAAATATTCATTATCCTGAACTGCTTTATGTCTTTCTATATCCAAATCTAGCACCAAAGCCTGTGAGCATGGCTTTCAAGTCATGCCTTCCTTTCACCATGCCTACTACTGTTATCCTAAGCCCAAACCTCCTCCGTCTTTCTCTAGGTTGAGTAAGATTCCTCATTGGTTTTGCATCAACTTAACTTGCCCTACCATCACTGTTTATTTCCCGTACAATATGAGTGGCCTTCTTAAAACACGAATCAGATCATGTGTTTCCCCCTTGACAAAATACTCTAGAGACTTTCCATTATACTAAGAATAAAACCTAAAGTTTTTGTACTATTTGATCTGGTCCCTTATCAATCTTTCCAGTCATCCTCAGTATTGTGATGGTCTCCACCAGCACAAGCATGTTTCTAATTCAAAATCTTGTACTTATACTTTTCTCTGCCTGGGAGGTTTTTCTCCTTTGTATCTACATGGCTTATTCTCTTATTTTATTCAGGACTTTCTTCAAATTATTCTTTCCTCAAAGAGGCCTTATCTGGCCATGTTATGCAAAGGAGCATTGTATCTATATCCTATCCAATCATTCTATACCTGCTGTGGTGGTTTAGTTGTTAAGTCGTATCTGACTCTTGCAACCTCACAGACATGGATAATATGGCCAGATAAGGCCTCTTTGAGGAAAGAATAATTTGAAGAAAGTCCTGAATAAAATAAGAGAATAGGTCATGTAGACACAAATGAGAAAAGCCTCCCGGGGAGAGAAGTATAAGTACGAGATTATGAGCTACAAACATCTTGTGCTGGTGGAGACCAT
Organism: Tragulus kanchil; assembly: GCA_022376925.1. Classification (NCBI taxonomy): domain Eukaryota; kingdom Metazoa; phylum Chordata; class Mammalia; order Artiodactyla; family Tragulidae; genus Tragulus; species Tragulus kanchil. The sequence continues at coordinate 238,566,453 of JAIOJX010000026.1, forward strand.
CATGATGCTGAGGATGACTGGAACAGAATAGTGAGTCTGCCAGGCTCCTCTGTCCATGGGATTTCCCTGGGAAAAATAATGAATTACCATTTCCTTCTCCAGGGGATCTTCCCAACCCAGGGATCAAACCTGAGCCTCCTGCATTACAGGCAGACTCTTTACCAGGGAGCCACCAGGGAAGGCCATATATCCCCTAACCTGCTTTATCTTCCTTTGTGGCCAGTATTAGTACCTGATATTACATATTATATTTAATTGTTAGTTTATTATGTTTTTTTCCTGCTGGAGTATAAATATCAAAGGGTAGGAAGTTTGTCTTATTCATGATTTGACCTCTAGAGTTTAGACCACGTTGTCATCAGATAGTTATTTGTTTAGTTAACAGAGTAAAAATTATCTTATGAAAAAAATGCATGGAGCTGATTTATAAAGTTAATAATAAAAATACCTATTAATCACTGAATAGGTTCCAGCAGTTTGCTAAGTGCTTTACAAACATGATATCTTTAATTATTATGTTAATCTCAGAGCAAAGGATATTATAATTTCCTTTTAGCATATAAGCGAAGTAGAGTTTTAAAAATCTGAAAAATTCACCTAACATCATGCAGTAGTAGGTTAAAGAGCTGGAATTCTAACCTAGATCTGTCTAGCTCCAAAGCTCCAGGATATAAAATGTAAATGATATAAATGCTTATCCTTGTTTATGATAGAGAAAGGGCTGGTGATATTTCCAGTAGCATATTGGAGTAGATACTGTCTATGACACTCCTGATCAAAACAAATTTTTGAATAGAACAAAAAGCATTTCATTGAGCTGGCACAAAAGAAAGCAGTTTATCAAGCACATAAAAGAGAAACTAGGAATGCTGAAAGTTCAACAAATACCAAAATGCATTCCTATGACAGAGTATAAACCCCACCATACAGAAGAGGTACAAAATAACTTGCTATCTACTTTTGGTTCTGGAAAAGAGGAAAAAAATCTGAGAATTCATAATCATATTTTTGAAAGATTATCTCTTACATTCCATACTTTCAAGCTGAGGACGTAATTGAAATGATTGCCAGTTGCTAGCATTTCCAGGTAATTGGCAGAAATATCGACGTAAGTCTACTCTAGAGAATTGGATATTCGATCCAAGTCTCAAGTATTCTTATGAAAAAAAGTTTTAAGGATAATGAGCAGCTCATACACACAAATGACAAAACATATCAAGAACTAATATAAAGGAAAACCTCAAAGAGTAGATATTGGCAACAGACCTTGAAAGATTTAACCAGTTTTTAAAATTTATGTATTTTAAAATTTTTATTTATTTTGGCTGCACTGGGTCTTCACTTGTGGGGTGGAGGCTCTAGCTCTTAGTCTTCAGTAGTTGTGGAGCACAGTGCTCTGAGGCATGTGGGATCTTTACTCCCTGGTCAGGGATTAAATCTGTGTCTTCCACATTGTAAGGCTGATTCTTTTTTTCTTTTTTTTTAAGATTTATTTTTGTTTATTTATTTTGGGCGGGGGTCGGGTTGTGGAGGGCAGGGAGCGGGCGGGCCACTTCTATTGGTCTTTCATTTCTCCATTTTCATCCGTCTTTGTTCTTTGGCTCCTGTGGGCCTCCCATCACGGTGGCCTCTCGTCGCAGAGCGCCGGCTCTGGGCGCATGTGCCCCAGAGCTCCGACTCGGTAATTGGACACATCAGTCCAGCCGCGCGTGGGATCTTCTCAGGCCAGGGATCAAACCGGCGCCCCTTGCACTGCAAGGCGGTGTCCTTACCCACTGGACTACCAGGGGAAGCCCCGTAAGGTTGATTCTTAACTACTAGACTACCAGGGAAGTTCTAAGACCTAACTAATTTGATTTGTCTAATGCTGAATATGAACTATACTTAATATGCTTGAAGAAATAAAAGAAACTTTGAAAATATAGGGTACAACATAATTTTTGACACTCCTGATCAAAACAAATTTTGAATAGAACAAAAGCATTTCATTGAGCTGGCACAAAAGAAAGCAGTTTATCAAGCACATAAAGAGAAACTAGGAATGCTGAAAGTTCAACAAATACCAAAATGCATTCCTATGACAGAGTATAAACCCCACCATACAGAAGAGGTACAAAATAACTTGCTATCTACTTTTGGTTCTGGAAAAGAGGAAAAAAATCTGAGAATTCATAATCATATTTTTGAAAGATTATCTCTTACATTCCATACTTTCAAGCTGAGGACGTAATTGAAATGATTGCCAGTTGCTAGCATTTCCAGGTAATTGGCAGAAATATCGACGTAAGTCTACTCTAGAGAATTGGATATTCGATCCAAGTCTCAAGTATTCTTATGAAAAAAAGTTTTAAGGATAATGAGCAGCTCATACACACAAATGACAAAACATATCAAGAACTAATATAAAGGAAAACCTCAAAGAGTAGATATTGGCAACAGACCTTGAAAGATTTAACCAGTTTTTAAAATTTATGTATTTTAAAATTTTTATTTATTTTGGCTGCACTGGGTCTTCACTTGTGGGGTGGAGGCTCTAGCTCTTAGTCTTCAGTAGTTGTGGAGCACAGTGCTCTGAGGCATGTGGGATCTTTACTCCCTGGTCAGGGATTAAATCTGTGTCTTCCACATTGTAAGGCTGATTCTTTTTTTCTTTTTTTTTAAGATTTATTTTTGTTTATTTATTTTGGGCGGGGGTCGGGTTGTGGAGGGCAGGGAGCGGGCGGGCCACTTCTATTGGTCTTTCATTTCTCCATTTTCATCCGTCTTTGTTCTTTGGCTCCTGTGGGCCTCCCATCACGGTGGCCTCTCGTCGCAGAGCGCCGGCTCTGGGCGCATGTGCCCCAGAGCTCCGACTCGGTAATTGGACACATCAGTCCAGCCGCGCGTGGGATCTTCTCAGGCCAGGGATCAAACCGGCGCCCCTTGCACTGCAAGGCGGTGTCCTTACCCACTGGACTACCAGGGGAAGCCCCGTAAGGTTGATTCTTAACTACTAGACTACCAGGGAAGTTCTAAGACCTAACTAATTTGATTTGTCTAATGCTGAATATGAACTATACTTAATATGCTTGAAGAAATAAAAGAAACTTTGAAAATATGATAAGGAAAAGCAGAATTTTAAAAGCAAGAGACTTTCTAGAAATTAAAAAGGTAATACTTGAAAATAAATGGTGGTTGAGCACCTCATTACTAGGTTGAATACAGCTGAATTGAGAATTATTGAGGTGGAAGGTAGAACAAGAGTCCAGAGGACCATGGGGTGAACTGCTTAGTCAGCAGACTCACTAGAGTCAGTGAGGGAGAAGTAGGGGACATCAAACAGAGCATTCTAGTAAGCTGTATGGAAGCTAAGAATGCCAGCTCTCAAGTTGTCCTCATAGCAGACTAAGCATAGCAGCCAGCAGGACCAACAGCTTCCAGATAACAGGTGATGCTACAAAACAGTAGATCTAACAGCATTCACCAAAGGACCAATGTGAAACTGGGATGTCTTTTTGCCTTAATCCTGCAAGGACACATAAGTCACACATCTCGTTCTATACACTTGGGCATACTCTTAAGGGCCATGCGCTCTTGAGAGTCCAAGCATTTTTATGAAAATGAGACATTATTACTAAATATTTTTTATTACCAAATTTTATTAATATGAAATGAAACTGAAATTTGAATTCATTTTATTCACAAACAGTTGAATTTGTAAGTAAAACTAAGCTATTTACAGACCAAATTACAGAGTTACAATTTCTCAGCACATCTGAATATATGCCATGACAACCTTTGTATAATCTTTGTTTAAACTGTCTAAAATAACATCTAATTATATTCAAATCTAGTTTTACTCATTGTAAGGCGCTTTCCAGGTGGCATTAGTGGTAAAGAACCAGCCTCCCAATGCAGGAGATGAAGCTTTGATCCCCGTGTGGAAAAGATCCCCTGGAGTAGGGCATGGCAACATATTCCACTATTCTTGCCTGGAAAATCCCATGGACAGAGGAGCCTTGAGGGCTACGGTCCATTAGGTTGCAAAGAGTCAGACATGGCTGAAGCATCTGAGCGCACACGCATTCCGGGTAAATCTATAATATTCATTAGAATACCAAACTAAAGATATGGGGAAATTGTTTTGCCACAAGTTCTATTGTTACATTGCACATGACTCTAATGCAACTTTTGCATAGAACTTTAATCATCTAAGTCATAAGTTGTTTGATTCTTTGACGTGTTGCAGAGACCAGGCTTTAGTAAACCTTTTAAGTAATTCTACAAGTTTACTGGAGATAAAATAAACACGAAACTAAAGAAGGTTTCTTATTTCTGCTTATGTCAAAAATTGCTGGCAGTGAGAGAGCCAGAGGGCATCTGGGGGCCTGGAGTAAGGGTTGAGACACTAAAGCAATCCTAAGAATGCCCTGTTGGTCAATGTAGCCTCCATCTTAGGGCAATGATTTTCCATGGATATAAAGGACAATCAACTGGGCAGTGGAATGAAGGATCTTTGTACCTCCACTCCACAGTGGGCGTTGAAAGGCCAGTGATTGTCTAAAGACAGACACTGATCTGGAGGTGCTGTCATGTTCCAATGGGTGTGATGTCGTTATCCATTTTGCTGACTCATGGAGGCATCTATCTTATGTCTTTTTGCCTTAACCCTGCAAGGACACATAAGTCACACATCTCGTTCTATACACTTGGGCATACTCTTAAGGGCCATGCGCTCTTGAGAGTCCAAGCATTTTTATGAAAATGAGACATTATTACTAAATATTTTTTATTACCAAATTTTATTAATATGAAATGAAACTGAAATTTGAATTCATTTTATTCACAAACAGTTGAATTTGTAAGTAAAACTAAGCTATTTACAGACCAAATTACAGAGTTACAATTTCTCAGCACATCTGAATATATGCCATGACAACCTTTGTATAATCTTTGTTTAAACTGTCTAAAATAACATCTAATTATATTCAAATCTAGTTTTACTCATTGTAAGGCGCTTTCCAGGTGGCATTAGTGGTAAAGAACCAGCCTCCCAATGCAGGAGATGAAGCTTTGATCCCCGTGTGGAAAAGATCCCCTGGAGTAGGGCATGGCAACATATTCCACTATTCTTGCCTGGAAAATCCCATGGACAGAGGAGCCTTGAGGGCTACGGTCCATTAGGTTGCAAAGAGTCAGACATGACTGAAACATCTTAGCACACACGCATTCCTTGTAAATTTATAATATTAATTAGAATACAAAACTAAAGATATGGGGGGAAATTGTTTTGCCACAAGTTCTATTGTTACATTGCACATGACTCTAATGCAACTTTTGCATAGAACTTTAATCATCTAAGTCATAAGTTGTTTGATTCTTTGACGTGTTGCAGAGACCAGGCTTTAGTAAACCTTTTAAGTAATTCTACAAGTTTACTGGAGATAAAATAAACACGAAACTAAAGAAGGTTTCTTATTTCTGCTTATGTCAAAAATTGCTGGCAGTGAGAGAGCCAGAGGGCATCTGGGGGCCTGGAGTAAGGGTTGAGACACTAAAGCAATCCTAAGAATGCCCTGTTGGTCAATGTAGCCTCCATCTTAGGGCAATGATTTTCCATGGATATAAAGGACAATCAACTGGGCAGTGGAATGAAGGATCTTTGTACCTCCACTCCACAGTGGGCGTTGAAAGGCCAGTGATTGTCTAAAGACAGACACTGATCTGGAGGTGCTGTCATGTTCCAATGGGTGTGATGTCGTTATCCATTTTGCTGACTCATGGAGGCATCTATCTTATAGTCATGACTGATCTAATGGCTGAGGACTGAAAAAGTTCCTAAAATTATTCCAAGGAGTAGAGGACCATGGTAGGAGGGAAAAGAGCTTTCTTTCTGGCATGGGCTCAACTGGTTGTGTACTGAGAAAAGAGGAGAGACCAAATAAGTATCTATCACTTTAGTGCATATATTTCACATTGCTCTCATTCTTGAGTCAGAATGAGTAACTTACAGAGGACCTCAGGACTAGCAGGCCAGACTCTCAAAGACTCAAACTTAAAGGCCTGGTGGATATTGCTAAATTGAGCCTCTCTCTTGCAAGAGAAAACTGTTGCTGGCTCCATGACCTCTACCACTTATAGAACTTTCCCTCCACCAGCCCTTTCTCAGGAAGAGACATGTCCTTTTCTGGACCTACTGCCGTCTTTGTTGGCAAGGGAGTCTGACACTTGATTCATGTGGTTTGTGTCCAATTTGATTACTGAGATGGCTTGGAGCAAGTTTTTTCTCATCTGAGAAGTTCTCTTGTCCTCATCTATATTCCTTTCTCTATGTTTAATTATTATCTCTGTTGACTTTTAATATAACCTGTCCAAATACTGCTAATTTTCTAGTAGAATTATCTTTTCTGATTTATAATTTTGTTGCTTTGAAATTCATCTGTGTTTTGTTAAAGTTTATCTTAAATCCCACCTCTTTTTTTAAAGACTTATCTCTAAAAATTATACTAAAACATTGTGTCTTTTATACAAGTTTACTGGAGATAAAATAAACACGAAACTAAAGAAGGTTTCTTATTTCTGCTTATGTCAAAAATTGCTGGCAGTGAGAGAGCCAGAGGGCATCTGGGGGCCTGGAGTAAGGGTTGAGACACTAAAGCAATCCTAAGAATGCCCTGTTGGTCAATGTAGCCTCCATCTTAGGGCAATGATTTTCCATGGATATAAAGGACAATCAACTGGGCAGTGGAATGAAGGATCTTTGTACCTCCACTCCACAGTGGGCGTTGAAAGGCCAGTGATTGTCTAAAGACAGACACTGATCTGGAGGTGCTGTCATGTTCCAATGGGTGTGATGTCGTTATCCATTTTGCTGACTCATGGAGGCATCTATCTTATAGTCATGACTGATCTAATGGCTGAGGACTGAAAAAGTTCCTAAAATTATTCCAAGGAGTAGAGGACCATGGTAGGAGGGAAAAGAGCTTTCTTTCTGGCATGGGCTCAACTGGTTGTGTACTGAGAAAAGAGGAGAGACCAAATAAGTATCTATCACTTTAGTGCATATATTTCACATTGCTCTCATTCTTGAGTCAGAATGAGTAACTTACAGAGGACCTCAGGACTAGCAGGCCAGACTCTCAAAGACTCAAACTTAAAGGCCTGGTGGATATTGCTAAATTGAGCCTCTCTCTTGCAAGAGAAAACTGTTGCTGGCTCCATGACCTCTACCACTTATAGAACTTTCCCTCCACCAGCCCTTTCTCAGGAAGAGACATGTCCTTTTCTGGACCTACTGCCGTCTTTGTTGGCAAGGGAGTCTGACACTTGATTCATGTGGTTTGTGTCCAATTTGATTACTGAGATGGCTTGGAGCAAGTTTTTTCTCATCTGAGAAGTTCTCTTGTCCTCATCTATATTCCTTTCTCTATGTTTAATTATTATCTCTGTTGACTTTTAATATAACCTGTCCAAATACTGCTAATTTTCTAGTAGAATTATCTTTTCTGATTTATAATTTTGTTGCTTTGAAATTCATCTGTGTTTTGTTAAAGTTTATCTTAAATCCCACCTCTTTTTTTAAAGACTTATCTCTAAAAATTATACTAAAACATTGTGTCAAAATGTTTATAATTAAATTTAATGCAATGCAATTCACACATTGCTAGATTCACCATGAGCTATAAGAAATAAACGAACAAAGTATTTAAAAATGCAAATAACTGAAAGTTATATAACTGAAGATAAGGAAGATGAACTTGTATTCATTTCTTTTTTTAGAAAAAAGTCTGACTCTCATTTCTAACCTCTTTTTAGTTGATGACTTAGTCTATTCAATTTCTTAAATAGTTCTGTAAGTTTATCTCTACCTCTATATTCCTACCATCACTCTTGGTTAAGATTTCATTATCTCTTGCCTGCATTCTTATGAAATTAAAGAAGGCAAAGGGAAAGAGATCAGTTATTGGGGTTTCACTTCTGTGCTAGGAAGTTTGTCATGTAAGGATTTAGGAATGAATTATAGATTGTTTTTCCCTAAAGGATCTCACAGCCTAAAAGGAGACAGACATGCAAACAAGTGATTAGAACAACAAAAGCAACAGTAGAAGACACAGCATTGGTGTTGAGGAAGGAGTCATTAATTTCCATGTTGGGAGACTGGAGAATGCTTTCCAGAAGTCAATTCTCAGTTGGCAGTGAAGGGAATAGGTCAAGGCACTCCAGGAAAGAGTAACAGTAGATATCTGGACTGTTGTGGATGACCTGGCCCCTCCTACCTCCTCTATCCTTCACGTCATACTCATGAGCTCAGACACTTTCAAAATGCTTGTTTCTTCTGTAAAGTTCCATCTGTTTATATGACTTTTGACTTTTGCATGTGCTGTTTTTGTATTTCTTACCTTTATCCTGTAAGTGATGATAGCTAGGGAAGACTTTTGGGCAAAGGAAAAACATGATCAAACTTTATTTTGGAAATATTATTACTGTGGTTTTATTGAGGCTGAATTGAGGGATGGAAAGATGATAGAGAAACCGATTACAATAGTACTGTAAACACTAACAAGATCCTAAACTAAAGCAGTTGCCAAGGAAATGACAGGCTACATATGAGAGATGCTAAAAATAAAAGGTAGATTTAATGGATAAAGACGATGTGGTACATATATACAACAGAATACTACTCAGTCATAAAAAGAACAAATTAGTGCCACTTGCAGAAACATGGATGAAACTTGAAATGATCATACTAATGAATTCAGAAAGAGAAAGACAAATATCATATGATACCACTCATATGTGGAATCTAAGATTAGATGAACAGATGAACTTATCTACAAAATAGAAACAGACTCACAGACGTAGAGATCGGACTCTATGTGGGGTTGGTAGATCAACAGTATTACATTTAGAATGGATCAACATCAAGGAACTACTTTATAGGACAGGGGACTCTATCCAGTACCCTGTGATAATGGAAAATATTAAGAAAAGAATGCAAAACTGAGTATGTGTAAGACTGAGTCACTTTGCTGTGCAGCGGAGATTGGCACAACATTGTAAGTCAACTATACTTCAATAATGATAAAAAAAGAGATGGCAGAAACCAACACAATATTGTAAAGCAATTATTCTCCAATTAAAAAAAAAGGTGGATTCAAAATTGATGATGATTTACTGAGTGAGAAGAATAGGGATAAGAAGAAATAGAATGGAGTGAAGGGAATTTAAGATGCTCCTTAGACTTCTGCCTTGAGACATTGGGTGTTCAGCAGTTCACCTGTCAAGGGAGGGAGTGTACGAGGAAGAGCATGTTTGGGGGAAGATTCATTCCATTTTGGATATACGTGTCAAGGGAATCTTTCTAGTAGAGATGACAGTAAGGCTTGAGGCTAGGGTTCAGGGAAAAGTCTGGGTTAGAGATTTATATTGACAAGCATCGTCGAGAAGCGGATAGTTAAAGGAAACACATTTAAAAAGTGAAGAAAATAAGAGTGAAACTCATGGTTGACTCCCAAGAGAAGGGATTTACTGGGGCTACTGCTGTGGCAGAATCAGTTCTTGGAGTATCCCAACTGGACAGAATGCTACAGTTCCTCAAATAAAGTGGATTTCAATTTCTCTAGCCTGTGTGACTGAGAACGATCCATCCAGAATAGGGAAAGTCCAGTCTCTCAAACTAAGGTTCCTATGTACTTGCCATCCTGAAAACAGGAGTATCTGGAGGTAAGAAACCTTCCTGGATATGCCACATGAGAATATGTCTTGTAGTTTAATGAATAAAGTGCTTTCCTCTCTAAGTAATGAGAATAAGGCTTGTAAACTAAGATACAATAAGAAGTTATGAAATGATTTTGAATTGAAGAAAGGATGTAGTATATAATAAATATGAAAAAAGATTTTCATGGCCTGATAAAAGAGGTACAAATAATGTATTTCTCCAATAACTGTCCTAAATATGGCAACACTGTCTTGCTGACACAATGCATTGATAGAGTTGGTAAGTAGGGAATATCTTAGGATAGCAAAGAGTGACATATCCATCAACTGCAGTGAAATAAAAATCTCTTAAAATCACTCAATAATATTTATTCTGATGAATACATAGTCAAGACTTAACAAATTCTTGTTAAAATTAATCAATGACTTCATTGTTTACCAAGCAATTTTTGAGCTTTCATTTGCCTTTACAAGTAAATACTACTTTTTGAAAGAAAAAAAAAAAGAGACTGTTGGATTTGGGTGTATAACCTGTGTCAGGGATGTGCCTCTGATGTATCTGGCACATAGTATGTGCTCAGGAAATATTGAGGACTGAAAGAAAGGATGGAGAAAGATGGGAAGGAAAGGTTACAGGAGGTGACATCAGGCTACGTGTAAATTTTTAAACCTCTGCTGTTGATTGATTCTGTTGTACAACCTGGATTGAGAATTACTATCTTCATATTTGTTAGATCTTGGATACACTAATTAGTGAAATTCCAGGCCTGTAGAAGTGAGAGGTTGGGTCTTGAAACCAGACTACCCTTACTCACAGGTCAATACCATGGGGATCTCCTGATTAATTTTCTGGGTCTTGTTCTCTTGCCTGTTGAAAGTCAGAGGTTAACTGTATCTTGCTCACTATACATAATCTCAAACTACCTAGTAAATGGGGATAGAGAACTGAGTTGATTCTTGACTAAGTACTATGTATTAGGGGCTACTCCAGTTCCCTCAAATAAAAAGTGGATTTCAATTTCTCTAGCCTGTGTGACTGAGAACGATCCATCCAGAATAGGGAAAGTCCAGTCTCTCAAACTAAGGTTCCTATGTACTTGCCATCCTGAAAACAGGAGTATCTGGAGGTAAGAAACCTTCCTGGATATGCCACATGAGAATATGTCTTGTAGTTTAATGAATAAAGTGCTTTCCTCTCTAAGTAATGAGAATAAGGCTTGTAAACTAAGATACAATAAGAAGTTATGAAATGATTTTGAATTGAAGAAAGGATGTAGTATATAATAAATATGAAAAAGATTTTCATGGCCTGATAATAGAGGTACAAATCATGTATTTCTCCAATAACTGTCCTAAATATGGCAACACTGTCTTGCTGACACAATGCATTGATAGAGTTGGTAAGTAGGGAATATCTTAGGATAGCAAAGAGTGACATATCCATCAACTGCAGTGAAATAAAAATCTCTTAAAATCACTCAATAATATTTATTCTGATGAATACATAGTCAAGACTTAACAAATTCTTGTTAAAATTAATCAATGACTTCATTGTTTACCAAGCAATTTTTGAGCTTTCATTTGCCTTTACAAGTAAATACTACTTTTTGAAAGAAAAAAAAAAAGAGACTGTTGGATTTGGGTGTATAACCTGTGTCAGGGATGTGCCTCTGATGTATCTGGCACATAGTATGTGCTCAGGAAATATTGAGGACTGAAAGAAAGGATGGAGAAAGATGGGAAGGAAAGGTTACAGGAGGTGACATCAGGCTACGTGTAAATTTTTAAACCTCTGCTGTTGATTGATTCTGTTGTACAACCTGGATTGAGAATTACTATCTTCATATTTGTTAGATCTTGGATACACTAATTAGTGAAATTCCAGGCCTGTAGAAGTGAGAGGTTGGGTCTTGAAACCAGACTACCCTTACTCACAGGTCAATACCATGGGGATCTCCTGATTAATTTTCTGGGTCTTGTTCTCTTGCCTGTTGAAAGTCAGAGGTTAACTGTATCTTGCTCACTATACATAATCTCAAACTACCTAGTAAATGGGGATAGAGAACTGAGTTGATTCTTGACTAAGTATTATGTTTGAGGAATTATTGATTGTATCAAGCAATGGTAATCTTGAAAGAGTTCTTAAGTTCTTGCTGTTTTCCCCTTCAAAAGAAACCAATTTATAGTTCCCTGGCAACTATTAATATTAGAACAAATGTAGTCTCTACACATATTCTGTATAACACATAGGCACCTAATAATTATTTTTATGTCATAAGTGCTTTAATTTATTGTAATACCCTTGATGATCAAACTCAGTGTTTAGGTTATATCCTCATTCTCACAGGAAAAGGAAATAGCAATAAAACAACACTTCACCTGTCTCAGTTATCCAAAAATAATCCTTCAGTAAAGTCCTTGCCCCCAGATTCAAAGCTGCCATTGCCCTTGAAGCAGAGAGATGGGCAGGGATGCCTAACCCAGACAAGGCTGTGGCTAGGGGAAACAGACCTAGTGTCACATTCCTTTTTGAACTATTTGCTCCAATTAAAACATGGCTCTGCCATCTTAAAAAGATTGATAAAGGGGAAAGAAGGAGGAAAAACTATTGACCTGTGTCGCTGCCCATCTAACAGTCAAGGTTTTCTCTATCTTTGAGTTTGAAACATTCTCTAAATAACTGAGACAAGATTGAAGGATAGATTTTTTTTTCCTCCTGAAAAAATTTACTTTTACTCTTCCATAGATTAATATAAATAGATTTGCCTAGAGTTTAAAAAAAACAAAGTTTTACTGCCACAAATATCAGAAAATGTGTCTCTTTTCATAGTCTTGCTTTCTTTGTATGGTAATAGCTCTCTCTATATACAAGAATGCAATCAATGATTTTATGGTAGGAAATCAGTCAACTGGATTGAGAATTACTATCTTCATATTTGTTAGATCTTGGATACACTAATTAGTGAAATTCCAGGCCTGTAGAAGTGAGAGGTTGGGTCTTGAAACCAGACTACCCTTACTCACAGGTCAATACCATGGGGATCTCCTGATTAATTTTCTGGGTCTTGTTCTCTTGCCTGTTGAAAGTCAGAGGTTAACTGTATCTTGCTCACTATACATAATCTCAAACTACCTAGTAAATGGGGATAGAGAACTGAGTTGATTCTTGACTAAGTATTATGTTTGAGGAATTATTGATTGTATCAAGCAATGGTAATCTTGAAAGAGTTCTTAAGTTCTTGCTGTTTTCCCCTTCAAAAGAAACCAATTTATAGTTCCCTGGCAACTATTAATATTAGAACAAATGTAGTCTCTACACATATTCTGTATAACACATAGGCACCTAATAATTATTTTTATGTCATAAGTGCTTTAATTTATTGTAATACCCTTGATGATCAAACTCAGTGTTTAGGTTATATCCTCATTCTCACAGGAAAAGGAAATAGCAATAAAACAACACTTCACCTGTCTCAGTTATCCAAAAATAATCCTTCAGTAAAGTCCTTGCCCCCAGATTCAAAGCTGCCATTGCCCTTGAAGCAGAGAGATGGGCAGGGATGCCTAACCCAGACAAGGCTGTGGCTAGGGAAGCAGACCTAGTGTCACATTCCTTTTTGAACTATTTGCTCCAATTAAAACATGGCTCTGCCATCTTAAAAAGATTGATAAAGGGGAAAGAAGGAGGAAAAACTATTGACCTGTGTCGCTGCCCATCTAACAGTCAAGGTTTTCTCTATCTTTGAGTTTGAAACATTCTCTAAATAACTGAGACAAGATTGAAGGATAGATTTTTTTTTCCTCCTGAAAAAATTTACTTTTACTCTTCCATAGATTAATATAAATAGATTTGCCTAGAGTTTAAAAAAAACAAAGTTTTACTGCCACAAATATCAGAAAATGTGTCTCTTTTCATAGTCTTGCTTTCTTTGTATGGTAATAGCTCTCTCTATATACAAGAATGCAATCAATGATTTTATGGTAGGAAATCAGTCAACTGGAAATCCTTTAATTCCAAAGATAAACATTGTTTTTGTTTACTGCCATTGTTGATTATTTTTTCCCCAAATTCAGGTTATCTTTTCGATGGAAAAAAGTAAGGCTTAGCTTAAACAGACAGTTCATAAATCTCACTCCATATATGGAGCTGTAACCAGAGAGGCTCCTTAGATCATTATAAGAAGCATGAAACTGTATCTGACAGGAAGGACTGACTCAGGAATAACTAGCATTTAGAATAATCTTCCAGAGAAGGGTGGTTCATAACCCCAAGGGAAAGCACCCTTAACAGCTCAACAGACAGGCATAGACTCAGATTCATACATACACTGATGCTTTGAGGATGGACAAAGGTTCCTCTGTTCTGTGATAGACTAATCTACATCTAAAATACACATTTCATCTCTCAAGAATATACTACATCATGAAATAATCTGGAAGGAAAAAAGGGGAGTTTTCAGGAAATACTTGTAAAATGTCAAACCAAACTTCCCAAGTATTTTCTATATATTCCTCTTTTATGATGACTTCATACTTAGAACTGATTAAATTTCTGGGCACTGTTGGTAATGATCCATAAGAAAAATTCAAGAGAAAGATAGTTATCACTATAGATTCATATTCATAAGTTCATTTCATTATACATACATACATTAACATATTTCTTTACTAATAAGTGTGATTATCAATATTTACTGAGTTAAGTGTTTACATCCTAAAGTGCTCTGTGACCCTATGGACCATAGTTCACCAGGATCCTCCGTCCATGGGATTCTTTAGGCAAGAATACTGGAGTGGGTTGCCATGACTTTCTCCAGGGGATCTTCCCAACCCAGGGATTGAACCCAAGTCTCTTAAGTCTCCTATATTGGCAGGCAAGTTCTTTACCACTAGTTTCATCTGGGAAACCCATTGATTTAAGACTTATCTATGTAAAACTTTCTTTCAAAATTTGATGTGGTGATGGATCCATAAGGGTTTCAGTAAGGAATAGGACAGCATATTTTAAAATAGTTTACTGAAACTGGTTTGAAGAAAACTGTTCACTGTGGTATGATCAAGATTAAAGAAATCAATAAGGAATAGTTAAACACCAAGATGATTAGGGAAAGCCAGAAGTTATTGCTATGACTGGGCCTGAATGAACAAGGAGAGCAATGTAACCAGAACATGGGGGCCCTGCAGACTAGGAGATGACCCCTCAATAGAAGTTGTAGTTGTAGAGAAACTCAGTTAGGCAAGGAAGGAGCAGAGATGGAATACTTTTACTCTACCTCTCTGTCTTCTCAAACAGCTGGTCTACTGATCATGTCTTTCATTGGCCCAACCCATCAGAAAGCCAAAGGATGATGTAGCCCAATCATTAAGTCTTTTAAGATCCAGAGCAAAGCAGAGATTTAGGGGAAGTATATGGAGATTAAATATCTCAATGGGAAAGCAAGCATATACAGAAGAGTTAACTAATGATACACATAGCAGTGAATAGCAAATATCAAAACTATAGAGATAATCAGTATGGACAGTAGGAGAGATCACAGTCTATTAGTTAGGAGTATAGATTTGGAAGTCAGTAGAGATTTTCTAAAATCTAGTCATGTATGACTTTCTCAAGGAAGGTTTCAGTGCCTCAGCTTCATTCAGATGCAAATAGAAGTGCTTAGCCTATAGAGTTGTAAAAAGACTTAAACGAGATAAACAATTTTTTGACTTGAGATAAAATAGATAAAATTTTTGGCTTGATGACTGGCACAGAGTATGCACTGAGTCAGTGTTAGATACATCATTGTCATCAATACATCATCATCAATAGAGGAGATCAGCCATAACCAGTAGCTACTGGGGTCAGAGAAGGATGGATAGAATTTGGAAATGCAGAGAGAGGAAGGACCTCTGGAGAGGTTTAGTAGGGAGACATGGCATAAACAAAGATTAGGATGCAGGAATCCACAGATGTTCACAAGGTTGTATCAGGAAGAGTGGATTCATATTAGGAGGGATAAAATGTGGGAGAGTGACCCAGTGATGGAAGCACTTAAATGTCAAGTCAAATTGGCTTTTATCTTCTGCATTTGGGGAAACAATAAAAAATTCAGAGCAAGTGACAAAGTAAGACTAGCATTTTTTAGAATGTGAGACAAATTGTGTGTTTGTAATAGTGAGTTTATAATGTGGCAAAATTTAGGATGAACTTCAGCAGAGGAATGAATCAGGTTTAACTGTGATTTAGCAAACTCTTTGAAAAAAACACGAGTAAAATGAATATAAATAAAATCATTGATTAACATGTTATTATAAATACATTTAGCCATTTTTCCTCCTAACAGCTACTGCTGTCTCATATTTTCTGGGTTTTGTATCCATTAACATTTCAGTCTACTTCTACACTGCAATGATTCTAGTCTTAACAACATTTGACCATTAGCTGCTTACAACTTAAACATTTGAAACAGAATAGTTTTCTTATGTTCATAGGAGAAAGACAGGATTTTAATCATATAAGTATACATCTTTTTTAGGACTTATGATGTTCTTAAAGGTCTTAATATGAGCTTCCCTGGTGGTGCAGATGGTAAAGAATCTGCTTGAAAATGCAGGAGACCCAGATTCAGTCCTTGGATTGAGAAGACCCCCTGGAGAAGGGAATGACAAGCTGTTCTAGTATTCTTGCCTGGACTGAAGAATAGGAGCCTGGTGGGCTTTGGTCCATGGGGTCGCAAAGAGTTGGACACGACTGAGCAACTAACACCACCACCACCACTACTACGACGATCACCATGACGACTACTACTGCAACAACATATGTCTTAATGCATCTAACCTTCTCAGCAATTCTATGAACAAATTCTGTTTCTATGTTACAGATGAGAATATTAAGGCTCAAGATATCTAAGTAACTACAAAATGCACACAACCAATAAGAGTTAAGTGTAGAAACCAGGTTTGTGCATAGGTGTCTATGCATTTGTGCCACATGTTTCCCAAGAACGACACTTGCAGAGGATAAATCTCCAACCATTAAAGTTTGATCTCAGTGCCAAATTTCATCTTAAACTACATTATATGTCATGTCTGCATCTTACTTATCATGTGCTATATTTTTAAAACACTTTAATATTCACAAAGTTTACATTCATGTTCATATCTGATCCGCACCATGATGTAATAAATTTGAAGTGGTTTACTAATTTGTTCAAGGTCTACAATTAGTAGGTGGCAGAGTTATAACTTGATTATAGGTCTTCAAACTCCAAATTCTATGTTTTTTTTGCACTAGATGAAAAGAGATTTAATTAACATCAGAAAATTTAAAGAGGTATTCTTCTTTTGTTTAATGTGATAATCATGTATAAAGCACAGGTTATGTGTTTAGCTGCATCCTGAGTACTAATTCAAAAGAGAAAGTCTCTGCCCTTAAGGTACTTGTCACTTGAGGAACTGAGAAAAATATATATACAGTTATAGAATGAGAGGCATTATCATCTCATTGGTGTAGAAATCAGATGAGCACTAGGAAAGGACCTGCTCAGTCTGCAGTGGGATGAGAGAGCAGTTCTGGTGGTTTGTGACTGGTGTGGAAAGAAAGATTTATTTGAGAAGCAACATATGAATTGAATTTTGAAAAACATACATGTGGAGATGGCAAAAGGAGAGATCTTGTGTGAAGATTTGGAGGTTTATAGTACATAGCACTGGGAGGTATGTTATGCTTGACCTGGAGAAAGCATGGGGTGAAAAAGATGAGCCTGACGAACACATCTAGCATCTGAAGGCCCAGGGTAAAGAACTGAGACTTGAACTTGAAGGGAGAGAGCAATATGCTCAGATTCGTGTTTCAACAGCCTCACTTAGGAAGCAGTCTGGAGGATGAATTGGAGGGGACCAAAACTAGAGATTCAGATACCACAAATGGGGAGGTATGGTTAAAGCTTGTTACAGATGAGAATATTAAGGCTCAAGATATCTAAGTAACTACAAAATGCACACAACCAATAAGAGTTAAGTGTAGAAACCAGGTTTGTGCATAGGTGTCTATGCATTTGTGCCACATGTTTCCCAAGAACGACACTTGCAGAGGATAAATCTCCAACCATTAAAGTTTGATCTCAGTGCCAAATTTCATCTTAAACTACATTATATGTCATGTCTGCATCTTACTTATCATGTGCTATATTTTTAAAACACTTTAATATTCACAAAGTTTACATTCATGTTCATATCTGATCCGCACCATGATGTAATAAATTTGAAGTGGTTTACTAATTTGTTCAAGGTCTACAATTAGTAGGTGGCAGAGTTATAACTTGATTATAGGTCTTCAAACTCCAAATTCTATGTTTTTTTTGCACTAGATGAAAAGAGATTTAATTAACATCAGAAAATTTAAAGAGGTATTCTTCTTTTGTTTAATGTGATAATCATGTATAAAGCACAGGTTATGTGTTTAGCTGCATCCTGAGTACTAATTCAAAAGAGAAAGTCTCTGCCCTTAAGGTACTTGTCACTTGAGGAACTGAGAAAAATATATATACAGTTATAGAATGAGAGGCATTATCATCTCATTGGTGTAGAAATCAGATGAGCACTAGGAAAGGACCTGCTCAGTCTGCAGTGGGATGAGAGAGCAGTTCTGGTGGTTTGTGACTGGTGTGGAAAGAAAGATTTATTTGAGAAGCAACATATGAATTGAATTTTGAAAAACATACATGTGGAGATGGCAAAAGGAGAGATCTTGTGTGAAGATTTGGAGGTTTATAGTACATAGCACTGGGGAGGTATGTTATGCTTGACCTGGAGAAAGCATGGGGTGAAAAAGATGAGCCTGACGAACACATCTAGCATCTGAAGGCCCAGGGTAAAGAACTGAGACTTGAACTTGAAGGGAGAGAGCAATATGCTCAGATTCGTGTTTCAACAGCCTCACTTAGGAAGCAGTCTGGAGGATGAATTGGAGGGGACCAAAACTAGAGATTCAGATACCACATAATGAAGTGGCTTCTTGCAATAATCATGAGAGAAAGCATTGCATGGGGATATACAAGATGCACAGAAGGGTAGATGGATACAAGAGTGAATAAAAGGTGGAATCATCAGGACCTTGGGATTCTTTGGATGCAAGGAAAGGAAGATGTCTAGAATGATTTCCAGATCTCTGACCTGGACAACTATGGAATTTAGTGGAAGTCAAAAATTTGGAGATGGGGCTTTCCTGGTGGTCCAGTGGGTAAGGGCACTGCCTTGCAATGCAAGAGGTGTCAGTTCAGTCCTTGTCCTGGGAAGATCCCATGTGCCACGGAGCAGCTGGACTGATGTGTCCAACTACTGAGCCGGAGCTCTGGAACTCATGCGCCCAGAGTCAGTGCTCTGCAGCGAGAGAGGCCACTGCAATAAGAAGCCCACACAGGTCAAAGAACAAAGATGGATGGAAATGAATAAATGAAAGACCAATAGAAGTAGTCAAAAAAAAAAAAATTGGAGATGGGACAGAGGAGTGATCCTGTGAAAATGCTGAGATGGGTTGTACACGCTGTGATTTGGCTATAGAAAACAAACGTGGAGATGTGTCATAGGAAGTTAGATGTGTTTGGAGGCAGAGAGTAGTCTGAAATAGTGATACAAATTTATAAGTCTGCATCACTGGTGGTTAACAATAATAATACTTCTAAATATTGGTTGACTACCATGGAGAAGGAAATGGCAACCCACTTCAGTATTCTTGCCTAGAGAATCCCTATGGACAGAGGAGCCTGGTGGGCTACAGTCCATAGGGTTGCAAACAGTCGGATATGATTGAAGTCACTAAGCATGAGCACACACCATGAATTTGGCATTCATTTTTCTGCATATATCTAATGTTTCATCACCTCATTTAATCATCCCAAGAAAATTTTATGAAGGACATTATTGTCTTTACCTTATGGAAGAGGAAATTGAGGTTCAAAGAATTTATGAAATTAGCATGGTACCTTCACTTCATGGCAAGTAGGTGGGGAAACAATGGAAACACTGACAGATTTTATATTCTCGGGCTCCAAAATCACTGCAGGCAGTGACTGCAGCCATGAAATGAAAAGACACTCGCTCCTTGGTTAAAAGGCTATGACAAACATAGTATATTAAAAAGCAGATATGTTGCTTTTCTGACAAAAGTCTGTAAAATCAAAGCTATGTTTTTTCCAGTAGTCATGTATAATTGTGAGAGCTGGACCAGAAAGAAGGCTGAGCACTGAAGAACTGATACTTTCAAACTGTGGTGTTGGAGAAGACTCTTAAGAGTGCCTTGGAAAGCAAAGAAATCAAACCAGTCAATCATGAAGGAAATCAGACCTGAATATCCATTGGAAGGACTGATGCTGAAGCTAGAATTCTAATACTCTGGCCACCTGATAGGAAGAGCTGACTCACTGGAAAAGACCCTAATGCTGGGAAAGGCTGAAGGCTGGAGGAGAAGGGAACAATAGAGGATGAGATGGTTGGATGGCATCACCAACTCAATGGACATGAGTTTGAGTAAGCTGCAGTAGATGATGAAGGAGAGGGAGGCCTGGCATGCTGTAGTCCATGGGGTCACAAAGAGTCGGACATGACTGAGTGTCTGAACAACAACATAAGGGTGTATGAATTATGGAGATCATGTAGAAGAAAAAAGGAGATACAGAGAACAGATTGGTGTTTATTTGCCAGAGGTGGAGGGTAAGTGAAAGAGATGAAAGGGGTTGAAAGATAGAAAACTTCAGTTGTAAGATAAATAAGTCCGATTGGTTGACTACCATGGAGAAGGAAATGGCAACCCACTTCAGTATTCTTGCCTAGAGAATCCCTATGGACAGAGGAGCCTGGTGGGCTACAGTCCATAGGGTTGCAAACAGTCGGATATGATTGAAGTCACTAAGCATGAGCACACACCATGAATTTGGCATTCATTTTTCTGCATATATCTAATGTTTCATCACCTCATTTAATCATCCCAAGAAAATTTTATGAAGGACATTATTGTCTTTACCTTATGGAAGAGGAAATTGAGGTTCAAAGAATTTATGAAATTAGCATGGTACCTTCACTTCATGGCAAGTAGGTGGGGAAACAATGGAAACACTGACAGATTTTATATTCTCGGGCTCCAAAATCACTGCAGGCAGTGACTGCAGCCATGAAATGAAAAGACACTCGCTCCTTGGTTAAAAGGCTATGACAAACATAGTATATTAAAAAGCAGATATGTTGCTTTTCTGACAAAAGTCTGTAAAATCAAAGCTATGTTTTTTCCAGTAGTCATGTATAATTGTGAGAGCTGGACCAGAAAGAAGGCTGAGCACTGAAGAACTGATACTTTCAAACTGTGGTGTTGGAGAAGACTCTTAAGAGTGCCTTGGAAAGCAAAGAAATCAAACCAGTCAATCATGAAGGAAATCAGACCTGAATATCCATTGGAAGGACTGATGCTGAAGCTAGAATTCTAATACTCTGGCCACCTGATAGGAAGAGCTGACTCACTGGAAAAGACCCTAATGCTGGGAAAGGCTGAAGGCTGGAGGAGAAGGGAACAATAGAGGATGAGATGGTTGGATGGCATCACCAACTCAATGGACATGAGTTTGAGTAAGCTGCAGTAGATGATGAAGGAGAGGGAGGCCTGGCATGCTGTAGTCCATGGGGTCACAAAGAGTCGGACATGACTGAGTGTCTGAACAACAACATAAGGGTGTATGAATTATGGAGATCATGTAGAAGAAAAAAGGAGATACAGAGAACAGATTGGTGTTTATTTGCCAGAGGTGGAGGGTAAGTGAAAGAGATGAAAGGGGTTGAAAGATAGAAAACTTCAGTTGTAAGATAAATAAGTCCCGAGGATGCAACATACAGTACGGTGACTATAGTTTATAATATACTATGGCATGTTTGAAAGTTACTAAAAGAGGAGATCTTAAATGTTCTTATCATAAGAAAAACGTTTGTATTTGTAACTATGTCTGGTAATGGATCCTAACTAGATTTGTGGTGATTGTTGCACAATATAAATGATATAAATATATTTTGATATAATATATCAAAACATTATGTTGTACACCTAAAACTAGCATAATGTTATATGTGCGTACATGCATGCTAAGTAGCTTTAGTCATGTCAGACTCCTTGCATTCCTATGGACTGTAGCCTGCCAGGCTCCTCTGTCCGTGGGATTCTCCAGGCAAGAATACTGGAGTAGGTTATAGTTTCCTCCTCCAGGGGATCTTCCTGATCCAAGAATCAAACTCCCATCTCTTATGTCTCCTGCATTGGCATGAGGATTCTTTACCACTAGCACCACCTGGGAAGCCCAGTATAAGGTAATATGTAGATAATATTTCAGTAAAAAAGAAGACAGCAGATTTCTCAGAACTCCAAGGAACAACCTGAATAAATATTTACTGAATGTTTATTATGTGTCAGGCGCTATTTTAATTATTAGAAATTCATCCTGAAATTAAGGTGAACAAATTTACTTCCTCAAAAAAGTCCCCATAAAAAAATAATTTTTTTTTGACTATAATTAAAAATATATATATATACCTGATCAGAATGCAAAGTGGAAGTTCGTGTTTACCTATTCCGAATTACTGGTAAGATTTTGAAGAGCAAGATGATGTTAGAAAAATAATGCCACATGTTTTTTATCAGGATAAGAAAGATTTTAGTTTTCTGTCAGATATGAAAGCTCTTTGGGAGAAAGTTAACAGAGGATGGTGATACAGGGCCTGGGGTTTATGCTTTGTCTTTCATCTTCATTAACTATGTAACCTACTTAATAAGTACTTAGTGGACATTCATGGAAAAATGAGATAATATCTATAATATTACAATTTGACACAAAGTAAACACAAAATTGAGGGTAGATATCATCAGAATCTAACCCTAAATCCCGTATCATCTTGTATGGCACTAAATATAAATTTATTGATTCCCTTTAACAGTAGATGTCTCTTACTGAGGTGCCAGTATCTAGGATCGGATTCAGTACCAAGACTGTTACAACCATTATTTTGTTTGTCAGACTAAACAACAGATTTTCAGCTTCCTGTCAATGTTTTAATATTGTTTTTATTTATAATGAGTAGCTTAAGTCTCACTAAGGTTAAATAATTTTTCCAAAGTCATAAACTGGGCACATAGAATCTAAAGAAATGCTCATTTCATTCCATGCTATAAGCCCTCAAATGTAAATCCTCAGTAGGCAGGTCAAAGAAAGCCCTTCACCACTTTAGCTAAAATTATTTGTCTGTTTTGCCCATACCTTAGGTCTTTAGCAAAAGGATTGTGACTATGTACCTTATTCTTCTTATCTACTTAAAAAGACACTCTTGTCATTTCCTTACCATAATCCTCATCATTCTCAAAATATGAATGACCTGTCAGCAAAGCAAGGTTGAGTCAAAAACAGGAGATGAACAGAGATAGTTGTGATTCTGACAAGAGGCAAAAAACCACCCCAAAAATCCCTCAGAATATCCATTTGTTTCTGTGTAGTTATCAGGTCTAACACTGAGCAAACTACATATGAAGAAAATGTGTCAAAACATTAATGCAGAGGGGAAAAGTGAACTTAGAGGAAATGACAGTACTTTCTTAGCTAGGATATCTGTCACTCCTAATTAGTTAATAAAAAAGATTTCATGGAAAAGGCGAATATCAGGAAATGTATGCGAATTTCACATTTCACTATATGAATCACTGTGTCTGGCTTCCACAGGATCTGTATGCAAATAATATACTGGCTTAAAAAAATAAAGTAAAACAAAACATGACGGCCCTCCAGGCTTTCTTCAGGGATTTAAGTCAATCGCTCTGTGGTTTCCACAATATTTACCCAAATGAATACCTGTATTATAATATTATAGAAATATACTAGATGAAATCAAATTTCTCTGGTCAAATACAAAGCATTTAAAGTTGAGTATTTGCTAAGTTCTTATTGAGCAGTGTGACAGTTTCCTTTGTCCCATATTTAGTAGAGATAACAGTTTAGATGAAATATATTATCACTGGAAATATTATTCATTAAGATGATTAACATAGTTAGCTTTCCTTGAAGCCAGTGCCTTTCCTCTAAATTGCTAAAGGAACTTTGCAAATGTTTACAATTTGAATAACAATGTATGTCATGCATTTAGCTTTACTACTACTAATAGAATTATTTTAAATATTCATACAGAGTCTAAACTAGCTATGCTCACTTTTTTACCACAGTCAGCTTGACATTTTGCTTTTAGTCTTCAGCTAATTGTTTTGGAATTAATTTGACACTCAGTGAGTTTTCTTAAGTTAGACTTGGGGGAGAAAACAAAACTCAAAATACAACCCAAACCAAGAAAGCAATTAAATATTTTCTTGAACTTATATTTAGCCAATCTATGATCATAAAATTGTTTCTAATATTATATATATATATAGAATGTAGTCATAGATATAACCACATAATACTATCTTCATATGGCTATGTAAAATTACTTGGAGAATTAGTGATATAAAATGTTAAACATAACAATAGCAGCAATTATAATCACTATTATAATTATTTTTATCATCATGATTATGTTTTCTTATATGCAGACTGAGCATCTGTAAATGCCTTCACAGATAAGAAAGTGGCAGATTCACTTATCAGGATAATGTTTATGCTTCTTGGTTCAGGGTAATCATATGTTGATTTTAACTGAAATGTTAAATTCATTACCATCATCAACAATGTGCTTCAACTGCACCAGTATGAGAGAATTTTATTTGATGGCAGCTCCTAGCTGGGAGTCATTCAGTATGTTCCTACTTAACTGCTGTAATCATGGCAAAGGATTTGTCTTAAAATTAAGAAATTACTGTCTCCCACAATATATCTACATCAGGACCCTAAATATTAACAATTCTTTTTCTTTTATGGCATTCATCCTTATTAGTCATGGACTTCAAACAACAGATTCAAATATAATGAACAACAAATTCATTAGTCATTTTCATTAGGATTGCTAATGTGAGATCATGCATATAACTCTTTTTATACTTTTTATTTCTGATCCTTTAAGACTTTTCTATTTTGATTATATTACATAATTTCTCAGCAAATTGGTGACAAAATTAATATTTTCAATTAGATTAATTCACTAATAGATCTTAGTTTCTTTGGTAAAAGTTCTACTTAGATACGCTGGCTGAAACTTGAAGTGAGAATGAGTTGAAGAATTTTCCAAAGAGTTAAAATCCATTAAAATATGGTCATCTAATGGTTTTCTCTGGATAACATTTAAAGGCAGAATCCATAGCAGTATGTTCTCTCCAGAATGAGAGGTGATTTCCAGTATATTGTTTTAGACTACAGTAAACCAAGGCTTCCTTAGTGGCTCAGACTGTAAAGAATCTGCCTGCCATGCAGAAGACAAGGGCTGCTCCTGGAGATTAGGACAATCCCCTGGAAAAGAGAATGGCTACCCACTCCAGTATTCTTGCCTGGAGAATTCCGTGGACAGAAAAGCCTGGCGATCAACAGTCCAGGGGGTTGCAAAGAGTCAGACACGACTGGGTGACTAACACACACACACACATGAAACAGGGATAAGATCATTCTAATTCATGCAAATATTTAACTGCAAAAGGGCTATTCTAAAGAACTGCAATCACCGAATCCACTCAAGCACAAAAGACAGGGAGTGGTGTTATGTGGAAGGATCACAGGCCAGTTCTTCCTGGGAAAGTCATCTAGAATTAAAATGAAAGGAAGCAAACCATGTCACAACTTGCACGCACTGTCATCAGAGTTTCCAAGTAAGAGTTACTTTGCTTCCAGACAACTGACTGAGACTGAGGCTTTCAGTAGATGGCCTGAATGGTTCCTATGAAGGTATACACACCCATACTCTTTTTCAGTGCTTTATTAAAAAAAATTAGTGGCAACCTGCGATTGGAATTTAAACAACAAAAACCTCTCAACATGTGTTCCAGTTCAGTTATATTTTAAGGCATTGTAAAAAGCCTAAACATCTCCATATTTGGTAATGGTAGATGATGGCAGAAATTACATTATTGCTTATTGATAACCTGATATCATTCTGAAATAAGTTTTGCAAGCAGGAGCAATAATGAGAAAAGAGAAGATCTTTATGAAGTTATATAAGCATAAAGATTTTGAGTTCATAAATTGTCACATTTGAACACTCTCTTACTCTAAGTTCTCTATTAGAGGAGAAGAGCAATACAAAAAAATTCATTTTTCTGAAGGAAAAAACAACAACAACAAGTGTTACAGGTACATTCTTAGTAGAAAAATGAGCAGGTAAATTAAATTTAAAAACACAAAAAAGAGAATAATATAATGGAAGTACAAAATCTTATAGGAAGTTAAGAATCTTACAGTCCTCCATGGTTATCGGACAGAACTCATAAATGGAACTACTACTTGTTGAAGCCAAGTGTGCTGATGTTACCAGTTCTGTTATTGGAATTTAATTCCAGGAAAATATTCTATTATGTCAGCTATTTAGCCATCTCTACAACCCAGCCTGCTCCCACTAAATCTACTATTTTCTCATTTTTAACCTAACAAAGGTTCTGAAAAATGGTGTGGCTCATGGATATTTTGCCCCTAAACCTGTAACTGAGAACATTATGTACATTTGATGGAAATATATTTCAACTATATTCAAAAATACGTTTTAAAGTGCAGAGCCTTTTATTCTCATCATCTCTGTCACACATAAATTAATGGTTATCTGGGCTTGCCTTAATCTTACCTGTCTATCGGCCCAATCCACAATATTTAATAGTCAGCCTAGATATCAACCCCTAGGGTAATTCTTTTCTAACACTGCCAGTTTGGTTAACTGTGCTTTCTACTTATCACTTTGAAATAACACTCTAGTCTATCTATATTGTAGTTACAATTTATTGCCTGCTTCTATATGTTTACTCTTTTGGGCAGCAAGGAGATCAAGCCAGTCAATTCTAAAGGAAATCAACCCCAAATGTTCATTGGAAGGACTGAACCTGAAGCTCCAATACTTTTGCCACCTGATGTGAAGGGTCAACTCATTGGAAAAGCCCCTGATGCTGGGAAAGATTGAGTGCAGGAGAAGGGGGCGACAGAGGATGAGATGATTGAACGGCATCACTGACTCAATGGGCGTGAGTTTGAGCAAGTCTGGGAGATAGTAAAGGACAGGAAGGCCTGTTGTGCTCCAGTCCATAGGGTCGCAAAGAATTCCACATGACTTTGTGACTGAACAATATACATTTACTCAGGACAGCAATTTCCAAGATTTTCACTATTAATCACTTTCTCTCTAGCTCCCAAGCTTGAAACCTGGACGAGTCTCAAAACGTTCGGATGGATGAATTCTTAAAACCATGAAGTTGGGTGTTATCATTTGTTATTAAGGATATTTAAAAAATTAATAATCTTATACATGATTTTGAATGCTGAAAAGTTAGAACAGAAAAATAATGATGTTATTTTCAAAAGCTTTGTAAACCTCAAGGAAAGCAAAGACTTACCTGTATATTTTGTAAGGTACTTTTTATTTAAAAAAAAAACAACTGTGAATTCATGTCCTTAGAAAGAAGAGATTTACCATGAATATGCAAAAGGAAGGTATGCTTTGAATGGCTGTTTCAATCCAAAAAAATAAGCAGGATTTTGCCAAGAAAAGACGAAGTGCCCAATTAGGCAATACTAGTCTGTAAAAAATATTCCCTGGCATAGGTTCAAATCTGAATATGGAATAATCTGCTATTTTCACATAAACAAAGCTTGTAGGAAATAATATAAAAATGAAAATGTGCTATGACACTATGCAGAATTATGCCACTGGTGATTTGGGGAGGCAGTACTAGTCTCTGAAAAGAGATTCATATCGTACTTTCATCCTTTAGCTGCTTGAATTTATAAAAAGATATTAAATTCTTTACTAAAAATTCCTAAATTCCTTCATATGTAAAGTGGGAAAACTAATACCCATCTCACAAAGCCCCCCATAATGTAAATTTTTTTAACTACCCTACCGATATTGTAGTTACAATTTATTGCCTGCTTCTATATGTTTACTCTTTTGGGCAGCAAGGAGATCAAGCCAGTCAATTCTAAAGGAAATCAACCCCAAATGTTCATTGGAAGGACTGAACCTGAAGCTCCAATACTTTTGCCACCTGATGTGAAGGGTCAACTCATTGGAAAAGCCCCTGATGCTGGGAAAGATTGAGTGCAGGAGAAGGGGGCGACAGAGGATGAGATGATTGAACGGCATCACTGACTCAATGGGCGTGAGTTTGAGCAAGTCTGGGAGATAGTAAAGGACAGGAAGGCCTGTTGTGCTCCAGTCCATAGGGTCGCAAAGAATTCCACATGACTTTGTGACTGAACAATATACATTTACTCAGGACAGCAATTTCCAAGATTTTCACTATTAATCACTTTCTCTCTAGCTCCCAAGCTTGAAACCTGGACGAGTCTCAAAACGTTCGGATGGATGAATTCTTAAAACCATGAAGTTGGGTGTTATCATTTGTTATTAAGGATATTTAAAAAATTAATAATCTTATACATGATTTTGAATGCTGAAAAGTTAGAACAGAAAAATAATGATGTTATTTTCAAAAGCTTTGTAAACCTCAAGGAAAGCAAAGACTTACCTGTATATTTTGTAAGGTACTTTTTATTTAAAAAAAAAACAACTGTGAATTCATGTCCTTAGAAAGAAGAGATTTACCATGAATATGCAAAAGGAAGGTATGCTTTGAATGGCTGTTTCAATCCAAAAAAATAAGCAGGATTTTGCCAAGAAAAGACGAAGTGCCCAATTAGGCAATACTAGTCTGTAAAAAATATTCCCTGGCATAGGTTCAAATCTGAATATGGAATAATCTGCTATTTTCACATAAACAAAGCTTGTAGGAAATAATATAAAAATGAAAATGTGCTATGACACTATGCAGAATTATGCCACTGGTGATTTGGGGAGGCAGTACTAGTCTCTGAAAAGAGATTCATATCGTACTTTCATCCTTTAGCTGCTTGAATTTATAAAAAGATATTAAATTCTTTACTAAAAATTCCTAAATTCCTTCATATGTAAAGTGGGAAAACTAATACCCATCTCACAAAGCAAAAAAAAAATCCCACAAAAACACTCCCCCAAAAATATATACAGGACTTGATATTTAGTATCTTCAACAAGTATTATTTATTGTTATTTTGTCTCAACCTACTTACCCTACCGATTACCATTAATGCTTCAGGCAGATGTCTTAAATCCTCTTTTGAATCAGAGTGAGAAGTAAAGTTAAAATTATGCATATCTGATTAGAAGGACTGCTATAGAATTGAAGTGAAGAGGGTGCCATATCAGTATATGTGCCTAGTCATTCATTAGTGCCTGACTTTTTACAACACATTGACTGTAACCCTCCAGGTTCCTCTGCCCATGAGGATTCTCCAGACAAGAATCCATGACCTCCTGGAGGGGATCTTCCTAACCCAGATATCGAAACCAAGTCTCCCACATTACAGGCAGATTCTGCACTGTCTGAGCCACCAAGGAAGCCCATCATATCAGTATACAGTATTATTAAGGATTAACATGGAAAAATATTTTTCAAATTCAAGGAATAGATGATAATTGGCAATTATAGAAATCCAGGGAAGGGACCAAGCTATCATTATGGGTTTATTTACTATTCATTCTTTTTCTTGGGACATGAAAATTACTTCTCATTACAAATTAAAGGAAAGCTGCATTTAATAGTTCTTTTCAAAATAATCGAAAAGACAGACTTTAGTTTGCTTGCCACAAAATAATATATATCAGGGGCTTCCCCTGGTGGTCCAGTGGGTAAGGACACCGCCTTGCAGTGAAAGGGGTGCCGGTTCGATCCCTGGCCTGGGAAGATCCCACGTGCCGCGGAGCGGCTGGACCGATGTGTCCAATTACTGTGCCGGAGCTCTGGAGCGCATGCGCCCAGAGCCAGCGCTCTGCAGCGACAGACCGCCACCACGATGGGAGGTCCACAGAGCCAAGGAACAAAGATGGATGAAAATAGAGAAAGGAAAGACCAATAGAAGTGGCCTGCCCGCTCCCCGCCCTCCCCAACCCAACCCTCGCCCCAAAAAAAAAAAAAATATATATATATATATATCAGTAACTCCCTCAACATCAGAGGTCTCTGCAGTAACTAGTTTTCTTGTTTGTCCTGTTGGGAATACAACTTGCACTGCTTTAACCAGTAATCCTAGAAATTTTTATTTTCTTATTTTAGCTAATAAATAGAGGTCATATACTACCTTCTGTGTTTCTGGCAATTCTGAATCTTGGCTCACAAAGATGCTTAGGTTAAAAGAACAAACAAAAACTTGGTTACTCTATCTCAGGCACATTAAAAGAAACACAAAGACCACATCCAAAGGCTACTTGAGATTCTCAGTGAGATTGAGCTCAGGATTGTAAAATGTGATGTCAGAAGACAAGCTGCCCCCCACACACTCTGGGGTTGGAGATCAAGCACTGACTTGTGAACTCATTGTGTTATAACAAAAAAGTGCGCTTGCTTTTTTCTTAAAAAAAAAAATAGTGAAAATGACAACTACTTCCCATTGCAAGTTAGCTATTCAAGAGATGCTTTTGCACTCATCCTTTGATTTCCTTTCCCCCATCTTCCTCTGAGATGATGAGAACAAGGACTATTCTGGCCTCACATGCTCTAGATGAGGTCTATGGTTTGTCCCAGTGAGAACTATAAAATTTAAGAGATAAAACTTTAGCCTGAACCCCATCTGAGCTAGAATTTGAGCCCTTTCCTCTGATGAGCAACAGTTACTGAAGTGTGTTCCACTAGGTATGATCTTCACGTGATACCACAGAATAAAGAATCTGCAGTGTCAAAGAAGGCAGAAACTGTTGTATTAAAGAAAATGCAACTGTTTACTGCACTGCCAATAAAGCTGTGTGTGTTGTCAATAGGAAATAAGTGGGTGAATGTACCATATTCCCTAAACATATTTCACCAGGATTATCTACAAGTCAAACAAGATGAATGCTTCATGGGAAGCTGCCTTATATTATGTTAATGGAGAACATAGAGGTTTTAGTGGATATTTAATAGTTCTAAATTCTGATTGAGCCTCTGACTTTCCTCCTGAAGCCAGTTGCCATATTGTATCCCAGAGTCTCCCTGACAGTGGACAGGGATGGGGCACTGACTTTTTGGTTCAGGTTTCCTGAAGGGTTCATACTTTCACAGCCAAAGTCCTTCCAAAGTGGAGAAATTTGCTTTACCTTTCAAAGTATTATAATTTGGAGAAAACAAGCTAGAGTTTTGAACTTGTACATCATTTTAAAAGTTGTCTTGTTTTAGACTTTAGTATAGAAGTTAAAATAAGCCATCTCTTATGTTTTTGGATTGTACTGAGGCTGTTTAGGGAGTTTTGGGGAGCATTTTGGAAAAGAGGGCTGGATGTCACCATGTGGAAATAATAGTGTTTTTGGAAAAAAATTAAAGTAACATTATTTTGTGTTATGTGCACTCATCCCCAGGGGACCTATACAGAAAAATTGAAAAGGAAACCTTCCCACCATTGGTGAAACAAATGAAAGATTCTGTTTTCACTGGCTTACAAAATAATCCCCCAAATATTTAGCAACAGTATTTTTATTTTTCTCATTTCAGATGCTTCATGGGGATAAAAGACTTGATTTACAAGTGGGAAATAGCAGTATATATAATTTCAACCATCCAAATTGAAAACTGGTAGCATCTCACATTTTTAATTAATAACAGGGCTGCCATTCAAATCAACTCATATGGGATTGATGCTAGCCAATGTGTTATAATTTCATTCCAAATAGAGACAAGGCTGTAGAGACAGATGTGGTAGATAAGTTCCTATAGCTATAGTTTTTACCTAAAATAACTGAAATCCCTAGCTGGAGTAAAGGGACCATGAATATAAGGATATACTTGGATCCTAAAAGAGGTTCAACCTAAAGGAATAAGAACCTCCCAGTGGCGGGGTTAGAAACATTAAGTAACACAACTGGGCACTCAGTCCTGGGTTTGCATCCTAGTCTTGCTAGGATTTACTAGCTATGTGACCTTCTGCACGTTTCTTAACCTTTCTCAAAGCATCAGGTACTAGTTTGTAGGGCAGATATAATCATGCCTATTTCTCAGTGGTATGGTGATGATGAAAAAAAGGTGGCATGTGTAGACAGGTAATGTTCTGATGTTGTTATGACTGATCAATAACTAATATCTTTACCTGCAACAAAAAGGGGGTTAGTGTGGAAGGAGATTGATAATTTTTTTTTTTTAAGTTTTATTTATTTTGGGGGGGGCTCGGGTTGGGCAGAGGGGAGGGCGGGGGGGCCACTTCCATTGGTCTTTCATTTATTCAGTTTCATCCATCTTTGTTCTTTGGCCTGTGTGGGCCTCCCATCGCAGACGGCCTCTGTTGTTGCAGAGCGCCAGCTCTGGGCGCACGCGCTCCAGAGCTCCAGCACGGTAATTGGACACATCGGTCCAGCCGCTCCGCGGCACGTGGGATCTTCCCAGGTCAGGGATCGAACCGGCACCCCTTTCACTGCAAGGCGGTGTCCTTACCCACTGGACCACCAGGGAAGCCGGAGATTGATAATTTAAGCAACTTTTAATAAAACATAAATTTGGCCTGTGTGTTTGAGTCAGATAAACCACGATCCCTGGAAATGTTCCTCAAAAGCAGCGTAGCAATAACATGTATATTTTATCTTATTCTAGACTATTTTCTCTGGGTTCACCATAAGCATTACCTGTCAAGAAGTGAGCAAAGAAAAGTCTGTGCCATAATTCTGACATTTTGACCTTTATAGACTTACTTGATATTTCCAGTGAAACTGCTGAAAAACAGAACAAAACGTTCTGTTTAGTTTACATTAACAGGGTCGAAAGGAATTGATGAAAACTATGTCATCTACACTACAGAGGAAAATAATACAAGATTTCTTCACAAAATATGGTTTAATCTGGTTAACATAGTGTATTTACTGTTAATGATACTTGTTGCTGTCAAAAGATAGTTTAGACTGAATATATAACATTTCCCAAATAATTAGCTATAGTTCATGAATGGCCAGATATGTAATGTACTTCTGAGAAAACTCAGAAAGTCTGTGGTTTATCTAGAATTTTTTGAGGCCATAATGATAGTGCCAAAACACCTCCCAGAAAACTTCCCTGGTTCAGCCTGTTGTTGATTTTATTTTAAAATTTTAATGTTTACTTAAAGGAGAGTTTTCGACCACTGTCAGTTGTACGTTTGCTTCGGTCTAGTGTTTTGTTAAATTCTGGGCTATCTAAGGTTTTTCTACTTTCCATATACACACTGGATTATTGGAGACAGCTATCCAAGTTCCTAGAGACAGCTGATCTCAGCCAAGAAACTCAGCTTCTTACTCATCTGTCTAGGACTAAAGAGAACAATGCATGACAAATAGATAGGTTCTTCATTTCAGATCATAAATCATGATCAGAACTTGAGGAATCAATCTGACGTTAGCCAGTTTGTTTACTGACGTTAGCCTAATTTTCAGTATATTTTCTAGAGCCTAGAAACACCTGACGCTTGGAGGAGAGACAATGAATATGTATAACAACAAAGAGGGAAGATAATTTATTTTTGAAGACATCTGAAATGTTTTAGAGTATCTGTTTTCTCTGAAAAGCTGGTATTTCCCTTGGAGTCACTTTATCTTGACGAATAAGATCGTTCTTTTTGGATTTATTAAGATTTTAAAATTAAATTTGGCCTGTGTGTTTGAGTCAGATAAACCACGATCCTGGAAATGTTCCTCAAAAGCAGCGTAGCAATAACATGTATATTTTATCTTATTCTAGACTATTTTCTCTGGGTTCACCATAAGCATTACCTGTCAAGAAGTGAGCAAAGAAAAGTCTGTGCCATAATTCTGACATTTTGACCTTTATAGACTTACTTGATATTTCCAGTGAAACTGCTGAAAAACAGAACAAAACGTTCTGTTTAGTTTACATTAACAGGGTCGAAAGGAATTGATGAAAACTATGTCATCTACACTACAGAGGAAAATAATACAAGATTTCTTCACAAAATATGGTTTAATCTGGTTAACATAGTGTATTTACTGTTAATGATACTTGTTGCTGTCAAAAGATAGTTTAGACTGAATATATAACATTTCCCAAATAATTAGCTATAGTTCATGAATGGCCAGATATGTAATGTACTTCTGAGAAAACTCAGAAAGTCTGTGGTTTATCTAGAATTTTTTGAGGCCATAATGATAGTGCCAAAACACCTCCCAGAAAACTTCCCTGGTTCAGCCTGTTGTTGATTTTATTTTAAAATTTTAATGTTTACTTAAAGGAGAGTTTTCGACCACTGTCAGTTGTACGTTTGCTTGGTCTAGTGTTTTGTTAAATTCTGGGCTATCTAAGGTTTTTCTACTTTCCATATACACACTGGATTATTGGAGACAGCTATCCAAGTTCCTAGAGACAGCTGATCTCAGCCAAGAAACTCAGCTTCTTACTCATCTGTCTAGGACTAAAGAGAACAATGCATGACAAATAGATAGGTTCTTCATTTCAGATCATAAATCATGATCAGAACTTGAGGAATCAATCTGACGTTAGCCAGTTTGTTTACTGACGTTAGCCTAATTTTCAGTATATTTTCTAGAGCCTAGAAACACCTGACGCTTGGAGGAGAGACAATGAATATGTATAACAACAAAGAGGGAAGATAATTTATTTTTGAAGACATCTGAAATGTTTTAGAGTATCTGTTTTCTCTGAAAAGCTGGTATTTCCCTTGGAGTCACTTTATCTTGACGAATAAGATCGTTCTTTTTTTGGTGATAGTACACTCTTGACTGAACGGTAAATACCAGCTTTTAAGATGGAAACCACAGTGGCAATACACATGAGTGATATTTCCAATGCGATTGGTTCTGGAGTCCCTTGTCCTTGGCAGCTGGCCTGGGAAAGCATAGTCTGATTCCTCACTCTCTTTGTATACAGCTATTGAAGGTTAGAGGTTTTCTCCCAAGCTTGGCCTCTTAAACACAGTGCAGAAACACAATTCCCACTAACATGCCTCTTGAAGTAAGGAAACCGTATTCATATCCTGTGAGCCAACGTGGATTTTCCCACTCATGCCCGTTTAAATGTCTCAGTTCCTGAACGCAAGAAAGGGGGTGTCAGAAGCTTAGCGTTTCCAGGATTTGGGATGGGGGAATCCTGTGAGTGCTGTCTCATGGCTTGAGGAAATTTATCTATTCTGAGAAACTTATAGTTATTTATCCCTACAATAATTACTCATTTCTAATTTGAGAAAGAGTCGTGTGGAAGACAGGAGTCTTGCTGCAGTGATTCATTTCTTTCTTTCATGGGGATTAAGTGCACTACTGGACAAAGTACAATGCGAGTTGCATCATGTTACACTACAAATGAGAGCAATATGAGATATTAAGAGGTGGACATGTTCCAAAGTCTAATTCTGCTTTGTGTCAACAGCAGGATTAGCTTTAAGGGTGCTCTTTTTTTCTTTCTTTCTTAAGTATCTCCAATTCTAATGCCATGTGCAACTCTCTTTCAGAAATGGAACCAGTACAGAAAACATGTGGTAAAGCCTCCTGTTTCTAATCCCACAGAGGACAAAATAAGTGGTGGTCCTATGAGGTTGGCCTTTGTATGAATTGTGGGAACAAGGCTCAGGGACAGGGACTGTCCCTTAATGAGGAGGCTCAGGCCATCTGTGTACATGAACAACTACGCCACACGGCAACCAGGCAGACCTCAAATGCTCAACTGGCAGAAGCAAGGACTGCTTTATGAAAAGGGGAGTAAGCTTATATGATAAAGTGTGTGTTTCTGTAAAAGGGAAGAAAATAATTGGAAACTAGATGACAGAGAATACAGAGAGCAACCAAG
The DNA here is from genome assembly GCA_022376925.1 of Tragulus kanchil. NCBI lineage: Eukaryota > Metazoa > Chordata > Mammalia > Artiodactyla > Tragulidae > Tragulus > Tragulus kanchil. The sequence continues at coordinate 238,602,106 of JAIOJX010000026.1, forward strand.
AAAATATAAACAGGAAAACAAATACCAGCTTTTAAGATGGAAACCACAGTGGCAATACACATGAGTGATATTTCCAATGCGATTGGTTCTGGAGTCCCTTGTCCTTGGCAGCTGGCCTGGGAAAGCATAGTCTGATTCCTCACTCTCTTTGTATACAGCTATTGAAGGTTAGAGGTTTTCTCCCAAGCTTGGCCTCTTAAACACAGTGCAGAAACACAATTCCCACTAACATGCCTCTTGAAGTAAGGAAACCGTATTCATATCCTGTGAGCCAACGTGGATTTTCCCACTCATGCCCGTTTAAATGTCTCAGTTCCTGAACGCAAGAAAGGGGGTGTCAGAAGCTTAGCGTTTCCAGGATTTGGGATGGGGGAATCCTGTGAGTGCTGTCTCATGGCTTGAGGAAATTTATCTATTCTGAGAAACTTATAGTTATTTATCCCTACAATAATTACTCATTTCTAATTTGAGAAAGAGTCGTGTGGAAGACAGGAGTCTTGCTGCAGTGATTCATTTCTTTCTTTCATGGGGATTAAGTGCACTACTGGACAAAGTACAATGCGAGTTGCATCATGTTACACTACAAATGAGAGCAATATGAGATATTAAGAGGTGGACATGTTCCAAAGTCTAATTCTGCTTTGTGTCAACAGCAGGATTAGCTTTAAGGGTGCTCTTTTTTTCTTTCTTTCTTAAGTATCTCCAATTCTAATGCCATGTGCAACTCTCTTTCAGAAATGGAACCAGTACAGAAAACATGTGGTAAAGCCTCCTGTTTCTAATCCCACAGAGGACAAAATAAGTGGTGGTCCTATGAGGTTGGCCTTTGTATGAATTGTGGGAACAAGGCTCAGGGACAGGGACTGTCCCTTAATGAGGAGGCTCAGGCCATCTGTGTACATGAACAACTACGCCACACGGCAACCAGGCAGACCTCAAATGCTCAACTGGCAGAAGCAAGGACTGCTTTATGAAAAGGGGAGTAAGCTTATATGATAAAGTGTGTGTTTCTGTAAAAGGGAAGAAAATAATTGGAAACTAGATGACAGAGAATACAGAGAGCAACCAAGAAAATATAAACAGGAAAACAAATACAGAAGTGTAGAATTAGTAGAAGACAAACACCTTCAACAATTAGTTTATCTTCCTAGAGTTCAATGCACTTTGTAAACTCTTTTGGCTATTGGCAAGAAACCTTTGGAAGTTAAATGGACAGAATTATTATGTTCCTTTTTATAACCAATAGGAATTTACATTGGATTAGAAAGAAGAAATCTTTGGGGATTGATTTGATAGATGCTAAGAGATAAAGATTTTTGTCCTGGTCCTATCATTAGACAAGTCATCTGACCTCTCTGGGCCTTAGTTTTCCCATCTACAAAATGAGTTAATAGATTCCAAAATTCCTTCTGTTGTTGCAATAATCAACATAAGACTACTCTTAGAATAGCCTTTTGGACCTTTCTTCATATAAACATGACCATTCACTCTCCATAGTTACTTTAACCTCTGTATGTTTTCTTTCAGATCTTTCTTTAAAAGACAAATTTCTCAAAATGAAGTAAACACAAGATAATTTGGGATTACAAATTGGTACCATTGTTGTTATCTGATGCTTTGTTTTTAAAATTTTGAATTTATAACTTAATTCCTTTGTATTACTGTATTTCTTCCTATTCATTTAAGATAATTTATTAATCTCTTCTTGGATTATAGAAGGAAGGACTGAAAATGTTAGGATGTCGGTTAGTATTTTACATGCCATTAGTCTATCACTTTTTAAGCTAGATCAACAAAGTAAAGCAAATGGTAATTTTTCTTCTGGGGTCCAAGCAGTGATGCTACTTTAGTCTAAAACTTAAACACAGGCCGGTACATTTACTAACCTCTTTCTTTTCCTAAAGGCCTCATACAAGTCTATACTTTATTCTTCCTTGCCTCCTCATCCTACCTGCAAGCTAACTTTTGATTCTACCCTACAGTGAAAGTGGCCTTGTAGTTACATGGGACAGGGACTGTCCCTTAATGAGGAGGCTCAGGCCATCTGTGTACATGAACAACTACGCCACACGGCAACCAGGCAGACCTCAAATGCTCAACTGGCAGAAGCAAGGACTGCTTTATGAAAAGGGGAGTAAGCTTATATGATAAAGTGTGTGTTTCTGTAAAAGGGAAGAAAATAATTGGAAACTAGATGACAGAGAATACAGAGAGCAACCAAGAAAATATAAACAGGAAAACAAATACAGAAGTGTAGAATTAGTAGAAGACAAACACCTTCAACAATTAGTTTATCTTCCTAGAGTTCAATGCACTTTGTAAACTCTTTTGGCTATTGGCAAGAAACCTTTGGAAGTTAAATGGACAGAATTATTATGTTCCTTTTTATAACCAATAGGAATTTACATTGGATTAGAAAGAAGAAATCTTTGGGGATTGATTTGATAGATGCTAAGAGATAAAGATTTTTGTCCTGGTCCTATCATTAGACAAGTCATCTGACCTCTCTGGGCCTTAGTTTTCCCATCTACAAAATGAGTTAATAGATTCCAAAATTCCTTCTGTTGTTGCAATAATCAACATAAGACTACTCTTAGAATAGCCTTTTGGACCTTTCTTCATATAAACATGACCATTCACTCTCCATAGTTACTTTAACCTCTGTATGTTTTCTTTCAGATCTTTCTTTAAAAGACAAATTTCTCAAAATGAAGTAAACACAAGATAATTTGGGATTACAAATTGGTACCATTGTTGTTATCTGATGCTTTGTTTTTAAAATTTTGAATTTATAACTTAATTCCTTTGTATTACTGTATTTCTTCCTATTCATTTAAGATAATTTATTAATCTCTTCTTGGATTATAGAAGGAAGGACTGAAAATGTTAGGATGTCGGTTAGTATTTTACATGCCATTAGTCTATCACTTTTTAAGCTAGATCAACAAAGTAAAGCAAATGGTAATTTTTCTTCTGGGGTCCAAGCGAAGTGATGCTACTTTAGTCTAAAACTTAAACACAGGCCGGTACATTTACTAACCTCTTTCTTTTCCTAAAGGCCTCATACAAGTCTATACTTTATTCTTCCTTGCCTCCTCATCCTACCTGCAAGCTAACTTTTGATTCTACCCTACAGTGAAACTGTCCTTGCCCATGGACACACCTCATTCAGTCTCTGCAGCAGTTTAACACCATGTTTTCCTTCCTGAAAATTCTCTCCACCCTAAGATCCCATGACACCAATCTTTCCTGTTTCTCATTGTCTACTTCTTGGTACTCTATTAGAATTCCTCTCTGTCTGCCAAGCCCTTGAATGTCTATGTTTACCAGGCATGTGACCTTGACCTCTTTTTTTTCCCTCTTACATGCTCTTGCTGGGTGATTTCCCTCTCAATTTTTATCTCAAGTCTAGATCTCTTCTCTGAAGCTTCAGGCCAATGTTTCCAGCTGTCTTCCAGAATTCTCTACCCACAGGCATTTTACATGCAAACATTTAAAACCCAACTCTTTATCTTCCATCCAAAGCTACTTCTCTTCCCATAATTTCTCTCTCAGCAAATGGCCCTCCATCTACCTCATCATCTAACCCAATCCAGAAGCGTGTTCTCATCCCTCACTTCTGATCAATTACCCAGTCTATCCATTTCTGTTTCCATTAGCAAGGTCCAGGACTTGGTCATCGCTCACTTGAATTACAGCAACGGCCTATTCTAGTCTTCTTTTTGTGATAAATTTTCCAATATGTAACCAGAAAGACCGAAAAAAAAAGCTAACACTGTCACCCCACTTCCTCCCGTCCAATGCTGGAAAGCTTTCTGTTTCATGTTGTTATCTGATGCTTTGTTTTTAAAATTTTGAATTTATAACTTAATTCCTTTGTATTACTGTATTTCTTCCTATTCATTTAAGATAATTTATTAATCTCTTCTTGGATTATAGAAGGAAGGACTGAAAATGTTAGGATGTCGGTTAGTATTTTACATGCCATTAGTCTATCACTTTTTAAGCTAGATCAACAAAGTAAAGCAAATGGTAATTTTTCTTCTGGGGTCCAAGCGAAGTGATGCTACTTTAGTCTAAAACTTAAACACAGGCCGGTACATTTACTAACCTCTTTCTTTTCCTAAAGGCCTCATACAAGTCTATACTTTATTCTTCCTTGCCTCCTCATCCTACCTGCAAGCTAACTTTTGATTCTACCCTACAGTGAAACTGTCCTTGCCCATGGACACACCTCATTCAGTCTCTGCAGCAGTTTAACACCATGTTTTCCTTCCTGAAAATTCTCTCCACCCTAAGATCCCATGACACCAATCTTTCCTGTTTCTCATTGTCTACTTCTTGGTACTCTATTAGAATTCCTCTCTGTCTGCCAAGCCCTTGAATGTCTATGTTTACCAGGCATGTGACCTTGACCTCTTTTTTTTCCCTCTTACATGCTCTTGCTGGGTGATTTCCCTCTCAATTTTTATCTCAAGTCTAGATCTCTTCTCTGAAGCTTCAGGCCAATGTTTCCAGCTGTCTTCCAGAATTCTCTACCCACAGGCATTTTACATGCAAACATTTAAAACCCAACTCTTTATCTTCCATCCAAAGCTACTTCTCTTCCCATAATTTCTCTCTCAGCAAATGGCCCTCCATCTACCTCATCATCTAACCCAATCCAGAAGCGTGTTCTCATCCCTCACTTCTGATCAATTACCCAGTCTATCCATTTCTGTTTCCATTAGCAAGGTCCAGGACTTGGTCATCGCTCACTTGAATTACAGCAACGGCCTATTCTAGTCTTCTTTTTGTGATAAATTTTCCAATATGTAACCAGAAAGACCGAAAAAAAAAAAAATCTAACACTGTCACCCCACTTCCTCCCGTCCAATGCTGGAAAGCTTTCTGTTTCATGTTAAAATCTGAACTCTTTGTAATGATTTTCTAGTATTTCTTTTCCTCCCTCTATCCATCTCTTCAATTTGTCTTCCAGAAAACCCTGTCTGCTCCACCAACCTGTGTTCATTTCACTCTCATAAACCAGCTATGCCCTTTCAATAAGCTTAACAAATATGCTTTCCTGACTGTGGGACATCTTCTCCCCAGCTTGGCAGGGTATACTGGAGTTAACTACTTGTCTTCTATCCTTCTGACAAGGAATTGATGAAGATGAGGTCTTGCTTTCACTCCAATGCTCCAAGCAGTTCTGAATGAAGCCAAACTCTATACATGAGATGAGATCTAGCTTTTCAATTTCACCTTCCTTGTAGAAGTTATTTGAAAATTGCTATATGATTAAAGAATGCATTATTCCCTAGTCTGTTTTGAGTTTTGTTAACTTTTTGACAGACAGAAATGAAGCTTTTGTTTGTTCCCAGTCTGATTCCTAACAGAAGGAGTCTGATTCTCTTTCAAATGATTATTTACAATTTCTTGGAGAAGATTCAAACCAGTATTTATGAATTGTTCAGACTTTTTTTCTTTTCTTTTTTTATTCTGACCATAGTATAAAAATTTAGCTGCTTGCTATCAAAGAGAAAGATAAATTTTAAATTATCAAATACAATGAAAAGTCTTTGTGAAGATTTTCTTCCAAGAGAATTAATATTTGAAATTCTTCTGCCTTTCTTAATAACTAAATGGCTCCTTGATTTATTTTACGGATGATGAACAAACCTTATCACACTTGATTGTTTCTGCTCACTTGCTTTCCTGGCTCTTCCTTTCTCTCTGAGCTCCACAAGGGAGCGACCACATCTATCTTTTCAACACCATATCTACAGCACCAAGCCTCACCCCATAGTTGGCCCTTAAAAACATTTTTAAATGAATGCTGAAATACCTAGGACTTGGTCATCGCTCACTTGAATTACAGCAACGGCCTATTCTAGTCTTCTTTTTGTGATAAATTTTCCAATATGTAACCAGAAAGACCGAAAAAAAAAAAAATCTAACACTGTCACCCCACTTCCTCCCGTCCAATGCTGGAAAGCTTTCTGTTTCATGTTAAAATCTGAACTCTTTGTAATGATTTTCTAGTATTTCTTTTCCTCCCTCTATCCATCTCTTCAATTTGTCTTCCAGAAAACCCTGTCTGCTCCACCAACCTGTGTTCATTTCACTCTCATAAACCAGCTATGCCCTTTCAATAAGCTTAACAAATATGCTTTCCTGACTGTGGGACATCTTCTCCCCAGCTTGGCAGGGTATACTGGAGTTAACTACTTGTCTTCTATCCTTCTGACAAGGAATTGATGAAGATGAGGTCTTGCTTTCACTCCAATGCTCCAAGCAGTTCTGAATGAAGCCAAACTCTATACATGAGATGAGATCTAGCTTTTCAATTTCACCTTCCTTGTAGAAGTTATTTGAAAATTGCTATATGATTAAAGAATGCATTATTCCCTAGTCTGTTTTGAGTTTTGTTAACTTTTTGACAGACAGAAATGAAGTTTTTGTTTGTTCCCAGTCTGATTCCTAACAGAAGGAGTCTGATTCTCTTTCAAATGATTATTTACAATTTCTTGGAGAAGATTCAAACCAGTATTTATGAATTGTTCAGACTTTTTTTCTTTTCTTTTTTTATTCTGACCATAGTATAAAAATTTAGCTGCTTGCTATCAAAGAGAAAGATAAATTTTAAATTATCAAATACAATGAAAAGTCTTTGTGAAGATTTTCTTCCAAGAGAATTAATATTTGAAATTCTTCTGCCTTTCTTAATAACTAAATGGCTCCTTGATTTATTTTACGGATGATGAACAAACCTTATCACACTTGATTGTTTCTGCTCACTTGCTTTCCTGGCTCTTCCTTTCTCTCTGAGCTCCACAAGGGAGCGACCACATCTATCTTTTCAACACCATATCTACAGCACCAAGCCTCACCCCATAGTTGGCCCTTAAAAACATTTTTAAATGAATGCTGAAATACCTAGTTTTTGTTTTATAAAAGTCTGATCTTTATACACATAAAAGACAATCCTTTCTGCCAACGACGAGAGAAAAGTCACACAAGGTCACAAAAATTGTACTGGACCAACTCGTTATCAGGAAATGCCAAAAAGTCATTCTAAGCTTGACTCTCATATATATCTTGTTGAAAGTTTTATAATTCAAAGGAAGCTTTTGGTCAATCAATGAATCTGGAATGAATTTAGTACTGATCAAACTTGGCAAGTATCTCTATGGGAAGCAGGGTACAAGAAAGTGGGTCTCTATTTCTATTAAGCCTAAGACGGGTAGACAAAGACAAACTTTTCAAGACTCACTCCACCTATAAGAACATAAATGTGAGATTCAGAAGTACCATTAACTCACAGTGATACACTTTCCCAAGATTATAAATTTTCCTTCTGCAGTTTCTTCATAAGTGATCAATCACCAGGAAGTCATACCACATCAAGGGATGCCTATAATAGACTCAATAGACTCCATTTAATATCATTTAGGAAAGCCATTGTCTTCACTTTCATGGCTGTTAAAAAGTCTTTTTGGGTATATGCCTCTGGTTAGGATAAAACAGGATAAGCTCCAAGTTGTAAAAAGTGACATTTTTGCTTTCTGATTCAGCACAAGGAAAGTCCAAATCTGCAAGAACCAAATTTTCCTGGTAGTGAGTAAACATGATCTAGATATGAGAATTGCCAGAAAGTATTTATGAATTGTTCAGACTTTTTCTTTTCTTTTATTCTGACCATAGTATAAAAATTTAGCTGCTTGCTATCAAAGAGAAAGATAAATTTTAAATTATCAAATACAATGAAAAGTCTTTGTGAAGATTTTCTTCCAAGAGAATTAATATTTGAAATTCTTCTGCCTTTCTTAATAACTAAATGGCTCCTTGATTTATTTTACGGATGATGAACAAACCTTATCACACTTGATTGTTTCTGCTCACTTGCTTTCCTGGCTCTTCCTTTCTCTCTGAGCTCCACAAGGGAGCGACCACATCTATCTTTTCAACACCATATCTACAGCACCAAGCCTCACCCCATAGTTGGCCCTTAAAAACATTTTTAAATGAATGCTGAAATACCTAGTTTTTGTTTTATAAAAGTCTGATCTTTATACACATAAAAGACAATCCTTTCTGCCAACGACGAGAGAAAAGTCACACAAGGTCACAAAAATTGTACTGGACCAACTCGTTATCAGGAAATGCCAAAAGTCATTCTAAGCTTGACTCTCATATATATCTTGTTGAAAGTTTTATAATTCAAAGGAAGCTTTTGGTCAATCAATGAATCTGGAATGAATTTAGTACTGATCAAACTTGGCAAGTATCTCTATGGGAAGCAGGGTACAAGAAAGTGGGTCTCTATTTCTATTAAGCCTAAGACGGGTAGACAAAGACAAACTTTTCAAGACTCACTCCACCTATAAGAACATAAATGTGAGATTCAGAAGTACCATTAACTCACAGTGATACACTTTCCCAAGATTATAAATTTTCCTTCTGCAGTTTCTTCATAAGTGATCAATCACCAGGAAGTCATACCACATCAAGGGATGCCTATAATAGACTCAATAGACTCCATTTAATATCATTTAGGAAAGCCATTGTCTTCACTTTCATGGCTGTTAAAAAGTCTTTTTGGGTATATGCCTCTGGTTAGGATAAAACAGGATAAGCTCCAAGTTGTAAAAAGTGACATTTTTGCTTTCTGATTCAGCACAAGGAAAGTCCAAATCTGCAAGAACCAAATTTTCCTGGTGTGAGACCCTAGAGTCCAAACCATGATCTAGATATGAGAATTGCAAAAACAGAATGAGATATCCTGCTAAGGTAGTTATGTTCTGAATTATCAGAACAGATTCCATCTTGCTGGGAAATGTCACTCTGTTTTGTAATAAAGCTGGAAAGACTTCCCTACCAAAATACTTTCAATGAAGAAAAACTTGGACTTTCTGATTTTCCCAATGCAGGAAGAAAACATGTTAGATAACTGTTTATAAAAACAGTGAAGTGGGGGGTGGGGATTCTGTCAATGATAAACATTTATATTATTCTGTGTGTTTAATATGGGGAAAGACCATCTTGGCCATTGAAAGTTGGCCAAACATGGTCAGTATTAGTCTCTGCAGAGTTTCTGAATCTTGTGTTAAGAATGCTCTCTAACGTTTTTCTCTTCTACTCCTAAATGAAATAGGAGGCAGACACAGAAAAAAGTGAGGGCAAACTAAAATCGCATAAAAATCTGCACACTTACTGTGCAACTTATGTGATGCTGTCCCTTTTTTCTAATTTTGTTGTCTAATCTCAAGAGCCAACTTCTCTATGACTTAGCTAGATGTCACTTCCAGCACTTCATACTCCCAGAAACATACCCATACCCTGCCTAATATAACTGTTATGTGTGTAATTATACTTTTGAGCTCTTTTTAGATATCATTATTTATCTTGGCAGCATCCAGAATTATTCTTTTGGGGGCAGGGTGGAGGGAGGGGGTGGGTTGAGGAGGGAGTGGGGTGGGCAGGCCATTTCTATTGCTCTTTCATTTGTCTATTTTCTTCCATCTTTGTTCTTTGGCCCATGTGGGCCTCCCATTGCAGTGGCCTCTGTTGTTGCAGAGCACTGGCTCTGGGTGCATGCGCTCCAGAGCTCCAGCTTGGTAATTGGACACATGGGTCCAGCCGCTCCCTCCACGACACGTGGTATCTTCCCAGGCCAGGGATTGAACCAGCCCTTGCACTGCAAGGCAGTGTCCATACCCACTGCACCACCATGGAAGCCCCAGAATCATTCTTTATCACAACAGAATCTATTGTAATAATCATCCTTTAAGGTTTTAAATTTATGGACACTTGATCATATTATAAGATATAAATCATACTAAATTGCTATAAATAAAGAAGTTTATGTTGAATAGAGAAACATTTAGTAATATCTTGCTGGGAAATGTCACTCTGTTTTGTAATAAAGCTGGAAAGACTTCCCTACCAAAATACTTTCAATGAAGAAAAACTTGGACTTTCTGATTTTCCCAATGCAGGAAGAAAACATGTTAGATAACTGTTTATAAAAACAGTGAAGTGGGGGGTGGGGATTCTGTCAATGATAAACATTTATATTATTCTGTGTGTTTAATATGGGGAAAGACCATCTTGGCCATTGAAAGTTGGCCAAACATGGTCAGTATTAGTCTCTGCAGAGTTTCTGAATCTTGTGTTAAGAATGCTCTCTAACGTTTTTCTCTTCTACTCCTAAATGAAATAGGAGGCAGACACAGAAAAAAGTGAGGGCAAACTAAAATCGCATAAAAATCTGCACACTTACTGTGCAACTTATGTGATGCTGTCCCTTTTTTCTAATTTTGTTGTCTAATCTCAAGAGCCAACTTCTCTATGACTTAGCTAGATGTCACTTCCAGCACTTCATACTCCCAGAAACATACCCATACCCTGCCTAATATAACTGTTATGTGTGTAATTATACTTTTGAGCTCTTTTTAGATATCATTATTTATCTTGGCAGCATCCAGAATTATTCTTTTGGGGGCAGGGTGGAGGGAGGGGTGGGTTGAGGAGGGAGGGGGGGTGGGCGAGCCACTTCTATTGCTCTTTCATTTGTCTATTTTCTTCCATCTTTGTTCTTTGGCCCATGTGGGCCTCCCATTGCAGTGGCCTCTGTTGTTGCAGAGCACTGGCTCTGGGTGCATGCGCTCCAGAGCTCCAGCTTGGTAATTGGACACATGGGTCCAGCCGCTCCCTCCACGACACGTGGTATCTTCCCAGGCCAGGGATTGAACCAGCGCCCCTTGCACTGCAAGGCAGTGTCCATACCCACTGGACCACCAGGGAAGCCCCAGAATCATTCTTTATCACAACAGAATCTATTGTAATAATCATCCTTTAAGGTTTTAAATTTATGGACACTTGATCATATTATAAGATATAAATCATACTAAATTGCTATAAATAAAGAAGTTTATGTTGAATAGAGAAACATTTAGTAATATCTTTCATGTGGGTGATGTGTGTAAATGAAGATAATTTACATGAAAATGGCACAACTGTCTTTTTTTCTTTCTTTTACCTTGTTGACTCCTATTGTCTATTAATTGCAATTATGTTGATGATCTTTCCCATTACTGTGTAGTGTTTAGCTATAATGATAGTTTTTATACATCCTGATTCTTAGGTAAATTTAACATCTTCCCTGTAGGATCTGGGTGGGAGTCCCATTATCTCAAATTCCTCTGGTGTCACTCCTTTAGGTATTTTGTTCAAGCCTTATTTTTTATTTGGCTTGCCCTTTGATTTCAAATATGTAAGTATTCCTGTGCTTTAATTCGGAAGTCAATATCTTGGTTTCAAGGAACTTAAAGCAAAAGAAACTGAGGCCTTTGCATGCTAGAGGAGGTGGAAGGGACTACTTGATTACCATCTTGAAGGAGGAAAGCCAGGTTAGTGGCTACAAAGAAAGAAAAATGGAGAGGATTCAATCAAATGAACCCTGGATGTCTAGGATCTAATAATGGCTAAAATTATGAAAGACTTGTTAGTGGAAGAAGTATCATAATCTTATGCTTTTGGCTATTATATGTGCTGGAGTTCTAGCTAGAAAAAGAACTAGAGCACAGCCACGGGAGCAGGTACTGGGAGAAAGGGCCTGCTGCCTGTGACGGGTGACCTGCAGATCCTATGGTAGTGGCCTTGGGGTAAACTCAGACCTGCTGCAGGCTATACTAAGTGGTTGAAAGTCAAGTTTAGTAATTAGGGAGACAAAGCTGTGGGCACACCTAGGTAGGAGCTGTGCTTATTTCTCAGCAACTGATATCGTTAGATTCAAGATCTTTCTGTGCTGAGAGGAAGTCCAGTAAGTGGCCAAAGGTTTAGAAATCTTTAGTCACAACTAGAATTCAAGTCCAATAACACAAAATAAGGGACAGTGTTAGAAAATGAGGGAGCATTGTGGCTCTGTGCACACAGGATAGCCATTGTAACCATACGCCCCACTGGGAACAGTTTTAAGATTTTAAATATTTAGGAAACACTTGATCATATTATAAGATATAAATCATACTAAATTGCTATAAATAAAGAAGTTTATGTTGAATAGAGAAACATTTAGTAATATCTTTCATGTGGGTGATGTGTGTAAATGAAGATAATTTACATGAAAATGGCACAACTGTCTTTTTTTCTTTCTTTTACCTTGTTGACTCCTATTGTCTATTAATTGCAATTATGTTGATGATCTTTCCCATTACTGTGTAGTGTTTAGCTATAATGATAGTTTTTATACATCCTGATTCTTAGGTAAATTTAACATCTTCCCTGTAGGATCTGGGTGGGAGTCCCATTATCTCAAATTCCTCTGGTGTCACTCCTTTAGGTATTTTGTTCAAGCCTTATTTTTTATTTGGCTTGCCCTTTGATTTCAAATATGTAAGTATTCCTGTGCTTTAATTCGGAAGTCAATATCTTGGTTTCAAGGAACTTAAAGCAAAAGAAACTGAGGCCTTTGCATGCTAGAGGAGGTGGAAGGGACTACTTGATTACCATCTTGAAGGAGGAAAGCCAGGTTAGTGGCTACAAAGAAAGAAAAATGGAGAGGATTCAATCAAATGAACCCTGGATGTCTAGGATCTAATAATGGCTAAAATTATGAAAGACTTGTTAGTGGAAGAAGTATCATAATCTTATGCTTTTGGCTATTATATGTGCTGGAGTTCTAGCTAGAAAAAGAACTAGAGCACAGCCACGGGAGCAGGTACTGGGAGAAAGGGCCTGCTGCCTGTGACGGGTGACCTGCAGATCCTATGGTAGTGGCCTTGGGGTAAACTCAGACCTGCTGCAGGCTATACTAAGTGGTTGAAAGTCAAGTTTAGTAATTAGGGAGACAAAGCTGTGGGCACACCTAGGTAGGAGCTGTGCTTATTTCTCAGCAACTGATATCGTTAGATTCAAGATCTTTCTGTGCTGAGAGGAAGTCCAGTAAGTGGCCAAAGGTTTAGAAATCTTTAGTCACAACTAGAATTCAAGTCCAATAACACAAAATAAGGGACAGTGTTAGAAAATGAGGGAGCATTGTGGCTCTGTGCACACAGGATAGCCATTGTAACCATACGCCCCACTGGGAACAGGAAATTGGAGTCAGCTCCATCTCTCTTGGGGCAGATGGAATTCTAAATCTGCTCTTCTGTTCTAATTCATGGGCAGAGCTATGATTACAGGACCATTTGTAACTGTGTTCTGTGACTCAGGAAGACGCAGGTATAACAGAGGAAAGGAAGGTAGGAGTTTGATCTAAGCCTTAGACTCTCCTATTGTCCTCAAGAACCAGAAGTGCCTGTCAAACTCCAATGCACTTTTGAGTCAAAAGGTCCCATGTCTCTGCTTTACAGAAAGTAAAATTGTTAGTTGTTCAATCATGTCCAACTCTTTGAGACCCCATGCACTGTATCCTGCCAAGCTCCTCTGTCCATGGAATTCTACAGGCAAGAATACTGGAGTGGGTTGCCATGTCCTTCTCCAGGGGATCTTCCTGACCCAGGGATCAAACCTGGGTCTCCTGCATCATGGACAAATTCTTTACTGTCCATTCACTTGAGAAGAAATAGCCATCACTACTACTGTCATTATCATCATTATTATTTCCTTCTGGGTTAATTGGTTTAGCAGCTATGTGATAACCCTTAGGTCACTTAAAATACCACTCAACTGCTCACAATGGATTGACATTATTTTTAAAGGGGTTTCACTGTAAATGTAGACACAATATTTTAAACAGTCTCTGAGTTTAGAGGCTTACTGAAATTCCATGGATAATGTTTAAAGCATAATGGGGTGGGTCCGTTCAGATGCTTTTGGCTGGAGATAGGAGAAAAATTTATCTCCAGCTGGCTTAAAAAATAAGAAGAATTGTTTGGCTCCTGGGATGAGAAAGCCATAGTGAGTGTTAACTCCAGGTGTGGCTTGGTCCAGCAGCTCAATGATGTCACCAAGGAATAGGATTTCTTTCCTCCCTTCTTTCTTTCTTGCCTTCTGAAGTTGGTTTGTCTCTGAGGTTGGCTTTCCAGAGTTGCTAGGCTACAAACATTTTTATTTATGTATAGCAGGGAAGAGAATATCTGCCTCAGCATTCTAGAAAATGTCTGTACTTCACTGTGAGCAGAACATCTTCAGATTTGTCCACTCAGGAACCAATCACTTTTTTGATTGGCTAAGAGGTAACAGCTGTTTCCCCAGAACCATATGAATTCTAAAATGAGAATTAGAAATGTTGGGAAGAGGAAGGAAAGAATTGATACTGAAAGATAACAATCAAGGTCTTAAGGTACTGACAATAAAACCAACTCCAGTTAAGGAAAAGAAGTCACTAGAGGTCTCCTTGGTTGCTCAGTGGTTAGAATCCACCTGCCAAAGCAGGAGACATGGGTTGGATCCCTGGTCTGGGAAGACTGCACATGCTGTCACATGTGCCCATGTGTCACAACTACTGAGCCTGTGCTCTAGAGCTCAGGAACTGCAACTATTGAGGCCATGCACTGTGACAACTGAAGTCCAAGCACACTAGAGCCCATGCTGTGCAACAAAAGAAGTCACTGCAATGAGAAGCCTCACACCACAACAAAGAGTTGCCCCCAGTCCCAGCAACTAGGGAAAAACCCCCACTACAATGAAGACCCAGCATAGCCAAAAATAAATGAATAAATAAAATTATTTTTTAAAAAAGGAAATGATTCAATGCACTGAGTAGCTCAACAAACTATAAGAAAGGCTGACAAACCAGGATGGGTAAAAGTCTATGCATTAATTTGCTAAGGCTGCCTCAACAAAACAAACTTGGGGCTTAAACCAGCATCCTTATTATCTCAAAGTTCTTAAGGCTGGAAGTCTGAGATCAAGGTGTCAGCAGGGTTGGTTCCTTCTGAGGGCTGTGAGAGAAAATCTTTTCCAAGCCTCCTTCCTAGCTTCTGGTAGATGCTACCAATCTTTGGAATTCCTTGGCTTATAGATGCACTATCCCAGTCTCTGCCTTCATACTCACATAATGTTCTTTCTGTGTGCACATCTGTCTCTGTGCCCAAATTTTCTTTTTATAAAGATAGAGTCATACTGAACTAGGGCCCATACTAATGACTTTATCTTAATGTGACCGTCAGCAAAGATTAACCTCCCATGCACAGGTATGGTTTTTATTTATGTATAGCAGGGAAGAGAATATCTGCCTCAGCATTCTAGAAAATGTCTGTACTTCACTGTGAGCAGAACATCTTCAGATTTGTCCACTCAGGAACCAATCACTTTTTTGATTGGCTAAGAGGTAACAGCTGTTTCCCCAGAACCATATGAATTCTAAAATGAGAATTAGAAATGTTGGGAAGAGGAAGGAAAGAATTGATACTGAAAGATAACAATCAAGGTCTTAAGGTACTGACAATAAAACCAACTCCAGTTAAGGAAAAGAAGTCACTAGAGGTCTCCTTGGTTGCTCAGTGGTTAGAATCCACCTGCCAAAGCAGGAGACATGGGTTGGATCCCTGGTCTGGGAAGACTGCACATGCTGTCACATGTGCCCATGTGTCACAACTACTGAGCCTGTGCTCTAGAGCTCAGGAACTGCAACTATTGAGGCCATGCACTGTGACAACTGAAGTCCAAGCACACTAGAGCCCATGCTGTGCAACAAAAGAAGTCACTGCAATGAGAAGCCTCACACCACAACAAAGAGTTGCCCCCAGTCCCAGCAACTAGGGAAAAACCCCCACTACAATGAAGACCCAGCATAGCCAAAAATAAATGAATAAATAAAATTATTTTTTAAAAAAGGAAATGATTCAATGCACTGAGTAGCTCAACAAACTATAAGAAAGGCTGACAAACCAGGATGGGTAAAAGTCTATGCATTAATTTGCTAAGGCTGCCTCAACAAAACAAACTTGGGGCTTAAACCAGCATCCTTATTATCTCAAAGTTCTTAAGGCTGGAAGTCTGAGATCAAGGTGTCAGCAGGGTTGGTTCCTTCTGAGGGCTGTGAGAGAAAATCTTTTCCAAGCCTCCTTCCTAGCTTCTGGTAGATGCTACCAATCTTTGGAATTCCTTGGCTTATAGATGCACTATCCCAGTCTCTGCCTTCATACTCACATAATGTTCTTTCTGTGTGCACATCTGTCTCTGTGCCCAAATTTTCTTTTTATAAAGATAGAGTCATACTGAACTAGGGCCCATACTAATGACTTTATCTTAATGTGACCGTCAGCAAAGATTAACCTCCCATGCACAGGTATGGGGTCTAGGCTTCGATAGCTTTTAGAGAACCCAGTTCAACAGATAACAGTGCAAGAATCAACTCACAGCATGGCAAGCAGGAGGCAAGGTATCCATCTCAGCCACTGGATACCTGATGCTCCTTCTGCCTCACAGTCACTGCCTCATGCCAGCTCCCTGGTATCAGGGTGTGGGGAGAGCATCTGGATCCTTATACATCCCCTCTCTTGCCCCAGGATTCACAAAACTTGATGTTCTCCCAACACAGGAAAGTCTTTAGTCTGTGGGAGGCTAAAAAAGAAAATTGTATACTACAGGTTGCAGTCAACAAACTTGCATATGGAAAAGGTGGATTCTTTTCTGATTTGCATAAGAGAATTGGGGGAAGGGCATGTAGTGTGCTCTGAAGGGAGTGGGGCATGTGATTCTGACAGAGTGAAAAGAAGCAGAAATGGCGGGTTGGAAAGCTAAAGGCAAACTTCCGCATTTTGTCCTTGAAGTGCCTCAGTTTATCTCCCTCTACCTGTGGACACCAAGAAGCTGTGTGGGGTGGTTCTTCTGCACTAGACAGGGCACTTGACCAGAGACTAGTCAAGCAATGCTCAGGAGGGAGGCCCTCTGCTGATGGCGCCCCAGAGGCCCTAGTCAGATTTCCCCTGGTCACTCCAAGCTGGCAAACCCAGGAGACATTTTGATTATCCCCAAATCCACTGCTGAGCCATGTGCTTTTGTTTTTGGTTTTGACTGTGCCTGCTACATGTGGGATCTTAGTTTCCCAACCAGGAATTGAACCAGGGCCCCTGCATTGGAAGCACAGAGTCTTAACCCCTGGACCACCAGGGAAGTCTCTAACGTGCTTTAGAAACAGTGCTAAGAAGCCTGTATATTTGAGATACACAATGATGGGGTACCATGATGGGGAATGATTCATTTCCTGGTGATAACTCCTGTGTCCACCTCCCTTCTAAGGTTGTAACATTTTGGAGGCTGGAGAATGTCTAATTATCACAGAGTTTTTAGGATGGACCTAACACACTTCTGATGCCCAACCAATGTCAGATGAATTAGTAAGTGGAGGGATCAAAAATGATGTGTGTGTATTGATTTTGAGGATAAGGCAGGGACAGAAGTCATTAAACAACTTTAAAAGGCTCTCAATTTAAGAAAATTTTCTCAGAGTAATTCTACTATGATCTATGACAGTGCCTTATTTTCATCACAGTCGTGGTACCTAGTAAAATAATGGGAAACAATAGAAAAATAGAGATCTTAGTATGTATATTTTCTCTCCCAGAAATACAGGGCTTGCTTGGCCCTATGTTTGCATGTTAGCAGAGGTTTCAATCACTGGGGTTAGGGCTACTTCTACTCCTCCTCTAGTGAGACATTAGCAGAGATTTTGTCAACACATTTTGCCAAGTCAAAACTTCCACAAAAATTCTGTCAACAAATTTTGCCAACTTATATCTTCTAAGGTGATTTTAAATAACATTTCCATTATATCTTTTCTAGGCTGTCACTTATTGGTATGTTTTTAAACTCATATCCTGGTAATCATATAAACAATAACCCAAAAAATAAAATAATTTAAAATCTGAAGTAAAAAGAGAATTAGAAATGTTTTACCTTATGTTGTATTCAACTCTTAAAAATGCATCAGCACAGTCTTTTGAATTTGGTTTCTCTTGCACACTAGATGCAAACAAGAATTAATTTTAAACAAAAATCTGTCTTGTATAATACAAGCTTGAACTTAGAAAAAAACATGTTTTTTAAATTAAATTTCCTTTGGAAAACAAAGGCTTAAGTTAAGGGTAAAATGTTTTGGAAAACTTAAAGCTTCAAAAATAAAACTTGAAGGAAAATAAAAATGGTGCTAAGGCTTTCTGAAAAATCCCTAGTACCTCTGAGCCCCCCTCCCCTATTTGTAACAGGAACCAGTCTAAACACTTTTGCTCTCCCAACATGGAAACTAAACCTCTTTGGAGATGTTAATACAATGTCAAATTACTCTTTTCATTATTACATTATACTTCTCTTCTATCCTTGTTTTTAATTTTCAATTAAGATGCAAATAACCTGACATTACTAACTAAAAGTTTGTAGACACTTCTCAGCACAGAGCAAGTGCATTTGAATAGCCAGTAATAATCAAAAGTATACAAACTGAACTCACCTATCATTTTTTTGTCCTAAAACAGTCATATAAAAATTTATATCTGAAAAACAAAATACTTGACATACAATTTTCCAAAAAAACATGCTTTAACATGTTCATTTAATAAGCACATTATTGAATTCTAATTAGCTATATGGCATCCTGTTAGTTGCATGTCCAACAAGAAAGAAGAAAGACTTTAAAAAGATTTTCCTATACATCTCTGCTGTATAATCTTTATTTATATCATACCTCAGACCCATGTTTGACATTTTTGTTAGCAGAGGTTTCAATCACTGGGGTTAGGGCTACTTCTACTCCTCCTCTAGTGAGACATTAGCAGAGATTTTGTCAACACATTTTGCCAAGTCAAAACTTCCACAAAAATTCTGTCAACAAATTTTGCCAACTTATATCTTCTAAGGTGATTTTAAATAACATTTCCATTATATCTTTTCTAGGCTGTCACTTATTGGTATGTTTTTAAACTCATATCCTGGTAATCATATAAACAATAACCCAAAAAATAAAATAATTTAAAATCTGAAGTAAAAAGAGAATTAGAAATGTTTTACCTTATGTTGTATTCAACTCTTAAAAATGCATCAGCACAGTCTTTTGAATTTGGTTTCTCTTGCACACTAGATGCAAACAAGAATTAATTTTAAACAAAAATCTGTCTTGTATAATACAAGCTTGAACTTAGAAAAAAACATGTTTTTTAAATTAAATTTCCTTTGGAAAACAAAGGCTTAAGTTAAGGGTAAAATGTTTTGGAAAACTTAAAGCTTCAAAAATAAAACTTGAAGGAAAATAAAAATGGTGCTAAGGCTTTCTGAAAAATCCCTAGTACCTCTGAGCCCCCCTCCCCTATTTGTAACAGGAACCAGTCTAAACACTTTTGCTCTCCCAACATGGAAACTAAACCTCTTTGGAGATGTTAATACAATGTCAAATTACTCTTTTCATTATTACATTATACTTCTCTTCTATCCTTGTTTTTAATTTTCAATTAAGATGCAAATAACCTGACATTACTAACTAAAAGTTTGTAGACACTTCTCAGCACAGAGCAAGTGCATTTGAATAGCCAGTAATAATCAAAAGTATACAAACTGAACTCACCTATCATTTTTTTGTCCTAAAACAGTCATATAAAAATTTATATCTGAAAAACAAAATACTTGACATACAATTTTCCAAAAAAACATGCTTTAACATGTTCATTTAATAAGCACATTATTGAATTCTAATTAGCTATATGGCATCCTGTTAGTTGCATGTCCAACAAGAAAGAAGAAAGACTTTAAAAAGATTTTCCTATACATCTCTGCTGTATAATCTTTATTTATATCATACCTCAGACCCAGCTCCTAGGTTTCTATAATTATTTTCTATTTCATCTTTAAGAAGATGTTCTGTTTATTATGTACAGCATCTGTGATTATTCTCCTGTTCGAAAAACCTTTCATTCATCAGTCTCATTGCGTGGATGTACTATCCATGTTACTACAGGAGATTTTAATTTGTGGACCCATCAGTATCCTTACAAGCTTATACTAATCACACTCATATTAGTAAGTCTCAGGATGGTCTGGGTAAGGGTATTAAATGCAAAGCATTCTAAATGTCCACCGACAGAAGAATGGATAAAGACACAGTACATATATACAATGGAAAATTACTCAACTGTAATAAAAGAATGAAATATTGTTGTTTGTAGCAACATGGATGCACCAAGAGATTGTCATACTGAGTGCAATAAGACAAAGACAAGTATTTTATATAACTTATATGTGGAATCTAAAAACAGAGGTACAAATGAATTTATTTACAAAATGGAGTCACAGATATAAAAAAACAAATTTATGGTTACCAGAGAGGAAAGATGGGATAAATTGGGAGAGTGAGACTAGTAATATTGTAAAATAGGTAACTAATAAGGACCTCTGTATAGCTCAGGGAACTCTACTTAATATAATGATCTATATGGGAAAAGAGGCTAAATAAGAATGGCTGTATGTGTGTGCTCAGTTGCTTCAGTCGTGTCTGATTTTTTGCTACCCCATGGACTAGAGCCCACCAGGCTCCTCTGTCCATGGGATTACCTCAGCAAGAATACTGGAGTGGTTGTCATTTCCTCCTCCAGGGGATCTTCCCAACCCAGGGGTCAAACCTGCAGTGGCTCTTGCATTGGTAGGCTAATGCCTTACCACTTGAGTCACCTGGGTGTATGTTTATGTATAACTGAATCACTGCTGTACAAAAGACTAAGACAACAGTGTAAGTCAACTCTTCTCCAATAAAATTTTCTTGATATACCCTCAAATATTTATTGGTCAAGAGAGTAACAGAATGTTTGAAATAAATTAACAGGGAGAGGTAGACATTTGGCAAGCTGCGGAATACACATACTGCTTAAAGACACAAACACATTTAAAAACATGGTGCTAGTCTAAGAGAGCACAGCTGTTGAGTTTTCTTGGGTCTGTTCGAGGATTTTGATTTTCTCTCAACATTTTGGACAGTGATAAGGCAATACAGACCTCTCTCTTTTAAAACATCAATACAAAGATTTGTGGTCAGTTGTTTACTTTTGACTGTAGTAAAAATAGGTGCCCTAAAATGCTTTCTAATGAACAGTGCTGTTAGCTAAAATAATGAACTTACAAATAACTGAAAAACAATTTTCATTACTAGATTGACCTATGAGAGTCATATGAATGTTGAATTCCTAGGAATTCTTATGATTATCTTGCTATTTATTTTTTATAACAAAGTACTTGTTTGCGGGCTCTTGCAGGCAGATTCACGCTTTATGTATTTACTAGGGATGATTAGACATGGTGTTTGTTTTCTGTAGTATTGACTCCAAATTCAACCAATGCTCTTCAAATTGTTATCCCCAATTCAGACCAAATTCAGAAGGAATGCTCAATTTACCACCACAGAGAAGGAGCCAATCTCAAAGAATAATGGGAAAGAACAACAGCTGCTTTAAACAAATCTTACAAACACAATTTAGCACAGACACAGAACAGGAAGAGAAAATAAAGACTGACTAATCGACAATGGACCAGCATGTGCCCTGGAGCTTTAAATCTGGAAATTATTAATTCCTATTTTTTCTCTCACCTCCTCAAAGGTTCAGTGAGTACATTGATGTCTGGAGTAAAATCCACAGAAGATGCATTTTCACCACAGCATCTGGTTCTCTGGGAACTCTGCTGCCTGCTTTCTTGCTGCCTTTAAGCTTTCATCTGAAGTATTGTTTTGGCAGCCAAAGACATGTCTGAATTACTTTGTATTCTCAGGAATCCCACTTTCTCTTTGCTCATAAAATCTGCAACCTGGTATGGGGATGTTTGAAATATGTTACCCTAGTCCATACATCTGGGGGAGGGTAATGGAACAACTCATTGTAGATCCACCCGTATTTCAGTTCTCATCCCACCCAGATATCAGGGGTTCCTTTTGTCATATGGTCTGTAGTTAAAACCACAAACCTTCTGGTGATCAGTAAAATCACGTCTTGTCTTTGTCCTGTAAATGAGGTAGCTATTAGATTTTGAATCTTTTGTGAGAATAATTCAAAATGATGCAAATACAAAAGGAAAAACATCTAGAGTTTTTTAAGAGCAAAAATACTCAAGTTTGACAAATACTTTAGATTTATGACATTATTGTCAGCAACCCTATATGCTTTATTATATTAAAAACATGTTTTAAAAACATATCATATTAAGAAGAGTATGAAGAGCCCAAAATATGTATCTCTCAAATAAGCTTGTTGTTTTACTGAACCAGAACCAAATATGTTACATAATGTGAATAAGATAAAACCACAATCAGTGGTATTCCTCCTCCAAATGGAGGTGACTTGTCAAAATGGCATGGCCAAGTTACACCATTTTCAGTGTTAAGAGTCATGGGGAGGATCATAGCCACAATGATTAAAGTTTTCCAAAGAATGTTCTATAAATCCTTGTAGCAACAATTTCACTATTTCATTTCTAGCTGTGGAACAGTTACAAAGAGTTTAGTATTTCTTTTTTTCATTCTCAAAACGTTCATTCTGGTTTTTTTTCTTTTTTTTTCAACAGAACATTTAGGAAACGACCCTATAGCAATTTAATGAAAATAGCTAGATCCATCAACTTCACACTCAATACTATGTAAACTTGAATGTTTAATTAGTCTTTGACTCTGTACATTTCAAAGTACTTTTCTAGTCATTTGTGTGTGTATTAAAGTCACTTCATTCATGCCTGTCTCTTAGCCATCCTTTGGACTGTAGCCTACCTGTAGGTCTCCTCTGTCCATGGGATTCTCCAGGCAAGAATACTGGAGTGTATTGCTATGCTCTTCTCCAAGTGATCTTCCCAATCCAGTGATCGAACCCATGTCTCTAATGTCTCCTGCATTGGCAGGCGGGTTCTTTTCCACTAACACCACCTGGGAAACCCTCTAGTCATTTAAGGGAACCCTAAATAAAAGCATATGTTCTCAGAGGGAGAAGTTTTTTATTTCCCCAAAAATAGGGTTTTTTCCAACCAAACACAATAGAAATTCCACCCGGGGTCTTGTCCCTTTGTCCATCCCACCCAGATATCAGGGGTTCCTTTTGTCATATGGTCTGTAGTTAAAACCACAAACCTTCTGGTGATCAGTAAAATCACGTCTTGTCTTTGTCCTGTAAATGAGGTAGCTATTAGATTTTGAATCTTTTGTGAGAATAATTCAAAATGATGCAAATACAAAAGGAAAAACATCTAGAGTTTTTTAAGAGCAAAAATACTCAAGTTTGACAAATACTTTAGATTTATGACATTATTGTCAGCAACCCTATATGCTTTATTATATTAAAAACATGTTTTAAAAACATATCATATTAAGAAGAGTATGAAGAGCCCAAAATATGTATCTCTCAAATAAGCTTGTTGTTTTACTGAACCAGAACCAAATATGTTACATAATGTGAATAAGATAAAACCACAATCAGTGGTATTCCTCCTCCAAATGGAGGTGACTTGTCAAAATGGCATGGCCAAGTTACACCATTTTCAGTGTTAAGAGTCATGGGGAGGATCATAGCCACAATGATTAAAGTTTTCCAAAGAATGTTCTATAAATCCTTGTAGCAACAATTTCACTATTTCATTTCTAGCTGTGGAACAGTTACAAAGAGTTTAGTATTTCTTTTTTTCATTCTCAAAACGTTCATTCTGGTTTTTTTTCTTTTTTTTTCAACAGAACATTTAGGAAACGACCCTATAGCAATTTAATGAAAATAGCTAGATCCATCAACTTCACACTCAATACTATGTAAACTTGAATGTTTAATTAGTCTTTGACTCTGTACATTTCAAAGTACTTTTCTAGTCATTTGTGTGTGTATTAAAGTCACTTCATTCATGCCTGTCTCTTAGCCATCCTTTGGACTGTAGCCTACCTGTAGGTCTCCTCTGTCCATGGGATTCTCCAGGCAAGAATACTGGAGTGTATTGCTATGCTCTTCTCCAAGTGATCTTCCCAATCCAGTGATCGAACCCATGTCTCTAATGTCTCCTGCATTGGCAGGCGGGTTCTTTACCACTAACACCACCTGGGAAACCCTCTAGTCATTTAAGGGAACCCTAAATAAAAGCATATGTTCTCAGAGGGAGAAGTTGATTTCCATAATAATATTCATGCCCATTCTCCCAACAAAACACTAGTAATCCAACTCCTAAGCATATGTGTAGAGAAAAACATAAGATAAAAGATACATACACCCCAATGTTTACTGCAGCACTGCTTACAATAGGCAAGACATGGAAGCACCCTAAATGACTATCAACAGAGGAATGGATAAAGAAGATAAGGTACATATATACAATGGACTATTACTCAGCCATTAAAAAGAATAAAATAATGCCATTTGCAGCAACTTGGATGGACCTAGAGATTGTCATGTGTTGTTGGAAGTGGGTGTTTTCTATGATTGGTAGGTGTCCAATATGTTACTGGAGAATGGCAGAGAAATAACTCCAGAAAGAATGAAGCGGCTGGGCCAATGAGAAAATGACACTCAGATGCAGATGTGTCTGGTGGTAAAAGTAATGACCAATGCCATAAAGAATAATATTGCATAGGAACCTCGAATATTAGGTCTACGAATAAAAGTAAATTAGATGTGGTAAGCAGGAGATGGTAAGAGTGAACATTGACATGTTAGGAATTAGTGAACTAAAATAGATGGGAATGGGCGAATTTAACTCAGCATTATATTTACACTGTGGGCAAGTATCCCTTAGAAGAAGTGGAGTAGCTCTCAGAGTCAACAAAAGACTCTAAAATACAGTACTTAGGTATGATCTCAAAAAACAGCAACAACAACAACAACAAAACAGAAAACAAACCAAAACCAAAAACTAAATGATCCCAGTTCATTCCCAAGGCAAACTATTCAACATCACAGTAATCCAAGTCTATGCCCTAACCACTAATGCCAAAGAAGCTGAAGTTGAATAGTTCAATGAAGATCTACAATATTTTCTATAATTAACACCAAAAAAGATGTCCTTTTCATCATAGAGGATTAAAATCTGTAAGTAGGAAGTCAAAAGGTACCTGGAGTAACAGGCAAGTTCAGCTTTAGTGTTCATAAGGAAACAGGGCAAAGGTTAACATAGTTTTGCCAAGAGAACACACTAGTCATAGCAAGTGATCGAACCCATGTCTCTAATGTCTCCTGCATTGGCAGGCGGGTTCTTTACCACTAACACCACCTGGGAAACCCTCTAGTCATTTAAGGGAACCCTAAATAAAAGCATATGTTCTCAGAGGGAGAAGTTGATTTCCATAATAATATTCATGCCCATTCTCCCAACAAAACACTAGTAATCCAACTCCTAAGCATATGTGTAGAGAAAAACATAAGATAAAAGATACATACACCCCAATGTTTACTGCAGCACTGCTTACAATAGGCAAGACATGGAAGCACCCTAAATGACTATCAACAGAGGAATGGATAAAGAAGATAAGGTACATATATACAATGGACTATTACTCAGCCATTAAAAAAGAATAAAATAATGCCATTTGCAGCAACTTGGATGGACCTAGAGATTGTCATGTGTTGTTGGAAGTGGGTGTTTTCTATGATTGGTAGGTGTCCAATATGTTACTGGAGAATGGCAGAGAAATAACTCCAGAAAGAATGAAGCGGCTGGGCCAATGAGAAAATGACACTCAGATGCAGATGTGTCTGGTGGTAAAAGTAATGACCAATGCCATAAAGAATAATATTGCATAGGAACCTCGAATATTAGGTCTACGAATAAAAGTAAATTAGATGTGGTAAGCAGGAGATGGTAAGAGTGAACATTGACATGTTAGGAATTAGTGAACTAAAATAGATGGGAATGGGCAATTTAACTCAGCATTATATTTACACTGTGGGCAAGTATCCCTTAGAAGAAGTGGAGTAGCTCTCAGAGTCAACAAAAGACTCTAAAATACAGTACTTAGGTATGATCTCAAAAAACAGCAACAACAACAACAACAAAACAGAAAACAAACCAAAACCAAAAACTAAATGATCCCAGTTCATTCCCAAGGCAAACTATTCAACATCACAGTAATCCAAGTCTATGCCCTAACCACTAATGCCAAAGAAGCTGAAGTTGAATAGTTCAATGAAGATCTACAATATTTTCTATAATTAACACCAAAAAAGATGTCCTTTTCATCATAGAGGATTAAAATCTGTAAGTAGGAAGTCAAAAGGTACCTGGAGTAACAGGCAAGTTCAGCTTTAGTGTTCATAAGGAAACAGGGCAAAGGTTAACATAGTTTTGCCAAGAGAACACACTAGTCATAGCAAGCATCTTCTTCCAAAAGCACAAGAGATGACTCTACACATGGACATCACCAGATTGTCAGTACTAACATCAAATTGATTGTATTTTTTGCAGCCAAAGATGGAGAAACTGTATACAGTTGTATAAAAAACAAGAACTAGAATTGACTGTGGCTCAGATCATGGGTTCCTTATTGGAAAATTCAGACTTGAACTGAAAAAAGTAGGGAAAACTACTCAAGCATCCAGATATGACTTAAATCCCTTCTGAATATACAAGGAGGTGACAAATAGATTCAAGGAATTAGAACTGATAGAGTGCCTAAAGAACTATGGATGGAGGTTCGTAACATAGTACAGGAGGCTGAGACCAAGACCATCCCCAAGAAAAAGAAATGGAAGAAGGCAAAGTAGTTGTCTGTAAAGGCCTTACAAATAGCTGAGAACAGAAGAGAAACAAAAGGCAAAGGAGAAAGGGAAAGATAAACCCAGCAGAATGCATGTGAAGTTCCAGAGAATAGCAAGGAGAGATAAGAAAGCTTTCTTGAGTGAACAATGCAAAGAAATACAGGAAAACAATAGAATATGAAAGACTAGAGATCTCTTCAGGAAAATTAGAGATACCAAGGGAACATTTCATGTAAACATGGGCACCATAAAGGACAGAAACTTCAAGGACCTACAGAAACAGAAGGGATTAAAAAGAGGTGGCAAGAATACATAGAAGAACTATATAAAAAAGGCCCTAATGACCCAGATAACCGTGACAGTTATCAACCTAGAGCCAGACGTTCTGAGTGTGAAGTCAAGTGAGCCTTAGGAAGAGTTACTATGAACAAAGCTAGTGGAGGTGATGGAATTCCAGCTGAGCTATTTCACATCATAAAAGATGATGCTGATAAAATGCTATACTCAATATGCTGGCAAATTTGGAAAGCTCAGCAGTGACCACAGGACTGGGAAAGGTCAGTTTTCATTCCAATTTCAAAGAGAGTCAATGCCAAAGACTGTTAAACTGCTATACAATTGTGCTCATTTTACATGCTAGCAAGGTAATGCTCAAAATCCTTCAAGTTAGGCTTCAGCAGTTCATAAACTGAGAATTTCCAGATGTATAAGCAGAATTTAGCAAAGGCAGAGGAACCAGAGATCAAATTGCCAATATTTGTTGTATCATAGAAACAGCCAGGGAATTCCATAAAAACATCTGTATCTTCTTCACTGACCACGCTAAAGCATTTGACTGTGTAGATCACAACAAACTGTGAAAAGTTCTTATAGAGTATCAGACCACTTTATCTGCCTCCTGAGAAACCTGTATGCAGGTCAAGAAGCAACAGTTAGAACTGGAAATGGAGCAATTAACTGGTTCAAAATTGGGAAAGGAGTACATCAAGGCTATATATTGTCACCCTGTTTAACTTATATGCAGAGTGTATTCATGTGAAATGCTGGGCTGGTTGAATCACAAGGTGGGTCCAGATTGCCAGGAATGTCAACAATCTCACATATGCAGATGATACCACTTTAATGGCAGAAAGTGAAGAGGAACTAAAGAGCCTCTTAATAAGGGTGAAAGAGGAGATTGAAAAATTGACTTAAAACTCAACATTCAATAAGCTAAGATCGGCTTCCTGGTGATCCAGTGGGTAAGAAAACACCTTGACCCCTTAAGGGCAAGTGTCCAATTACCGAGCCGGAGTACCAAGAATATGAAAGACTAGAGATCTCTTCAGGAAAATTAGAGATACCAAGGAACATTTCATGTAAACATGGGCACCATAAAGGACAGAAACTTCAAGGACCTACAGAAACAGAAGGGATTAAAAGAGGTGGCAAGAATACATAGAAGAACTATATAAAAAAGGCCCTAATGACCCAGATAACCGTGACAGTTATCAACCTAGAGCCAGACGTTCTGAGTGTGAAGTCAAGTGAGCCTTAGGAAGAGTTACTATGAACAAAGCTAGTGGAGGTGATGGAATTCCAGCTGAGCTATTTCACATCATAAAAGATGATGCTGATAAAATGCTATACTCAATATGCTGGCAAATTTGGAAAGCTCAGCAGTGACCACAGGACTGGGAAAGGTCAGTTTTCATTCCAATTTCAAAGAGAGTCAATGCCAAAGACTGTTAAACTGCTATACAATTGTGCTCATTTTACATGCTAGCAAGGTAATGCTCAAAATCCTTCAAGTTAGGCTTCAGCAGTTCATAAACTGAGAATTTCCAGATGTATAAGCAGAATTTAGCAAAGGCAGAGGAACCAGAGATCAAATTGCCAATATTTGTTGTATCATAGAAACAGCCAGGGAATTCCATAAAAACATCTGTATCTTCTTCACTGACCACGCTAAAGCATTTGACTGTGTAGATCACAACAAACTGTGAAAAGTTCTTATAGAGTATCAGACCACTTTATCTGCCTCCTGAGAAACCTGTATGCAGGTCAAGAAGCAACAGTTAGAACTGGAAATGGAGCAATTAACTGGTTCAAAATTGGGAAAGGAGTACATCAAGGCTATATATTGTCACCCTGTTTAACTTATATGCAGAGTGTATTCATGTGAAATGCTGGGCTGGTTGAATCACAAGGTGGGTCCAGATTGCCAGGAATGTCAACAATCTCACATATGCAGATGATACCACTTTAATGGCAGAAAGTGAAGAGGAACTAAAGAGCCTCTTAATAAGGGTGAAAGAGGAGATTGAAAAAATTGACTTAAAACTCAACATTCAATAAGCTAAGATCGGGGCTTCCCTGGTGATCCAGTGGGTAAGAACACTGCCTTGCAGTGCAAGGGGCGCCGGTTTGATCCCTGGCCTGGGAAGATACCATGGAGTGGCTGGATCGATGTGTCCAATTACCGAGCCGGAGCTCTGGAGTGCATGCGTCCAGAACCAGTGCTCTGCGACAACAGACGCCACCACGATGGGAGGCCCACACGGGCCAAAGAACAAAGATGGATGAAACTAGACAAATGAAATACCAGTGGAAGTGGCCCGCCCACCCCCCTCCCTCCCCACCTCCGCCAAAATAAATAAGTAAATGTTTAAAAATACAAAAAAAAAAAAGCTAAGATCACGGCATCTGGTCCCATCACTTCATGCCAAATAGGTGGGGAAATGGTGGAAACAGTGACAGACTTTATTTTCTTGGGCTCCAAAATCACTGTGGATGGTGACTGTAGCCATGAAATTATGAAATTAAAAGACACTTGTTCTTTGGAAGAAAAACTATGACAAACCTAGATAGTGTATTAAAAAGCACAGACATCATTTCACCAACAAAGGTCTGTTTAGTCAAAGCTATGGATTTTCCAGTAGTTGTTTACAGATTTTAGAGTTGGAGCATAAAGAAGGAAAAGGTCCAAAGAATTGATGCTTTTGAATTATGGTACTGGAGAAGACTCTTGAGACTCCCTTGGAGAGCAATGAGACCAAACCAGTTAATCCTTAAGGAAATTAGCCCTGAATATTCATTGGAAGGACTGATGCTGAAGCTCTAATACTTTGACCACCTGATATGAGCTGACTCATTGAATAAGATCCTGAAGCTGGAAAAGATTGAGGGCAGGAGAAGAAGGGAGTGATAGAGGATGGGATGGTTGGATGGCATTATCGACTCATTGGCCAAACTCAATTTGAGCAAACTCAGGAAGATAGTGAAGAACAGGGAAGCCTAGTGTGCTGCAGTCTGTGGAGTTGCAGAGTTGAACCCAACTTAGTAACTGAACAACAAAAACAAACCATCATACTGAGTGCAGTAAGTCAGACAGAGAAGGAGAAATATCATACAATACTCCTTATGTGGAATCTAAAAAGAAATGAACTTATTTACAAAACAAGCAAAAGACTCACAGACTTACAGGACAAACTGGTGGTTGGCAGGGGTGGGGGTGGAAGGGTGGGGAGAAAAGAATTGTTAGGGAATTTAGGAGGGACATGTACACATTGCTATATTTCAAATGGATAACCAACAAGGCCTGGGAAGATACCATGGAGTGGCTGGATCGATGTGTCCAATTACCGAGCCGGAGCTCTGGAGTGCATGCGTCCAGAACCAGTGCTCTGCGACAACAGACGCCACCACGATGGGAGGCCCACACGGGCCAAAGAACAAAGATGGATGAAACTAGACAAATGAAATACCAGTGGAAGTGGCCCGCCCACCCCCCTCCCTCCCCACCTCCGCCAAAATAAATAAGTAAATGTTTAAAAATACAAAAAAAAAAAAGCTAAGATCACGGCATCTGGTCCCATCACTTCATGCCAAATAGGTGGGGAAATGGTGGAAACAGTGACAGACTTTATTTTCTTGGGCTCCAAAATCACTGTGGATGGTGACTGTAGCCATGAAATTATGAAATTAAAAGACACTTGTTCTTTGGAAGAAAAACTATGACAAACCTAGATAGTGTATTAAAAAGCACAGACATCATTTCACCAACAAAGGTCTGTTTAGTCAAAGCTATGGATTTTCCAGTAGTTGTTTACAGATTTTAGAGTTGGAGCATAAAGAAGGAAAAGGTCCAAAGAATTGATGCTTTTGAATTATGGTACTGGAGAAGACTCTTGAGACTCCCTTGGAGAGCAATGAGACCAAACCAGTTAATCCTTAAGGAAATTAGCCCTGAATATTCATTGGAAGGACTGATGCTGAAGCTCTAATACTTTGACCACCTGATATGAGCTGACTCATTGAATAAGATCCTGAAGCTGGAAAAGATTGAGGGCAGGAGAAGAAGGGAGTGATAGAGGATGGGATGGTTGGATGGCATTATCGACTCATTGGCCAAACTCAATTTGAGCAAACTCAGGAAGATAGTGAAGAACAGGGAAGCCTAGTGTGCTGCAGTCTGTGGAGTTGCAGAGTTGAACCCAACTTAGTAACTGAACAACAAAAACAAACCATCATACTGAGTGCAGTAAGTCAGACAGAGAAGGAGAAATATCATACAATACTCCTTATGTGGAATCTAAAAAGAAATGAACTTATTTACAAAACAAGCAAAAGACTCACAGACTTACAGGACAAACTGGTGGTTGGCAGGGGTGGGGGTGGAAGGGTGGGGAGAAAAGAATTGTTAGGGAATTTAGGAGGGACATGTACACATTGCTATATTTCAAATGGATAACCAACAAGGACTTACTGTATAGCACAGGAAACTCTGCTCAATGTTATATGGCAGCCTAGATGGGCAAGGAGTGTTGGGAAGAATGGATACATGTATATGCATGACTGAGTCCCTTTCGTGTTCACCTGAAACTATCACAACATTGTTAATTGGCTACACCTAATACAAAATAAAAAGTTTTTTTTTTTTTTTTTTTTTAAAGAAAACCAGTATGAATCATGTGAATATGAAGATATTTGTGAGTGGTGCTTATTATTATAAATAAATATTAAGCTAAAATCTACCTTTGGAAGGTTTGAATGTTAACCAGCTATCCAAGGTAAACAATTACATTTACTCTATGAAAAAAACAGTATCTCTTAAAGCACTTGAAAGAACTAGGCAATAATGCTTTATTAAAATTTTTAAGAGTTTACTCTATCTTGGATGGTAAGATTGAGAATCTTCAGGTGTCAATTTTATTCAGTTTTTGCATGAATTGAGAGACCTGGGCTTGATCCCTGGGTAAGGAAGATCCCCTGGAGAAGGGCATGGCAACCCACTCCAGAATACTTGACTGGAGAATTCCATGGACACAAGAGCCTGGTGGGCTACAGTCCATGGGGTTGCAAAGAACTGGACACGAGTAAGTGACTAATACTTTCACATTAACTCATTCATCTAGACTTAATTTAGTTAAAAATTAATGCTTATCTAGCCCTGATGGCTCATATGGTAAAGAATCTGCCTGCACTACAGGAGATCTTGGTTTGATCCCTGGGTTGGGAAGAGAAGGGAATGGCTACTCACCACATTATTCTTGCCTGGAGAATTCCATTGGCAGAGGAGCCTGGCGGGCTACAGTCCACGGGGTCAGAGAGTCAGTCACAATTGAACAACTAACAGTAAAGCATTTTCACTCCCTCATTTGAACCTCATGCAAATAAAGAAATGTGAGATCAAAAAATTTAATTGATATCCTTTAAGATCTTTGAGAGAAATAGGCAGAAACGGAGTTGAAATCTCTATGTTCTGGCTCCAGAGTCCATGAAACCAGCACTTTTAGCAGTGGTTTCAGTGACCCATAAAGAAATAAATAGATATATACCCAAATATAAATCACAAATTTTACAAATTAACACTTATATAAATCACTTCTATTTTAAAGCTGTGTGTCTGTTTTAAAGCTAGTTACGACCCACATCTAAATTGATTTTCCAACCAATGGATCCCAGTTCACAAATGGATATGATCACACTTTAAAAAGCTCAACCACAGGGTCTCTCACTGCAGAGCTATCTTGTGCAGCCTGTGTAGGTACCGAGGGATTCATGCTCAGAGGAGTTCTTGCTTCCAGGTTCTCATGCTGACATCAGAAACTCTTAATATTTATTTCATCCTTGAACTTGTGTTTTGGAAGTGATGTCCAAGAGGACACTGGCACATGACACTTGAGCAGAGAGAGGTGCAACCCTATATCTGCTGGTACCTTGCCCTCATTCACATATTGCACTCACGTTGCCCCACGGGCACAGAATTCTAGTGAATCAGCATTGGGTGGGAATTCAGTGAGACTCTAAGTGAGTATGTGGCAAGTGTGCTTTGTCAATGACTGAGTAAGTGGGGACACGGACAGCCTGGGGAGGCCAGACTCACAATTTAAACCTGAATTTGCTTCACCTGTGAAGCTGCATGACGACATTCTAAGAAATACAGATTACCAAGTAGCCTTATCATATCCTTTCTTACTCATATCACTTCCCTGTATTAGCCAACCACTTATGCTGAAAATGATGACAGGGAAGGAAAGGGAAGGATAAAGCAATCCAGAGGGACTTTTCCTTTCAGTCTGTCCTTACTCATCCAAATGTGAAGCAATGCATGAGATCGATCGGTTACGGGTCCAGAGGAATGGCTACTCACCACATTATTCTTGCCTGGAGAATTCCATTGGCAGAGGAGCCTGGCGGGCTACAGTCCACGGGGTCAGAGAGTCAGTCACAATTGAACAACTAACAGTAAAGCATTTTCACTCCCTCATTTGAACCTCATGCAAATAAAGAAATGTGAGATCAAAAAATTTAATTGATATCCTTTAAGATCTTTGAGAGAAATAGGCAGAAACGGAGTTGAAATCTCTATGTTCTGGCTCCAGAGTCCATGAAACCAGCACTTTTAGCAGTGGTTTCAGTGACCCATAAAGAAATAAATAGATATATACCCAAATATAAATCACAAATTTTACAAATTAACACTTATATAAATCACTTCTATTTTAAAGCTGTGTGTCTGTTTTAAAGCTAGTTACGACCCACATCTAAATTGATTTTCCAACCAATGGATCCCAGTTCACAAATGGATATGATCACACTTTAAAAAGCTCAACCACAGGGTCTCTCACTGCAGAGCTATCTTGTGCAGCCTGTGTAGGTACCGAGGGATTCATGCTCAGAGGAGTTCTTGCTTCCAGGTTCTCATGCTGACATCAGAAACTCTTAATATTTATTTCATCCTTGAACTTGTGTTTTGGAAGTGATGTCCAAGAGGACACTGGCACATGACACTTGAGCAGAGAGAGGTGCAACCCTATATCTGCTGGTACCTTGCCCTCATTCACATATTGCACTCACGTTGCCCCACGGGCACAGAATTCTAGTGAATCAGCATTGGGTGGGAATTCAGTGAGACTCTAAGTGAGTATGTGGCAAGTGTGCTTTGTCAATGACTGAGTAAGTGGGGACACGGACAGCCTGGGGAGGCCAGACTCACAATTTAAACCTGAATTTGCTTCACCTGTGAAGCTGCATGACGACATTCTAAGAAATACAGATTACCAAGTAGCCTTATCATATCCTTTCTTACTCATATCACTTCCCTGTATTAGCCAACCACTTATGCTGAAAATGATGACAGGGAAGGAAAGGGAAGGATAAAGCAATCCAGAGGGACTTTTCCTTTCAGTCTGTCCTTACTCATCAGGACAGAGAGAATGAGGGTTGGTAGAAAGTGTGTGTGTTTCAAGAAGTGTAATAAAACCAGTTGATTTGGTTTTGTGCAGTATATCTGATGTTCTGGTAAGAATGAAATATATAAACATGTATTAGTTCTGAAATATAAATTGTTTAATTTTGATGATTCTCCATATGTGTTAAATGTTATTTACATTTTAAATTGTCATTGCATAGAATAAAGATGAGTAATAAAATTCATGCAAATCGTTTAAAATTTCTTTTCTTAGGATGACATTAAATAGTAAGTAAAAAACTATGTCAAGTGAGGGACAGAGACCACCAAGGAAAATGAAAAACTTTGTAGCACCTTTAATGGCACACTTTTTCTGGTTTTTGATTATGGGGTCTGCCATTTTCATTCTCCTTTGGGTTCTGCAAATTATTTAGCTGCCATGAGTGGTTTTTACCACTCCCGCCCCTCAAAAGTATGTCCATGTTCTAATCTTCGGAACCTGTGAATATTACTTTATATGACAAAGGAGTGAATATTACCCGTGTGGCAAAGAGTAAATAATACCTTATAAGGCAAAAGATGTGGTTAAGTTTAGGATCTTGAGAGGAAGAGCCCATGCTGATTATCTAGGCGGGTCCTAAATCCATAAATACAATCAATATGTCCTTTAAGATAAACAGAGAAGAGGAGGGGACAGTTAGACTATGGTTTTGGATGATGTAACCAAAACCAGGGAAGGTCTGGGGCCACCAGAAGCTGGAAGATAGAGAACAGAATCACATATAGGGCCTCTGACAGAGAACTTCCTGGCAGACACCTGGATTTTAGACTTGTTTCCAGAATTGAGAGATAAAAAATAGTGGTTGCTGTAAGGCATCCAGCTTGCGGTAATTATAGAGCCCTAGGAAACTAACACCCTGACTCTTTCACTGAACTTCCTTTCTCAAGCAAGGCCTGTGGACCTTAGCATGGAGGTCCCACCATTATCCAGATGTAGTTGCTCTGTATCATCGTGCAACAACTGGATACTAGTTTCTGATCATTTCACATACCAGTCTTGTCCCCTTTCCTTGTCTCTGGGCATTAAACTTCTTGGAAATAGAGAATATGCTTCAAAGACTGTGCCCTCTAGACTGTCTTGGACAATGCTAGTTTTATAGAAAATTCTCAGTGGATTCCTATTGATTGACTACAGGCTTGAAACACTGATGAGGTTTTTGTTTTATTCTTATATTTTTCTCTTTAACATTTAAATGACTCATACTAGAGAACTAATCTCCCTTTCCCTATTTGGATAGTAAAACCTTTAATACTGAACCTCAGACAAAGTTATTTTAACAAAGCAACTATTTTACAAAAACCTAAAAGTGATTTTAATCCAAAGTGTCTAATAACTTTACTTTCTCTATTAAGGCATGCCAGCCTCAGGTAGCATGTATACCAGAGGCTTTTCTGGTGTTGTGTCAGATACTGTTGCTCTGATTACATTTAGTCGAATTTAAGGCTAACAAGGAGGTATTCTGGGACAAACGATTTTTATATTCTTTGAATCACAGCTTGGGACGGAGTACATAGTAGATACGGTGTACATGATTTGTTTAAAGGGCACATGGATTTTAAACTATGTGTGGATTTTTTTTTTTAACGAACTTAGTTCAGCAAGTATGTATTGAATACCTATTTTTGGACACCCTTACTTGTCAGCTGTGGGGTGCATAAAAATAAGTAGGACACAGTTCCTGTTCTGAAGAGACTGACTTTCTAGTAGGGCCCAGCAACTACATAAACACTTTCAGTCTGGTAACTAATACACATATACATACACATATATGCACACATACATGCTATAGGCATGCCAAGAAGAAAACAGTTCTGAAAGGAGTGATTGGGGAAGGGTTCATCAGAGATTGTGATATTTGGACCACATCTCAAAGAATGGAAATTCTGTCACTAGCCAAGCAGTTTTAGAGGAAGAATATTTTAAGAAGAAACCTCACACAAGCCAGAAGAATATAAGCACTGTGGTCTCCAAAGGGCCCTGCTAATAAACTGATAAAGTTTCTAGAGGTTGTGGGGAAAGTTTGGTAAGAGATGTGACTTAAAAAGGTATTTGAACCCAATCGCTTAGGGCCTTAAACACTGAGCTAAGAAAATCGTACTTTAACCTCTAGGATGTAAGACATTTTGCAGGGTTTTGAGCAAAAGACCCATGTCACCTAACTTTTGTGCCATGTTAATGAGGTATGGGTTGAAGAGATAAGGATTTAATTGTAAAGGGAGCTATTACATAGATCTAATGAAGAAATTACAACAGCACGGATTTGTAAAGTAGCTTGGGAGATATAAGGAAAAGACATAAAGTTGTCTGAGAGATAATTAACATGTACAATCCACAGAACTTAGTGACTGATGAGATATGAGCATAGACAGGAGAGGAGTCCAATAAAAGTGTTCTGAGAGCAGTGTGATTAGATGAAGCACGCAGGAAACACAGGAGAGGGTACAGTTCTGCAAAGAAACTCCTCCAAAGAGGGTAGGTTCAGGACATGGTAATTTTGAATTACCAGTGAATATTTGGGCTTCCCAGGAGGTGCTAGTGGTAAAGAACCTGCCTGCAAATGTAGGAGACATAAGAAACTCAGGCTTGATTCCTAGGTTGGGAATATGCCCTGGAAGAGAGCATGGTAATTCACTCCAGGATTTTTGACTGGAGAATCCCATGGACAAAGGAGCCTAGTGGGCTACAGTTTACAGGGTCACAAAGAGATGAACACTAATGAAGCAACTTAGCACACACACACACGGCAGTGACTGAGAATTCTACTAATCTACATTGTCAGCACTTAGTATTGTTGCTGTTAATCTTCCATTAGGTGTAGGTGGCATCTCATTGCAGTCATCTTTTTCTGTGTGTTGGAATATGTGCACTCATCTGAGAAAAGGACCTGTAACTCGATCAAATTCTTAAGGTCCATGAACTTAAAGGTAAAGAATCATCGAATTATGAGCTTAGAGAATGAAAAGAGGTCAGAAAAGCTCACTGACAAGATCAAAGTTTTAGAGGAAGAATATTTTAAGAAGAAACCTCACACAAGCCAGAAGAATATAAGCACTGTCTCCAAAGGGCCCTGCTAATAAACTGATAAAGTTTCTAGAGGTTGTGGGGAAAGTTTGGTAAGAGATGTGACTTAAAAAGGTATTTGAACCCAATCGCTTAGGGCCTTAAACACTGAGCTAAGAAAATCGTACTTTAACCTCTAGGATGTAAGACATTTTGCAGGGTTTTGAGCAAAAGACCCATGTCACCTAACTTTTGTGCCATGTTAATGAGGTATGGGTTGAAGAGATAAGGATTTAATTGTAAAGGGAGCTATTACATAGATCTAATGAAGAAATTACAACAGCACGGATTTGTAAAGTAGCTTGGGAGATATAAGGAAAAGACATAAAGTTGTCTGAGAGATAATTAACATGTACAATCCACAGAACTTAGTGACTGATGAGATATGAGCATAGACAGGAGAGGAGTCCAATAAAAGTGTTCTGAGAGCAGTGTGATTAGATGAAGCACGCAGGAAACACAGGAGAGGGTACAGTTCTGCAAAGAAACTCCTCCAAAGAGGGTAGGTTCAGGACATGGTAATTTTGAATTACCAGTGAATATTTGGGCTTCCCAGGAGGTGCTAGTGGTAAAGAACCTGCCTGCAAATGTAGGAGACATAAGAAACTCAGGCTTGATTCCTAGGTTGGGAATATGCCCTGGAAGAGAGCATGGTAATTCACTCCAGGATTTTTGACTGGAGAATCCCATGGACAAAGGAGCCTAGTGGGCTACAGTTTACAGGGTCACAAAGAGATGAACACTAATGAAGCAACTTAGCACACACACACACGGCAGTGACTGAGAATTCTACTAATCTACATTGTCAGCACTTAGTATTGTTGCTGTTAATCTTCCATTAGGTGTAGGTGGCATCTCATTGCAGTCATCTTTTTCTGTGTGTTGGAATATGTGCACTCATCTGAGAAAAGGACCTGTAACTCGATCAAATTCTTAAGGTCCATGAACTTAAAGGTAAAGAATCATCGAATTATGAGCTTAGAGAATGAAAAGAGGTCAGAAAAGCACACTGACAAGATCAAAGTTTTAGAATGGAGAGTCTGCAGCATCAAGGGAAAAAGAAAGTCTGTCTGTAACATAAACTCTGAAAAGGATGCTGTACTTAGCAAGGGACGAGTCCTGCTAATCTCCATAGATGCCTTTTCAGTGGAGTGGAGGGGAGGAGGTGAAAACAATAAGAAAATCAGTTTGAACCAGAAATGAGATAGAAGGGATGGAGGCAGCATATGCAGACCATTCCTCTAAATATCGGCATAAAGGATTCCTCTAGATATCCAACCCTCTCCCTATTGCTAGAAAATCACTTCTGGGGAGCCCTAGAGGAAGTAATTTTGCTAACAGTGAAGACTGGATGAACATTATCTACTTAAAAAATGTGGTTCTTCAATGGGCACTTGATTTTTACTGGCATTGACTTCAAATTTTCCTGAGAAGCAAATTCACTCTACCACTGATGCCACTGACTTGGCTGGAAAGAACTCTTGGGCACACAAAAGTGTTATTGTGGCTGAAAAAGCTTTCCCTAAGTTCATGTCCAAGGGTTTTACAACATGCTATAGTGTGCTGTCAGGACATTTTACAAGTCAGCTGACGCGAGCTGCAGTGCCACAATTATTACCCTTTCCCAACAGCCTGCTGTTAGGTGCAACCTCAGCTAATTCATCTGGACATTTCCCCAAACACAGAGAAGATGAGTGCACTGAAGTACAGAGGCAATCAGCATATGATCAGTGAGGATGCATTGCTATACTTTCAGCCTCTGTGGAGAGTGCGAGAAAAGTTGTGAAAGGAGAGGAGACAAAGGTTTAGTAAAACACAGTTATCTTCAAAGAACAGCTTTCATGGAAGAAACTAGGAAGCAAAAAACACAAAAATATATACTCTTCCCTACTGTTTCCTTTCAGTCTTTGTGCGTATGGGTGTGTCTCTCTCTCTCCCTCTCACACACACCCTGCCTACATATTATGATTCTTGCTAGCTCCATATCTAATCTTCCTGCATACTCATTTGGAATTGGGCCAGGTAGATACATGGTATTAGGGCTGTGAGTAGCTTGTCCTCCACTAATTCTCCTCTATGGCAGCTAGAATAAGAGTGTCACATTCATGACATTACAAGACTGGAAATCTCATCTGATGTCTACATTCTCTCCTTGACTTGCCTTAGATGTTTGTTTCATAATTCCACTTGGTTTGCATGTCAATGCTCTACCTCAGAACAGATCACAAAGTAAGTCATGACAACAACTGTGGTCCCATGGGGAAAGCACAGGACCCAAGAGATGGGTTTGAGACACAGTTATGTTATGTACTAGCTACATTATCTGTATAAAGAAATGGCAACCCACTCCAGTATTCTGTCCTGGAAAATCCTGTGAAGGGAAAGGCCTGGTAGGCTACAGTGCATACAGTCACAAATATATATAGAGAGAGGCTTCCCTGGTAGCTCAGTGGTGAGGAATCCACCTGCAATGTGGGAGACTTGGGTTTGATCCCTGGGTTGGGAGGGTCCCCTGGAGGGGGGCCGTACTCTTGCTTGGAGAATTCTGTGGATGGAGTAGCCTGGTGGGCTACAGTCCATGGGGTCTCACAGAGTTGGGTACAACTGAGCTATTAAACAGCAGCAACAGCTATGCTATGAGCCAGTTACTGATTCTTCCCATTCTAAGACTTTCATCAGTAAGAGGGAAACAATTATCTTCTAATTCATACTTAATCTTGTACTGGGTGCTCAAACAATGTTGTGAAAGTTCACATGACCTCTAGTGGGTTTGACAGTGACCGGTATTATCACTAATAGCAGTTGCTACTATCATCTCTACAAACTGGCAGCGTTGACTTCACTCTGACCCTTCCTCCCTGGCAACTGCCATCAGCACTTTCTTGCCTAGGATGTCTGTTCCCTTCTTTTCCTTGACATGTCTTCCATCTTCCAGAAACAGACTTAAACTCACACTGCAAACAGTACTTCCTAACTTAGGCCATCCTTACAGAAGATGAGTTACCATATTTGCTGGGATATGTGGCTCTCTCTTTTTGTTCCTCTACTTTATCATTATAAGTCATGATTCTTGCTAGCTCCATATCTAATCTTCCTGCATACTCATTTGGAATTGGGCCAGGTAGATACATGGTATTAGGGCTGTGAGTAGCTTGTCCTCCACTAATTCTCCTCTATGGCAGCTAGAATAAGAGTGTCACATTCATGACATTACAAGACTGGAAATCTCATCTGATGTCTACATTCTCTCCTTGACTTGCCTTAGATGTTTGTTTCATAATTCCACTTGGTTTGCATGTCAATGCTCTACCTCAGAACAGATCACAAAGTAAGTCATGACAACAACTGTGGTCCCATGGGGAAAGCACAGGACCCAAGAGATGGGTTTGAGACACAGTTATGTTATGTACTAGCTACATTATCTGTATAAAGAAATGGCAACCCACTCCAGTATTCTGTCCTGGAAAATCCTGTGAAGGGAAAGGCCTGGTAGGCTACAGTGCATACAGTCACAAATATATATAGAGAGAGGCTTCCCTGGTAGCTCAGTGGTGAGGAATCCACCTGCAATGTGGGAGACTTGGGTTTGATCCCTGGGTTGGGAGGGTCCCCTGGAGGGGGGCCGTACTCTTGCTTGGAGAATTCTGTGGATGGAGTAGCCTGGTGGGCTACAGTCCATGGGGTCTCACAGAGTTGGGTACAACTGAGCTATTAAACAGCAGCAACAGCTATGCTATGAGCCAGTTACTGATTCTTCCCATTCTAAGACTTTCATCAGTAAGAGGGAAACAATTATCTTCTAATTCATACTTAATCTTGTACTGGGTGCTCAAACAATGTTGTGAAAGTTCACATGACCTCTAGTGGGTTTGACAGTGACTGGTATTATCACTAATAGCAGTTGCTACTATCATCTCTACAAACTGGCAGCGTTGACTTCACTCTGACCCTTCCTCCCTGGCAACTGCCATCAGCACTTTCTTGCCTAGGATGTCTGTTCCCTTCTTTTCCTTGACATGTCTTCCATCTTCCAGAAACAGACTTAAACTCACACTGCAAACAGTACTTCCTAACTTAGGCCATCCTTACAGAAGATGAGTTACCATATTTGCTGGGATATGTGGCTCTCTCTTTTTGTTCCTCTACTTTATCATTATAAGTCATGATAATTTTTTCATAATAACCTCTCTTCTGTACCATTTACTACTCCTTTCCCCATAGCACCAATTTTAGTCAGTACATGGGATGCCCTTGAATGGATAATTTAGGGAAGCCCTAGTATCAGTGAACCCCACAGGCCACAAGGAGGTGAATTAGGGCTGCAGCATTCTGATACAAATGAAGGCAGATAGCTATTTTTCTGAAATGAGTACTTCACAAAGATTCCCAGTCTCTGCTCAACCATTTTCTAATAATGCTCCGTCTGGATTTACCTGATATTTAACTAAGGTTTAAAAAAAGAGAAAAAGCTTATGTGAATGGAAGCCCTTACGATCTTAGAGTTTTAGACAAAGCACTACATAGTCGGAATGGTAGAAACAGAAAACTTGTGAAGGCTCATGATAGGTAAGTTAGCTTATGGGAAACCAGGTCCTAAGATAATGTCAATGTGAATCAGGTTTTTACTTGCAGAATTGGAGCTTCAAACGTCCCTCCTCCTGTAAGAAGACATCCCATTCATCCTGATGTTAATGGCATGCTTGGGCCAAGGAAGAATGTGACCCTGTAGAATTTCAAGACTGACAAAGACTTTGAAATAATGGTTGAAGAGCTGGCTCACATGACTGAATTATAGACTATGATCTTGTCTTGCTTCAGAGTTCCCTAAGGAATAATTTTTCTTTTTTTTAAATTTTGGCCTCTTTTTATTGATTTTTTTATTTATCTATTTTTATCTATCTTTGTTCTTTTGCCTGTGTAGGCCTCACATTGCCGTGGCCTCTCTCGT
Organism: Tragulus kanchil; assembly: GCA_022376925.1. Taxonomy (NCBI): domain Eukaryota; kingdom Metazoa; phylum Chordata; class Mammalia; order Artiodactyla; family Tragulidae; genus Tragulus; species Tragulus kanchil. The sequence continues at coordinate 238,644,465 of JAIOJX010000026.1, forward strand.
TGCAGAGCACTGGCTCTGGGTGCATGCATTCCAGAGCACTGGCTCATAATTGGACATACTGGTCCAGTCTCTTTGCAGCATGTGGGATATTCCTGGGCCAGGGATCGAACCAGTGCCCCTTGCACTGAAAGGTGGATTCTTTGCCCACTGGACCACCAGGAAAGCTCAATAATTTGGTTTTTGAATCTGCACTATGTCAAAGAAATAATGGTAAAAGTAGAATGATGATAGGGTGCTGATATACAAAGTAATCTTGTTATTTTTGCCTTTTATTAGACCAAATTGAGTGTTGTCTTTTTAAAAAAACCATGATTTGATAAGCTGTATTTCTATGCACAGTCAAGTAGATAAAAGGTATTGGTAAATATCTGTTGTTCATTTGCAAAGTTGTGTTTGACTCTGTGACCCCATGGACTACAGCACACCAGGCTTCCCTGTCCTCTACTATCTCCTGGAGTTTGATGCTTTCCCCGTCCTCTACTATCTCCTGGAGTTTGAGGCTATCTAACCTTCTCATCCTTTACTGCTGCTTTCTTTAGCCTTCTATCTTTCCCAGCATCAGAATCTTTTTCAATGAGTTGTATCTTTGCATCAGGTGGCCAAAGTATTGGAGCTTCAGCTTCAGCATCAGTCCTTCTGCTGAATATACAGGTTGATTTCCTTAAGGATTGACTGGTTTGATTTGCTTGCAGTCCAAGGAACTCTCAAGAGTCTTCCCCAGCACCACAATCCAAAAGCATCAATTCTTTGGTGCTTAGTCATATTACTGAAGTGAAATTATATATTAGATCAGTTTTTGTGAATGCCACATCTGCTGCATGATACTTATTTTTTAACATGGACTTTCTCCCCAGCTCTTTATTTAGAAAACGATTCTTGCACTATTTCAAATCTCAGTTGGAGGGCAAAAAGTGAACAGCCCTCTGAAAGAAGATCTAGAGATGGAATTAAATTTAAACTTCTCTTAAACCTTTAACAATTTTCTTTTCCCATTTTATCTGCTTGTGAAGTCTCCAAACTGCTGTGGGATTAGATTAGCTGGGCTTCATAGGGATATGCTGTTCTAGTCCTAAATTTTGTAGAGGCAAGATCACCCTGGGATTTACTTTATAATTAAAGCGATGATTGACTCTATCTGCACACTCTTATCTTCCCAAAGAAAAGTACCCAGAATTTTCAACTTCACAGCTGAACCATTCTGAGGCAATCTCATCCACTGGTCAAGCTTACTTTGAGGGCTATTGGCCAGCATGATGATTACCATGGGAGCTGCATGTGGGTACAAATGTTTCATCACTGATGTTTTCTCTCTACCACCCCAAGAGGCAAACCCTCTCTGACTTTGCCAGTAACAACAGGCTATTGATTGAATGAGAAAATGAATGTCATTGTAGAACCTGCTTTCTTAGAAACAAGGTATCTTTTGGTATAAAATTTAGATCTCAGAACACTATGGCTCGGCCATGAAGATGAGGTCATGCATTTTAACCTGTGCTCTAATTTTGGGGGGTTAACTATTGAAAATGAGCCCAGTCATTTTTCAAAGTTCAGATGAATTTTATTTTAAGTCAGTTTGAAGCATGTAGACAACTGTTTTCTGAGAAGAGGTGATTCTTAGGGAAACATAAACACAGAGCTACGAAATGGTTAATACCCAACTAACTACAATCTGGTGCATTTATTTATGGAATGATTCATGAATGCCAAATAGAAGGAAAAGTTCACTTTTAAAACCATTAACCTAATGATAAGATCTTTCAGAATTTCATCCAAAGCACCATTCCCTGCTTATTGAGCGTCTCTAAATGTTTGTGGGAGATAACCTCTTGACTTTATTTTTCAGCAGTATGCCTTGTCTGGTGAACCTAGACTTTGGCATAAAAAGATAACACCTGCCCTCCTGCGGACTTTGACAAATTCAAGCTCTGAGTTTACTGGAACCATTTCATTCTATCCAAAGAAATCTACGAGTCAGCATGTTCTTTTGAGTTAAATCCCTCACTTTCTAAGCTTTGCTTAATTTTTGTCATAGCATTGTGTTATGTGGCCATTGGCAGTTTTAGCAAAGATTATGGTATTATTAATAAGGTTAAAGTTAATAATGATTTTAACCACGTGTGGGTCTATGAGTGGTAAAGTCCCTCATGTGTTCAGTCTCCAAACTGCTGTGGGATAGCTGGGAGGGATATGCTGTTCTAGTCCTAAATTTTGTAGAGGCAAGATCACCCTGGGATTTACTTTATAATTAAAGCGATGATTGACTCTATCTGCACACTCTTATCTTCCCAAAGAAAAGTACCCAGAATTTTCAACTTCACAGCTGAACCATTCTGAGGCAATCTCATCCACTGGTCAAGCTTACTTTGAGGGCTATTGGCCAGCATGATGATTACCATGGGAGCTGCATGTGGGTACAAATGTTTCATCACTGATGTTTTCTCTCTACCACCCCAAGAGGCAAACCCTCTCTGACTTTGCCAGTAACAACAGGCTATTGATTGAATGAGAAAATGAATGTCATTGTAGAACCTGCTTTCTTAGAAACAAGGTATCTTTTGGTATAAAATTTAGATCTCAGAACACTATGGCTCGGCCATGAAGATGAGGTCATGCATTTTAACCTGTGCTCTAATTTTGGGGGGTTAACTATTGAAAATGAGCCCAGTCATTTTTCAAAGTTCAGATGAATTTTATTTTAAGTCAGTTTGAAGCATGTAGACAACTGTTTTCTGAGAAGAGGTGATTCTTAGGGAAACATAAACACAGAGCTACGAAATGGTTAATACCCAACTAACTACAATCTGGTGCATTTATTTATGGAATGATTCATGAATGCCAAATAGAAGGAAAAGTTCACTTTTAAAACCATTAACCTAATGATAAGATCTTTCAGAATTTCATCCAAAGCACCATTCCCTGCTTATTGAGCGTCTCTAAATGTTTGTGGGAGATAACCTCTTGACTTTATTTTTCAGCAGTATGCCTTGTCTGGTGAACCTAGACTTTGGCATAAAAAGATAACACCTGCCCTCCTGCGGACTTTGACAAATTCAAGCTCTGAGTTTACTGGAACCATTTCATTCTATCCAAAGAAATCTACGAGTCAGCATGTTCTTTTGAGTTAAATCCCTCACTTTCTAAGCTTTGCTTAATTTTTGTCATAGCATTGTGTTATGTGGCCATTGGCAGTTTTAGCAAAGATTATGGTATTATTAATAAGGTTAAAGTTAATAATGATTTTAACCACGTGTGGGTCTATGAAGTTCAGTGAGGATGAATACTGTTGACTCTCGAACAATCAGTGGTGCCAACCAGCTGTGCAGTCAAAAATCACATGTAACTTACAGTTGTTGTTGTTCAGTCACTAAGTCATGTCTGAATCCTTGCAACCCTCTGGGCTGCAGCCTGCCAGGCTTGGCTAGTTATACATTCAGTTTCTCAGTACCTGCAGCTCTGCACCAGCAGATTCAACACACAAGGATAGTAGAGCACTGTAGTACCGTACTTATTTTTAAAAATCTACATATAAGTGAGCTTAGGAGATTCAAATCTGTGTTGTTCAAAGGTTGACTGTATAAGCAACTTTGACATCTGGGAGCACTTTTCCCACCTGCAGCTAATATGCTATAGTTCCCATGAAAGCAGCACATTTAATACACCAGGTAACCATTATGTGGTGGAATGTGGACCCCGCACTGACCGCTGTTCCAGTCCAAGTGATGCCCCTTTCTGTCTGTGTTTACTTTTGACAAATTCCCCACTTGTGCTAAATTGTGTATTCTCATCCATTAAAATGGAGCCCCAGCTCCTGTTTCATAAAGGTGCCCTAGTGAGATAATGTATGAAAAACTGCATAGCACTTGAAACATAGTAAACGCTCATTTCAGTGACCTAGTTTTCCAGTCTCTCCTTCTTGAGCCTTTGAAATGGGTTTCAATTTTTAGATGTTCATAGTTATTGTATAGTTTCCACTGCATCCAAAGCACCATTCCCTGCTTATTGAGCGTCTCTAAATGTTTGTGGGAGATAACCTCTTGACTTTATTTTTCAGCAGTATGCCTTGTCTGGTGAACCTAGACTTTGGCATAAAAAGATAACACCTGCCCTCCTGCGGACTTTGACAAATTCAAGCTCTGAGTTTACTGGAACCATTTCATTCTATCCAAAGAAATCTACGAGTCAGCATGTTCTTTTGAGTTAAATCCCTCACTTTCTAAGCTTTGCTTAATTTTTGTCATAGCATTGTGTTATGTGGCCATTGGCAGTTTTAGCAAAGATTATGGTATTATTAATAAGGTTAAAGTTAATAATGATTTTAACCACGTGTGGGTCTATGAAGTTCAGTGAGGATGAATACTGTTGACTCTCGAACAATCAGTGGTGCCAACCAGCTGTGCAGTCAAAAATCACATGTAACTTACAGTTGTTGTTGTTCAGTCACTAAGTCATGTCTGAATCCTTGCAACCCTCTGGGCTGCAGCCTGCCAGGCTTGGCTAGTTATACATTCAGTTTCTCAGTACCTGCAGCTCTGCACCAGCAGATTCAACACACAAGGATAGTAGAGCACTGTAGTACCGTACTTATTTTTAAAAATCTACATATAAGTGAGCTTAGGAGATTCAAATCTGTGTTGTTCAAAGGTTGACTGTATAAGCAACTTTGACATCTGGGAGCACTTTTCCCACCTGCAGCTAATATGCTATAGTTCCCATGAAAGCAGCACATTTAATACACCAGGTAACCATTATGTGGTGGAATGTGGACCCCTCTGACCGCTGTTCCAGTCCAAGTGATGCCCCTTTCTGTCTGTGTTTACTTTTGACAAATTCCCCACTTGTGCTAAATTGTGTATTCTCATCCATTAAAATGGAGCCCCAGCTCCTGTTTCATAAAGGTGCCCTAGTGAGATAATGTATGAAAAACTGCATAGCACTTGAAACATAGTAAACGCTCATTTCAGTGACCTAGTTTTCCAGTCTCTCCATCTTGAGTCTTTGAAATGGGTTTCAATTTTTAGATGTTCATAGTTATTGTATAGTTTCCACTGCATACTGATCTTGGAACAAAAACTTTAAGAGCAGCATGAAAGTAAAACTCAGATTTACATAGCTTCAAATGGGCTACTTATTTATGTTAGCAATGACTTGAAAACAATTTTTCTAAAAATGAGAAAAAAAAAAAAACTGAAATGACTTAGAAACCAAGACACTGGTTTCGTACCACCTTAGGCGACTCTTTCTAGAAGCATGTTTCTATTGCTGAGAGCATCAGCCTTTCTAGGCCCTTTGTTTCTGTCTAACAAATAGATGGATATATTTGCTTTGTAATCTTGTATCACAGCAAACCTATAACTGACAGGAGAAATGTTAGGTTCCTGAATCTCTGAATCCTCCCTTTCTTCACTGAAGTGGAATCCATGTGAGTATGGGGATTGAAGAGGAAAAGCCAATGCACTGAGAAATGTGTGATATTACTACTGACCATTATGAAAATGGCTTACATGTATTAAGCTATACGGCAACCACTTTGCAAACATTTCTGTTAATCCCTAAAACATTATTACTAACAGAAAAATATTATCAACTTCACTTAAGGGTGAAAAAACCAAGGCACAAAGAGGTCAGCTATTAATAATTTGTCCAAGGCTATCAGGTAGGGGGGTGGAATTTAAATGCAGGTCATCTGACTGCAGAACTGTGGTTTATAGACTGCCAGCCTGCTGGGAGCCTGATAGCAGTGAATCAGGAGAAGGAACAGCTACAGGAGGGCTCACCAAGAGGCTAGCCTAGTGGGCCATTTCCAAGGGTTTTGCACTGAGGTTCCTGAGCATTCTCACATTAAAGGTAACCATTATGTGGTGGAATGTGGACCCCTGACCGCTGTTCCAGTCCAAGTGATGCCCTTTC